>OX344797.1:12619499-13819499 GCA_947034925.1 Eudemis profundana
TTACTTACACTCTTCTCTTTTCGTTAATTGGCACAGGTGCTGGATAAACTACCTCTGCTTTTAATGGATTCTAAACAATCGACAGAGAGATCAGAGCGATCGCAGTATCATAGCGTGGTGCGGCCACAGTAAAAACTCGTTTAGAGGCGCCAAAATTCAAGATTTTAGTTTTCTAGTTATTAAAATCGCCCAGTATTAACCCAGCCAGAATGATAACCTCGACCGATAGTGATAACGCGCGTGCATTTATCGATAAAATCGATATTTTACCGACAAATCCCCATCCCTAGCATTGATCCCGCGATGTTAATCCGCCAGTCGACATTTTCAATTAAAATAACATGATAATTAATTCGTCGGCCTCCAGTGTAGATAACAGTCGTTTTGGACACATCAAGTTAAGTGATAAGCCGTGAAACACGATTTTTGACGTGGAATTAAAATGCTGAATCACGTGTAATAAAGTGGTTCCAGCCAGCTGCATAATTATCTTAAGAGACAACCCACACTAACGTCTTTCGAATTTCGTCTTGTCAGCGCCGACCGCCGACGTAACGTTGGCGCAACATCACCGCAACGCCAGCGACGTCTTTCGAGAGTCGTCATCTTACCAACAACCGCGCAGCGTTGACACGACATTCGAACGTTCGAAAGTAGCTGTTAGCGTCGCGGCGACGTTGCGTCGTCGCTCGACAGACGTAAGTGTGGGGTGTATCTAAAAGCTATACCTATAGACTACATTTCTTTCAGCGGTTTCGTCCGCCAAGATGTTTAAATTTTTTCGTACAAACTCTGCTTCACCTCTAAGTAGTAATGGCGTCTCGTCCAGGGAACCAGATTTCTACCGGCTTTCTTATTAAAAAGCACATAAGCATCGTATCGATAAAGTCTGTGTCGAAACAGTGGGGAGTGGGATAGACATTGTGCATTGGTCTACCGGATATTTAAACTATAGCTTGGCAACTTCGTTCCTTCGAAAGGCACACAGGTGAGTGTCACCAACGAAGTTGCCAAGCTATAACTGGTAACTTTTCTTTTCCATGGCTCAGCCAAGGGAAAGAAGAATCCTAGACATGGCTAATTGCTACTGACCTCAGGCATAAGATAACTCCGTCTTGTGGTCGAATACGAGAGTTAAATGTATCATCGCAGTCTCTTCAATATGTCAAGTCCTGGATACAAAAACATGTACCGGTACAGTCAAGTCCATTAGAGGTATTGCACTGATGCCAATAATAATGAGAGATAATAAGTAATGAGAGCGTGCCCGCCTAGCATGATACCATTTATTGCCGACGTAACGGATTCGGTGCGAAATTGATATCGTAACAATTATTTTACCGCCCCGTTGTAATAGTATTGTTAGGGCCTTATCACACTTGCGATTTGTGGGCGAGTAAGAAGCGAAATTCCATACAAATGTCGCTACCACCAGTCGCGTACCGTGAACTGGGGTTAATTTGATTCACGGGGTAACATTTATCATCGATTTTTCAATGATAAAAAGTCGGTTTCTGAATGCGTTTGTAACAATTTCTTATTAAGGTAAGCAACCTCAATAAAAATACTTAATAAACGCGTACAAAAACAAAGGTATTTTGTTACCCCGTGAATCAAAGTAACCCCAGTTCACGGTACCAGACGCGGCGAACTCGTGGCGAGTTCGCCGCGACTGGTTTTGTATGGAAACTCGCCCGCAAATCGCAAGTGTTATGAGGCACTTTATAACAGCAATTTGACCAATGCAAAACAGCTCGTCATCTCGCATTGTCACAGTACACATTCTGGGTGAAATTTATAATACGATACATGATAATACAACTTCTATCTCTCCATGATTTTAAATAACTTTTACTAGGGGGTCAACTATGTAAATGTTAAAAACAAAGCAGCCCTTAGAAAAAAAGGTCACGTCACGAGTTGGTAGACCAAAATGTATTAAAAAGAGTTGTTTTTTTACAGTTAAGTATCTGGGGGCACAGCAGTGCCCCCCCAAGTCGAGCAAAACAAAGGCACGGCCGTACCATCCTTTTCTCGAAGCCATTCAGGCCATTTTCAACCTCCTGTAATTTTGTGCTGGTAAAAGCTAGAACCCTGAATTTTCAGGGGTATATAGGTCATAATATGACTTATATATATGTTTAATAACATTAAATTTGAACTTTTAGTTTAAGAACTATTTTACGTCAAATTTCCTTAGTTTTCTCACTGACTGATTGATGATTATCATAATTCTAAGGTACTTCTAGCAGACCCACAAGCTCCAAATTTTAAACATGATTAGTTTTTAGCCTATCAAGTCATGCAACACCTAAAAATATTGCAATTTCAATACGAATTGCATATGTTATCCTATACAAATACATGCGATTAAGAGTTAAGAGATGGGCTCTTATTTTTCGAAGGCCTCCCCTGTCGGGTCGGACCTCTAACTCAATCGTCCATCTATTACTTACTTTTCTGTCAGCACACAGTGTTCGTTTTGCCCCGAAAATCTTGCATGCTCACTTTTTTCGATAAATCAATAGTATTGATCATTGTACACGTAAGACTAGAACTCCCGGATGTCCATTATGCCTACTTTTTTTTATAAAAAATGTCAAAAGATCTAGTGACCTTGGTCCTTCAAATTTTCAATAATCGTTTTCTCCAATCAGGGTCCACTTTGGGACGTGGTATTTTTACAGCATGTAGATCCATATCTTAGGTATCTTTTGGGCTTAACCAGAGCTTCGAGTTCGACTACGGCGTAGAAAAAAGATAAAAAATAAAGTTTAAATACAGGAAATTCGTTTATTTCTCCGTTTTTATTGAGCGAATCGGTATGAATAAAATATGGTTATATGTGCCATTAGTAGCCTAAATATCTAGTATTTATAACATTTCTAAATTACGTACTATTTCTTGTCAAAAAATAAAAATCCAAATTTGAAGGACAAAGGTCACCAGATCTTTGACATTTTTTATAAAAAAAAGTAGGCGTAATGAACTTCCGGACATCTTGCGTTTACAATGATCAATATTATTGATTTATCGAAAAAAGTGAGCATGCAAGATTTTCGGGGCAAAAGGAACACTGTGCAGCGTTACAACGACGTACTATTTCCACTATTGTAATCGACTGTACACTACTTAGCATCAGCTTTTAATGAAGGTACCTATCTCAATCTGTCACTCCTCTCACGACCTATCACGAGATCGCACACGTAAAGGTAATTAATGCTCGTTTATACCTACGGTCAAGGTTCAAATACTTATTGGGTATCACGTTACTTAATAAGTGGCAGTTCTAACTTAGGTATTTGAATACAATATTTGACACATTTTTTCTGTGTGATAGAAATATAATTTAAAATTTCAATAGTTTACTATATATATAAAGAGTTATTGAAAAACAATGCAATTTAAATAAAATAAAACTACTTACTAAACATTATAAAATTATTCTAGAAAATTAAAACTAAAACTAGTAAATTAAAACCCCTTCTAAAAGGTGTGCCTGCGGCATCGACCGCCTATTTTAAAATCGACTTCAATATTATAAAAACTGACCGACATACAACAAGTTAAATACACATTTTTAGACATTCCTAAAAAGCACTAAAGCCTACTTCCATGTGTCGTCACATGCTAGTGCTTTGTATGGGGATTGGGAAAATCAAGAACTTTGTTGTAGCTATGTTAAAAACTTAAAACTTGCGTTTGTAACGGTATCATAAAAAAACGACATAATTAATTAATTTTATTATTCAATGGTATTAATACTTTTTATGCCACACCTGGCCATAAAGTGCTTTCTGGCCAAGTGTAGACATAAAATGATGTACATCTTTACGTCCCTCGCTTGCAGCTCGGGTCTCAAACATCTGCAATCTCGGCCTTTCTTTATTTTACCACCCTAGTTGTGTAATGTACTATAAAATAGACTTTCCCACTCAACTTTGAAGGCTTATAAAAGTCATCAAACAAGTTGCACGTAAGGTATCGAACTCAAAACGTTAACATATTTCCTTATTTTGTTTGCTTTAACAGGATCTTATATAATTTTTACAAATTTCAAGTACAGTCAACATCCCTATTTTGAGCGTTTTAAAAACCGTGGCGGTTCTTGCCCCAGTGCGAACAATCGCATTATCATACAATGTGGCTGGTTACTGTCGGTGCAACTAGGTTCGTCGATAAATTCAATTTATTCTGTGATACCATGAATTATTTACCTAGTGTAAGTATGGGCATAGGTGACAGGGAGAGCCCTATATTAGGGTTACGTTCCCAAATGGTAAAAAAGGAACCCTTATGGTGCGACTCTGTCTGTCTGTCTGTCTGTGTGTATGGGCATTTTTATTTAAAAATGTGCGGTTAGGCGAAACTTGACCTATGTTTAAATACCGTCTAATCTGTCAGTTGGTGACGAAATATATGGAGTTTGACACTAATCGTCAGTTTTGTGACGAACTGTTAACTGCCAGTTAAGAGGACATTTTAAATAAAAAAAAGCCCGTATAATACCACTCACCGGGCCGAAAATAACAAAATAACAGCGCCCGGTACATGAAGAGGAAATGCTATTTCCTGGCCAGGAGAAATCGTAAAATGTGTCACAGGTGTCTAGCTCTTTTATAGTGACTGACGTTAACGTTGCCATGAAATAAGTTAGATATCTTGTTGTAGTCGGGCAAAAAGTAGCATAAGAGTTAACTGGGGTCATAAATAATCTACCTGTATACCAAATTTCATGGAAATCAGTCCCGTAGTTTTGCTACAACATATGTATTCTTGCTACGTAATTATATTTATAGGTGGGTGACACAAACTGAGTTGCAAGCAAAGGCCATATGAAACAGAAACTGTACCGTTACACTGGTCATACAGTTAAGGTGAGTTGCTCTTATCCAGAGCACTATTAAAAGCTCCCGAATAGGCGACGCCGCCATTGTGTTGTCAGCGGCGCGTGCGCCGATTGCCGTGAGTTACGCACTGTGAGGGAAGGACGAACGGCTTTTTATTATTACAAATTGTTTTTTATTTCAATAGGTACATTGGAAAGGAATAAAAACTTACATCTACAATTAAACTACATTACTAGACTAAAGTTGAATGATTTCTTGGCTGATCCGTTGAGTGAGTAAATTCGGTAACAATTACGCCACCATCGATGGAGTTTGGATAACTGGAACTCGTTTAAGTTGGCCTACCGAAATAAAAATAGCTGGCAAAGTACAGGTCGGAATCGCGCATGTGGGGTTCTGTAGCATTGTACAACTATAGGTAGGTACATTCCTAAATATATCTAAACTTCAAGATATATTCTTGTATTTTAAGTATTATCCGCAAAACATGTTTCATGTGTGTTTATAAAATTATGAATACACATCTGATCTGATTCAATGCTATCCGTGGGTAAGCCAGAGCAAAGATCATCTACTTTTTCTAATAATGTACTCAAATGCCTCAAAATAGGCAAACCGATGAGAATCGAGTTCCTGGACGCCAGGCCAATGCGGCTCAGACTCCATATATATCAAATTAAACCCATAAAACAGCTATATCACTAACTCACACTTTTTGTTCCAATAAAACTAATAAATAAATGTCATCAAATCATTCGGATCATTTCTCACGTAAGGGATATAACTACCATAGAAATTCAATCACAATAACGGTTTTTGGAAATTTGAGCCTTACTGATATGTCACAGGGATTTAATTACCGTGTAGACAGACTCACATGGCGGTACATTTGCTGAGTATGCATCTTATCTTAGATCTTTATGGTTTCTGAGCGGGCTATGTCCTTCTCGGGTTCATTAGATGATGAGGCAAGGTAGATGTGTCACTTCAGCTATAAGTAGCGCAACTGGCAGCAACTTAACTTGTCGCGCGACAGACCATAACCAGAAACTTTCGCACATTATTGAATAGAAAGTAGCAGGGCTCGAAACCGGTATTTGCTCCATACAAAAATACCGGTATTCTTTCCGTTCTTTGGTTCATTATTTCGTTTTTTAATCGGACAATCTAATAATACCAAATCATGACTTAAATACATTATTGAGCTCTACATAAAAAGCATAAAATAATTCAAAATATTGGGTTATTTCGGGGTTTTTGCAAAATACTGGTTAGGAGCCCTGGAAGTAGTATTAGTCGCTCGAAAAAGAAGCGCATGGCACACTTGTACTTGAGTACAGCAAGAAAGATATATGTGTAAGATGCAAATTTCTTCACAAAATACTCATTGCTTTTCACCGCAGTATTGTGAACTTATAGGATTTAATCGATTATTCAAACCTAGATTCCGCCTTATGTGTTTCAAGTCTACGTAGATTTTCAACTTTTTTCATAATTATATCCTTTCATCATCTGTTAAGAAATATTACCTAGGTACCGCACTTTAATTGTTAAGCCATTTAGGGTTCAGTCTAATTTTGTCGTATAGTACACAATCTACAGTGTGTTACCGGTATGCGGGCTTTTATTAAAACTGATAATAATATGCTTCATTAGCAATCGTTTGCAAGTATTAGCAAATCCTAATTATGCGAATTAACAGCACAATTCAATTTCCTAAATCCGCACTTTAAATGTAGTAGGTGTACTACGTAATTATCGTTATTCATATCGCTGATGCACTTGGTACAAGGCATGTCGTGGTACGGAGGTGAAAAGTTGAGAAAAACAATCCCACAATTAATGCCGTCCTTATCATTACGTTTATGTATGGAGTTTTTTACACAGCTTAAAGAGTTTTTTCTAAAATTTGACATGACAATTACAAAAGTATTGACATTGGCTTGTCAAATTACAAAACAAACATTTATTTGCAAAACTGATATTTTTTTGCGTTAAAATGGCTAAAGACACATGTGAATTATCTGACATGATTTGTGCGACACGTGGAAATGTTCCTCAAGCCTTGAGACTTTATCGAGAGTGGTTTCGAAATCAGCGGCATCCACATAATCTTCGTTTGATAACAATGGCTGTTCAGCGAGGTCCAGAGAATGCATGGTCCTATCTGGTTAGTCTGAAAGGCCTATAAACGGAATTGTGCACGTACAACTTGAAGAAAGGATTCTCAATCACTTCAAACAGGTCCAAATGTCTAGTATTCGTATTGCTTTTCAAGTTTTATTTTATTAGTGTTGTTTTTCCGTAGTTTTCTTAAGTGTAGCAATCCTGGTATCTCTAATTGTTGAAATAGGTAGATGCAGGCATTTATCTTGATGTCTTCGTTATAAACATAGAATGAAGGGCTGGCATTTACATCTAATTGTCAATTTAGTACTTTGCTGTACATTGCTTGCAATTAAAATTTTGTTAGAAAATTTATGAAATCGGAATTTTAGTCGATGAATTAAATGAAGGTCATGGTTAGGTTAAGAAACAACGTTACTTTACCCTACTTTAAAAAAAGCCTGCTTGGTGGTAACGCACTGTATAACCTGACTATTGTAAGGTGAACCCTAAAATCCCTAAATGGCTCAACAATTAAAGTCCTCGAGTGTACATATAGTATCTCATATAAACTCGAGAAAAAAAGAAGAATGTTCTATACAAAATGTATGAACCAGAGCACATTCCTAGGGTTGTGCGTAGTCTGTTTGCTCTTGTGCTTACCCCCATTGATGAGTATCGCATCTATCCCTACATCTACTCTGCGGAACAAGGGTATAGGTACCGTCCGTCATCATATTAGAGTAATTTAATAAATACCGCAAGTTTCTTGCGAATCGCTCCACATCCACAAAGTATTGTGCTATTAATTTGCTCCATAACTGTCACATTTTATTAGCAATAAGATTTTTACAACTCAGAAACTATGCTGAAAAATGCTTAAGTCGAGTATATAAAAACATTGCAATAGATAACGCCATAAGTTATCCTTATGTGATAGGCTGCTAGGAAATTCCACCAGCAGATAGTTAAGTTACGAAACCGAAGGATTCGAATCTCAGGTTATAGATATACCTATACATACCTAATGTAATAATTATAAATGCATATAAAATTAATACCTGTTTTTATCTAATCATATTTTGTACCGTCTGCTTAGTCGACATGAAAAACTAGATGGTTTTTGCTCCCTCGTCTTCAAAAGTAATTAGGTAAGTTGGCATGAACAACCTTGATATTTCAAAATATTTAGTATACAGATTATAAATGTTTAAGTAATTTGGTGAACATAATAACATACTAATTTGGTCTAACTATTTTTGTAGAAAAATCATATAAGCGAACACATGCAAACAAAAGTCGCTAAGTTGATTTAAAATGTTCGTTTATTTTACATGATTTGTCGTGTTATGCACTCCACTTTGACCCACGTGGGTAAAATTAAATTTAACTTTATTAAGCTTAACGCAATGTTCCTAAGCTGATGTTTTGATTGATTTGGCCACTTTTGACCCGCGGCTACTAATTACAGACCAGTCAGGTTGATCGATAGATGAATAATTTGTACCAATTTCATGCTCATTAGTCCAACATGTGACCACAGGCGCTGTTCCCACGAGTGTCCAGTGTCCATGTGGGCAGAGATCAGAAAGAGACGATAGTCGTATTCAACTGTGTTCTACACTCTAGAGGGGCAAGTAGCTGGACTGCAGGATTCTGAGTTCATGAGCCACTGTACGTACAGCCTTACTTAGCTCTAAAAACCGGTCAAGTGCGAGTCGGACTCGCGCACCGAGGGTTCCGTATAAACTCATAAGTAGACCAACCTTACGACTAACAGCAACCCTGCCTTTTTTTTTTTTTTTTTTTTTTTTAAACCTGACAAACTCACAACCCACTTCCGAGCATTGTGATTGTCGGGCCGGGTGGTTGGCCGTTGCGGTCACTGGGCTCGAACCAGGTCGCTGGCCAGACCACCCAAGGGCGTCCGACCGTGTGCCTTACACACGGCCGACACGCTCATCGGACTGGGTATGTGCCGGGGGGTGCCTGGGGTCGAACCAGGTCACCGGTCCCGGCTTACCACGATAGGTGTCGGGCTAGGTGGGGGCCTGCTCGCCTGGGGTCGAACCAGGACGATGGCCAAGGCCACCTTTGACTTTTCGCTGATTGCTCAAAGTGAGCAGCGGACCAGCGGGAAGGATGAAGCGGATCAACCTGTCCTTATGTGAACTTGTGTATCGAACTAATGGCACAGCAACCCTGCCTTAAACCCACTTTAGCCCTATTAAACCAGGAAAAATCTTAACAGCGCGATGCAGCGTATGCTACAGCGACATCTATTGATACTAAATAGCGCGTAAATTTTACTTGTAATTTAAATTTAAACGTTACTTTTTGTTATTGGCTGATTGAAATAATTGTTTGTCAACTAAGTTAGTTCTCATGTATCATTTTTCATGAAGGAATCATGTTTTGAAGCACACTTTATTTTAGATTTGTGTCCCTAGATGGCGCTAGTGGTATTTCATTTTTATGATATTTACTAGTGTCAAATTTCCTAACATACTCCTATTATAGAGTTTTTAATAATTATTGTTACTTTATGTTTTTTTCCCGATTCCTGATGAGTGATCATTGTATTTAATAGACATTTTTTATGTAATCTGAAATAAACCATCGCTTAGTTTTGCTACTCTCCGCTAGATGGCTCTCGTAGGGAGGGTAGAACTAATATGTTAAGATTTTTGTAAATTTTTAAAAAGTATTCAAGTTAGGAAGAGAATATAAAGGTCTTCCTAATAATAATAATAATCCTAATAAGTAGATACATGAATAGTTCAAGAAAAACTGTATGGCGATTAGTTTAGTAGGAGCAAATAAGTATGTGTTATGATTTTTGCAAATTTCTCAAAAACGGTGCAAGTGAGGAAAACCGTTATATTTTTCCTGTGATATTTAGGACGACATTAATAATTGGTAATTATGACACATTTTTCTGATCAGTAACTTCGGAGATAATAGGGGGGGAATGGTATTTTTTTAAACTTTTTTCGCCATAAATCAAAAACTATTTATTTAAGAAAAAAAATAAAAACGGTATTTTAATCTACAAATTAAGTTCTTTCATTTGATACTCCACTCGATATATAAGCCCTACTTTCAATTTTCAAAATCCCATTACGGAGCCCTTTTAAAAAAAAAGTAAAAAAGGTACAAGATTTTTTTTATGTCCAATAAGCTGGGGTTAGCTACTTTTAACACTATTCCAAATTTCAAACCGATAGCAGCAGTAGTTCCTGAGATATCTGGCTGTGACAGACGGACAGACAGACAGACAGACAGACAGACAGACAGACAGAGTCGCACCATAAGGGTTCCTTTTTTACCATTTTGGTACGGAACCCTAAAAATGGGCGTCTCATATACACCGTGCCCCCGAATAACCCGAAAATTTTTAACCACGTATTCCTGATGGTATTACAAATAAATAACGTTATATCAACATAGGTCGAATTTTGTCATTTTACATTAATAGTCTTATGGCACAAAATAAATCAGTAAATTGAGCCCCTCCTTATAAACATGTCCTTAACTCCTTAGGTGCTTGAGGAAAAGATATCAAAAAGGAAAAAAAAGCTAAAATGGAAACAAAAGGATTTTTTTTTGGACTCGTAGTCACTTACCATCAAATACTGCGAAGGTTAATTGCTGTTTCGTTAAAAGATTTAACAAAAAATGTAAAAGTATCTTAGTCACATTTATTAGGGCTTGTTACACACTTGGGAGTATTCATTTAAAAAATAATGAATATCTCGGAAAGTAACCGTTTTTCGACTATCTATACATCATATAACTTTTTTTACTCCTAATAGTTGTTAGAATCTATAGTTACAGTTTTTCGGGTTACTCGGGGGCACGATGTATATGTATATATGAGAAAGCACATATTTGTGTTAATACTTTATACTGGAGTCCATAGCACCTTATGTAATTTTATCCACATTAGAATTTTTGTATGGTGACGTATTTCTTTGTAGGTTTTCTCTTCTTATTCGATTACAGAAACATGACACACATGGTAAGTAGTTTATAAGTCTTTATTTTTATTATTAATGTATGTAATAATACAATTATTATAATACTACAATTATTGTCACTATACTGTTTTTACTGTACCTACCTACTGTTTCACTATTGATTTCATTCTACTTTTGATCAAGTGATCGTTTAAAAAGCGTCAACGTCAATACTACTTACCTACTCATAACTCAAAAATCTTCTATTTTAAAATAATATTTACAAGGGTATATTTAATTAATATCAAAAATAATACATGTCGCGTTTAAACAAAGACAAAAATATACTTCTTTTGGATATTTTCAGTAACTGTAACCATACACAACCCCTACAAACGGCTAGCTGACAAAATTTAAGCAGGACATAAAATGAATACTTGTTACATTTTTATGAGTCTTATATGAGAAATGCTACACTACAAAAAAGTAGGTACATACATATATACATTTCTCTGAAATAACTTTCGTATCAAACGCAAATTTATTTTAATCGGTTAGATGGAAAATCACGACTATCAATCTAATATGAGCTCTAACAAAAAACTATTAGTTCGCGTGTCTTTTAGCTCCTGGTGAGGTACTCGTTGGCGATGGTTTTCCAGTCCGTGGGGTCGGCCTCCTCGGGGTTGCGCTTGTGTTTGCGGATCTTGCGCAGTAGTTCCCAGCCGTTGGCCTTCTCCGTCGAGTTCACATAGGTGTTGGACGGGTCGGTCTCTAGTGTGTAGGCGCCCAGGGTCAGGGACTGGACTAGGCGCGCGGATATCAGGGTCTGAAATTACAGTCGTGGATTAAATGGTAGAAGTTCCTCATCGCGAGACGCAAACTGTTCGTAACTGTAATGTGGTAACTGGTCATAAACGGAAACGTAGCCTTCTACGACCCACTACTACCAGATGGACTGGCCAGTTAAAGGAGAAAGGTAATAAATTTTACTATGTTATATCGATGTGGAGGGTAGAAAACAATAAAAAAAAACAATTACGATCTTCAGCCATGAAGCTGCGACCACAGTTCACATTATACAATCCAGTCCCATAAACATCTCAAAAAAACTCAAACTCAAACTCAAACTCATTTATTTCTGTAAGTAGGCCTCAAGGGCTCTTTTACATGTCCGATTCTTTTCTCTTCTTTTGGCGCTTCGGTAGATGACCTTCTGGTGAGAAGAAGCGCCTGAAGAAACTCACCAGTTTCTCTTTTAAAAACAAAATTACAACAATCGTGACATTATTACATAAGATGACATTTATAAAATGGAACAAGCAAATAACTGGGCACAGTTTTTTTTTACCTTTTACATACAAAACTTAAAACTTACATTTTTAGAGATGTAAAGGGTCTCTAGGCGTCAAAAGAGTATTATATACAGACTACATAAAAAAAATCAGGACACTAGCCTTTCTGCCTGTTCACCTACCTTTAAGAGACGGTATTCCTCCTCAGGTAGGCGACGGGTCACGGTATAGCCAGCCAGCACCAGACCGCCGGTGGCGGGGTCGCCCGTCAGCAGCATCATGTAGGTCATGGCGATGGCCAGCTCGAATACATAGTAGGAGTCCTGGATGTCGCCAAAGTCAATGATGCCTGTGATACGGTATTCTGATGAACTGAGAAAAATAGGAAGATTTAGTATAACGAGAATCACAAAGCGGTGTTTGTTACATATAATAGAAAGTGGTAGGTAGATAGTTGACATTCAATTCAATTTCATTGGAATAGAAGCGGGTTATAAACAAATTACTGGTACACCGATTGACTTTTAATTAGAATATGTGCTTAATTAATTTCATCATATCGGTTGCCTTCTCGCCATATCAGCGGTTAAGACATTGGTAGAAATCCGAAAAAGCCATCCTCTCACCACCCATAAAAATTCAGGCCTTTACGATCTTAGGAACATTTCTAGCTGTAAAGAAGACCATGAAACTGTTCCCCCACCATGCTAAGGGACCACGATATTTTCCTGTTTCACCTGTGATCATGATCATCATCACTGCCGTAATAAAGAGTTAGTACTGCAGAAAAGTCGAAATATTAATAAAAATGTATTAATTTCTAGCAAATAATGCGAGGTAAGCCAAGGCCAAAGAGCTCCATCCCCTTGGTTTACCTCAGCATGATGCCGTCCAGGATCTGACAGCAGACCTTCAACACTGATGCATTCAGATGCCTACATGTCACAAAATAATATGAGTTAGGTATGTTCAAGAGTAAGCGACTGAGTCCTTAAGAATGGGTAGATTATGAAACTTAAATTAAAAGTTTTAGACTGCTGTTGATGATAATGTTGTGGTGATGCTGGGTGGGCATAAATTTCCTTTGTAAACCACTGTCTTCTTTTACTTTTAAAAAATAATTATCGTGTATCCAATAACGATCGCTCAATTGCTCATACCTCGGGAACTGTACTGTACTTTATTATTTTATTTGTTTTGATATTTAGGTACTTCAATATTACATTTGATACAATTCGTTAAATTGTGTACACGAATGCGATCAAAGAAGACACCAATAACATGTTGTGCTGTCTTCAAAACATGTCTTATTTGATCCAGTGTGAACTGCAGTTCATGATTCTGTGAATTCTAAATTTACCCTTGAATCACTCACAGACCTATTTTTCTCTGCAACCATATACTACTTAAACATTTTTTTTCATGGAATTTATATAAAACAATTCTAACCGTAATGGGTTAGCTTAGGATACTTTTTTATTTTACGGTAATTAATGGCTGTTTTGCTACTGCATAAATTTATCCCATCAAAAAAATTACATGTATGATGCAACGCAGTTCTTTTACAACAAAAAAAATTTATATATAATGTTAAACCAAGTCAATACCGGGGGGGTGTCCACAGAACTCGATTCCCACCGACTTGCCTATTATTTAACCGTGGAGGAACAGTTAATACTTCTCAGATAAAGAATCCTCCCTCCACGAACGTAACGAAAGTATTTTATATTTTTAGCCACTAAAAACTTAATTATATTTTATGACAGTCATGTATTTTTTTAGCTACATTATCTAATGAGAATATTTGCCAGTAAGAAGCTTTACGACGACTATCATTTTATGATAACGTCACGTATATTTTTTTTATGTTACGTCTATGTCACATTGGTCAAAATCCGCGGCCTTGCCCAGGTACAAAGATGTGTAACGATATATATAGCGCTTTGGATGTCACAGACTATTGGACTCTGACTATACCTGCCGGGCTTGGCCCCCACGAGGACGTTCATCTCGTTGACATCGCCGTGGATCACTCCTCGCTCCAGCTCGTCCAGTCGCGGCACCACCGCGTATTTGAACTCCTCGATAACCTGGAAGTGGGCAGCTTTTAATTAATAAAGATTGCGGGACATTATACACAAATCAACCTAGTCCCAAACTAAGCAATACTCACTCTCACAGGCTAAACGTGCCGCCGCCAAATACAGGCTGTTTTAAACACTAGCAACATTTTGCATATGCTCTTTATCATAGAATAGAATGTAATTTGTGCATTTAACTACTCTTCAATTGACAACTATTCGAATATTCTAGTGTGAGTTCATTTACACATAAAGCTGGATTTTAAAAGTTGGAAAATTCAGCGCGCTTGTATAGATCCACGCAACAAAAATTTCTTCTGCTGGCTACCCACCACCAAACCCCCTGCCCACTTTGCTACGTACTGCATGTAAATGCAATGAAACTGTAATGGTGTCCGTCCTATGCAGACCTGGTAGCGAACGATCGTTGCGGATGCGAAGGCTAAAAGGGCAGCGGAGACAAAGGAAGCACAAAGCTCCAGACCGATGGGGATGGTCTAATATAGCACGCTGCACGCTGCCCCATCTAGGGATTGTAGGTAGTGTCGGGCGCTGGTAGGTAAAATCAGGTAAATATGGGCATTTACCATAGGATAAATCCCTACCTGAGAAGCATACTTAACACGGTAAGTAGGTAAGTATGAAAAACAATAGGACTTACAGTATAATGCTTCTCAGGTACGGAAATTGGATATCTATCTGGTATTTACCCACGAATGACCATCTCTAGTCGTAGGAATTTAAGTCACAATAGCGGGGTCAAATCTAGGCAGTAGCGAGATCAATGGGAAAGAAAGACGAAGCTTACCTCTTCAGCCAGTTCGAGTTTCTCGTGGTCTTTAATCGCGAACTTGAACTTGTCCAGTTCTGGGACCTTGCTGAGCATCCAGATGTGTTCGCGTGTCGCCAACCCCGAGTGGTTGAAGTTCTGCGTACAATAACCATAAAAAGTTATAATACAATACCTACAACGCAAGAGATTCTACAATATTTTAAAACAATAGAATAATCAAAATCAAATTGCGAATACAACAAGCTCTAGCATAGGCTCTATTTAATCATATGACTCTATGTTCTCTAAATGTTGGTATTATACCGGAATTATTTTTATACCTACTACAATACAGCTACAATAAAACATGACGAAAGAGTTAAACTTCGGAGTTCGGGTGCCTCAAAAGCGGTAGTTTTATTCTGACATAAATCATTTCCAGGGGTCCTAGACTTCCTAGAGCGTCCCAAATATTTTTGAATCCTTTGTTCTATCTGACAAGACGGATGATATTGATAGTGCAAGCAGATATTTTATAATCTACTAGCGCCATCTCTCCCAAATAATAAAATCATTGAACCGGTTCTCCTTGACTAGACTAGCACTATCGCGAAGGTAAACGCTTTTGCGGTTCAGGTTAGCCAATGAACCTGATCATGTCGACATCTTTCACGAGATGGCGCTCAATGAAAGATTATTTCTAGGAGTGTTGGTACTGAGCAGCCATAGTTTTTTGAATTTTCAGTACTACCTATATGCAGTTATGTCTAGCCAATTTTGTTCCTATAACACTGTAGGCGCTTTGAAGAGACTAGTAAGAACATAAGTATTTATTTAGGTAGATCGGGATTATAACAAATTACAAATAAAATTACATTGTTCCTAAGGCCTTCATATTTACTTACTGTCTCGATTGAGCTGAATTGGGTCTAATAAAAGATTGTTGGGCGAATTGAAGTGTACTTCAGAGTTGGTTTCATATCAATCCGAATGAACAAAACGAGCTCCGCAGACAGCTGTATACCTACACCTGTACTATGTAGGTACTGAATTACTGATTCGTTTCATAAAAGTACACGATTTTTAGCTTGGGTATTGTAGTATCTATAATATTGTATCTATGGTACTGTTAACTATCTAATCTGTGGTACATAAAAAATAAAGACATTCTGTAAACCAAGCTTGTAATGGTTATTGTTTCATTTAATACTTCATCACATGGCGCAGTCGAAACTGTACAAAAATGGCAACAGGCTATAATCTTCCATCAAAACTATCCCTGGTGGGAAATATAAGTGAAAATTTTAGAAGATTCAAGCAATCTTTCACGATATACCTCGAAGCGACGGGTCTATCAAGTACGTCCGAGGAAAGAAAAATCGCCATATTATTGAATTTAATAGGCGAGGATGTCTTAGCAGTGTACAACACACTACAGAACGAAAACGCGAAAACGCTGAAAGACGTTTTAGAACTAATAGAAAACTTCTGTAACCCTAAGAAAAACGTTCTACATTGTCGTTACTTATTCTACAGCAGAGACCAAAAGCAAGGAGAAAATTTTGACAGCTATCTCACTGAACTGACGAAATTGTGCAATGATTGCGATTTCAAGAATAAAGAAGAAATACTCCGAGATCGCCTCATATTAGGGTCCTGCGATATTGATTCTCAGAAGAAGCTGATTAAAATAGGAGATCCACCTCTGGACGAGGTAATTTCTGTACTCAGAATAGCTGAAATTACCAACACACAAATTAAAGACATTCAAAAAAATGAGGTGGACGCAGTAACAATACCTGGAAATAATAAAGTACAACAAAATTATGTAAAGAAGACCTGCTTAAATTGTGGATACAATCATCAGTATGGCCAGTGTCCCGCATACAACAAGACCTGTGTTAGTTGTAAAAGAAAACATCATTTTGCCAAAATGTGCCGAGCTAGCAAAGTGACAAATGAAGTAACTACACATGAAGATGATTCTGATTATTATGTTGAAACCGTCACCTCAAACATGTCCATAGACTCACTTGCCTGGTTTCAAGAAGTAACTTTACCTGGAGAATATAATGTACAATTCAAGCTAGACCCCGGAGCTGATGTCAACATTCTACCTGTGCACATGTATGAAAAAGTCATCTTATCCGATCCTGTCCCGTTGAAGAATACAACAGCTACACTGGAGAGTTGGAATGGGTTCAAGACTCCAATCAAAGGTTTAGCAACATTCAACATACAAGTAAATGGCAAAAAATACAGTGTTTGAATGGCAAAAAATACATACAAATGCATTTGAACAGATTAAAACTATTTTATCAACAGAACCAGTCCTGCAAACTTTTGACCCGAGTAAAAGTGTTGTCATTCAAACTGATTCAAGTAAGACTGGTATAGGATGTGTACTATTGCAAGAGAACAAACCAGTTTATTATGCATCAAAATCATTGACACAGGCTGAAATTAATTATGGGCAAATTTTTTTTTTTTTTTTTTTTTTTTTTTTTCCATGATTATCGGCGATCAGTCACAAGACTATAAGCTGATGTGTTGAGTGGCAGATGACATGTAGGCGTAGGGGCCAGCGCCTCTACTATCCTTTAAAGAATATCCTTCCTCTTTAACCTCTTCACAGTACGCGGAGGCTCTAAAAGTAGTGTTGCCAGAGGGTTAGGATGAAGTGACAGGCGTTCAGCATATTTCTTTTTGTGCTTTTCTATTTCAGCCTGAATTGTTGGGACTTCAAGATGTTCATGGATCTCGTCATTTCTAGAGAACCATGGGGCATTTGCTATGGCGCGCAGGATGTTGTTTTGAACGCGTTGTAAACATAGTATGTTTGTCTTACTGGCCGTGCTCCAAAGTGGGATGCCATATGTCCAAACAGGCTTAAGAACAGAGTTGTAGATTAAGAGTTTGTTGTCAACTGAGAGGGCTGAATTTCTACCCATAAGCCAGTGGAGGTCTCTGAATTTTAGATTTATCTCGTCTCTTTTCTTTTTAATGTGAAATTTCCATGTAAGTCTTCTGTCTAGATGGAAACCCAAGTATTTGACACAAGCAACGTCCGGCAGAACAGCAGAGCCAAGTTTAACAGGTGGACAGTCCTTTTTCCTGAGAGAGAAAGTGATGTGATTGGATTTTTGGGCGCTTGCACGGATGCGCCACTTCTCTAGCCACACATGAGTCTTATTTAATACATGTTGTAGTTTGTTGCTGGCTTCTTCTGGAGTTTTGTCGCTAGCAAGATAGGCTACATCGTCAGCATATGTCGCAACAGTGACATCCTCGGAAGTTGGTAGGTCCGATGTAAAAATATTGTATAACACGGGACCAAGCACTGAACCCTGCGGCACACCGGCCTCAATTTTGTGCAAATCAGATCTGGCATCACCGTGTTTCACCTGGAAGAGTCTATCTGACAAGTAGGATTTTATTATCAAATACCATGAGTGTGGAAGTTGTTCTTTTACTTTACACAGTAAGCCTTTGTGCCAGACTCTATCAAAAGCCTGCTGTACGTCCAAAAAGGCCGCTGAACAGTACTGCTTCTTCTCAAAGCAACTTCTTATCTCGTTGTAAACACGGTGCATTTGCTCGATCGTCGAGTGCGATTTTCGAAAACCGAATTGGTGCTTAGGAATAACATCACAATCGTTCAAGTGTACCTTTAGGCGGGCTACGAAGATCTTTTCCCACAATTTCGAGAGAACCGGAGTGAGGCTGATTGGTCGGTATGAGGAAGCTTCATGTGGGGGTTTTCCAGCTTTGTGTATCATAATTATTTGAGATATTTTCCAGAGCTTCGGGATGTAAGATATTCTAAAAATAGCGTTGAAGAATGAGGCGAGAAGAGTAATGCATTTTTTGGGTAGTCCTTTTAAGACTATTGGGGTAATCAAGTCGAATCCTGGTGCCTTTTTAGGTTCGAGACGCCTGATCTCTCTAGCTATTTCTTTTGGTGACGTGGGTATAATTGGTAGGCACATCTGTAAGTCCTGTAGAAGTACTTTGTCCACTTCTGATTCATCAGCACTACCTTCATTGGGCTTAAAGATTTCGGCAAGGTGATTCGCAAAAACCTGTGCTTTTTCTGCATCAGTTCTTGCCCATGAGTTTGGTGATCGAAGAGGTGGGAAACATTGTTGGGGTTTTCTGATATTTTTGGTAGCCTTCCACAGAGAAATTTCGCCTTTACCTTGGGGCGACATATTTTTTAAAGTTGACTGAAACCTTGAATTTGCCGCTTCCTCTAAGTATGCCTTCAATTGTTTTGCAGCTCGATTGAATGCTGTTTTGTCTGACGGATGCTGAGATTGGTGCCAGATTCTTCTTAGGCGCCGTTTTTCCTGGAGTTTTGATTTTATGTCTACTGGCTGGGCTGTTTCCACAGGGGAGCGACAGAGGTATGGTGTATTTTTCCATGCTGATATTTGAATAATGTTCGTTATATAATCGCAGGCATCGTCAATGTCTTCTCGTGTCTTTAAGGCAATCTTCATATTAATATTTTCGTCGAGGTAAGTACGAAATCCTTCCCAGTCCGTTTTATGATTTGTTAGGGACTCTGGTGGCTCCTGGTGGATGACTGCAGTGCTCAGAGTGAGGATTACTGGTGTGTGATCAGATGATCCATCCAGGTTTGACTCAACAGAGGTGTAAAGATGACTAATTCCTTTCGTTATAAAGAAGTCCAATAGATCCGGTATCTTGTTTGGGTCTGTGGGCCAGCTTGTCGGTTCACCAGAAGATATCGGTAATAGGTGATTCGTATCTAAACAGTTTTTTAAAGAACGGCCTCTAGGAAGTGTGACACGGGACCCCCAAAACTTGTGCTTTGCATTCCAATCACCTCCTGCGATAAATTTGTTACCTAGTATTTCGAAGTAATTCTGGAACATGTGCTCGGTGATTTTATGTTTAGGTGGGCAATAGACTGCTGACAGTGTGATTGGACCTGAACGATCTTCTAGTCTTATGGTAGTAGCCTGAATGTGATCTGTGGCATAACTTTCCGACTGGGAGTGTTTAATGTTCGATCTAATAACTATCGCAGTGCCAGCGTGTGCTTTTCCGTCGTCTGGATGAGGGGTAAAGTAGATGTTAAAACCCTTCATACGATAGCAGCTGTGTTTAGTGGCATGAGACTCAGATATAAGAACAACGTCGAGTTTGTTATGATTTATTAATTCTTCGAGTTCCAGGAGGTTGGCAGACAGTCCGTTAATGTTCCAGGTTGCGATTCTTAATGAAATTATGAATGTAGCTTAGAAATCACAGTAGTTAATAGGCTTAGCATGGTTCCTATTTGTTGAATGAGTTGATCTAGCTTTTCTGATTGTTTGATGAGAATTTGTTCCAAGTGAGAGTTTGGTAGTGGATTAGCTTGCGGCTCGCTGGTTCGATCAGGGGAATTCCGGTTAGCAGTGATGTCAGCATATGTTCTCGTGTCCTGAGGTCGCATAGTCATTGGTAGCGATGGCTCTACACTACGTTGGGTGTTTACTTGTGCATTGGTTTCCATATGGTTTTGTTCGTTTCGGAGGTTCGTTTTATAGCGGTTGTTTTTCCGAGCCAGAATTTCTTTGTAGACAGGACAATTCTTGAAGTTAGCTGGATGATCAAATTGATGGGCAAATTGAAAAAGAATTTATGGCCGTATTATTTTCCTGTAAGAAATTCCACTCATTCATTTATGGTCAGAAAGTTGTTGTGATCACAGATCATTTGCCATTGATTTCAATAATGAAAAAAGACTTGCATGACATCCCCTCAACACGGTTACAAAGAATAAAACTAAAATTAAGCAAATATGACATAACCCTGAAACATGTACCGGGCAGTCAAATGCATATTGCAGATGCCTTGAGCCGTGCATGTTCCATGGCTAGTCAAGACTGTGACAGTGATCTAAACGAAATAGTCCACAGTGTCAATGTGTCAAATGACATTCAATCCCAAATTAGACAAGAAATTAAGCTGGATCCCATAGCACTCAAACTGATTCAGTATTTTCAAAATGGATGGCCAAATGCAATTGCCAAAGTACCTGCTGAATTGCATTTGTATTACAAAATTAGGAAACAAATTTGCTATGAGAATGATTTAATCTTCATCGACAACAAACTTTATGTCCCAAGCAATTCACAAAAACTCATATTAACAAAGCTTCATGAATGTCATTTCGGCATGACCAAAACCAAAGCTAGAGCCAAAACGTTGTTCTTCTGGCCAAAGATGTGTTCTGATATAGAAGACTTTGTGGCTAGCTGTAGTACTTGTTTAAAATACTCGAATAATAATATAAAGGAGCCAATGATCATTAGGAAACAACCAGACCTCCCATTTCAACATGTGTCGATAGATATTTTACAGTATGGGAACTGTGATTACCTTGCCCTAATTGATCATTACTCTAAATGGATAGAGTTGAACAAACTCAGCAGTAAAACAGCTGAAGTCACAATTTCTATTTTAAAACGCATTTTTGCGACCCACGGAATTCCTGAGCTGATATATTCTGATAATATGCCTTTTAATTCCTTAGCTTTCAGAGAATTCGCTAATGAATGGTCCATTAAAACCATATTTTCAAGCCCTCACTATCACCAGAGTAATGGGGCAGCAGAAAGGGCAGTTTGTATTTGCAAAGGATTTCTAAAAAAAGCTGCTGAAACAAAGACTGATATTGAAGTGTTTCTGCTGGAATACAGAAATACTCCAATACCTAGTCTCCAAAGATCCCCAACTCAATTGCTATTTAATAGACTTTGCCGTACTAAACTTCCAATTAATAGGAATTTACTCAAACCATGTCTGCAGCCTAATATGAAACAATTACTAATAAGCAATGCCAATAAGAATAAGACATATTATGATCAGAATACAAAAAATAGAAATTGTGCAAATTTTAGTGAAGGGCAAAAGGTGATATTTAAGGAGAATGAAAATGCAACTTATTGGAAGCCAGGTATAATTCTCAAAGGCACTAACAACCCGCGTTCCTTTATTATTACCGACAACAATGGAAATGTAAAAACGAGAAACACCTGGTTTCTAAAACAAGACAAGGGCAAGGAATCAGCACCCAACACACAGCCCACTTGGTCTCAGGTTGCCTATCAACAGCCTATTGAGACTCATGTGGAGCAGGATATGATTCCTTCAGACCCACCCAGGAGACCTCATAGAGATGCTAGGACTCCTTCATATCTGAATGATTATGTAATGTGATTCTCATCCTTTGTTACACAGCCAGAGGTAATCAACCTTGGGTATTAATTATGACAATAAGTTTTTAATTAAAGAGGAAGATGTAGTATCTATAATATTGTATCTATGGTACTGTTAACTATCTAATCTGTGGTACATAAAAAATAAAGACATTCTGTAAACCAAGCTTGTAATGGTTATTGTTTCATTTAATACTTCATCACAGGTATCTATTAGAATTTTTAGCTAGTTCGATTTCCGGGTGAGACGAGCGAATTTTAGAAAATGCTTGAATACAGCTTAGTCATTTTTTAAAAATAAAAGGAAACATTCTTTTGTAAGATAGTTTCCCTCCAGGGCCCATTGAGTTTTTCTGTAGGTACATCAGCGGCTGGCGGTACATAATGGAGACAAATGTTCTTCTGTTGCCGATAAAAAACCAGTACTGCTGTTGAACCAAACTAATATTATAAATATGAAACTAATTCTGTCTGTCTGTCTGTTTTACCTTTTCATACTCAAACCGCTGAATCGATTTATATGAAATTTGGTGTGGAGATAATTTGAGGTCCTGGGAAGGACAATAGAATAGTTCTTATCCTAGCTCCGAATTTATTCAAGACCAAAAAAACTACATTTTAATAAAAAATACATTATTTTATGTGAAGTAACCTTAAAAACCAAGTAATTATAGCAGTTAGGTTGACAATTCAAACATAGAATTAGAACTTCAAAATTAGATACTTATCGTCTTTTTTCATTCAAAAGATTATGAGATTATGTCGAATCTATAATAATAATTTCGTTTAATACAGAAATTTGATTCTTAAGTCAACTAGGTACTTATCAGATTATTTTTTTAAATTTAAAAACCGGCTAAAGAAATGAGACGAAGTGTTAAAATAAACCTATTTTCGAATATTTTTATTAATTGTCATCAACATCATCATCATCATCAACATCGTTGATTATACTTAGCTCTTCAGAGTCAGACTCCGTTACATTAATAATAAATGTTTGCACAACATTATTGATGAAGCCGTCCAATTGCCACATTTTCAGGAAATCGAGTTCTGTCGATACCCACCCGGTACTGACTTGGTTTAACTTTCCATCTCAAAACTTTTTTGTTGTAGGAGAACTGCGTTGCGAGACTTGCATCTTTTTACATGTAATGTTTTTGATGGGATCTCATTTCTTTTTGTAAGTGGTCTTCCTTTATTTATTACATTCCAATCCATTCTTTTCAATTTGAACTGCAAAACTAACTTTGTAATCGCATGTATTTGCAAAATTTTTAGGTTTTTTAGGACTTGATAGGCTAAAAACTAACTGTGTTTAAAATTTGGAGCTTCTAGGTCTGCTAGAAGTACCTTAGAATTATGATGATTACAGTCAGTGAGTCGGTCAGTCAGTGACAAAACTAAAGAACTTTGACATGCAATAGTTCTTAAACTACACGTTCAAATTGAATGATATTGAGAATATATATAAGTCTTATTGTGCCCTATATATCCATGAAATTTCAGAGTCTAGCTAGGGATGTAGCGATACCGATACCGATACCGATATATTGGTATCGCCGATATATCGGTATCGCCGATATTATACAACCGATATTTGAAGAATTTGCTGTATGAAAAAAAAATCTGCAAAAAGTAATTTCAATTTCTGATTTAATTTATGTATTGGTCTATTACCTTGTGCAATGATAATTATTATGTTAATTAAATCTTAGGTTCTTAATAAAAAAAAATTGAATTTTGAGTTGACAATTTATTTATTTTTACTTTACACTTTCAAGGTTGACTCTCTGGTAAATATAGCCAGTAGTCATTGCCATTAGTTATAACTAGCTATTTCCCGCGGCTTCGCCCGCGTTGTTCCCGTTATTGTCCCAAAGAAACTCTTTACCTGGATATAAAGCATCCTTTGTTTCAATCCAGGACTTGGTCTACTTACATGCCAAATTTCTGCTTGATCCATCCAGTTGTTACCCCGTTATTTAGTAACAAACATCTTCACAAACTTTCACACTTAAGTATAATATTAGTGTGAAGATTTTCGAATTTTAAAAGTTTAAATAAGTATACAATTTAATATAACCAGAAATCGGAATAGGTAGAGTATATTTACCTAAACTTCGAAGAACATAGTCGAAAAGTGGAGAGTCCCTTACAACAAAATTTTTATCCGGGACTTAAGTCTCGGAATCTTACTAAAAAAATATATTATTGGTATTCTTTAGCACATTTCTCGAACATTCTCAGTATAGCTGTCTCTTTCTAATAGTGCTGTCTCTTCCACTCCTTCGAGAAATTTCGCCATATACTGAAGTGTAGTTCAAAGGCCCATAAGGGGTCCTGGACACAACAGCTATACTGAGAATGCTCGAGAAATGTGCGAAAGAATACCAGTAATCCATTTTTTTAGTAAGATTCCGGGACTTAAGTCCCGAATAAAATTTAGTTGTAAGGGAGTCTCCACTTTTCGACTTTGTTCTTCGAAGTTTAGGTAAATATACTCTACCTATTCCGATCTCTCTATATAAACTTTCAACCCCTATTTAAACCCCTTAGAGAATGAATTTCGAAAAACGGTGATATCACTTTTCTTGTAATCTAATAAAAAGTCTAAACATGACGTTTCAAACCTCTTACTTCTAAAATCTTAGACTCTCCATACAAATTTTGAACCCCTATTTGAACACCTTAGGGGATGAATTTTAAAAAATCCTTTCTTAGTGCACCCCTAAACCTCATAAGGAACCTACATGCTAAATTTGGAATTCTTAGGACCAGTGGTTTGGGCTGTGTGTTAATAAACAAACTTTCAACCCCCATTTAAACCCCTTAGGGGATGAATTTTGAAAAATCCTCTCTTAGTGCACCTCTAGACCTTATAAGAAACCTACGTGATAAATTTGGAATTCCTAGGACCAGCGGTTTGGGCGGTACGTTGATATACACACTTTCAACCCCTATTTGAACCCATTAGGGGATGAATTTTGAAAAATCCTTTATTAGTGCACCCCTAGACCTTATAAGGAACCTACATGCTAAATTTGGAATTCTTAGGACCAGTGGTTTGGGCTGTGCGTTGATAAACAAACTTTCAACCCCCATTTAAACCCTTTAGGGGACGAATTTTGAAAAATCCTTTCTTAGTGTACCTTTAGACCTTATAAGGAACCTACGTGCTAAATTTGAAATTCCTAGGACCAGCGGTTTGGGCTGTGCGTTGATAAACAAACTTTCAACCCCCATTTAAACCCCTTAGGGAATGAATTTCGAAAAACGGTGAAATTACTTTTCTTGTAATCTAATAAAGAGTCTAAACATAAAGTTTCAAATTTCTTACTTCTAAAATCGTAGACACTCCATACAAACTTTGAACCCCTATTTGAACCTCTTAGGGGATGAATTTTGAAAAATCCTTTCTTAGTGCACCCTTAGACCTTATAAGGAACCTACATGTTAAATTTGGATTTCTTAGGACCAGTGGTTTGGGCTGTGCGTTGATAAGCAAACTTTCAACCCCCATTTAAACCCTTTAGGGGATGAATTTTGAAAAATCCTTTCTTAGTGTACCTTTAGACCTTATAAGGAACCTACGTGCTAAATTTGGAATTCCTAGGACCAGCGGTTTGGACTGTGCGTTGATAAGCAAACTTTCAACCCCCATTTAAACCCTTTAGGGGACGAATTTTGAAAAATCCTTTCTTAGTGTACCTTAAGACTTTATAAGGAACCTACGTGCTAAATTTGAAATTCCTAGGACCAGCGGTTTGGGCTGTGCGTTGATAAACAAACTTTCAACCCCCATTTAAGCCCCTTAGGGAATGAATTTCGAAAAATCCTTTCTTAGTGCACCCCTAGACCTTATAAGGAACCTACGTGCTAAATTTGGAATTCCTAGGACCAGCGGTTTGGGCTGTGCGTTGATAAACAAACTTTCAACCCCCATTTAAACCCTTTAGGGAATGAATTTCGAAAAACGGTGAAATTACTTTTCTTGTAATCTAATAAAGAGTCTAAACATAAAGTTTCAAACCTCTTACTTCTAAAATCGTAGACACTCCATACAAACTTTGAACCCCTATTTGAACCCCTTAGGGGATGAATCTTGAAAAATTCTTTCTGAGTGCACCTCTAGACCTTATAAGGAACCTACATGCTAAATTTGGAACTCTTAGGACCAGTGGTTTGGGCTGTGCGTTGATAAGCAAACTTTCAACCCCCATTTAAACCCTTTAGGGGATGAATTTTGAAAAATCCTTTCTTAGTGTACCTTTAGACCTTATAAGGAACCTACGTGCTAAATTTGGAATTCCTAGGACCAGCGGTTTGGACTGTGCGTTGATAAACAAACTTTCAACCCCCATTTAAACCTCTTAGGGGATGAATTTTGAAAAATCCTTTCTTAGTGCACCCCTAAACCTTATAAGGAACCTACGTGCTAAATTTGGAATTCCTAGGACCAGCGGTTTGGGCTGTGCGTTGATAAACAAACTTTCAACCCCCATTTATACCCTTTAGGGGATGAATTTCGAAAAACGGTGAAATCATTTTTCTTATAATCTAATAAAGAATCTAAACATGAAGTTTCAAAGGTCTCACTTCTAAAATTGCAGACTCTCCATACAAACTTTGAACCCCTATTTGAACCCCTTAGGGGGTGAATTTTGAAAAATCCTTTCTTAGTGCTCCCCTAGACCTTATAAGAAACCTACGTGATAAATTTGGAATTCCTAGGACCAGCGGTTTGGGCTGTGCGTTGATATGTCAGTCAGTCAGTCAGTCAGTTTCTTCTTTTATATATTTAGATAAGGACATACAAATATCTGAAGTTCATACTTCATTATTTAGCTAAGATATCGGTATCGGTATCGCCGATATTAACTACTATATATCGGTATCGGTATCGTATCGGCAAAACTGTGTATCGTTACATCCCTAGTTCTAGCTTTAGCCAGTAAAAAATTAGGGGAGGCTGAAAATGACCTGAATGGTTTCGAGAAAAGGATGGTACGGCCGTGGCTTTGTTTTGCTCGACTTGGCGGGGGCACTGCCGTGCCCCCAGATGCCTAAATAAAACTCCTATTCAACGCAAACTAAGTCACGGGTAAAAAAAAAACTAGTACAGTCAACGACGATAACATATGATGTGACGAGGCATGTAGGTAGCGGATGTTTTTCATGTCTCACTGTTTTTATTTTTCTACTGAAATATTTTTTTTTTATGAAACTGAACATGGTATAAATATCTGACACTACCTAAATACTATTTATTATTTGCCGGTTCCTTTTCACCGTATGTACCTACTATTGCCGGTGAGGTTAACTATACCTACACTATATTTTTGGATAAATAACAGATTTTTCGCAATTCACAATTTACCTCAACATGTATTTACTTAGATCCTAGATCCCACGCATCCTTGCTCTAGTTATGTTTGAATGATCTATGACAAACTACAGCTGACATGTCGTTGGTTGGACAACGCGCACGCGCTCAAGGCCGCCCATTGTGTATCGGCTCGTTAACGAGGTTTACTATGAAATGAATCAGCATGTTACCTATACTGAAACGTGCATAAACAATGAATATTTGTGCTTCTACTTTGTTTCATGTCAATTTTTAGGGTTCCGTACCAAAATGGTAAAAAAGGAACCCTTATGGTTCGACTCTGTCTGTTCGTTTGTCTGTCCGTCTGCCCGTCTGTCACAGCTAGATATCTTAGGAACTGTTGCTGTTATCGATTTGAAATTTGGAATAGTTTTAAAAATCGCTGATCCCTAGTCTACTGGACATAGAAAAAATCTTATACCTTTTTTACTCTTTTTTAAAGGGGACCGAAATGTGAGGTTGAAAATTTAAAGTTGGTCTATTATATCAAGTGGGGTATGAAATGAAAGGGCTTACATTCCAAAACCATTTTTATTTTTTTTCTTAATTATGTACTTTTTGATTTAGATCGTAAAACGTTCAAAAAACTACCATTCTCCCCTATTATCTCTGAAGTTACTGAACAGAAAAATCTGTAATAATTACTAATTATTAATATCATCCTAAATATTACAGGAAAAATAAAACGGTTTTCCTAACTTGCAGCGTTTCTTAGAAATTCGCAAAAATTGTAAGTCAAATTTATTTGCTCCTACTAAACTAACCGCGACATAAGTATGTCGACGTTTAGAGACAACAGTTTTTCAAGAGCAAAGTTAAGTTTGACCCACCATACAGAACTGAGCGGAACAATGGACAGAGAAGTAGTTTATCTAACTATCCCTACGAGTAATCAGTATCTCCATTGACAAAAACAAAAATACCTATGTTTCCTGGTGACATCTCAAATATCTCAATCACTAAATATGTTATGTTACAGCTTTGCCTATAATTTTATTTACGTATTGAGCTACTTATATTTTATATTTAGATTATTCCTCTGAAGTTATGCAAAGGTAGTCTTTGTTACTTTTCAGCTATTTTTCAGATCATAAACTATCTTTATGAAAACTCACGTTAGTTTGCCCCATAGCTACGGAAGATGCTACTTGATGCACCCAACATACATACTATAAGTACTAGAAAAGTCTAGGTCCTTTACAAAATATAACCCTCCGAAGTCCTTTGATTAAATCAGTCTCCTAGGAATCCTATCCGTCCCTACGAATCCGTCGAATGCTCGTACCTGCAGATTGGTGTCCAGGTTGGCGACGAACTCGCCGACCTGGTACATGAGGCCCGCGCTCCGCGGCATGTCCTTCGGCAGCGCGCCCGGCACGAACTCCAGCAGACGCACGGCGTGCTGCTTCCCGGACAGTGTCTCCACGGAGTAGAAGTACCCGTACCTGCAGCTTGGTGTCCAGGTTAGCGACGAACTCGCCGATCTGGTACATGAGGCCCTCGCTCCGCGGCACGTCCTTCAGCAGCGCGCCCGGCACGAACTCCAGCAGCCGTACGACGTGCTGCTTCCCGGACAACGTCTCCACGGAGTAGAAGTACCCGTACCTGCAGCTTGGTGTCCAGGTTAGCGACGAACTCGCCGATCTGGTACATGAGGCCCTCGCTCCGCGGCACGTCCTTCAGCAGCGCGCCCGGCACGAACTCCAGCAGCCGCACGGCGTGCTGCTTCCCGGACAGCGTCTCCACGGAGTAGAAATACCCGTACCTGCAGCTTGGTGTCCAGGTTGGCGACGAACTCGCCGACCTGGTACATGAGGACCTCGTTCCGCGGCACGTCCTTCAGCAGCGCGCCCGGCACGAACTCCAGCAGCCGTACGACGTGCTGCTTCCCGGACAACGTCTTCACGGAGTAGAAGTACCCGTACCTGCAGCTTGGTGTCCAGGTTAGCGACGAACTCGCCGATCTGGTACATGAGGCCCTCGCTCCGCGGCACGTCCTTCAGCAGCGCGCCCGGCACGAACTCCAGCAGCCGCACGGCGTGCTGCTTCCCGGACAGCGTCTCCACGGAGTAGAAGTGCCCGTACACGTTGCGGACCGGCTTCGGGCACGTCACGGAGCGAGTGACTGTGTGGAAACGTAGACGTGAGTCGATTCTTCCACTACATTATTTTTAACCGACTTCAAAATAGGATGAGGTGCCTACTCAGTTCATTTAAATATTTTCTTATTATCATTATTATTTATGTATGTTCCCCTATTACTCGGGACCAATTTGAAAAATTTTTTTTCGTTTGATAGGACAGACCTTTCAGCTAGCCACATTACAACTAGGTCAGGAACTAATGCTGGGATCTTAGAGAAAAACGTCTTAGAGAAAGACCTATAGGGATTTGGGTATTTTTCATTGTAACTCGGAGAGAGGCACAACTCTCGATTTCCCAAAGTGGCCAATTTTTTACCAAAGGGGACACGGAAAAAAAAGTACCAGGGACGGTTATTCTTTCCAAGTGTACATATACTGTATTTTTTTGTCTCAGAATCGTTTATAAGTACTTTCGTTAGTTTGTAATAAAATAAAGTATTGGAACGCCTCTTTTTGCTTGTATTAGAAACAATAATACTAATAATAAGTAATGGATGGGGAGTAAGACAATAATGTTAATGAATAAGTATTGTAAATAAAATGTTGAAAATAAAGCAGTGAGTAAGTTAGTAGTACTTACAGCAAATGTATCGTAAATATCATTTAGTGTAACAAGCTAACGTATTTTATGGATATGTTTGTCTATTACGTTTATAAGTTATACCATTAGCAACCATATTGGGACAAACAGTAGGTAATTAAATATGATTAGGCCATAGGCGGGGCCGAGCTTTGCTGGGACGGTTCAAAGGGACGATTGTTTGTTTTTAGGGTTACTGCCAACGGGACTCTATTACTAAGCATCCGCTGTCAGTCGGTCTGCCCGTCTGTCACAGAGCTGTATCTTTTGAACCATAATAGGTTAGGTACCTACCTACTTGAAATTTTTGACCGCCTATTGACCACGACCATTGTTTTTGACCTATTGTGTCCCATTGTCTTTATATAAATTTGAATTGTAATGTTCTTTTGGCGTGCAATAAAATATCATATTGTATTTTCACAGAATTTGTATTTCTATTGCCAACAACAAATTATGTATAAACTAGTGACCCGCCCTGGCTTCGCACGGTGTTTCTCTATTATATTATGCATGTATTACATATAAACCTTCCTCTTCAATCACTCTATCTATTAAAAAAACCGAATCAAAATCCGTTGCGTAGTTTTAAAGATTTCAGCATACAAAGGGACATAGGGACAGAGAAAGTGACTTTGTTTCATAGGTCCTATGTAGTGAAACGAACACAAGAAACGTGATTTTATTGGCGCTTTTTGCTCGATTTTAATAATGCAATACTTTATTCATATGTTCACAGAAGTGTATTATATATGTAACATAAAATGTGGTGTAAATTACCCGCATTAAAAACCAATGAAGAGACAAAAATGTTTCTTTCATATAAAAAAGAAGTGTATTAATTTTATCGCCGTTATAAAACAAATAATAAAAACAAAAGCAAATAATAGGTAAAGGGCCCCCATGCCAGAAACATGTTTTTTTGCTACTTCTGTCGGCAGCGGTACGAATCCGACTCGCAAGTGGCCGGTTTTTTCTAGAATGGCATCCTGGCAACCTATCTAGATAAACTAATAAAAAACAGCTCTATCGAAGTACCGAATTTCATTAAAATCGCTAGGTATCTATCATAAATCATCACCATCATCAACCGAAAAACTTTTGGAGGAAGACTTACTGTATTATACTGTGCCTTGTGGAATAGGTATCGTAAGATTCGTAAGTAGGTACTTACTCAAAAAGTTCATAATCTCATTCTGCGCCTCGACGACCTCCCGATTCTGCGTGTCCATGGAGTTCATGATCTTCAGAACGTATCCGTGCTCGCTGTGGTTCGTTATCAGGGGGTTCTTCACGTTCGGGTCCTCGATGATCTTGTAGTTCTTGTCGTCGTAACCGTTCAGCTCTATGAGCTCGAGCACCGAGATGCCGTATAGCCGCTCTGCGAGGAGCTTCACCTCCTCATGGGTGATCACCGGCTTGATCACCTTGCCGGGCTCCAGGATGGTTTCCGCCATTTTGATTTAGTTTTAGTTCTGGAAGGATGGGGAGGTGCAAGACTTAAAGGCATTGATTAATGATTTATAAATCGGCAGGAAAATCAATAGGATTAGCCACATTTTTCAGTAGCCATGTATAGTAAAATTATTTCTGGTAACCCTTAACTCATTTTATCTACACTCATATCATAAATCCTCTATCATGCGTCCGGAAACCGAATAAATAACCATTCAGTAATGTAACATCAGTGCGTTGTGCGCGCATCCCGTAAAAACTTCTGGTCCGATTTTCCTGTTTACAGATAGATTATGGCCAACGAAATATAATAAGTATGGAAGCGGGTGAAGTTACATCTATCAGCATCGAGCAGAATTTTCTGTATGGAGAAACGTCGTTTAGTACGGCGATGCGTAAGCATGCTTACGCATGCGAAATGCGAACACGTCGCCATACTAAGTGACGTTTCTCTATACAAAAAATGCTGCTCGATGCTGATAGATGTAACTTCACCCTAACGGGTGCTCAAAATCGGCCCCACGAAATACGTAGGTACCTACCTACCAAAGGAGCAGAGCTAGTACTTAGTACTGAAGAAAAAACTATGGGCATCAAATGAATATCTCACGTCAGTAGGTTTACCAATCACATTTTTTTGTCTTTTAAACGATATGCAGGTTGCATATCGTTTAAAAGACAAAAAATTGTGATTTGAAATTGTGGCTTCTCAAACTTGATATTAATATTGGTCACAAACTGACTTTAGACTCGAACATAGTAAACATTAAGTTGGTTATCAGCCCCACTGATACATAAGACGTAAGTATTGATTTTAAAAAATCGGCCATACATTATATTTCGATGATTATGACATACCTATAACATATGTGTTTGTTTGTATACGTGGATATACCGCCACATATTTACGTATACATTGACCAAATGATAGAACAAACTCTAGTATTTAACTGCATATTTTACGAGCAAAAACTCTCTTGTTTACTCTCACAATACCAGTTGATAGTTAGCCAGTTAGGCCATAAATTAAAATAGAAATATGACATTTCATTTTAATAACATGAAATAAATCGCTATCGATCAATTTGCATGGAAAATTAGAGTAAAATATAAAGGCACGATGCTTTGATTAGACACTGGCGACATCTGTGAACCGCGAGGTAAATTTCACCATCACATGACGCAAAGTAGTGACACCCAGCGGCGAACATGTTGGTACATGAATTCTAAGTTTATAATAGCCCGAATTTCTATAAGACAAAATATCTTTTTTAGTTAATTCAGCAAGGACTATAAAATTAGGTATGTATACTTGAGTGAAATTTACTTTATAGTCAGAATAGTTTTTCTAATAGTTATACTTGTATGCTAATTAGTTTTATGCTGCACCTAGAGCCCGGCAAATTTAATGCATGACAATTATGTTTAACCAATATAATACATAATTATGATCAACAAAACCTGTAATTTTTTACTCGAATTCCAGAATTAGGTAATATTTTAACACAGTAAAGATTCTTTTAAAAATAAAAATGGTCAAAAACAAGTTATAAAGACCGGTAGTAATTACCTTTTTTAAGTAAAACACAAAATAAAGCAATTGAAGTTAAACTAAAGGGACTCAAAACTCGGCATAAAAAATAAAACAATAAAAAGGCTCACCGTGCACGAGTTCAGTCTCTTTGCAACTGATCAGCGTTTGACTGAAGCAAGCAAACAGTTACGCAAGCTGATAAACTGTTCTGAGTTAAACATTGTATCATCAGTGACAGAGACCTTGCGTCCACGTAGTAAGACCTATAATCGGATGGTTGTTATCTTGCTAAAGTTTACAGATTTTAAACGAGATGGGACGATGGCTATCGCGATTGTCATAGGGGTCCTACATTTAAAGTCGGAGGGGACTCAATGAGTATGAGTGTGATTAATGTCGTTTGTTTTGCATGCACTGGATGAGTTGAGTTTAAATACTAAATTGCAAGTTGGCAATATTGCTATATCATGTTTCTTATCACCAAGTGGAAAAGTTGAAATTATAAGCAAAATGTCACGCATTTAAGTTGATTATATAGCTCCTACATTAAAATTATACTTTTTCAAACCAATTCCATAAGACCCATAAGATATGATATGCATTGCCTAAAAAGTAATTCTTGCAAGTTGTTTTTTATTTAGTTACAAAATATAGGATAGTCTGTCTACTTAAATACCGTAATAATTGATCTATCTTCATGTATGTTTATAAGACACCTGCTGACTTTTATTTCTTCGCCGTGTTTTTGCAGACAACTTCGTCATATTCAAAATAAATTTAAGTGTCACAATACGTTTAATAGATAATCTTTGCCTAGGTAAATATGAAATCATAATAATAGATGAGAGAAATCACATTTGCCATTATCTGTCACATGATGGCAACCGTGACACGTAATAGGACGAGCGCCGTGACTGCACACTTGACGTGTACACAAATGTTTCAGCAAATTCACGGTAATTTCATTAGGAATGTTTGGTCACTTGGTGTTTCGAAAAGGCAAATATTTAAAGAAATGTCTGAATTGTCTCTAACGACGTTTCTTACTGTGGGTTTTAAACTTTATAACTTTCATTTTTATTTCAATAAATTACCAGTTCTCTAAGACTACCCTTTGGCTAAGAAAATAGTTTTCTAACGAAACGAGACCGCTCCAATTAGTCATTTGTGTCAGTACTTTATCCAGACAGAGAGTACCTGTATTATTATAATCTAAAACATCATGGTTTTATGTGATTAAAAGCCCTTTAACATATGCGTCTTAGTCGCGCTTTAGCAGTATTGCACAGCTAATGCCTGCATAATATTACAGCAACGGCAGCATTGCACAGCTAATGTCTGCATAATATTACAGCAACTGCAGCATTGCACAGCTAATGCCTGCATACTATTACAGCAACTGCAGCATTGCACAGATATGCCTGCATAATATTACTGCAACGGCAGCATTGCACAGCTAATGTCTGCATAATATTACAGCAACTGCAGCATTGCACAGATATGCCTGCATAATATTACAGCAACGGCAGCATTGTACAGCTAATGTCTGCATAATATTACAGCAACTGCAGCATTGCACAGCTAATGCCTTCATAGTATTACAACAACTGCAGCACGGCTAAGTCGCGAATAATCAACTACTTGTGCCATGTAAGTATTGCTTTTAAGGAACTTTTTGTGCTGATCTAACTGCTCGGTAAAAAGGTATACCTAGTTGTGAAGTTTCGTGACCGTGAGTCGGGAAGACCTTTAAGCTATCGGTCAAACTGAGAAAAAACAATGTACAAAATAAATAAATCTGATAACGTAAGATGGATTATGGCGATTAGATAGTGTATGGAAACAACCTTTAAGACTAAGATATCCGTTATATTTTAGTACATTACACAACTTGGGTGGTAAAACAAAGAAAGGCCGAGATCGCATATATTTGCGGCCCGAGCTGCAAGCGAGGGACGTAAATATGCGATCGAGGGCTTTCTTTATTACCTCCCGTGTTGAGTACCTACATCATTTTATGTCTACACTAGAAAGCGGCTTTTTCCATACGCGTATCGTGCGGAAAAATACACTTTATGGCCAGGTGTGGCATAAATCAAATAAAATATAAAGCATTGTCGTTTGCAGCCTCTGATATTTGTTGTTTGTCTATTTTCATTCGGTCATCTGATTGACCGATAAGAATAGGTACTAATAACTAAAGCTAGTTAGTTCCCAGGGTTATAAAAACTTCAAGCGTTTTTTTTTCTTTTACCCTGCCTTTAAACAAGTTATTAGTCCAGTAAGCCACAGACGTCTTGTAATGCTATTAAACTAGGGTTTTTTTAATCTGACAATTAAACACCGTCTCTTTTTGTCCGCTATGTAAGTCCGAAAATGACATGTTTTGAACTAGCATCACTAGTTACGTAAGTTCGTAAGTACACAAGTACTACAGCTTTATCAGTACTGAGAAGTGTACCTAAGTATTGGTTACGATGGACACCTCGCGGTCAATAACTGACAATGAATGATTTTTTTATTTTTATCCTGTCTGACAATACGTCACTCATCTCACAATGTGCGGATATCAGGCATTGAACAGTGTTGGGCGAGTGAACGAAAGTGTCTCTATTTATTGAATACCTATATATATCAGCCACGAACGTCCACTGCTCTCCATTAGTATGAGAAGCCTATGTCCATTTACTTCGGTTCTTCTGCGGATGTCGTCATGAATTCCTGATTCAATCACGAATGAACAAACATAGAAATAGAGAAAAAGAAATAGTAGTTAGTAAGAATTTCTTTGACGAACATACATCTATACAAATTATGTTTGTTTATTCTTGAAACATCATTACAGTATGAGAAGATTACTACTAATTAGGACAATCAGACCAAGTAATTCGTGTAGCTTTGAAAATAGGCACTGGGGTTCCTTAGGGTGCTTTTTTTAAGCCTGACAAACCTGCAAGACTTACTGACTGTTGCAAAAATCGGACCAGGTGGGGGCCGTGGCGTTCCCTGGGGCCGAACCAGGTCGCTGGCCGGACCACCTTGAGGTCTTAGGGTGCAAGATAAAACCGATAAAGGCACTAAAATCCCCGGTGTGCGGAGTGAGCTAACATGAGGATTGTCATCTAAATGTCGCTTTTTGCAGACTTTTGCTTTTATCTCAAAAACGTATGGAAATACTGGAATGGAAGAAGACATTACATCCGTAACGTTTCTTTAAACTGACGTGCTACAGAGTTTTTATATTTTGTTGTGATTCCTGCCAAAATGGAGCTGATGTGATGTATGATATGTAACGACAGGTAAAAGGATTATACAATGAGTTTAATATTTGTGTCTTTCTGTGGCAAAAAGTTAAGGGCTTCAAAACCCTAATTTTCTTAACCTGATAGGCATGTAAACCTATTCTTCTACTACTGGAAATGTATGATAAACACATTGTGATATGTTCGCTGGCCATTGACTATCATTGTTTTGTCCACAGAAACGACGGTAACATTTGAAATCTATTACTTATGTTATGACGGAAAAAATATATATTGTCGCTGAAAATAATAGCTATAATTTCATTTTATTTGACATTACTTACGCAAATTGAATTTCTTAAAGGTAAGGTAATACATAATATGTGTAATATTATTATACAACTATTAAAAAAATACATTCTAAAGTTCCCTGATAAATCACAATCCATTGATAAAAGCACCATCTACAATATATTGCGAAAAACATTACACTAGGTTACCTTGCCAATCCACCCACCTAAGCATATGAAGGAGCGATCTAATTTGCTATTCGACGACAGATGGCGCTAAAATCATATTAGTAGTTTAACTCTACTTATTTACAGATGGCGCTTATCAAGATCGTGGTAAAACATTGTATTGTAAGTATTATTAATCGTTTATTACATATTTATACTTCGAACTAACTGATACCCCGAAAAGGTTCCCACTCAGCTAGAATCAAACAACTAATGACGGTACTGCCGTAATAGTCTAAATTAAAAGCTAACTTTATATTATGAGTCCTTAGTAAAAAGTCTCCTTTTGACTATGACGGCCGGGTAGCGCTAATTTTCAGTGGAAAAGAGTTAATATACTTTTAGTTAGAGCAGGGCAGCGGTTCTAAAAGCTTCGTCCAGAATAAATACATTTTCTACTGCTTGTCGGCGCGACATTAGGTACATTTCTTATGCACGAAAAATAACGCTTTGGCTGTATCTCCAATTCCATTCTTGGCGGAAATAGCGCTTGCATGATAACTATCCCGGCCTCTGTAGTTACCACAATCCTGGTGACGAATATTCCCCATACAAGTGGTGATTTTCCCGGGAAGGCACATCTCTTAGCAATGTACAGGTACCTTGCGTATACATATTACCTATAGCTTAGGTAAATAATACCTACTCATAATATCTGTTTACGCCAGCCAGAAGTGTGTCTCGAAGATTAAGTATCAAACACGATTAATTTCTAACATTTTATTAGTAATATCGAATTAAACTGCCCCGTTCACGCCCCTGCTAATCCTCAACACGCGGCCAAGTCGTGAAGGTATGGCTTATACACTTACTGGTACGAACTAGATCTAATTCTTCCTCCAATAACATGGAAAATACGACTCTCTGAACTATAAAATAAGGTTTTAAATGTATTAAGACAACACTGTATTAACAGGCATAAGTAACTGCGACTGCTATAGGTGGGGTGTTAACAATTCCGGAGCTGTGGGTGACAAACACACATATTTTGTTTTTAATTAATTTGTATTTAAAGTTGCCCCGTTCGTATGCTATTGACGTTGCATTTGTTTGGTTTTTGATTGAGAATGGGATTAAGAGCAGGAAAGTGAAAGAGTTGAAAATTAAAGATTAACTTGCTCATGGCAACCAATAAGCTAAACTGTCAACTTATCTATGAAAAAAAAATCGCTTATTTATATTTATATGACACGCAACGATTTCCTCAGCATCATTTGTATGTTCAAATAGTTACGCTGATACCTACATATAATTTCTTACATTTTGAGACACTGAAAGCTCATTTTGAGAATAATAAAGAAGAACAAGAAACTGAATCAAACCTGTGAAAATCAAGGTAATAAGAGTTTACACGGAGTTTGATAATTGATTCAGTCCGAGTCTCAGTTGTCTGTTCTCTTAATTTTCATTTAGAATCTTACTCTAACTTTAATCAACTCAATTATCAAAAGACACAGAAATTACTCAACGATACAAAATACGGGCCCCAACTAAACTAGTCATACCAGAGCCCTCTGCACCTTCAGAGAATATGACACCAGAGTTTAATTTAAACTGGAGCAAAATAACACTTTGACAAAACCTTGTTTCACGCGTGACGTGCGTTCACAAAGTCTCTTACACTTTGCCATCTTAACCTTTCTGCTAATAAACTTCCGATCACTCCATTTAAAGTCTTAGGTCTTAAACGCTAAAGTTCAACGGCTGCAGGAAGGGAGGCACGTATAAGTTGGTATCCGAGTCCTCAGGCAAAACAGTGAGATCAGAATCTTATAAAAGGAAACGTCTTTCCCAGCCTCCATTGTCTACAATTACTTGCTTTGTGTTGTCCCCTTCCCACTCATGTTGAGCACGTAAGGCTGTCTCGAAAGAATCCACATTTGAAATCCAATTTGTGAGTTCCGACGGATAATTTCAGCTTTTTTTGTCAAAGGAAAAGTTTGTTCCAATCAAGTTTTTTAATGTTTGTTTCGTACGTAAATTATTTTTAATTTGTTGAGGTTTCAGCAAGGAAATTTGGAAAAACGGAACACTTTTTGGAAATACTTTAGTGTCCATTCGTCCGTCTGCCACTTATAGCAGCATTTCCCACAGCAGTATACGCAACCCCCTCTCTTTTTGATTTAGGTAGCATGCATATTACTTTTTGATCTCAATTAGCGACCGGTGATCCATATGTTACTGTAATTTCATAAGACGTTTTAAGAAATATCGATTCATACCGTCACTAAATACACAAAAAAATATCCTGATCCTGCAAAAATTATTATGTAAAAACATATTGAAAGCGAAATGTGACATATTAACTTTATAGTCACTGCGTTTTGGGGCCATTATCAGATATGGTACAAGCTATCAATCAGGTATAGTTCTTAACCGACTTCAAAAAAAGAAGGAGGTTCTCAGTACGTCGGGTTTTTTTTTTTAAATGAAATGAAATGAAATTTATTTCACAAGAACATATGGTACATGAGATCTTATATAGAAGGCATTATTGATCCGTAATATATTCGGCCGTTTTTATTTAGATAGGCATGTCACGTGTCTATAATATAAGTGCGATTAACACTTTCACTACCAACAATTTCGTAACGCTACGCGTAGCCGATAACATGGGGAATCTCGTATGTAGTGGAAATTTGCTACGTGCCGCGGAGCGGGTTCCCGATATTGAAAGTTTTAAGAAACATAGGTACCACAATTCGTCTAGATACGATAAAATCCATATTTTATTTTTTTTATAGTCCGTAATGACAAAGCGTGGGCGTATCTTCATTATTCATGTCGATTGAACTACCTATCTTTGAATGAAGTTTGTGACTAAATAAATCTCCGAAAACTTGAACCTCTGACCTCCGAGTCCAGTGACCACGGATCGTATTACGCGTCGCCCGTGGTATTAGTCACTCGTCTGAAGATTATAGGGTTGTCGCGTTCGTGCCTGTGACAGATGACCCCGTGCGCTTCTTAGGCATCTAGGGCTGCCACCAATTAAATGCCATTCCAATTCCGCATTCATGCAGCTCTGTATGCTGTGAATGTTGAATTGATGAATGATTGAAATCTAGTGTATTTAGTGACTTATGTTAGTTATTTTCATTATATTGATTTGTTTACTTTACTGTTTGCCTGGAAATCTATTTATAGGTAAGTAAATTTATAAATAAACTAATTTAAAATACTTATTATTTAAGTATATACTTTTAAAAAAATCTATTACCCTGTTCATTTTATCTTTGTACATACAACCACACATCATCAGTTCTTACGAATAAATATGACACTCATACATTACATTTAAAATTAAGCCTAAAATGCATTTACACGCGTCGTACTTGTACTACTGAAAAAACACTTTATGCCACACCTGGCCAGCTTTTACCGCACGCTACGCGTACAGAAAAGGCCGCTTTTTGGCCAAGTGTAGACATAAAATGATGTACACAACACGGGAGGTAATAAAGAAAGCCCTCTATTGCATATTTACGTCCCTCGCTTGCAGCTCGGGCCGCAAACATCTGCGATCTGGGCCTTTCTTTGTTTTACCACCCTAGTTGTGTAATGTACTAGAATGATTACCAGTTTTTGTTTACAAATTATTACTTAACGTTACATTATCATTGTAAAGAAACAATTTGGTTGGTTGTCTAAATTGCCAACTTACCACTAATATTGTATTATTTGCATCAGTTACAGCTTGTTTCAATGATACTGTTACTGTTACACAAAAACCTCATTTAAAATATGGCATTATTAATAGTAGATTGTATTTAAGACTACAAATCGAAACACGTAAAATATAATTCCACCCTTGTGCCAACCCTATATGTATCAATAACTGACCCTTAAAGAAATAAAAAAGTAATAAAACGCAAGCTCGGAAGGGTTCTAATTCCACCACACCCTAGCGCACTTTATTGCTAACAAATCGTTACTATTTGCATTTTTATTACTCAAGTGTTTTCTAGCACTTCTGGATACGATGTTTCAAGACATTTCAAGGAGTTTTTAAAAATCCAGAAGGAGGTTAGAGTCTGTGCGGAAAGAGAATAGGATTAATTTTGGGGGGCGTTGTAATGCTTTTCTACCGTATGTGCCGTATTTTTTGTTCTGTGGCCATACTGGTTAGGTTAGTTCCGTTTTTCGCCACGCCTATTCTCTTTCCGCACAGACTTTATGGTAATGATACTAGGTTTTTTCTTGCACGGTAAATAAATCGGTCATTGTTAAAATATCTACGTGAATAATTCAAAGGCCTCTTCGATTCGTCAATATTTGTGGACAGAGAATAAGATTCTCGAAGAATAATCTAAAATTACGTGCCGCGAGCTGTACCTGGCAGGTTGCCAGTTACAGTTGCCATTTGTTCTCTTTCTCGTCACTTAATAGGCTAGACGACTAAAAAAACTGTTTAGTCCGTCAGTTAGATTATTATAAATAAAAAATATTGTAGACGTATTTTTTCTTTTGTCTGACAAACAAAAATGACGATGATACAGTGCTTAGAAGTTTCGAGTGACGTCACTCTATGGTATAATTTTCACATAGGAGTGACGTCACAAGCCCCCACTCCGGAAGTTCGATGATCTATCTATAGTCTATACCTTAGTCGATTTTTAATAATTTGATAAACCGAAAAATACGTGTCCCATATTTTTCCATATAATGTAACTGACGAACTAAATTATATATTTTTAACCCAGTCGTCATCCCTATTGTGCTAGTACTCAATCTCGGACTACCTTTAGAGAAGGGTGAGTGTATCTACTGTTGAGACTGTCGATGTATCGAGGAGCTGTTTGCCTAGCGGCCGCTTTGCCGCGCAGAGTGCGCCGGGGCAAGTGGCCAGCCGGGCAGGGACTTGGGCGACTAATAATCTTCACTTATTATTATATTTTAAGTTAAGGCGATTCGAGACGGTCGGGTTTTCATACAAACATAAAGAGGGTCATTGTTTGCTTCCATGGCATCAATTTTGTTTGAATTGTGTTTTATTTTATAGCTTGATGTGTTTTGTCTGCGCGAAATGACACGAGAACTCGCAAAAAGCCAAACAAATTACATTTTTTACAAAAAACGTTCCGTTTCAGATAATGATAATAGATGGCGCTGGCCTTGAACGGAAAATGCATTTTAATTCTGTTTTTTGAGACTTCTCATGACATATCGCGCAGACAAAACGTATTAAGCTATAAAGTTAAACACATTTCTACCATGGTTGAAGTCCTGGAAATGATGGCCCTCGTTTTGTTTGTATGGAGAACCGTCCGACTCGTATAACCTACCTTAAACGGTTTTATCGCCATGTCGGATTTTTAATTTTTCCCCCTTCGGCCACTTCGGAAACCAAAGGTTTGAAACCAGTTTAGAAAAGAGAATTATTTTTTTTCCTATTCGAAACTAGGTTTCCTAAAAAGAAAAATAATTCTGTGTTCTAAACTGGTTTCGAACTTTTGGTTTCTAAAGTAGCCGAAGGGATTTTTCCATAGTGTGCTGTATTTTAAGTACTAGGTCTTTCATTTGATGCCTATACGCGGGACTTGGAAAAAAAAACCGGACAAGTGCGAGTCGGAATCGCCCACCGAGGTTTCCGTACAAATACTTTAAATAAAATCTTTATTTTTTAGGATTTCATTACATATGTATAGTTCTCAGATTTTTCCCTATACATACTTGTAATAGGTATAAGACGGTAAGTCTTGCCAAATTTCATAGTTCTAGGTCTAGGTCAATGGAAAGTACCCTATAAAATTTGATTTCCTTGAGAATGTCGAAATTATATGTTTTTTGCGGCATAAACGGCCATATCTTTTTGTTACGTTAACCTAGAAATTTGATTTTTCACAGCTTCAAGGGACTGTAAACCTGAGTATATGGTTTAAATTTCAACTCGATATCTCCTCGCGTCCCCGAGATAAATCGTCTTGACAGACGGATAGAGAGTCGGACGGACGGATGGATAGACGGACAACAAAGTGATCTTATAAGGGTTCCGTTTTTCTTTTGAGGTACGGATTCGGAACCCTAAAAATATTCAATTCGCAATTTTGTGGCGGCAGCCATCTGGGAAATTTCATAATTGTATGTAAATGACATGTACCTAATTGACAACCTTAGTTGTTTAGATTAATTACCCGTATTATTAGTTTGCCTTGATTTGGAAGGTACATAGGTTAGTTACATTCTGTACACCTTAAAAGAATCTTGGGCCTTGATACATGATATACAGTGTGTAAGTCTAATACGGGCGATAAATTAAATCGGACATAGTATTCATTAGTGTAATCATGAAGTAAAAGGTTTTTTTAAGTTGCAGTTCATTACGACCCCATAATTAATTTTTTTTTAATTTCTCAGTAGCAATGTACCTACTGTAAACATGGTTGCGGTACCGAAACGTCAAATGTCAAAAGTAACTGTCAACGAGCGTTTAACGTGAGTGTGTTTGCATTACATTGCGGGCTGAATTATTTTGTATGGACAAAATTATTGTTGCAACTTTAAGTACCTAAATGTTATCTAATTACCTTTACTTTGTCCTATATTAACCACCGTTAAGAGATTCGCCCGTATTAGACTTACACACTGTATGATACGTGATGATGAAAACCGGTATTGGGTCCCAATCCCGTGATCCCGGTATCAGTACCGGTATTGGAGATTTATAATAAAAACTAGGATTTATTTGTAAATTCAGTTTAACTACATTTACACCTTAAATGAATCTTGGGCCTTGATACTAATTCAAACCGTAATACTTCTCATGCTCTAGAGAAAAATGGCCTTCATCAGCCCGATTGGATTATCCAAATGGCTAGAAATTGGTTTTTAACTTCTGAGTTCGTCCCTGAATTGCCACCATGCTAGTATTTTGTTAGTCGGCAGCTTTGTCGCGACTCTTGCGCACGGTTTTCTCTCCCTCCCACGCATAGCGGCAGACAAGGATAGGCGGTCACGGGACACCGCTCGCGACGACAATATTTGATCACCCATTCTGCCTGATCAGTCGAAAAGGTTTTAAAGATATTCCGCACTCATAATAACTTATGTCCTTATTGCTCGTATAGCACCACGGCATTGGCTACATCTACAATACTCTCGAGAGAACCTATTTGTACACTTAACATTTTTAAGTTATTTTTAGAGGTTTATTTTGTTAAGTTTTTTTAATGTCGTGTTGTGACCATTTTAAAATTAAGTTTCGAACTTACAGTTGAAGTCCAATTCCAAAATTGAAAATACGTTAGGACTCGGCTGTTCTCTCTCATTGTTCCATAACCGTAGATCTTAGATATTATTTTTGTGCGCAATAAAGAATGTTGTATTTTATGACTAGGCTAAAGGCTATTGCCTTGAAGACACTCTTCTAAAAGCAGCAGCGCAAAGATGGTTGCTCAAACGGTTACTTCGAATACCGTGCGGTTGTGACACGCATCACGCATACACTTGCGTCACAGCTCTTGATTTGTACGCATTTACGAGTACGTACACACACATGTAGGTTTACCAACTAATAGTATTGGTTTGGACATCTGCAGAATATTTCGAGTATGCGACATTAAATCTAGTTATTAAAATTATTGATACAATCACATCAATGGGTCGTTCTCAAAAAAAGATGGCCGTAGTTAAAGGTTAATTGAACAAGATTAAATTTTTGTTACAGAAATCCCTTAACTAAGGATTTTTTTTTAAATGACCCTCATTTTATTATTGACAAGAGACGCGGGCTTGACGACCTGGTTAATGTCACGGAACTTGTATATATTTACAGATAGCGTTCGACAATTATTGGTACATAACATTCTCATAGGCTCAAATGATCAACGGTGTTTATCATTTTAGGGGCCGTTTGGTGGTGGATGACATAAACTACAACTCTCTATATAATTATTTATTGACTCACTTATCAGAAGGTTAATTTACAAGGACTAGGCAGGCCACGATACGTATAAAGCTAGTGCACGGTAATGTGTTACAGCGGTCGGCAACCCGCGGCCCGGGGGCCATATGCGGCCCGCGAACAGCTCATTTGCGGCCCGCGAGCCTCCCTGGCTATTTTGTATGTAAAGGTCGCTATATTCAGCATTGTATAAAATCACAAATTATTAACAAAGTGCGGCCCGCGTCAATTTCATTAGCTACTATGTGGCCCTTGGCTGCTAAAAGGTTGCCGACCGCTGTGCTACACGATTGAAAGCTCGCTATGGACTGTTGTGTCTCGCAGTACAAAGTTACAAATACATTTTTCGATATGTCAGCGATTGCGTCATCGCAATGCCGCTACATCATTATCAGATTATCACCATTATACATTATAATAATTGAGAGCAGCAAGTGAAGGTCCAGACTATATTTAGCTGCATACTTAAACTTAATATATTTATAGGCATAGGCAAACTTATCCCTACTCCTACTACCATTAACTTCCAGGTAAATGACTTTGCCTCTACTATAGAGATGTATGTAGGTACTATACTCTACTAAATAAGTCATAAAACATTATTCGCAACGGAATCTAGCATTTGAAGAAGTGTAGACAAATGAAATAACCGCTAAAAGAAGAGTACCGCTAAAAGTGTGGCAACTATAATCCGGTATAAGGTTAATTAAATGAAATCTCGATTGGGCCAGTGTTTGCATAAAGCAATCCGTTGTCGGTGATGTACTGATCGCAAAATAGGCCAATCAAGTGTACCTAATATCTTCATTTAACGGTTTCCTACGAACTTACGCTTTACCAGTACATAGATAAATGATTTAAGCATTGATTATCAATGCCCAAATTATTTACTTACAATTCGCCTGTTGACTCGATTTTTTTTCTGTCGTAAATCGATTCCACTATTTGTGAGTAACAAATATCTATATGATACCTAATAAATTTGTATAAGTATAACAGCCACAAATTGTAATCAAAAGTAGCAGATCGCACTGAGCATTGAAAACGCTCTATACAAAACGGGAGGAACCTATGACGTCATCGGTTCCATCGCTGTACTAAGTTGTATGAAAAAAAACCGATCAAGTGCGAGTCGGACTCGCGCACCGAGGGTTCCGTACAAACTCTTCAGTAGATACGTGAATAATTCAAGAAAAACTGTATGGTGGGACAAACTTAACTTTGCTCTTGTAAAACTGTTGTCCCCATTCATCGACATATGCCGCGGTTAGTTTAGTAGGAGCAAATAAGGTTGTCTTAAGATTTTTGCGAATTTCTAAAAAACGCTGCAAGTTAGTAAAATCGTTTTATTTTTCCTGTAATATTTAGGATGATATTAATATTCGGTAATTATTACAGATTTTTCTGTTCAGTATCTTCGGAGATAATAGGGGGGGAATGGTATTTTTCTTAACGTTTTTTGTCTTCAATCAAAAACTACATGTCTAAGAAAAAAAATAAAAACCGTTTTGGAATCTACATATTACGCCCTTTCATTTGATACCCAATTCGATATATTAGCTCAACTTTTGATTTATGACATCCCATTCCGGTCCCCTTTAAAAAAAAAGTAAAAAAGGTATAAGATTTTTTTGCTGTCCCATAGGCTCGGATTAGCGGTTTTTAACACTATTCCAAATTTCAAGTCGATAGCATCAGTAGATCCTGAGATATCTTGCTGTGACAGACGGACAGACAGACAGACAGACAGACAGAGTCGCACCATAAGGGTTCCTTTTTTACCATTTTGGAACGGAACCCTAAATAGCATTTTGCCATTTTGAGCACGAAAAAGTGCATTTAAGCACATAGTTGTCATGCATTTATTTTTTCAATGTTATTTAAGCATTCCGAAATTGACTTTAATTTTTCTTTAAGACGATAAAAAAATATCGTTTTTTTTAAACTTTGTGGTCTCATAATTTTAATATTTATACATTTTTGGTTTATTTCTTTTGTGTTATGATAATTTAGTATTTTCTAATCCATGTGACTATATTATGTTGTAAATTCAACATTAGTCAACATCCGAATTACAGGTGACGAATATAATTTATACTTACCTCGCTGTAAGAGCTATCGCTCTGAAAATCCGTTTTCAAATGAGTAAAGATACAAGCAAAAAAAACTGAAAATTGTTATTAACTGTCATTACTATGCACTTACCATAATCTAAAACAACTATAATCTTGGCGGAGCTTTAATGTATACCTACGCGAAAGTAAAAAATACTACAAAATAGAAACGTGCATATTCAATCCCAGATTCTGAGCAAATTATATATGACCAAATGGAAAGCTATCTTTGCATATAAAAATAAAACAATTTCGTAAATAAAAATGCGGATGGAATCAGAGCCTCTCACTTTTTAGGGTTCCATGCCTCAAAAGGAAAAAACGGAACCCTTATAAGATCACTTTGTTTTCTGTATGTCCGTATGTCAAGACCCTCTATCTCGGAAAACCGTGGAGGTATCTAGTTTTTTTTTAATCTATATTATTTTAAAGAGCTTTTGTCAGACTGACTATGCCAGCTCCGTTAAGCCTCTACTATACAATCTTCAAAGAAAAATAAAATAAAAAAAGTACATAAATATCTAAAAAAATAAAAAGGTTACCAAATTTGTACACTACGTTTAAAAAAAACCCGTATGTACAAACCTGGCAACCTCCGAAATTAAAGAGGCCTACATGCAAGCACGTTGAGCCCCAAACTCTAGCTAACTTAGCTCTTTTCTCTCCAGTCCGGACACACTCCACCAACAAGTACTGCACATCCTCGATCGAAACACACTCTTCGCAGTTGGGTGTTGGGTGACTCTCAATAGGTATCGAGTTGAAATTATAACCATATACTCAAGTCTATATTATAGTCCCTTAAAGCTGTGAAAAAATCAAGCTTCTAAGTTAACGTGAAAAAAAGATATGGCCGTTTATGCCGCAAAAAGCGTAAATTTCGACACCCTCAAGGAAACCAAAATTCAAAAGGGTACTGTCCGTTGACGTTGAACTATGAAATTTGGCAAGTAAAATACCGTCTCATACTAGAAGTATAGGGCAAAATCTGAAAACTATACATTTTTAATGAAATCATAAAAATATTGACTTTACTGACTTTAATTTATAGGGTACTTTATTATATGTACCTACAAATTTGTACGGAACCCACGGTGGGCGAGTCCGAATCGCACTTGTCCGGTTTTTTTCTGAGTTGGATAAAACGGTCGTTTTCAAAATAACCGTGCATTATTTAAGGGCTTGATTTAACAAAATGTAACTAATTTTGTTCCTTTGTGTAACAAAAATTCACCACATAAATTATATCTCGGGTCGGATTGTTTGAGAACGACCCAAAATGTAATCAACCGAGGAATTATTTCTGATTTATTTGCTAGCGCTACTGGAGCTAATAAATGTCTGCGTCTGCACTAGCCAACTCGGTCTGATGTTATTCTAGCGAGTCGCCTAATCCCGGTTTGCTTAATTCGACTGTTTGTTAGCAATTAACCTGCGCAGACGCACACATTCTGTACGTACTGGCGGAAAGAAAAGTGCTACAATATAAATTTAACAAGAGTAATTGTTAACGACGCACTCACGGATCTCGTGAGGTCCCGAAGTTAACAGATTATACAGCTACGATAGCTCTTCAGGTTCATACACAGGATGTTGTAAGGCTCCTGGAGTTTTAATTACTAAGGGATCGATTGGCTCAAAACAAAGGTTCAGATTTAACACTTATATTGTTTTAAATCACTGACTCTAGTGTGCCCTTCCTAGGGTTCTACCACGCGGGAAGAATGACACTAACAAACCCGGCTCTGGCTTAACCATCTTTTAAACACAACACTTAAATCTATTACACGGGATATAACACAGAAATAGTCACACAAAAATCAATCAGCGAATCAGTATCAAATAGTTAATAATGTTCATACTTCCCTATAAGCTATTTACACGCTAAACACTATTAAAGGAATACTTGTTCTTAGTTGGGCGGCTCGGGCCGCAACACGTAATAAAGAAATACTGTTTCACTGACTTTAAGTCCTACCTAGACTTCACTTAGGTCATAGGCTAGGGGATCTAGATACTTGTTCACTATGTTCGGATCGGATCACTACTGGTTCGGTTCTGTTTCTCACTATGAGTTTACAACTTGGGTTCACGACGCCAACTGGTCTCCAAATGAGCTCCCGGCGTATTTAAGCAAGCGATTGTTGCGCAACATTTACAACATATTGCGTGATGGAAAATTCCGTTCAGAATGATACCATCCTATGCTGAATTCTCGTGGTCAGACCGAGAAATTATAGGGCATCGATACACGAAGTTGTTCGAAAACTTTCGCTCTTTGCCGTTTTACGTTATGGTAACGACTAACGTACTATATACTCGACTACACAATCCTCATGGTAATTATGAGCGTGCTATATGCATCGCCTCACAATCCTCATGGTAAGCTGGCTCTGACCGGTAGAAGCCTCGAGTGGGTGTGTCGAGATCTCCTACCAAATCGTTCACTGGCCGCTCCTAGCACTAGTTGCCAGTGAAGTCTGGGTACACTCGATTTACACATTCGTTACGAGTCTTTATCTAAGCTCTAGATAGGGGGATCGGGTTCTAAGGTTTACACAAGTGCTAATGAGTCGTTACACTACACATATGGCCTCTTGTACGGGCAAAAACTCGTAAAATACTTAAATATTTCACTTACGTACTAACTATAAAACATGGTTCTAGGAAGTAGTCCTAGGGCTTATAGCTACTTACAAAACATGTTCAGGGTCTTAGTTTAGACGATGTTCAGTCGGGTCGGGGTTCGGTGGGGCTATCGTCAACATCCTCCCCCCGCTGCTGCGTCGCGGCAGCCTCAGGGTGTAGGGAGACGATAGCCAGCTTGGAGACGGGGCGCCGGAACATGCCGCCGACGGTGCGGACGTCAGCACTTCGGACGCTGCCGTCAGGGCCGGGGAAGACGGCCTCGACGATTCCCCGGGGCCACACGTTGCGTGGCAGGTTCGGGTCTACGATGATGACGTAGTCGCCGACCGTGAGCGGACGCTCGCCCAGCGCAGAGGAGCGGCGCGGCGCGAGCGTCGGCAGGTATTCTCGGACCCAGCGGGTCCAGAAGCGGTCGGCGAGCGCCTGGCTGGCGCGCCAGGCCCTGCGGTCGGCCTCCTCGCAAAGGCCAGTGAGTGGGACCTTCGCGGGGCCTCCCAGCAGGAAGTGGTTCGGTGTTAGCGCCTCCTCGTCATGGTGGCTGACGGAGACGTGGGTGAGGGGCCGAGCATTAACTGTATACTCGGCCTCGGCAAGGAGAGTCGCAAGCACCTCTTCCTTGGGCGCTCGCGTCTTCAGTGTGGTCTTCAGGGCTTCTTTTATTGAGCGGACCATGCGCTCCCAGGCGCCTCCTTGGTTCGGTGCGCCGGGCGGGATATAGCGCCATCCCATCCGGCGCTGCAGGCCGTAGGCTTGCAGTTCGGGCAGCCACTCGGCATAGGCTGCTTTCAGTTCGGCGTCAGCACTCCGGAAGCATGTCGCGTTGTCGGAGTGCATCAGGGCCGGCCATCCGCGTCGCGCGGCCATGCGGCGCAACGCCATGATCGCGGAACTCGTGTTTAGGGTGTGCACGAGTTCCAGATGCACGGCACGGGTAGTGAGACAGGTGAAGAGGGCCACCCATCTCTTTTCCCGTCTTCGTCCTATCGTGACGGTAATCGGGCCGAAGTAGTCTTGAGCGCAGTTCTCAAAAGAACGTACGTGTGGTTCGATGCGGGCCAGCGGCAAATTTCCCATCGCTGGCACGCGGGGTCTGGCTCGGCGCAGTGCGCAGTAGCGGCAGTTGAGGCCGACTAGGCGCACTGTTGGTCGCAGGTGGAGTATCCAATACTCGGATCGCAGGGCGTTCACGACGCTCTCGTTGCCCTGGTGGTGTGCGCGCTTGTGCGCACGCAGGATCAGCAGCCGCACGAACGGGCAGCGCCCGTCCAGGATGGCTGGCCTCTTGTTGATGGGGGCTGGCGAGGCGTCGATGCGGCCGCGCATCTGGATGACGCCATCCTCGCTCAGCACCGGGTCCAGTTCGTAGAGACGGCTTCCACGGGGCACGGGCTCCCCCCGTGACAGGCTGCGTAGCTCTTCTGGGAAGGTTCTTCTCTGTGACCACTGGAAATAGAGATGTTCGGCGGACAGTATATGTTTCAACAAGAGGGGCACACGGGATCTAGTCTTCATGACTTCGACGAACTGAAGCACACGCGCAGTTGCTCCAATCAGTCGATCATAGTTCGAGAAGCGATGAATGTCCGGCAACGGCGAGACGAACTCCGTCGACGCGTGACACGTCGCCTTCAATTCGGGCGGCGGCCCCGTCGGCGGCTCGGGTTCGGCTGGCCATTCGTTCGGATGTTCATATAAAAATTGGGGACCATTAAACCACACACTATTAATGTCCACGGTTCGTTTGGGATCGGATCGGGTAGGGATATCTGTGGCGTTCCTGTTCCGCACACTGTGTGCCAAAACAGGAAAACTTGCTGCGCCAAATATCATAGACGTCATTTTGTAGATGTCTAGGGGGTCGGTTCGGTTTGCGCCCCGCCATAAAAACATCTGTGAAGGTTGATCCGCCGGCCTAATCTTCACTTGAAGAAACATTTCACATATATCGGCCGTCACGGCGACTGCACCTTCCCTAAACCTAAATAAAATTGCATATAACTCTTGTAACAAATCGGGTCCTTCTAGGACATGGTCGTTCAAGCTCCGCTGCGACGAAATCGCTGCGGCATCGAACACGAGACGAATTTTATTCTTATTTGGGTTCTTCACTGCGAAGTGCGGCAAATACCATGCTACGTTACTATTTTCACTACTTGAAATTTTCTTCGCGTACTTTTTCTGCAGTAAATTATCTATTTGTGCAGTATACTCGGCGGCGAAGTCGGGGTCGCGGTCCATCTTACGTTCGATACCGCGCAGCCGATTGAACGCCATGCCGAAACTTGGCGGCAGTTGCGGGTTATTTTCCCGCCACAATTGACCGACCTCATAGTTTGGTCCGTTTACCCTACGGACCGTCGCATTGAAGACGTCGATCGCTCGTTGCTCTGCCGGGTTCACCTTGTTCACGTGCTTAATACCTAAAGCGTCGACATCGAAGTGCTGTTTTAATAACTGGTGCAATTCGAGGTCTGGTTCGTGGCAATGATATGCCCTTACATGATCATCGGTTCGTACTAGGCGAGGCGCAATACCGAATATCGCCCATCCTAGTTGGCAACGGATAGCGGCAGGCTCGTTATTGCGGCCAGTCCGTGCCTCCAGTGGCATCATCAGGTGCCACTGGTCGACCCCCAACAATACCCGCGGCGTCGCGACGTCGTAGCAGGCTTCTTGCAGGTCGGCGAGGTGCTTGTAGCGCAGCATCTCGTTCATGTTCATACGTTGTTCACGCAGTCCTAATTGATGAACGGTTCTAAAAATGACGGAATGTATCGACTCTTCGTCGCGTCCCTTTAACGCGACTTGTACCTTCCGGCTTCGCTGCGTGGTCTCCATATCTCCCACGCCTTGGATGCATAGGTCCGTAGCAGGTCCGACGGCACCTACGTCGTTCGCTAGATCGGCATCAATAAGGCTTATTGTTGATCCTGAATCCAGAAGGGCGTATGTCTCAGCCTCACCCCTGGGCCCCTTGATGACGATGGGTACCACACGCAGCAACACCGACGTACGGGAGGTACCTACACTAGCAATGTTCGATGTAAACTCGCGGACTCCGGCCGGCGAACGCGGCGGCTCCGTCCGGCGAGTTTCAGGTTCGTGCTCATACCCGCGCGCACCGCTTGCGGGCGCACGCCGGGGAGGAGCGGGTTCCTCATCCGCCCAGCGCGTCCCACTCGCGGGCGCACGCAGATGAGAGACTGGTTCGTGGTCCGCCCAGCGTGCCCTATCCGAGGGCCCCCGCTGCGGCGACACAGGCTCGAGTCGCCCACCACGCGCCCCGTCAACGGGCGTACGGTGGTAGACGACGGGTTCCCGCCGCGGCCCGCGGGGCCCGCTCACGGGCTCACGCCGAGACATGACAGGAGGGGATCGTGGTTCAAACCGTGGTTCATTACGTGGTTCATAGTGTGGGTCAGGTCGTGGTTCGTATCTTGGTTCATGCGGGGGATCGTGGAGAAGACGATGATGGGCGTGGGGGCAGCCGTTAACGCCGCAGCCCTTCGCTCGGCACTCGTCCCTCCTATGTTTACTATCTAAACATTTAAAACATATTCTATTGCCCTTGGCCCATGACCAACGGGCGGCGATGTTCATCGCGCAAACCTTCTTGCACTCTGGAGTGCGGTGCGACCCGCCGCAGCACAAACACACGCTGACTCGTTCCGTCGCATATGTCTGCACGCGGGTCGGTTGTGGCCGAGCGCCGGTGCGGGCCGGCGGCGCGGGCGGCGGCCGCGGCCCCGCACGGGATCGTCGGACATCCTCTGAAATCACGTTACGCCTCGGCGGCGCACGTGCATGCGAGAACTCAAGCTCTTGATCGCTCTCGTCCATGAGAAATTCGGCCATCAGCATCAACTCGCTATCGCGCCGCGAACCGTTTGCTCTAGCGTACGCGCACCATCGCGATCGTAGATGCGGGCTTAACCTTTCCGTAATTTCTCGGATCAGAAGTGGATTCGCTCCATAACTCTTGTTATCTAAGTCCACTAACGTTGAAGCTATATTAATAACTTTGATCGCAAAAGAATTTAAATCCGTCGCACTTGGCCCTACCGACGGAAGCCTCTTCAAATCTTCTAATGCGCGATCAATTAACAAATCGGTACGACCGAAATTCTTCTTCAAAATTCGTACGATTAAATCAGGGTTCGCGGATGAGGCTAGCATGTGTTGCACACATTGCCTGGCCTCCCCTTTCAAACATTGTCGCAAGCGTGCAACATTTTCGTACGCCGAGAATTTATAACGCGACGACGATTGCTGGTACGCGGTGAGAAATGTCTGCCATTCACTAATTTCACCGGCGTACGCAGGAAGCTCATAGACTTGACGTGGAGGAGGGCGCATCATGGACTCTAAAGTCTCGGCAAGACGCTCGATACCCTGGCTCCTGGTTCGGCTCGTAGAGCGGTCGCGGATCGGCGTCGACTGTACCGGACGGCGCAACGCCGGCGGCGGCGGCGACGTGGATCGCATACGACGGCTATTGTTTGGGTGGTTGACATCGTTCAACCACTGGTCCACCCGGTGGACGGAAGCGGCCATCGAGCCCCCGGCGCGGTAGTCACCGTCGCGGGATCCCTCGGCATCGATGCGCTCCATAGTTACTGCTAAACGTTTCTGCACTAACTCTTTCTCTAAGTCTATCTCGCGCCTACGTAACGCGGCCAGTTCCTGGTCGGCCAGTAACTGCGCCTCGCGTTTACGTAGTTCTGTATTACTGCTACACTGGGATCGGATCGTCGGCGGTGCCCGCGACGTCGATGGCACTTGATCTGCGAAAACGACTCGCTCCGGCACACGCGCACGCATTTCAAAGTTCGGGTTCACACGCGGGATAGGTTGATCACTCGAGAATAAATAAGGGTTCGACAGCTCACGGTTTCCTGGCTCTGCAAGCTGTTGATTGGTGGTTCGTTCATGCGCGGCCTGCGCATGCGCGGCCTGCGCACGCACGGCCTGCGCATGCGTCGCTGCTGCGCGCGCAGCTCGCTCCGCCTCGGCACGCTCCTCGGCGTGGCGCTTAGCGCGACGCTCTTCGTTGCGGCGAAGTAGCTCTTCCAGCTCTTCCCGCTGCTCGGTGGTGTCGGTTGGAGGTGACTCCGGTGAGTCCCTCGGCTCTGACTGCATTTGCAGCCGGGGATTGCGAAGGGGCGCCCCGCTCTGCTCGCCTGACTGCGCTTGCAGCTGGCGGCGGCGGGCGTCCGCCTCCTGGGGGTCTGACTGGCTCCTAGTCAGCACCATGATGCACACACGATATTGTTACGCGAACAATCTAATCGCGAGACAGAAACAGCTGATCGGTCAGGTTCTATCTATACAGGTTCGTTCGTGCCTAGCGTTCGACTTGCAACAACTGGATCGGATGCTTGTTGTTCAAGTTTGCTGGTCACGAGTGGCTCTACGTTACTTTTTACTGGTTTGCAAACTATGTTTTAAATTTCGTTGATTTTGGTTGAGTTTTGAGCCAAATGAATTTTTAATTGAAATTACGTCGCGGCGTAAAATAATTTAAAAATTAAATAATTCCAAAAATTATAAAAGTCACAGGATCGGTGCTCCACAGGTTCAGGGTTCGGGTTCTGGTCGAAATTTGTAATTCGCACAATATTTGACCGCTTTGGAGCACTTGGAAATTCCAAAAATAAATTGCGTCGTTGCGCAAAAATATTCGGGAAAAATCTACAATTTACACTAGCAGTACTCCTAGAGTACGCGGTTCAGGTTCAGGTCGAATTTCGTGATTATCACGAGAATTGACTAAGTTAGAGCACTCACAAAAAATTTGGAAAAACAGAAACAATTCGATAAAATCGTAAATAATGATTTTAAAAATCCCGGAACTTCACGTCTACACGTGAAATGGATCAGGGGTTCGTATTCCGGGCTTTCCCAGGTTCAAGGATCTGAAGACCAACTCAGGGTCTGATGATGTTCACTCACTGATTCTATATCCGGCTCGAAGGACCAAAAACTGTTAACGACGCACTCACGGATCTCGTGAGGTCCCGAAGTTAACAGATTATACAGCTACGATAGCTCTTCAGGTTCATACACAGGAGGTTGTAAGGCTCCTGGAGTTTTAATTACTAAGGGATCGATTGGCTCAAAACAAAGGTTCAGATTTAACACTTATATTGTTTTAAATCACTGACTCTAGTGTGCCCTTCCTAGGGTTCTACCACGCGGGAAGAATGACACTAACAAACCCGGCTCTGGCTTAACCATCTTTTAAACACAACACTTAAATCTATTACACGGGATATAACACAGAAATAGTCACACAAAAATCAATCAGCGAATCAGTATCAAATAGTTAATAATGTTCATACTTCCCTATAAGCTATTTACACGCTAAACACTATTAAAGGAATACTTGTTCTTAGTTGGGCGGCTCGGGCCGCAACACGTAATAAAGAAATACTGTTTCACTGACTTTAAGTCCTACCTAGACTTCACTTAGGTCATAGGCTAGGGGATCTAGATACTTGTTCACTATGTTCGGATCGGATCACTACTGGTTCGGTTCTGTTTCTCACTATGAGTTTACAACTTGGGTTCACGACGCCAACTGGTCTCCAAATGAGCTCCCGGCGTATTTAAGCAAGCGATTGTTGCGCAACATTTACAACATATTGCGTGATGGAAAATTCCGTTCAGAATGATACCATCCTATGCTGAATTCTCGTGGTCAGACCGAGAAATTATAGGGCATCGATACACGAAGTTGTTCGAAAACTTTCGCTCTTTGCCGTTTTACGTTATGGTAACGACTAACGTACTATATACTCGACTACACAATCCTCATGGTAATTATGAGCGTGCTATATGCATCGCCTCACAATCCTCATGGTAAGCTGGCTCTGACCGGTAGAAGCCTCGAGTGGGTGTGTCGAGATCTCCTACCAAATCGTTCACTGGCCGCTCCTAGCACTAGTTGCCAGTGAAGTCTGGGTACACTCGATTTACACATTCGTTACGAGTCTTTATCTAAGCTCTAGATAGGGGGATCGGGTTCTAAGGTTTACACAAGTGCTAATGAGTCGTTACACTACACATATGGCCTCTTGTACGGGCAAAAACTCGTAAAATACTTAAATATTTCACTTACGTACTAACTATAAAACATGGTTCTAGGAAGTAGTCCTAGGGCTTATAGCTACTTACAAAACATGTTCAGGGTCTTAGTTTAGACGATGTTCAGTCGGGTCGGGGTTCGGTGGGGCTATCGTCAACAGTAATTAATTTTCAAATTTATATCTAGCAGCAGTCACAAATAGTGGTGATAAATAAAATTGTAGAACTTATTTGCTTACTACGTACAGTTGCGAAATGAAAAGGTTCATCACTTTTCGACTCTATGTCATTGGCATCTATGGCATTGATGTGAAACCTTTTCATTCCGCGACTATAATTTTGTATATACTTGGTTTAAAAATCTGGCCAGAGATCTTGCACAGAACTTTTATTTAATATAGAATACCTAGCGGTCAAAATGTATTAAAACCTGATCCGTGGGGTGATTTATTTTCGCCAAAAATATGAATAGTTTTCATTAAAACATTATACGGTATATAGACGTATGTGGCCATCGGTGTGTGCAAACGAGTGTCCCGCACAGCGCACAGCACAGGTAACATGATCTGTTCTCGCATGATCACCTGACGCTACGGATTCTGTTTGCGTCCGACTGTTTGTCCATCCACTACTCACACACACACGCACACAATATTTGGACATTTTTAGAAACTTGAATTTCCATTTATACTAAGCACGTATCATTGACAAACTCTTTTTACGGGTGTCTCCTTTATTGTGAACTTTATTTTAATAGTATTAAAGTGTTGAGTGATGGCAAAATTTATCGTGTCTGCGGTAATGAAATAAATAGTAATGTGACTAAAAGGTTATTAGGTTTTCTGTTGATTTTTCTCAAGTTCCCCGTCGATTATACATATTTGTTTAATTTACCAGTAAAGTGAGTCAGGTTTTAAGTTTCGTAATGTTTCTTGAAGAGTCAGTTGAGAAGCTCTGTTATACGCAAGATTGCTTTTTGTATGAAAATAAATTTTACCAGTATTTCCTCACAAATCTCCCGAAATTTATTAATTCTCCCTTTTGATTTCCTCTGAACGAGTAATACCTAATTTTATTAAAACATATATTTTTTGTTTGTGATTGTTCGTTTTATAAAAAAATCATCAGGATATTTAACAAATATTTATGTATCTTTGACAGGAATTAAAAATGTTTTTTTTCTGGGACTTTTAAACAGCCATTCAATAAACTAAAATGTAGATACGAACCAACATAACTCTCGCAAAAAATAGGCCAGAAATGATAGGGGAGACCGGGTATGGTTGTCTCGCGGGTTGGTTGTCACAGCGGCCATAAAATAATACTAAACGAAACATTAAGCACATCGATCGGTGCTAAAAGATCGCAAGAGCTGTACATCCTTCCGTACTTCATCAATCGATGCACTTATTCCTTCGTTTAGTATTATTTTATGGCCACTGTGACAACCAACCCGCGAGACAACCATACCCGGTCTCCCCTACACTTTTATAGTAGGTAAATAAAATAAACTAAAACCAGTAAGTACACTTTCCACTCGTAGAAATAATCAAGGTACAAAAAGTGCCAAACACTTAAAATATAATCGATAATAATGAAAACAAGGCCCATTTAATATAACCACCCCAAAAAACTACAACAATTGCCCAATAACGTAGCGAAACGCGATCCGCGCCCGAAAGTAAACCGATATTGTCGTATTGTTTATTCAGTATTATGTACTTTTTGTGTTCTATTTGTTCGCTTTTTGTGCTCATTTGTATTTTTGCCACTAATGCTATTATAATATAATAATATTTTGCAAATAGGAGGCAGCAGTGCGTGAGTATTTAGTGTTGTGATAGAATTTTGTGCTTGACTAATCTGTATCTTTTAAGTCTACTTGAGCTTCTGTTTCCGGTAGTTGCAAAAAACCACTCACAAACTTATATTCAATATTGGTAACGTTCTTTGCTCAGTTTTTGATTACACTGTTTTTAACCTAGTGTACATACAGGTCCTCTAGTACACCATTATCACGCAATAATTTTACCGAGGTGAGTAAACTTACAAAGTTCCTGCTCTAGCACACCTGTCTCACAAGTTACTCTTCGTCGTGCGACAAATACTGCCTGTCCCTTTCCATTCAACTTAGTGTGACAGAGGTTATGCTTATGCTCTCTCGCACAACAAGCAGGGCCGTATTTAGAAATCCAGGGCCCCTAGGCACTTGGTATTAAGAAGGCAAGCCATACATTTGGGCTTATAGATATGAAGGGTCGACCCCGGGGGCCCCTCTATGCTGGCCGGACCCCTAGGCCGCGCCGGAGCCTTGTAGGCCTAGGCAGAAAACCGGCGCTGACAACAAGCGAAGTCGCGGCCAGTTGTGCTATCTCGGCTGCTTCAAAATGTCAATGTTAGCCCCAGTATGACTTTTTTGCGATTCATTCGCAAAACTTATGCCTTAAAAAAAAAATAACTCCAATGATACGATTCTGCGTAATCGCAATTTTTTGCAAGCTCGCCTGCGCAACAATAACATTGTTAAATCTGTCCGTCCGTCCGTGCGTGTAATCTCTAATGAGCCGAACTGCCCTCTTGCACAATAGCATTAGAGGTTTCTCTTTTTTCCGTTTGAGACGATTATGTGTCAAAATTTTGCAGAATTGTGGTGAGTAAAATTAAATGTGGCTATTTTTTCACACGTTCGCAAATAGCAGGAAACTTGCTAAACTTGCGAACATTAAAATCATATATTTATGTAGGTAAGTATAGATATTTTTTTTACGTTTTACCATCATTATGTCACACATTTAATTTATTTGGTACTAATACCATTAACATTAACTTGCCATTGGCATGAACTTGTGCTTAATTTAACTTGTATTTTTTATTGGTTTTACTGGAAATAAATCATTCTTTATTTATTATCCAGTTGCACGAAGCTGGCAGTTGTACGAAATTTCTGTTTCAGAATTGGTAATTTAAGGTTTATCACTAAATCGATATGTAGCTGGTTTCTGGATTCCTACTTAACTACACCTACGTCCCTGCATTACCTACATTATGAAAGCTACCGTTGTTTGAATTCGATTCGATTGATGCGTTTATTCTCCTCAACAAGAATCACCCCACTCACTACCAAACACCCGTATTGATTTCTAAATAGCTTCAGGCTTTCCACACAAAGGTTAACTTTACAATCTCTATTTGAATAAACCCTCAATTTGCTAGTCACATGTCAATCCTTTGCCTACAATAACTGAAAAGGTATTATAATAACAAACAACCTTTTTGAATATTGAACTGTCTCCCACGCAAAAAAAGAAAACGTTCGTTCAATCCAATAGTGACCTTAGTGTTGAGATTATAAGATTGATTTTAGTTAGCAGATATGCTTTTTGTTATACAATGCAGGCTGTAACTTTCAGAATGTCATATTTTATTTTGCATTTCTAAAAGCTGAAGCTTTATATCAATCCGTTAAAGTTACTTTTCCGACAGCACCATTGCGCTAAACAAGAGATCTCGAAAGTTATCAATCAAAAAACTATTTTATTTCACAGCACAAAGGTTATAATAAAACGTTTTTAGTCGGTCGATTCCGCAATTATTTTTGAACAATGTGTAATTGATATTCCTTGAATGGTTTCGAATGACAAAGCGTCTAGAATAACTTGATCCTTCGCTCCGCTTTTTCATATGAAACTTGGATACTTTTTTGAAAATGTAGGGAAGAGTGGGGATCTTCTTATTTTGGTTTGGTTTCAGTGAGTTTTACCTGCTATTATGTTCAAATTTTCATTGAGTGGTTTTCGTTTTTTTGTACCTACAATTAAATTTATATTGCGGTTGCCCAGCTGAGCTTCGAAGTATTGGATGACAGTATCATTGTTAAAAAATCAACCCGTTGTCATGTGTAGGCCTTTTAGTCTTAATAGCATTTTCAATACAATGCGATTATTTTGAGTGAAAAAAATCTAATTTTTTTTTCAGTGAAATAATAAATATCCAGGAAACAAAATAAACGCAAGCAAGTACTTTTAGATTTTTATCTAAGGGAAAGTTTTGTGTGTGATTTCTTATAGATAAGTATAGGGTTAGTTTGTGAAAATAAAAGTGTAGGTATGCCGGAAATTTTTGATTATGTTACCTTACACAGCAAATACATAGTTTACTTAATACGCAAGTTCTTAAAAAAAAGACTATATGACGTCATTGAATACAGAAAACTGCATAATGCTCGTCACCAGTATTATAAGTGTCGTTAAAAGCTAGAATATGTATCCACCCACTAAAGTATCCTATTGTCTTATCACTACTCACTACATAGTATAAAACAAAGTCGCTTTCTCTGTCCCTATGTCCCTATGTATGCTTAAAATCTTTAAAACTACGCAACGGATTTTGATGCGGTTTTTTTTATAGATAGAGAGATTGAAGAGGAATGTTTATATGTATAATACATGCATAATATAATAGAGAAACACCGTGCGAAGCCGGGGCGGGTCAGTTAGTAATATAAATGTTAAAGTTTGTAAAGATATGTGGGCCAATATTCAGCGTTTTTATGGCGTTTTATTTTCGTCATTATTGTCTCAGTAAATATTGTTCAAAAAAAAGATGCCTAAAATATTTTTTTTATGAAACCGAAAAACAGTCCCGAGTTTAAGTCTAGTTTTATCAAAATTGTCACGATTTGTCATTTCGTTATACTAAATAATCGTCGGACAACAATGATTGTCAAACCGCGCGGTCAAAACGCTCGGAGAATCGCCCACGTGGATGTTTGTTACTAAACCGGCAATTGAATGGATTGAGATGAAATTGGGCAAAATTTGGCTTACGTTGCTAATTTATCGCTCGATAAATGAATGATAAAGCATTCGTCACGTTCTGACTAGTAAGTAAGTGTGAGAGTGACAAATGCTTTATCATTTACACTCGCGGGCAATGAATTCGGGTCACTTTCTATTAACAATTACTTATATAGAAAACGACCCGAATTCATCGTCTGTGAGTATATAATTTATTGATTCTCAAAGCCTAGCAGAAGCCTACTGGATTGAAACCATTGAATACTTTTCATACTTTATACATGTCTTTAAAGGTTCTCTAGGGACATACCACCAGTGGCGCGGCGTCAAATATATTCTTAGTAAAGCCGGAGCAGATTTGGATTACTTTTTCTTCCAGAGTAGTAGATACACCGGTCATATGCTTTAAAATAGGCAAGCCGGTTCGAAGGGTATTGCAGTGTTGAACGTCGTGCGAAATAAGAACTGTCACGGAGTAGGTACAAGATTAAATATAACTCCACATTACGAGACTACTATGAATTCAATTGAATGCCGTGAATTTCACTGAGTAGGTAAATGTCTTTATTTCTATATTACTTCTTGTTACCTGCTTTACTCGTCATCATCAACGAAAATATGTGCACTGTTGAACATAGGCTTCCCCTAAAGAACGCCACTATGACTGGTCCTGTATACCACCCGCTTCCATCGGACTTCGGCAACCTTGTGGGATGCACTCACACACCGGTCGTGCACTCACACACCAGTGGCGTGCACTCACACACCGGTAGCGTGCACTCACACACTAGTGGCGTGCACTAACGCACTAGTGGCGTGCACTCACGCACTAGTGGCGTGCACTCACATACCAGTGGCGTGCACTCACACACCGGTGGCGTACACTACACTCACACACTAGTGTCGTGCACTCACACACCAGTGGTGTGCACTCACGCACCGGTTGCGTGCACTCACGCACCGGTGGCGTGCACTCACATACTAGTGGCGTGCACTCACACACCAGTGGCGTGCACTCCATAAAGACAAAAATACACTGCCTGCCTACTCTCTAATGTCTTCCCTATAATGCAAGGTTTACACGAGCTTTTGCCATTATCGTTAATGATTAGGGAGGGACTTATCTGAAGAGTGACAAGTGACAAGTATTAGTAGTAAGCATTAGTTGCTAAGCTCTTGTAAATCCAGCATTAAGGGTAGTAGGGTCACTACCTAGTGTGTTGAATTGAGATAACGCCTACCCTACTAATTTCTACCCTTCTACTCCTAGTAAGGTAGAAATCAGAGGATAGGCAGGGGCTTTTTGTCTTTATGTAGTGCACTGAATCACACGTCCTTCCGGTGCGTGGTCGCCTCTCAACAATTCGTCGGCCACAGCTGGAACAATTTCTACTAACCTTACAATTCCCAAAAATCATTCGTACGTAATTTAGCTAAGTTGGCAAGTCGCGGTTGCGCCATGTTTCAAGAAACAATGAGCCCTTTGTTCACCCTGTTGAACACTTTGAACAATGAATACGCGAATTGAACACTACAAAGCCGCCACACGACATCTATTGACTCCGAATGGAACTAAGTGCTTTGTATGAGCCTTGAGTAATTGTTTTATTATATCCTTTATTTTATTAGAATTATAATATAATACGCACTCGACTTGATATAGAGTTAGTCAATTAAATGCAAAGTATGTTTTATATTTTCTTATATCGATGGATTAAAGTTCAAAATAAAATGTTTTATATTTATTAGGGAGTTATATAAAATATTGGTGAAGCTCTTTTGTATGTTTTAGGGCGTGGTTGCTATAAACTGATTTTTGTAATTAGAGGTTAACGATTTTTATTGTGTGCCAATACGAAAACATAAAACCAATCATTAAATTTTATTTTAAATGCATATTTATAACAATAAAGACTTACGTTAAATTTTTATATTTCTACCTAGTTCAAAATACATCATATCGATAGTTAGGAAGAGATGGCGGCATATTTTCCGGCATACCTTAACCTGTTGGAAGAAAATTACTACGATTAGTAAATAAGGCAATGCATCCTTGCATGAAGAAACGATCCACAGATACCAAGAGAAAATTGTCATTAGGGACCAACTGCCAACGTATAGACAGTGATCAGCATAAGATATGTTATTCCAACCCATTCCAAGTCGATGCTAAAGATAACAAACCTTTGTAAGCGACACTATTCAAAGAGGTTTCACCACAATAGAGCACAAGCCTTTGGGCGTTTTCGCGTGGGATAAATATTGGTTCAGAGGCAAAAAATACCTTAAAAACATACCACGCGTCCCCAGCCCTGTATTTCAAAGCAACATAGCTTAATGTCATCAAGCCACGGTTCTCAAAACTACTACATTTCTGGTATTTTCGGGAATAAACACGATATACGCCCGTATTTATAATTAATCAGAAGTGTGTGGGTATTTGTAATTTAGGACTATTTTACTTTATTGTGAATCCTAACACTTTAAAATTATGTACTTAAACGCAGGGGCATGGTAGAATTGGGGAAGGAGTTGATTTGCTTCCATTACATATTTTTGATGACAATATAGGCTGCCAGAAGTAATGTTATTTTTTAAACTATGTTTATTTTGCCTTAACATATTCTCGAGCCTGAGCATATTATATTGCACTACATAGCTATGCTAATTAATCTATAATTACCGAATACCTATTTTTCTAAAAAACACTTTATTCTCAATGTAAATACGTTACTTAATAATACTACAAACAAGGGCTCTAGTTCATAGTATCCAAAGTCGAAGTTATTTCAAATATCGAAAAATAAATATTTGCTCTGAGAAGAACTAATGTAAGAAGTATTTATACCCATACCATACCCAAAGAGTTGAGGGAGGTGGTTTTTTGCCGAGTCATCTTTCTGGAATCTGCGCTGTGTGTTGCTAGTGGACTCTCTTTACTCGCAGTAAGGTAAAGTTAGGTTTATCATACGATCAATCCGCCCCCAGCCTGCATTGTTATTGTTACTGTACAGGTGGTTTGTTACAGTTTGTTATCTCTGAGAGATCTCGTCGACTACAAGTGGTTGTGTTGTGGTAAACCGTGGGAAGGCTTTTTTGCAGGCTGTGTAAGCGATACTTGTGTCATGTTTGGTTGGAAGGATTTAGTCGGTGGAACTGAAAGAGTTTGTGTAAAGGTGGATTTAGACCAAACGAATTCTAACACATTCTAACCCCACTCTACCAAATTATTTGTGTGTACACAAAGAATTTGGTAGAGTGGGGTTAGAATGTGTTAGAATTCGTTTGGTCTAAATCCACCTTAAGATTAGTGATTGATAGCGTCATACATTTTTTTATATGTATATAGCGCTCTAGTTTAACCTTACACCTCATTCCAGTTACTGATTTGATCATTCTTGAAGCTTCAAGTGCGTGCAGTACATTGAGATGGCCAGTAGTGGTTAGTAGGTTCCAGGGGCGTGGCGTACCTAAAAGATATCTTTGGACAAGCCGGTGCAGATTTGGTATAAATTACTTGATTTTAGGCAAGCCGATAGGAATCGAGTTTTTTGGACGCCACGCTACTGGTAGGTTCACTAAGTACTTTCTTATTTTACTGGGGCGTTCGAAGACAATCGATGCTAATTGAAGTTTAATTTAGATTTGCAACTTACTCGTGAAGCTTATTGCATGCAGTAAAATCGTAGATCTAGTCAGTAATCTGTCAATACAAATAATCCAATGTTCTATTTGGTACCTAAGTACTACGTTAAAAGGCCATATATTTCTCTCTCGTCTATTCACGTCAGCTATAGACTGGGGATCTAAGAGGATATTTGTAGGGCTCAGTAATGTACAATAAGGATCTGGAATGAACTTCCTGCGAAGATTTTCCCACTGCGCTACAATATCAATATGCGATTTTTTAAAAAGGGTGTCATCAAATTTCTTCGAGGCCGGCAACGCATTGGCAATTTGGCCATGCATCTAGTGTTGCGAATGTCTATAGGCGGTGGTAACCGCTTTCCATCAGATGGACCGTCTGTCTATTTGCCAGTCTATAGCAATAAAAAAATGTATTTAAGTAATAACTTCGTATCATTAGATCGTCTGATTTACACTCTAAAAAATCTGAGCCAGCTAAGATTTTCTCTTAGTTGGCGTTAAAGTAAATAAAACAAACATGATAACATTGATAACATGTCAACGAAGACTGATTAATTAAAACAGCAAGTTCATTAGTGATTAAAACAATAATCTAGAATCCTGATAATTTTAACAAATATATTCCTTGTTTCTATCATTATTTTCTTATTTGTATGATTCGATCATGTTTACTTACTTACCTTATCTGGGGGCACACCTCCCGTAATTTTGTACTGGCTAAAGCTAGAACCCTGAAATTTCAGGGATATATAGGGCTCAATAAGACTTATATATATTCTCAATATCATTCAATTTGAACGTGTAGTTTAAGAACTATTGCATGTCAAAGTTCCTTAGTTTTGTCACTGACTTACTCACTGATGATCATCATAACTCTAAGGTACTTCTAGCAGACCTACAAGCTCCAAATTTTAAACATAGTTAGTTTTTAGCCTATCAAGTCCTTTAAAAACCTAAATATGTTGTAATTTCAGTCACAACTGCACACATAAGTTTGTAATCCTATACAAATACATGCGATTACAAAGTTAGTTTGCAGTTCAAATTGAAAAGAATGGATTGGAATGTAATAATTAAAGGAAGACCACTTACAAAAAGAAATGAGATCCCATCAAAAACATTACATGTAAAAAGATGCAAGTCTCGCAACGCAGTTCTCCTACTAACAAAAAAGTTTTGAGATGTAAAGTTAAACCAATTCAGTACCGGGGGGTATCAACAGAACTCGATTTCCACCGACTTGCCTATTATTTAATCGTGGAGGAACACATTTTATAGATCTAATAATAGGCAAGTCGGTGGACATCGAGTTCTGTTGATACCCCCCCGGTACTGACTTGGTTTAACTTTACATCACAAAACTTTTTTGTTGTAGGAGAACTGCGTTGCGAGACTTGCATCTTTTTACATGTAATGTTTTTGATGGGATAGAATATACCTTGTTAAATCAAATCAGAATTTGTTAATTGAATTAAGATAAACAACCAATATCATCTTAGTTGGTGCATCTAACGTCTTGTTAGGCTCATATGGGATGGGATCAAGATGCTTGATAATAACCATCACGATCTTGTTAAGAGCAATCTATTTTTTTTAGAGTGTAAAAATGAAATAAACCAAAGAACCAAAAGGACGGAAAAATACCAGTACATATTTTTGTATGGAGAAAATACCGGTATACCCCTGAATAGAATAATATAAAACGTGATTTGTGTTTTAAACGACTACCTACGCGCGACTAGACAAATCATTCAGTGTAAGTTTTACAGAAAGGCGACTTCAATATCTGCACACAAAAGCTTGGCTAGAGTCTAGTCTCAGTAAACTCCAAAGTCTATCGTCCGAGGATCTATCAAGTGAATACGACTGTCGGAAAAAACAGCGGCGCGGTCGGTAAAAAGTGAAATATACGAAACCACGAAGCAGCCGCAGGGTCAGCAAAAATCGTAAGATGCGATTAGTAGGGATAAGCCGGAATAAAACTGATGAGTACCTACCAGTGGCGTGGCGTAAAAGATATCTTTCGGCAAGCCGGTGCAGATTTGGCGTACATTTTCCTTAACAGCAGTAGAATAAGGTGGTCAAATGCTTGATATTAGGCAAGCCGGTAGGAATCGAGTTCTTTGGACGCCTCGCCACGTATATCTCATCCTAAACTCTCAAATTGACTAAGAATTTGGCCGGTGACATTTACATACTTTTATCGCCAGTTAATAGTACATTGTGTATCAAGGGCGTGTGTTTGTTACAAGGCCGAGGCGAAGCCGAGGGCTTTAATAACACGAGTTTGTAATTCCTTTACCGCCCGTGGCACACATCAATGTTTTTCATCACACTTGTGAGGAAATCTGATTAAAATAACCTTACTTAACCTAAATAAAATTGTAAAACTGACAGTGACATTAGTAGTCACATATATCCATAGACAATGCGAATGACAAATCACGTTCGGAAACCATAACGGTAATAGTAGATTATGTCACAAGGGAGCAAAATGATGTATTTACGGCGAGGGCGTATATTGAATCCTGAACAAAGCGAAGGATTATACAATAGAATCCCGAGCGTAGCGAGGGATTCTAAAGTATAATCCGGAGCGTAGTGAGGGATTCAAGTGTTAACGCCCGTGGTGAAAATAATTTTGCTACCGTGTGACACATACTGCTTTTCACACCGACTATGAGGAAAATTCAAATACAAACGCTACCTACCAAAATAACGAAATATATAGTTAGTCAAAGAGCATCACACATTATTAGGAATTAAACGAACTTACCTGAAGTGAAGTTCTATTCTAATTGTGTGAGCAGCGCAGTTCTCGAAATAATAATAACTCATGTAGTAACGCCATTATATAGCCATTGATCACACACGTTCAGAGTAATTCGATTTCAAAAGAAAAAACTCGATTTCCGAACGTCTATCCCTAATCCGCGCGTTTTTCGCCGTCAGCTGTCATTCAGTTTAGAGTTAGCAGATACGCCACTTGGCCAGCGGTATATATGTATATAGCACAGCCCGATCAGCCAACGTAGAGCCTGCAATAAACTTTGATACAACACGAAATAATAACTAAAACAAGGAACCCCTTGAAGGCAACCTGCCTCAAATTAACTTGACTTTTGGGCATAGGGCGGGTGGGTTTATTATTTCGAGAACTGCGCTGCTCACACAATTAGAATAGAACTTCACTTCAGGTAAGTTCGTTTAATTCCTAATTGTATTTCGCAGCGCAGTTCTCTTCAATAATAATAACTCATGTAGATGTTCAGAGCTATCAATTCAAAGTTTATTTCCGGTTTTGCTTAAGATAACCCCCTTTACACATAGTACTTGTGTTATAATTGTTATAGACCTTATTCATTAACAGGTAAATTCTTACAAAGTTATAGCGAAATCATCAGGCGGCATTAGCTATTTATTATGTAACTAAACAACTTTCTCTGAGTATTTCACTCCAACGTGCTGTCTACTTTGTAACATCGATTTTTACATCTAGATAGATAGATAGGTTATAGATTTTTGCGACTAAGACTGACAAGCTAATATAGAAGTATCGCAAGTGCTCTTACACAGAGTTCTTTTAACTCATCTACTAGTTTTTAAGGAAATTATTTCTTGTCTTCTTTATGAGCAAAATTTTCCTCTGTAAGTATATAATATACTTTGTCTTTGTATGTGAATAAATTCCCACTAATTTGGCCCATTTCAGGTTTATCTCTTAAAAAAGATAGAGAGAGCACTAACTGATTAAATCCTAGTCTGGAGTTCTTAGTTGCACCAGGAAATAAAACCTTATCGGGATAATAGAAGATATTAATTTTCTTAATTAGGGCTGGAGTCTGAACCAGATGTTCAGTAGTAACGGCTAGTAGATTAGCTAGCGTCTTACTTAAGTATTTTAATAAAAGGCTACTACTAGGCTGATTTGATGCCAGTGAATAGGTATTTTAGCACTAATTGGGAGTCTCGAACCTATATTTAGGCTGAGATGGACTAAGATTAAGCGCATCCATTAAGGGATGTTTGACTTTGGCCTATGAAAACAGTTCTTGTTTCTAGCCAATATTGAGCCTATCTAGAGCAATAGCCATTTTGCAGTTCTAGTTTTCTATTACCCAGGTCACTTACGAAGTTCGGCCCTTGAGGTAGCATGTAGTCAAATAATCAACACCCTGAGATAACCAAGAAAGGTACCAGCGTTTTAGATATGCTTCTCTCGCTTCTTTGCGCCGTTCGAGAGACGCCAGCATTATGTTGGCCGCGGCTGGCGATGTTCCGTGATAGCGCTATCACTAATAGGATAGAACCGCTGCAATCAGGATAAACCATCACTGAAAATCAATTATTAATAGATCATAATAAGGGCCGGTTAGTACGCATCTTGAACTTAGACTTCCATGGATATGGGATACCAAGCATGCATAGCATAGGTACAATAACTAAATTTTCCGATTGCTCCAAGGTAATTTTTTAACATCCTTCTTTTATACATGTAAGTTCCAATGTTAGAAAAGCATAAAATAAATATAGTTTCTTTACAACTGTGAAGGTGTTGACTTGAAATGAAACTCATCTGAGCGACATTGTGCATAGGGTACGTGCTATGTAATTGTCGCCTTTAGCATTTGCATAGTCTGTAAACAGATCGATATTTAGTGAACCAAAATATTGCACAAACACATTTAGACAGCTTTATTCCCCTCTGGATTCTCTATGTGTAATACCTGCTATCCTGCTTGGAAGTAAGGTACAAGGCATTCCACATTTACAGATTATGTGCGAGGTAGCTGTGATGTTATCTATTCTTAAAAGAGTCTCACGCTCGTTTAAGACAGCGCAAAATTATATTTAAGCCTCATCTCCATATTGATATAATGTCTCTGTTTACCTTGCTGGTTAATTGGTAGAGAATGCCTTAAGGCCTTTAGCCGTTTGTACTTTCTTGTATTGTACAATTAAATAAGTAAATAAATATTAGCAGACCCTGTCGCAGGGTTGTGTTACTTGTCACTGAATATCACCGAAATTATTTACATTAACTTCTAGATTAAGCATATTCATTAATTTGTTATAGTTGTCATCATGTTATTGTTTTTCGTTTCCAACTGTACCTAAGTATTCCATATTAGGGCAATTGAATACAGCCCGATCCAACAAATTAAAGTAAAGCCCCTTTATTTACACCTCAATAATCTCATAAATGAAGAAGATTAGTATTAAATGAATGACTTAATCTTCTGCTTAATTTTGAAAGTCCTTGTATTCAGCAAGATAAGCTAACAAGTCTCCGAAACTAGGGTGGAATGGTGAAAAGGGAGCTTTAGGTAACCCTACAATGAACTATAGTTTAATATAATTAGCTGTGTTAGTTAGTTAGTCCAGTTGTATATGTATCAGTGGCGTGGCGTCCATAGAACTCGATTCCCATCGGCTTGCCTAATATTAGGCAGATCAGCCCTTAATTCTATTACTCTTAAAGAAAATTGAAGCCAAAGCTGCTCCGGCTTGCCCAAGGATTTCTTCAACGCTACGCCCCTGATATGTATACCATATTTATGTATATAACCTTCGTCATATGACTACAGATAGTGAATATGTCATCTAAATAACTGTTTCACTTAGATCTCAGATGCTGCATACCGAATCTGAGAAGTTATATACTATAAACATCTGGTAACATTCCAACCAAATAGGAAACTTGGAACTGAACAATTTCAGATTTCCCCATGAAACATAGATAGAACTCATGACCTTGGTGTATGGGTATTCTAAATTAGGCGCCACTTAGATTTTCCTCCAAATAACTGCTAAGGATCGTATTCATAAATCTTATGCTGTCCTAACTTCTACAAGGTTTTAGTGTTCCATTACCATGAATTTGTCAAAATCCATTGAATTTACCATAAAACTGTCTTCCCTATGATGTTTTGGGACTGACAATATCACAGTCAAAATCTGGTATTTATCAGATAGATATTCAGTAATAACACCCATATATTTTGATTCGGACACTAGAATGTCTAGTTTAATATAGTCCCGGACAGATAATGAATCATAGTGGAGCAATAGCTACACAACGACATACAACAATTACTAATTTGTTCAGTTAAAAACAAAAAGGGGATTCTGTAATCCTACCATATTCCTCGGCATGGTCAACATGCAATATATTGCCATTGTTGTACTTGGGCTGGTTTTTAATATACTTATCACCCATCTGGTTTCTAAGTATCGATTGTTGTAGCAGTAAGGACAAATAGCCACTCACTGTACCTCTTCACAGAGGTGCTGCCCGGCTTCCTCAGATAGGGTAGTATGGACAAACCTGTCCTCAGCTTGTGGCTTGTTTGTTGTTCGCCAGGCCCTTGGTAGCCTTGGTTGAAGCCCTTCAAGTCCTTGCTTGCCTTCAATAACATTTTAAAATTTGTCTGCAATAAGATAACACTTTAAAAAAACCAATAATGTACTTTGGTCTGACATGAAGCCTCTTTTTTTAAATATCTTTTGATATTATAAAGTCCTTGAGTAATAAACTGTTTCCTGAATTAGGATCCATAGTGGATCCACACAGGATTTAGACAACTTCCTCCTTTTGTGGAATCCCGCGCAGCTTATTTAGGGCTAAACTATATTTATAGTAAATAACTATATATATATAGTTAGTCTATATTTATTTTTCATGACACTGTTTTTCATATTACTCCCAACTGTAGTCCGCGGCTTCTGTCCCGGAGTTTAATTAAAGGTCATAGATTTCCGGTCTGGGTCCAGCAAGTTTACATAAACTATCAGCGGAGAAATGATACCAGCACTTATGAGCACCTTCCAAAAACCAAAAAGAATCCGGCTTCATATAGTGACATCCTGCTACAGCACCTTATAAAGGTCGGCTTGTGCCTGTTTCACACAGGCTGTGCACAGGCAATTCAATACTGGTGTACAAGGTACACATTGAGCGCTGAGATAACAGGTTTCCTTGAATAACATAATAATACCGCCTTACCAATAATGAGTCAACTCCAAATAGGACACCTCATTCCACAAAGTAAGCATGGAGTGGCCCCGATATGGACCACCACCGTGCATGGCCAGCAAGGATGAACCCCAAGTGGAACACCAGTTTGCATGAATAGCACTATAATCCGGGCGATGCAGGTGCCGCCCGCAGTGCTCCGGCACCAGGTGCAGAGCTGGGAGATGTAGAATGACCAGCCTCAGACCTTCTTCAAAGGCGCAGTTATAGAAGCTTGTATTGAGCACATAGGAGGTTATTTACAATGCTGTACATAATATAAGCAACGAACGAACCCGAAGTGGAACGCCACATTGCATGGTCAGCAAGAATGTACCCAGAGCGGTACACCACATGCGAGCAAACGAGCGCACCCAGAGTGGTACGCCACATTGCATGGTCAGCAAGAATGTACCCAGAGTGGTACACCACATGCGACCAAACGAGCGCACCCAGAGTGGTACGCCACATTGCATGGTCAGCAAGAATGTACCCAGAGCGGTACACCACATGCGAGCAAACGAGCGCACCCAGAGTGGTACGCCACCTTGCATAAGGCACCATGAGCACGTCATGGTTTGTGCCAGTAATAGTTATTTGTTATCTTTCTCGACTAATGTCAGTGCTCGTGCCGGTTGGCCTCCTCTCCGATCCGATTCTTGGTAATGGTAACCTCGATCTTAACCCGAGGTGCGAGATCGCGACCACGATGTATTAAATCGTTTTTGCCAAGCGGGGACGCCGTCGTTGATGTCCACTTCACTAAAAATCTTTGGAACCACCAATATTCGTCGTAATTCATTTTCCGACTTGCTTTGGTGGTCTCACAGCATCTTCTTTGTGCCTAAAACTTGTATTTTAAAACGAAAAAAAACACTTTTTCACTAATTTGATAAAAAAATAATGTGATCGTTTGGCTACACAAAAAACGAGATGACAGCTGACGGCGAAAAACGCGCGGATTAGGGATAGACGTTCGGAAATCGAGTTTTTTCTTTTGAAATCGAATTACTCTGAACGTGTGTGATCAATGGCTATATAATGGCGTTACTACATGAGTTATTATTATTGAAGAGAACTGCGCTGCGAAATACAATTAAAAATTAAATGTTAAATAGTAAAATGTATAGTCTATTATTATTTTATAAAACGATTATTATTTTTTTACGAACGGGACGAAAATACCACTTCCATATTATATTTATGGCCCTCGCCTGCGGCTCGGACCGCAAACATCTGTGATCTACATCCGCCCTCGGTGTGTAATATACTAATAAAGCTGTCTATGGTGTGGCATATTCTACGTGGGTTCAAACTAAAAATACCCCGTTGTCCTTGAACAGAAAAGTGCTACTTTGATCCCTCTTATGAGGGAGCAAAATACTTTTTTTCTGAATAGGTGTGAAAAGATTTAAAATGGTTGATTTTATATTTGCAAAATACTGAAATACACTATTTAAACATTTAATTTATGTTACAGAAATATGTGTTTACATGTATTTGCAACAGTTCTCTTTAAATAAATATTTCAGAAATAAAAGTTAAAAAAGTAAGTTGGCGTTTCCTTTGAACATGACAAACAAGAGTAAAACAGAACCAGCGTTTCAAATTTAAAAAGAAAACCATTACGCCCTAGGGCGTAATAGGTCATTTACGGCCCGCAAAACCTACGTGTAATGACACCATTTTCGAGCAAGTGTAATGAAAAATATTATAGTGCTTATCTAGGCCGTAGGATCTCGCAGCAATTTAAATTATTAATTGCGTGTTAGCTAAAAAAAAATGGTCAGTCCAAATTTTCAAATGGTACGTACCGCAGTAATAATATCTCGGAAAATTTCATTACAATATTCATTCATTCATTAGTATTGTCTAAAGAAAGTTTGAAAATAATTTAAATCTATCTATACGAGTATACATAAAACAAAGTCGGGTTAGTTACACCATTTATACAACTCGAGAACAGGTGGACCGATTTTTATAATTTTTGATGTTTTAGGTTTGTCTCTGCCCCGAACAAACAAGAGGAAAAAGAGATGAGTAAACTTTATTGGAATAGGCCAGGAGCCAGCGTGTCCACCCTGCGATAGCCCTGTTTAGCTGGCCTCAGCTCTGACGGACGCGTTGCCCGCTGCCCGCTGCCAAAGACGGGCACAAATCAAACTAATGCGCGGCAATAGAACGCAGTGCACTCCGAGCTGATATATGTTGGAAATGGGTTGAGCGCTGCTTTTTTACTCGAATATCGAAAATTTTATGACACAAGTCATTTCGCTTCTCTTATGAGCCGTGTCAGGAGATTGGAGACAGATTTGACTACCCGATCCTCATCTACTGGGTAAGACAGTTCAAGCCTTTATCGGTAACGTTATATAATAAGTGAGGAAATATTACTAATAGCAGTTTCTAAGTATACATACAATTATTAACAATTCATCGTTTTGTAATTATCGTTTCATTCGTTTTGTATCTCATCTGTAATACCTAAATCAAGGTTTCCGATTATATTCCATTCTATTTTAGCTTAAGCACTAAGTAGTCTAGTCAGTCATCGCTGAAATTCATGCGAAAAATTAAGCGACCGCTGAGAATTTTTTGAATAAAGTTTTAATTCAGAATTCCAACTACGAACTCCAGATATTTTGAATCGGTTTCACGTAAAAATAATGGATGCCACACCTGGCCATAAAGTGGCTTTTTCCGCACGCTGCGCGTACGGAAAAAGCCGCTTTCTGGCCAAGTGTAGACATAAAATTATGTACCAACACGGGAGGTAATAAAGAAAGCCTCGATCGCCGCAAACATCTGCGATCTCGGCCTTTCTTTGTATTATCATCCTAGTGTGTAATGCACTATTTCCATGTATGTAAGAGTAGAACTATAGTAAAGGTTGATGAATGGCGCTGCAACGGTTACTTATTTTATACTAAATCCACGCCAGATCTTGTGAATCAACCTTTTAATACAAAAAAAGGTCAACTGAAAAACCACGTGACTCGGATCGTTCAACCAGTGGTATTGTGCCACAGATACAAAACGTTACTTTGATTGGCTAAATGACCCAAATCACGTGATTATTTGTCTACCTTTTTTTAAATACCTAAAAGAACAGACTATATATCTAAATAACTCTTTCTGTAGGCGCCCACTTCATTGGTGCTTTCATTTCTCCTCAATTCGTTACTATATCTTGGTGAGGACTCTGTCGCCGTCGACCAATGGGGACGCGAGAAACTGTAGCGAGCGATGCCATTCGTGGAAACTGTAGCAGTTGCGGAGGCGGGGCACATGAAACAATTGTTTCAGAGGGGTGGGCTGAAGCTTTTCATTTTGTTTAGGCGTAGGCTGTTGACTGCTATGTACTACAATAAGCAAGCCGGAGTAAATTATTTTGCAAATGCACTAGCTGTGCATATTGTATGTTCACTAATACATATCTCACGATCTCATTTCTTTTGTGACTGACACGCCAAGTGTCTCTGTAGGATCTGGCTGATAATTCACCGCAATATTCCCTCTGATAATAAAAAAATATATAAATAATGATACAGTTCTTGTTAGTGACAACTTTAATTAAGAGTATTGACATCTAACGGAGTGGCAGATTCAAGTGGAAACAAAATTCCCTTATTTGGATTACCTAAGGTACTCGTATCTAAATATACTGTCATTCGAATTACAATTAATTAAGTGATCGCGTACTGAAGATACCATACAATGTTATTATTTTAACAAAACAACAAAGTAACTTGAACATCCCTAAGACGAAGATAGTATTCTCATCTCGAGCTCTCGTCTCAGACATACACATTCTCTCTTACTCGTAGGTAATGTACTATATAGTAACTGACACGATAATAGCGAGCTCAAAGGCATAGGAGGATGTGTGTGTGACTTTCTGTGATAGCAAGGGCTGCCAATAACTTTGAGAACGACTGAATTTCCGAAGTAAACGGATTACAGCTAGTAGTTGTTCTGTATTTATTTGCAATGTTTCTCTTAACCTTAGGTACCTACACTCAAGGAATTTGATGTTTGGCAGGTCCACATAATTCTGAATTTGGTCGTGTTACTATTTTCCAACGCGATGCAACTGATGCCGAACTATGAACGAACCAAAGCGAACAAATTAAGAAGACGATTAAACTACCATATGAGGTTAGGTAGGTAACTAAGACCTGACAATATTTGAATGATGGCTTTGATACCGGCAAGGGTGTCAGCCTATAATTTTTCGTATAAAAAACCCAAAAGGTATTTAGGAGAAAAATTAGCATTTTTAACCGACTTCTTAAGGAAGGACAATCAATTCGACTGTATGTTTTTAGTATGTTTGTTGCGCAATTACCTACTCGAAGACGGCTCGACCTATTTGAGACATCCTTTTTTGTTTGAAATGGTATACTTTTGAGTTAACCCCAATGAAACCAAATCAGAATCTGATGAAGGAGTCTTGGAAAAATCAAGGGAATTCATCAAATATAATCGGCACACATAAAGTGATTTGGGTATATTTTTCATAACACTTTTATGCATTTCTTACCAAATATGTTCATTAAAAGTCGGTTATTTAAAAAATATATATTGTTAGACAAGATGAGTCCTTGAATGGAGACCCAGAGCGGACAGCAGAGGGAGAGGCAGACCGCCGCAGCGCTGGGCGGACGACATCCGACGACACGGAGGACGGGACTGGATGAATCGGCCACAAGATCGCCAGGAATGGAAGAAAAGGGCTACCTACATCCAAGAATGGATAAACAAAAGGCCACCATGATGATGATGATATTGTTAGCTAAAACTCCCAGTGATCGCCGTTCGGACCAATTCTCGTGAGGTCGATCGCGATCGCGTACCTACCTACAATGTACCTACCTATAGTGACAGTCTCAATTTCAGGAAAACCACCTTGATGACAAAAAATCTGATGACCCTAATTGTGCAGGCGTCTCGAACGGAGGACTGAAATGCAGGGGCTAGTGCCCAGGGCGGAAAATTCCCAGGGTCGGCAAAATTCAGGACTTGAGCTTTTTTTTATCATCCATTTTGTGTAGAATATGGGTAATGCGCAATTTTTTTACGGTGCCCAGGGCACCATTAAGGGAAACTCCGGCTCTGCCAGAATAGACAGCCCTAGACTGAACACACGCAACCAACTTCAACACAATATCCGGGCGTGGGATCTGTCGGGATGTGTTTGTGCACGCCAATCGATGCGGCCCGGCCGCGTTGTGGGCTTTGGGCCTAATTTGTTTTGTTTGTACTTTATTAGACGCGTAGTCGCTTGCCACCAGGCGCTACTGACGTCAGGTCACAGATCAGTTACAGAATTTAAAAAAAATTACCACTAGCAACTCTCTCCTCTCCGCGCTTCGCACGGGTTAAAATTGGGAACTGTATAAGTACACGAAAACTGTAAATTGTGCAGTATTTTCCTTGTTTAGCCTAAAGTTAAATGTGTACAGATACAGACAGACTTTGAGATTATTATTCTCCTGTCTATCCTGTACTATCTTGAATTCGATTTTTATACAGATATGCCATTGATTTAGAGTCTATTGGGTGGCTGAGTGATAGGTGACGGGTGACATGCAAATTCCATCTAAGCTTATTTCATAAGTAAATTTTTCCTATTTTTTATCCTTACGAAGGGGGCTAGGAATCCAGATCAAGTGGGGGCTTACAAACCAGCAAGCAGGTTCGCTAGCTAGCCGCGACCACTAGTAGATTACAACTATTACAACACACAACAACACAAACACAACACACTAACACACCCAACACAATTACAACTATACAAACTATTACTAGTAGATTTCAAGAATTTTTATAAACGGAACCCTGACGACCTAACTTAAAACCACTTCTCACCAAAATGAATACTATCACCAATTAAACTGCAAACTGTCAGAAAAATATGATTTACCAGTTAAGTTGAACAATAAGTAAAACGTTTACCCTCTAAGTCCCAGGCGGGCCTCCCAGTGGGTGGGAGGGAGAGATATTCAAATTGCGAACATTTCATTTTAACGCTTGTGAAGATATTCGCTCGCTCCCACGCTCACTAGGGCGGGCCTAATGTAGAGCTACATCGATATCGATAGACAATATTTCGTTTATTATTATACTGTGATTTGTGGTTGACTAGGCATGTAGTAACCTTCGTGTTGATAAAGAGAATTATTATGTAGACAGTGGCGTATCTATTGGAGGATAAAGCGATGCTATACACCCGGGCCCGAAACTCAGGGGCGTCCTCAAACCTGTCCGAGATTTGGCATGGCTACCATACCTAAAACTAAACTTTCAAAAATTTCTGCGATCATAAAAAGTATTTAGTTTTCACTGGGCCTTGTCGTACCTAACTACACCACTGTACTGTATCAAATTAACACATTCAGTGCCAAGAACGCGCCTGCTACGTGTCCATTTTGTATGGAAACTTAGAAGCTTGGCATTGAAAGTGTTAAGTATAAAGACAGACAAGTAATCGCACTTCGGCTGTTTAGGAGGGCGCAATACCCTATTCAAGGCCGAGGTGAAGACGGTGCGATCCGTACTGGAGCATTCTTACGCATTCGTAAAACTTTGCTTGTAGTGCGGTGTGTTCGTTCACGGCGCGCTTAGATACAAGCCGCGCGATGTACTGCAGTAATTTGTCTTACTACAAAACGTGCTTACCTTTTGTCGGAAGAAAAATTACTGCTATTATATTGTGACTGTACGCAGAGTCACTACGAACGTAACGAATGAAAGAAGATACTTACTTAAATTCTGATTTTGTTTATCGTGGCCGGTTAGAACTACATTGAAAAAATTGTATCATCGCAACACGATCACCAATTAAAATTGTCGTCACTTTAGAAATCCATATAATTGTATAATTACAATTTACGTTAACGCGATGTTTCTTATAACAACATTTATTATTTTACTGCGAAGAAGTTCTAGAGTGTCTGTTCTGAACATAATTATGAACTTCAAACATGATGGGATATTTTTCCTGAGGTCAATATCAGATGCGTTTTTTTAGGGTTCCATAGTCAAAGAAACCCTTATCATTTCGCGATGTCAGTCTGTCTCTCTGTCCGTTTACAGTATGGGGCTGGCAAAATCGGTCGATTTTCCAATTCCGGAATTGACTTCGAATTTTACCTTCTTTTCCGGAATTCCGGAACTGGTTCCGGAATTAATGCGGATGTACCGTATGACACGGCCATTTTATTCGAAGACTATTAAAGCAGTATCACTTGAACTTTAGTGCAGATATCTTTAATGGTATTCCAATCGGATCGCGCGCTCATCCCTAGCACCAAGTTGAGACGTTTGCGAAATGTGGATATTTCACGAATTGATCGTTCCGCAGCGGAATTCTCATTTGCGCCTCCCTGCCCGCGCCCCGCCACCCCTGCCCCGCACCTGGGGATAGAGGGGGTTCACACCGTACTGAAGCTTTGAAGCGATGGAAACTTATACCTGGTTAATTTCGATATTCAGACAATCCTATTGTTCCTGGTAAGGGCAAATATGTGAGTATTTCTTTCTGAGTTATGGATGTTTCTATCTATTTGTATGTAAGTATGTGTGTATATTGTCGTCTAGTACCTACCCGTAGTACAAGCATTGCTTAGTTTGGGACTAGTTCGATTTGTGTATTTCTCCCAATGTACAATATTTATTTTCTTATTTAATATTATAATTGAGGGTCAAATATACCCAGATAGAGCAATATGCAATGGGAACACACATATTTACTGTTAAAAGTTAACAGCTCTTTGGTAGAGCTAAGCCACTTATCTACAAGTCCTCACTTTATAAGCCCTTGTCAAAAAGTAGTAGTGAGAAACAAACTTATTTATCCAGATATTTTTTACTATTTTCTTACTTGGTCTCTCCGAATTCAAATTTCTACTTCATTCGAAGACTATTTTTTGTATTCCATTAGGTAAGTTCGCCAAGTGAGAATAGCGTACTTAAATAATATTAGCGCCATCTAAACTATGTTAACTTAAACTTAAGCAAAAATGTATTATGTGAACACATTAATGCATTAACATTCCAGCGTAGGTACTGTAGGTATCAGTAGCGTGGCGTCTAAAGAACTCGATTCCTACCGGCTTGCCTAAAATCAGGCATTTGAGCACCTTATTCTACAGCTTTTAAGGAAAATGTACGCCAAATCTGCACCGGCTTGCCTAATACGGATATTTTTTACGCCACGCCACTGGTAGGTACAGTATGTTGCATTGCAACAGGTCTTGATAAAAACGTGAACCGTGTTAGACCCTCGAACTCTCTACGCACCCTGTACACGATCGGCTTACAAGCAGATATTCAATTCGTTTTATACATTAATAATTATACCGCCCCTCTCCCCTCGTCTTCTCCTCTCATTGTAATTTAAATCGAATTCCCGACAAGCAAATGGAAATATTTCAATTTGGCACCTCCGCCGTTCGGAATTCGAATCAGGAATTAAATAACCGTTACTTCCGCGTCCATTGGATTTGACTTTAAGGCGATGAATTTGTTAAGAAAATGATAGTTTTTACTGTGTATTTTTAATAAAGTCGTTAACTTATAAACTCCAGTTACCTACGTAATAATAACAAGTTACATAGTACAATCCTGAACCAGCCTGCACCCATAGTATTGTCATATCTAAGTTACGTTTGATAAAATAGTTGAGCAAATGAAAAAAACATTTGAGTGTCTTTTCAAAAGGACTTATTTCTCTATAAAAACCATATAAAAACAGTCCTTTTGAAAAGACACTCCTCATTTATATTATGTAGGTCAAATACAATCTAAAAGTTTTTGTTTTGTTTGTCATTTGTTTTTTCTAGATTTGTATCTACACCGTATTTAAAGAATATTTTATGTATAAATTCATATTTATGGTCCATATAAATACGTACATACATAGTTGGCATGAGAGTACCTACTTAAACATTGTACTCATAGTCAGAGCTCGAATTTGATTTACCTCAATTTATTTATAAATATTACAACAAGAATATAAATATAATTTTATAAAACTAAAATTAAAAAGTTCGGCTGTGCCCCTTGTTGTCATGAACAAAAGTGATGCGGATACTCTTCTGATTCCCACATCTAGGTTAATTTGCTTTGACAGCTTTTAACATAAAATATGGATATAATATAGTTTCAGTATGCCTATGTCAAGATGCGTCATGGAGATAGTTATGCAGACTCAACAAAACCATATCGCTAGCTCGATCTCGCATAACACATTATGTCCCATTCAGCGCATTAAAACGCACTGTCTAAACAATTCAACAAAAACCTCTACAATAAATATTAAAAAGGAGCAGAATCCTCGACGCGAATAACAAACATAATTGTTTTTTTGTGCCTCATTCAATAGAGCTTTGTCCGGTAATACAAAAACTGGTTCTCAAAAAAGTCACCTTTATAAATTAAGTTTCAGCATTTGTGAACACCAATCAGAGCCCAGAGGCGGGGTTGCGCTAGCTCCTCATTGGCGCTCCGGGCGCTCTCATCTGTCTACATTTTATATAACCGGATGATACAACATATACAGTTAACACTATAGAGCGAGCGGGACAGCACTATGTTGGAGACAGTGTGTCGCTTCGCACTCGCGCCGTCTCGCTCGCGCCATACTGTCAGTTTGTTGGTCCAAAATGAAGCAACAGTGTTGGCAACACTCGCGAGGAGAGCGCGCCCTAACAGTTGCGCGTTCCACATTTGAAAAATCGAACGGAATTCGAAGTCGAAACTTTTTTAATTTTAGTGTTGTTCTGTTTTTAAAAAACTTTGATACCTTTTGTTAGTGTTGTAACGATGTGCATAGTAGGATTTTGAGTGAGTTTGTCTGTTCGGGTGTCGGTTTGTGATGGAGATGTCCCTGCCGAACGGCGTTGACGTATCTCAGCTGGTGCAGCACCCCGTGCTGGCAGCCCTGCCGCCCTTCTTCCTCAGAGCTTCAGAGAGATACCAGGTAGATTTCATTTTGATAATAGGTTTAACAAAAATAAGATTTATTTAATCGTACAAAATTGGGCGGTACCTACCTATATTGCGAAAAAAATTCGGATATCTGGATAATTTTTAGTGATATTAAATTTAATGTTACTTAGGCACAGAAAATTGGAGACATCAATTTAACAAACTTCTCAAAGAATATTTCAATTGAACGAAATTTCATTGCAGTGACAACTTTTTTCTCTGAAACTATAAATTTTTCAGGTAACTAGGTACTTTTGTTTTGTATCAATCGTACGGGAAAAACGATTTTAGAAGAAAATGTTTTCAATGAAATAAACATCCGAAACTATAGGAGTTGGACACTAAAGAAATCAGTGCTAGTGCTTTTTTCCTTGTTTTTCGAAATGAGAAGAGCTTTGATATCGGATTCGATTTGGAGTTGACAATGTTGTTGCTATGCCTTTGGGTTATTCCATGGTAGAGAGAGAGTAACATCAGTTATTTACCAATTCTTCCCGTGTTTTTTTTTATTGATGATGCAAATTTACGTAATGTTGTAAATAAATAAACACGCGATGAAATGGTAACTTGCGTTACATTTTCATGGAATTACCCCTTTACCTTTAGTACGGATATCATACCGATATTAACAAACATAGTATAAAATAATGACTGAGCCAGGAAAATAGATATTTTAATACAATTAAAGATTTTTCTGGAGTATAAAGGATTTATATGTAATATTTAAGGAAATGAAAAGATAAAAACATTACCTAGCAATGAGTATATTTTATGCAGGACTTACCCAAAGTTCCCAGCTCAAGTTTTGCCGACGCGGCAATGTAGGCAGGTACCTACTCTCGCGACGGACTCGGGATTACATACAATAACATCTAAATAGACTAATAACACACACGAAAAAATACAAACAATAGTTATACACTTACGTATCTGCTTACCTCAGCAACTTAACTTTAATAAGAACCCACTTCTTCACAATTAGGAACTCCTTAGGTAGGGTGCGTTGTCCAACAGTGAACCACCTTTTTTTTGAAGTCGCAGAACTTGCTAGAAAATAAAGCTAGAAATTTGGTTTTGATGTCATTGTTTAGGTAATTTCATAAGGTATCTTATGTATAGGTTACAAAATGCTTTTTGGACTAACTAACATCCATTAAGTAGGTTTTAAAAAAAAAAAAGATATTTGGTTCACTGTATACTATGGGTCGTTTACATTAAACCACCCTTATTTCAACAGTGAACCATAATGCCATTATCAGTAAAAAATGCTGAAATGTGAAAGAAAACTAACACAATATTTGGTAATAATCTGTATTTTTAATATACATGAATATAAAGAAATAAAAACGTATTCTTCTAGTTTTAAAAAAAGGAAATATATTTGGTTCACTGTATACTATGGGTAGTTTACATTGAACCACCCTTATTTCAACAGTGAACCATAATGCCATTACCAGTAAAAAAAAGCTGAAATATGAAAGAAAACTAACACAATACTTGGTAATCATCTGTATTTTTAATATACATGAATTTAAAGAAATAAAAAACGTATTCTTCGTACAAAAACTAAAAGTTATTATATATTATATATCGTGCGGTACACAGTGAGCCGGCTCAGTGAGTACTATGTGAACCAGGTTCACTGTTCAACAACCACACCATTCAACTTAAAATACGAAAAAAGATAGGTTATAAACGGAATTGTCACAACGCAATGTACTCATAAAATGACTAAGATTACATCAAATTTAACACCATACAGCGTTTGATCATATGTTAAATAACAAAATATACAAAAATCCAGACACTTACTTGTGAAAAGTATCTTTTTTCGACGAAATTTAAACAAAGTGCTATCACACGTCCGGCCTAAGCCGCTGCCGCTGGCTCACTACGGGAGGGGGGAAGGGTTCTTAGACGGCATGTTTTAGCACGATCGGTCAAACTGGCAACGTCGCAGTTTCTTCAATATGGCGGTGGTTCAGTGTATCTTGATGGTTCACTGTTGGACAACCGACCCTACTTATATTTGAATGCATATTCAATTGCAACATAAATCAACTACTTCCATAACATTAATTGAAATAATTATACACAATATTACTAAAAAATGCTTATCGATTATGCTATTTCCTATACGTACAGACTATCAATAGCAGGATTTGTTCATAGGACTTACTGGATTCTGAGAAAAGAAATAAAACAGGAATGAAAATTATTAACTTTAAATTGTATAGCAAAGCTTTTAGTTCAAGCTATACCTTCCTATAAAGCCATAATCATAAAATTTTACATTACAATACTACAAAGGGTACCCGACACTTGCAACATTATAAGTTACAAATTTACAATAACGTCGTGTCCCATCATTAGCTTTTTACACCGATTCATTAACCCCCCGTGTCCCATTACACCCCGTATGTGTCGATTACATTGTAATCAATTACAATGGTAATTACCACGACAAATTACAATGTTATTTTTGCCGGAAGTGTCAGAGTGTTAGTTTGTTTTGTTCAATGATACTCGATAATTTAATGATACTTGATACAGGGGGTAGGGCTATTGTGTCAAGGGTGTGAATGAGATTTTGTAGCGATTGTTACTTTAAATATTGTATTCGGGGGTCTTTTGTGTTTTTAATATAATTACGATATAAAACTGCGTCAAATATTTAGGTTGGTAGTTTCGTATCTTGTAACCTGGCTACGAAACAACCCCGGAATCGACAAAACTTATTTTATGCCACACCTGGCCATAAAGTGGCTTTTACCGCACGCTACGCCTACAGAAAAAGCCGCTTCCTGGCCAAATATAAACATACAATTATGTACACAACACGGGAGGTAATAAAGAAAGCTCGCGATAGCATTTTTATGTCCCTCGCTTGCAGCTCGGGCCGCAAACATCTGCGATTTCGGCCTTTCTTTGTTTTATCACCCTAGTTGTGTAATGTACTATAATGCTACACTTGCTCAAAAAGTACCTAGTACTTTTCGTAGCTGTGTATCGTGCGGAAAGTTGTATTTTGCGCACTAGAGTTTTTTTTTACTATTCAGCAAATTTTTGAACACTATAACACGTTTATTTGCAAATAAGTAAACTACAAAGTAATAATAAATATATTTCTTGCTTTTTCATGTTTAAATTAAACTAAATCGTGTATGTTTCTTCCGAAAATAGTATCTTTTGATTTGGCTGAATGGTGAGAGACGGTGCCATGTTTTTTGTTTCATTGACATTTTTTCGCATATGTATTATATAAAAAACGTCGTTTGATACACGTGCGGAAGTTCCCGACCCCCGAGTATTGTCCCTCGCCTAGCGGCTCAGGCCTAGACACCACGCGACTCGTGAGAAATTACTTAATGATTAACCGAATAGGTATAGTGGATATACCCACTATTCGGCTATTAATCACAATTTCCACCATCTTCGTTCCGGAATTTATCATTTTTATGTTGGACACTTAGCAATGCCTTCGTAAGCGACTGTTTCCTTGTTTAAATCAGATCGAACTCAAACCTTATGTAGAGAAAGCATAATACTACCTATGCAAAAGGAATCAAAAAGGTATATTTAGGCGCCTCAGCGACAACCGACCGAAATTGTTATGTAAAATACTGTAAAAGATGGATGTCTACCAGTGGCGTAGCAGTCAGAGGGCTAGGCGGTACAGTGTACCAGGGCCCCTAACCTCATGGGGCCCTCAATCCTGTACGAAATTTAGCCCAGCTAAAACTAAACTTCTCCGTATTATAAAACTTTAATCGGTTTTGATAGGACCTCATTATTTACTGCACGCGGGCCTTGGCTCACCAGGCTACGCCACTGAATTTGGTGAAGCTAGAAGTCTAATATAAACCATAGTTATTTTCCGGAACCGAATTCAAAAGTTAAAAGCGCAAAACTAAATGTACCTTATTTGTCGATTTTCTGAAAATGACTTTGCTATCATGCTTGTGTTTTATGCAACGCAGTTTTCTTGTCCGCAGCGGACGCCGAAATGTGCACGGTGCCGCAACCACGGCGTCGTATCGGCGTTGAAGGGCCACAAGCGGTACTGTCGCTGGCGAGACTGCGTGTGCGCCAAGTGCACGCTCATAGCCGAGCGACAGCGCGTCATGGCAGCGCAGGTGAGCCACCGCATACACAGTGTCAACCACGGCATTATATCGGCGTTGAAGGGACACAAGCGCTACTGTCAGTGGCGAGACTGCGTGTGCGCCAAGTGCACGCTCATAGCCGAGCGACAGCGCGTCATGGCAGCGCAGGTGAGCCACCGCATACACAGTGTCAACCACGGCATTATATCGGCGTTGAAGGGCCACAAGCGCTACTGTCAGTGGCGAGACTGCGTGTGCGCCAAGTGCACGCTCATAGCCGAGCGACAGCGCGTCATGGCAGCGCAGGTGAGCCACCGCATACACAGTGTCAACCACGGCATTATATCGGCGTTGAAGGGACACAAGCGCTACTGTCACTGGCGAGACTGCGTGTGCGCCAAGTGCACGCTCATAGCCGAGCGACAGCGCGTCATGGCAGCGCAGGTGAGCCACCGCATACACAGTGTCAACCACGGCATTATATCGGCGTTGAAGGGCCACAAGCGGTACTGTCGCTGGCGAGACTGCGTGTGCGCCAAGTGCACGCTCATAGCCGAGCGACAGCGCGTCATGGCAGCGCAGGTGAGCCACCGCATACACAGTTTCAACCACGGCATTAAATCGGCGTTGAAGGGCCACAAGCGGTACTGTCGCTGGCGAGACTGCGTGTGCGCCAAGTGCACGCTCATAGCCGAGCGACAGCGCGTCATGGCAGCGTAGGTAAGCCACCGCATACACAGTGTCAACCACGGCATTATATCGGCGTTGAAGGGCCACAAGCGGTACTGTCGCTGGCGAGACTGCGTGTGCGCCAAGTGCACGCTCATAGCCGAGCGACAGCGCGTCATGGCAGCGCAGGTGAGCCACCGCATACACAGTGTCAACCACGGCATTATATCGGCGTTGAAGGGCCACAAGCGGTACTGTCGCTGGCGAGACTGCGTGTGCGCCAAGTGCACGCTCATAGCCGAGCGACAGCGCGTCATGGCAGCGCAGGTGAGCCACCGCATACACAGTGTCAACCACGGCATTATATCGGCGTTGAAGGGCCACAAGCGGTACTGTCGCTGGCGAGACTGCGTGTGCGCCAAGTGCACGCTCATAGCCGAGCGACAGCGCGTCATGGCAGCGCAGGTGAGCCACCGCATACACAGTGTCAACCACGGCATTATATCGGCGTTGAAGGGCCACAAGCGGTACTGTCGCTGGCGAGACTGCGTGTGCGCCAAGTGCACGCTCATAGCCGAGTGACAGCGCGTCATGGCAGCGCAGGTGAGCCACCGCATACACAGTGTCAACCACGGCATTATATCGGCGTTGAAGGGACACAAGCGCTACTGTCAGTGGCGAGACTGCGTGTGCGCCAAGTGCACGCTCATAGCCGAGCGACAGCGCAGGTGAGCCACCGCATACACAGTGTCAACCACGGCATTATATCGGCGTTGAAGGGTCACTGGCGAGACTGCGTGTGCGCCAAGTGCACGCTCATAGCCGCGCGACAGCGCGTCATGGCAACGCAGGTGAGCCACCACATACATAGTGTCAACCACGGCGTCGTATCGGCGTTGAAGGGCCGCAAGTGCTATTGTCGTCGTATCGCTACAGAGGCCTCAACTCAAAGTTATGACAGGTAAAATGAATATTGAGCTTTTATTAATCAGTTGCTAAGATTTCCCGATTGTAACGTTGAAACTATTGCTACCAGGTGGCTCTACGAAGACAGCAGGCACAAGAGGAGAACGAGGCTCGGGAACTAAATCTGCTCTACACTGGACAGCCGCCAGCGCCGCACCATTACGACATGCCCGATGACTCGCCTGGTAAGTGGAAACTAAATGACTAACCCTTACAATTAATAAAATACGAGTAAAATCAATAGGGTATTTCTCCGGTGATTTAGTGGCATTGACTTTGGTGGCATCATTAATGTTGAAGTCCTGGGAGGTTTGCATTGTATTTTCAGATATCTGGTAAATGTCGAGGTTGTCTACACCCTCCTCCTGAGACTTCGACATTTCATCTCGTTTTTGGTGGCAGCGCGACTCGCGGAACCCACCGTCCTGCATCCCTCTCGTCTCAGTTCCGGCAGACACTATTTTGTTTATTTATTATTGTCATGTATATTCATACTGACTAAACTTAAGAAAAACTGTGAACATATCCGGGTTCTGAGCTCTAAAATCCGGAGATCTTACGCTTTTTGCCCTGGTTACCAGATTTTAGAGATAGCAACCCTACACCGAAGTCAATGCCTCTGAAATTAGCGGGAAAATGCCCCTAACTAAAGTGACTTAACAGGAGCCTGGTCTCTGTTGATATGCCTGAAAACGGGTAGGCGAAAGTCTAAGAAATGATAACTTAGCTAGAGTGTAGTGTGTTGGGATATGTACAAATTGTACAATACATTGGCACGTTCGTTTTATACAAAGTAACTACGCAATAATTATATCTTCATCATTTTTTTCTCGGCATTCACTAATTGTTCTTCTCTCTTATTTTTAGCTATAAAGTATCTTTCCGAAAAAACTTTATTTGGCAATACACACTCACCACAAAGGATGTCGTTCTTTTTGCAATCATAAGTACCTAGATAGATACCATAGACTTCGCCCTCTCGCCGAGTGTGTACAGCACTAGGAATAATGTATATTTAAAAGATAGAAGCAACTTTCCATAAAGTAGGTAAATTACCAGTCCAGTTCTTGTAATTAACGCGTTTTCGTGGTTATTTGATGGTTAAAGGTGGTTGCTTATATGAAATTTATCTGCCAGATAATATCAAGCTACTTAGTATATGTGTCTCATATATGTGCTAGACTTCAACTATCATGACGAGTGTCACTCGCAGCTGTAGCCGCGTCTCTTCCGCTCGCTGATGGTCCCGCTTCCGTCGCCTTCGGGAACATTCGCTAACTTTGCTTCTTACGTTACCTAATGTGTAGTCACTTTCAGACGTCTTTGTAGAACAGGTCGCTTTGGTATGAAGTAAATACCAGACAACCTTACAATTTACATCCAAGGGCAAAATAAATGTGATAATCATACCTATACAACTTCTAAGAAATAACCTCATTAGAAGTTTTAAATGATAAGTAGTTGTAGAGAATCTGTTTAATTTAAATAAAATCACAATCTTTACATTGTTATTTCAAGATGAAAAAGTATTTTTTCGCACTTCTATTTTACACAGGTTTTAAATTTATAACATGTTCTTTTTGCATAGGGGTCATAGGGGTTCAAAAATACGCAAATACGGTGAATCGATCTGTTCATTTCATTTGTGTAAATTTGATTTCGGTGCATTCGTGATAACAATGCAAGCCAACACGTACCTACACAAAATATAAAAAAAACGCATTTCAAGTATTTATTACTTTACGTATTTTTATTGTGCTCATAGCAAAATATACAAAACAAATCTGTAAATTCCATTTAACAAGCAATAAGTCAAAATCGCTTAAGCCCTCAATTAGGGGGTAAATGTCGCGCCAATTAAGACGCCGCGAAGTGTTGCCACTCGCTGCAAACGGGTGAAACTGCGGAAAGCGGTGAAAGAGCGGCGGAAAAGTGCAACGCATACAAAGTGTACACGACTCGATATTGTTGCGCGAGGGCACAGTGCGTGGAGTCGACATTCTCCTCACTGAAAATCCATATTATTAAACTTTAAAACATCTGCATTGTGATTTGTGATTCAGCATCGCAGTAGCGTTCTGGGCAACCGACCGCTCGCTAGGAAGAGAACTGATGAAATTATTTTATATTTAGAATCAGTATTAGCTTTTTAGTGTATGTTTGGAATGTCCTGTCTTTGATTGTCATCTACATAATTTTTTCTACTCCTGTACTTTTATCTGTCTTTTACTTGGTCACGAACACTATTATAAGAACATACATAATATGAGTTCATAGAAGTCTATACTCTATTCCCCATAAAAGCGCTTGTGTCTTTATAGTCGCAAAAAGATACTGCTAGAACCACAGACATCTAAATCTAGGTTAAACTTAGGTCAAGGATTACGCGTTCAATACTAACTTTACAATAAAAATGAACAACTACCAACTTAACAGACAAATAAATTCCTGCGGTTTTTAAGAAAAACAAAACTTTCCGAACTAAATTATTTGATGCCAATATAAAAAAAAAGTTTTGATATCGTCACTGCATGTCACTAGCAAATATACGTCAAATTAAAAACAAAGTTTACCATAGACACATACTTATTATATTGTCAGTCATATGTCATATTTTCCTTGTTTGCGCGCTTTGTTTAATTTTGTATTTTATATTTTAAAACCCGTATTGTATGCAACGTATAATACGTATAATTAAGTCAAAAAACGCTCATGGAGTCTCTATTTGCGATATTTGCCGCCGCGGCGGCTCGTATCGCAACTCACGCCATTCGCATTTTTTGACCCTACTATCAATACACAATTATTAATGTCTGTACATTGAAAATATTTTGATGGAATTAGTGAGATAGGTTTATTGGAGGTCTCTAAATAGTTAGGCGTATAGACTCCTACCTGGATACTTACAGATAGTTGTACTGTAGGATAACTTTTTATCCTACTACGATGATGCGAAAATGTGGGTTGAGACTTTTCACCTTCGCGAACAAAGATGAAATTTGTGTTAAAACAAACATTCTATGCTGTACACACTGCATGTTTAATTGACGGTACGAGCATGATCATCATGAAGTAGATCCCATTCAACTCGAGATCGTAACGCCACTCAATTAATAGACGACGGGAAGAGTTGTGATGATGTCATGCAGTATTAAACCGAAGACCGTAGGACAGGGAAGCAGATAGTGACAGATAATTATCTAAGTAAGGGGAACTCACAAACATTCTGAAGAGTCACAATTCCGAAAGCATTATTATTCCTAAATATCATAAGTCTGAACGCCATTTTCCGTGGAACAGTGAATTATGTCAGCGCAACATGGGTTTCGGAAAAATTAAATTCAGAAGAATGATGCTTTTGGTATTATTAGGTATGTAGTGTACCCCACACATTGTACCCGTAAGTAAGAGACCTTAGGCTAGAATTATACTTGCCATCCTAATAATACAAAGAAGACTTATGATTATTTTTATTACGGCATGAATGGCGTGATAGTATTTCTGAAGATGCGTACGAAATGATTATGAGTTAAACATGTCCCTTAAAATCACTGTTTTTGAATTCGACTTAGGATTTACGAAAAATAAAGTGCTTACACGTGGCTTACACAATGATACCTTCCTAGTACGCTTATCGTAGTGGTTGTATATGGCAGTAATTTTTATACCGAATCGTCTCTACAGAATTTTATCCGCGCCTTCATTCGATACTGTGTGCGCAAGTCGCAGCCCCAGGTTTCTAATTAAATACCCAGTGCATGGCGCACGGCTAGCTAGAAGGGACAATTTATTTTTATTCCAGCAGTGTACCTACAGGTACATATGGAATTTTCATAAAAACTTATTTATTTTCTCCAATCTGGGTAAAGATTTTTCAAGAATCGATTCAACAGCGATTACGAGAATTTAACTACTGGTAACACAGGCTAACCAGTAGTTATATCGCCGAATCATGATCCCTATGACAGTTCTAGCTTTCTCCATACTTTTGTAATGGCGTCGCTGTCATTTTTAAACGGTTTGTAGACATTATTCGGAAGTATAGCACGTACATTTACATATAAAATCAAATTCCAGTAATTATAATATGAAACAAATACGTTTTATTTATCATTTTCGGAATCAGGTGTACAAATACAAGTGGAAAAAGTGAACTGTCATAGGGATCATGATTCGGCGCGAGGAGTATAATTCCTGTACTTATCTGCCTAAAATTTTATAAAATAGTATGTGTTAGTACCAATCACTCCAGCGTATTTTCCGTTCCTGCGGTGATCCGTGGCATACTCGTATTTGTCAGGCCAGGTAATTGCAATAAAAACGCTTTTTGCTTGAATTTTGAATCCGATTTGGCTTTTTGGGTCGTCAGACTTCAACCAGGCTAGCATAGGCCATAACTTGGCTTGTAATCGCACGACGGAGCATGACTGATCACTTTTGCACAATACTCGTATTGAAAGTAAAGGATTAGGAAATATTTATAAGTGACAAAGAGCCGCGCGGCAGAGATGTAATGGTACATGTTTCCCCGTCGGTTTGAATTGAAATGAGGGCTAAAAGCAACTCTCAGCTCACCTGATATCCCTTTAGTTGTTTTTAAAATTTTCTTTGTAACATTGTTTACTAAAACAATCTACATTCTGCCTCGATAGCCAAAGGCTCATTGGGCATCGTTATTGCCTGTAAATATTACGTCTACGATACTCCGATGCCTCATATGCTCCGGTACTGGGAAACCTATAGGTTTCCCATTATCGAAGGTGGGTCGCCCTAGAATTTGCTGCAGAGATCAACTGTGTCAGTTATTTAGTAGACAACCACCACCGTCGTAAGCCACCGCCACTGGCTCTAGCTCCTCGGGCCAAAGGCTAGCTATTGCCTAGCTATTGCCTGTAAATGTTACGTCTACGATACTCCGATGCCTCATATGCTCCGGTACTGGGAAACCTATAGGTTTCCCATTATCGAAGGTGGGTCGCCCTAGAATTTGCTGCAGAGATCAACTGTGTCAGTTATTTAGTAGACAACCACCACCGTCGTAAGCCACCGCCGCTGGCTTTAGCTCCTCGGCTATTACACGCGCGGCGGGCCCCTAGTTAATTGCATTTAGCTTCTTGCGAGTTTCTTTCAAATGTTCTTCTGTAGCCGTTACGGGGAGCATTGCTGGAGCGAAGCTAAGCTAAAGCGTTTATCAGGTTTTAAATAAATAAAACAATATTTTTCACACTTATCAAAAATATCTCTATATTTTTGATAAGTGTGAGAAAGTCTAACTCTTTAGATTTGTAAAAATGCTTGCGAGTCTCTCTTAGTATTTCCACACTTATATTTTGGAGTATATTTTAAGATGAATGTATGACGACTTGTGATTCACAGTACAAGAAGCACAGGTGTCAAAGGCATAGATCACAAAACATTTATTCTCGCGGTCGACCTCAGCCCAAACTGGACTTGAACCACTTTCCTGTCTGACCAGAAAAATGTCTCGTGCAATAAATAATATCTTACTAATATTATAAATTATGAAAGTTGGTGACAATGCTTGGATACAATACAAATATGCTTTGCGCACCAGAAAAACACATTCCAAAACGTACCTACATAGCATAAAACAATTTAAAAGGTAGATAACAAGCAGTCTTATCGCTAAAAAGCAATCTCTTCCAGACAACCTTGGATGTGGGAGGTTTGGATGTTTGCTACTAAATAGCACGGTACCAAATGAGGCATAGTTTGAGATGAAATTTGGTATACAATTAGACCAAGGTTTGCATTGAAGCATAGGATACTTTATAACTTATAAAGTATCCTATCATTTATAACCCGCCCCGATCCCTATAAGTAGTTCCCTTGAGATAGTAACGTATATAATATGGATGAAGCCACGAGTAAATGATAGTACCTACCTTATAAGCAATTCAAAATATTTTTATTCCTACGCTTTTTCTAAATAACTTAAGTATGTCAACAGCGGCAAAGGGCTATTGCGCTATGGGAAACACAAAAAAACAATATAGATTCGAAGACTTTAACATTTCACCATTCAGTAGTTTGACGATTGATTTCTGTATTGCTATTGTATAATTTTGTGTGCAATAAAGTGTTTACATACATATATACAGTATACCCCAGGGGTCACCAAATGGCGGACCGCAGTCCGGATCCGGACCGCCGACCTATTTTGTGTGGACCTTAAATAAACAGTAACTGGTATTACTGAGTAGGTACGTAATTTAATGAATGTTTTAATAAACTCAAGTAGAAACGGACCGCAATGGTCATTGAAGTGTATAAACCGGAGCCCTGAAGAAATTAATTGGTGATCCCTGTAGTGTATAGCCGTTTTACTAAATAACGTAAATAAATAAATAAATAAATATTAGGGGACAATCTTACACAAATCGAACTAGTCCCATAGTAAGCTCAATAAGGCGTTATTGTAACACAAGACCTTTGAGTCGATAATTATAAAGTTATAGCCTCGCAAGAGCTTTAAGCTCACTGCTCGCCGCCCGCCTGCCGCGCTGTTGACTCGCGACAGCTTTAAGCTTTTTGTGCTTATGAACTTGTTTCGTGTACTGTGTCAATGGAAAATAACACGTTAATAACACGTTTCGTGCAAACGCTTACAGGCTGAAAGCGGCGTTTTAACTGGCAACGTGTTGTGGGGGTTGCAATTGAGCACGGAGTTTTAGCGGAGGGTTGGTCGTAAATTTGAGGAAACAAGTGCACAACGTTTGTGTTTAGGTAAGATCAAAGAATGAAGATCGGGGTAATAAACGACCTTTATTCCAAGGAGAGATTACTACTTTTAGTTAGGTTAATGCCCTAATGTTTGGATGCATGTCCGAAATTCTCTCAAGATAAGCTTTCTTCTTGACGATATTTTTTGTACGCACAAATGCACAATCAAGTACCTACCTATAGTAGTTCCTTAGTAGTAATATGTAAGTAGGCAGTGTCTCAAACTAAAACTCGTACACACACACAGCGAGTTAATAAAACATAAAGTACTTGAATATTTTTATTTTAGTAAGCCTTCAATACGCCTTTGCTTCATAATCTGGCCACTATGTAATATAACAATAACCTCCAACCAATACCCTCCAACCAATTCTCTCCGATGTTAGAATTCTTTCATAACCGTCACGTCCCACCTCGGTGAATAACAGAGGAATGCGCCTCTATAGCGCTATAAGAGTAATATAACGCAATAACCACAGTCGCTGGCTGCAATAGTAACCGCAATAGCGCATGCCAAGGCGTCCTTCTTTACCGGTCTCGGGCAGAAGCGTCAGCGAGAGTGGTTTAACAGTGGTATAAGCCACTTCAATACCTAAAAAGGGAAACATAGAAACCCTAATAATGCTTACAGATGCGTCAGAGGGTATCGAAAAATAAGTAAAGGTTACTGTAACTTTACGATGTTAGCAAAATGACCCCAGACGTTCAGTAAGTACAATCAGGATGGTGACTCGGAATATTCAGATCAATTGTATTTTTAGGGTTCCGTACCAAAATGGTAAAAAAAGGAACCCTTATGGTGCGACTCTGTCTGTCTGTCCGTCTGTCACAGGCAGATATCTCAGGAACTACTGTTGCTATCGATTTGAAATTTGGAATAGTGTTAAAAGTAGCTAACCCGAGCTTATTGGACATAAAAAAAATTGTACCTTTTTTACTTTTTTTTGAAAGGGCTCCGTAATGGGACTTTGAAAATTGAAAGTAGGGCTATTATATTGAGTGGGGTATCAAATGAAAGGGCTTGATTTGTAGATTCTAAAACTAATTCAATTTTTTTTTCTTAAATAAATAGTTTTTGATTTATGACGAAAAACGTTTAAAAAAATACCATTCCCCCTATTATCTCCGAAGTTTCTGAACAGAAAAATCTGTAATAATTACCAATTATTAATGTCATCCTAAATATTACAGGAAAAATATAATAGTTTTCCTAACTTGCACCGTTTTTGAGAAATTTGCAAAAATCATAACACATACTTATTTGCTCCTACTAAACTAATCGCCATAAAGTTATTTTTGAACTATTCATTTGTCGAATTATTAGGATTATTATTAGGAAGACCGTTATATTTTCTTTTCCAAACTTGAATATTTTTTTAGAATAAAAATCTTAAAATATTATATTACTTCTACCCTCCCTACTAGTTCCATCTAGCGGAGAGTAGCAAAACTAAGCGATGGCCTATTTTAGATTACATAAAAAATGTCTATAAATACAATGATCACTCATCAGGAATCGGGAAAAAAACAAAGTAACAATAATTATTAAAAAACTCTATAATAGGAGTATGTTAGGAAATCTGACCCTAGTAAATACCATAAAAATAAAATACCACTAGCGCCATCTAGGGACACAAATCTAAAATAAGGTAGTTTGTGGCAGCAATATTAATTTAATACACAAAAGTTTGCTTCAAAACATGATTCCTTCATGAAAATGATACATGAGAACTAACTTAGTTGACAAACAATTATTTCAATCAGCAGTAACGTTTAAATTACAAGTAAAATTTACGCGCTATTTAGTATCAATAGATGTCGCTGTAGCATACGCTGCATCGCGCTGTTAAGATTTTTCCTGGTTTAATAGGGCTAAGGTGGGTTTAATGCAGGGTTGCTGTTAGTCGTATGGTTGGTCTACTTATGAGTTTATACGGAACCCTCGGTGCGCGAGTCCGACTCGCACTTGACCGGTTTTTAAGCGTAGTTTTTCAATAACCAAAATTATTACTCATTTGTTTTTCCATACCTACCTCCATAAAATATAGGAGAAATCATGGAGAAACGAAGTTGGTGACATCATAAAGTGCTGACAATATGGATCTTGGCAGAGTTTGTTTTTAGCGCTCAGCAATGATATCTGATAAATTGTCATTTTTAACATCCGTGAGTTCCGTGACAGTCTATTAGCATTTGATCCCATATGAACCTTTACTCATAATAGAAAACATGATCAATTAACGCTCTATAAAAAAATAGTAAACATCGTAACTCATCAGTTAAAGCGACTGAAATCGTCGCTTTAGTCTATCTTAAAAGGCATAATCTTGTAACTTGCACTATACGGTTTCACAGTTGGTATGAGCGTCGTGGCGATATTGCCATTAAAATGGTGACATGGTGACATTTTATGGGACATTTCAGCGTCGCCGCTGTATCTTACAAGTATGTGTTAGGATATTTTACTCCTATTGCTGAATGCTAATAGACATACAGTCGAGTGCAAAAACATGTACCGAATAAGTAAATCTTTTGCTTAATAGGTAAATGTTACGAAGTTCTTAAGTAACAGGATCTTATACATTTTTTACATATTTCGGTTACAGTCAAGTACCCAATTATCCAGTTGCATACTGCCATATCGTATCGCATAGCGAATCGGCAAGCGCAGCGTCGGACGTCCACCAACAAGATGAACAGACGATCTGGTTTAGGCTGCTGGCTCACGGTGGATGCAGGTTGCTTCCAACCGAATTAATTGGAAATCTATGAGGGAGGCCTTTGTCCAGCAGTGGACATCCTATGGCTGAAATGATGATGATGATACTGCCATAAGTATAACAAAAGAAGCAAAGTTATTGAATCCACTTAACCTAGTATTACCATGCATACCTAACACTCAAATCGAGAATATACAAACAAAAGGTTCACACGATCCAATATCTTCGAATTAAATTAGCTTTAATCCAACGCGCTCCCATCTCTAATATCTCTTGCAAAAGATTAATTTTGTTTGTGCCGCGACGGGGGGCCTCCTCTCCTAGGCGAGGGGGATACGACACCTTATTAACGCTTGTAAACCTTTTAAAGCACTTACATGACTGTTTACGAATAGCTAACACGTGAAAAAAATTACCAATCTAAATATGATTTAGTAGAACTGTTCATAAGGCCTTAAATTATGAAAGTTAATAAAAACATAGGCTTTACGTTTTAAGAAAAGTTTATACATAGCATTGTAAAGTAAACACACCTCGCCTAGTGACTGCATTAAACGAGCTAAGTGCTCGCTCGGTGAGTAAACGCCCCGTCACCGCTGTTTAATTAAAACTAATTGATTGACGATACTTTTGATAACCGAAGTAAATAAATAAATAAATAAATATTTATGTTCTAAATTAGTTTATTGCCAATGATGCTGCCCGGGAAGGTAGGAACAATGCCGGAAAATGTTATTTCTGTATTCTCCGAAATATTGTGAAATTATTCCAATTACCGCTGGTTTAATTCGAACTTGTTACAGTGGGATTGGGGGTCATTGAGTAATAAAATATAAGATGAAAATAAACTATACGAATGACCTGACCTAAACTAAAACGTTTAAGAAGCCCGTAGAAATAGGACAGAGTTATGCAATATCGAATTAAGTGCATAGGATTTCCATGGCGCTTAATGCAATATTGCATAACACCGTCCTAAGCAATACCGCGATATAACCATAACATTCTATTTGATCTGTCTAGTATCACAAACCCATAATTCATCAGAAAGTCTTAAAAAAAATTATAGTAGGTACAATTGGGCCTTTAAGAGCAGCGCCATCTGTTAGCATCATTTGAAACATTGTTTATATATTTATTAGGCTTTTAAACGTTCTGATGTCATTTGACGCAAGTAAAATGTATCAAACTATGAAATAAAACAGACTTCAAACATTATTGATGCCGTGGAAGCAAACGATGACCCTTTTTATGTTTGTATGGATAATCGACCGACTGGAATCACCTTAAAGTGAGATTTTTGTTAAGACGATGGCTCTACAATTAAGTAGGTATTGACTTTACCATTATGAGAGTACTTGGAATAAGCAAACATTTTTAGTAATATCTTTGGAAAAATTACGTAATGTTTGTATCGGATTGGTGGTATACAGTAGCATTCATAAGTGGAATGTCGTGAACTGGCGTCATCACGATTTTTATAACATACATATGTATTTAACAGAATTCCTCTTATTTTGGCTTAAACTTTATTTGTCCGAATGTTTTGTTCGTCCGAATACTGTTTCCGCGTAATAGTTAGTTTACAGATACTATTGACTTTTCAAAATACCTAATTCTAAAATACACCTAAACTTGTGTATTCATATCATTGTGTAAGTGGCTGACCTACGTAATAGTACAGTATCAAGGGCAAGTAGTAGTATCAAGGGCGGTAAGTAAGGAATGTAACCATTTCCCTAAAAGACGGAAACTGAGAGTAGGTAAAAACCAGAATAGCCAGCATATGTATCATAAAACGAACGATCTACCTATCGGAAATGTCTCTAGTATTTAGGTTACTTTATAATTTTCTTCTTCTCTTGATGTTACTTTTACCCCATAACAACGATCTGAAATTGACATATAGGTTTATTTATAAAACGATTACTAAATGATTTTTACCTTGACTATTATACTTTCAAAAACCGTTTTAGGCAAAAAACCGACAGATGCACTCATACAGCGCACTTTCGCCGCCCACACCAATTAAATCGGCTCTCAATAGATTCAGCATCAATATAAATACGTGGCAACCCTTGCGGGTGCGGGCGGGGCGAGCGGGGGACGGGCGCGCCATTGATTCAGCATTAGCTGTCGTGCAGGGTTGAACAGCGATTGACCTTCAATTGTTCGTTTGATTAATTTAATAACATACAGCGATGTGTACAAATAGTTATCAGTTATCACACTTGCGATTTGCGGGCGAGCTGCCGGAGAGTTTTCGTACAAAACCAGTCGCTGCAAACTCGAGGGACATTTGTATGGAACTTCGCTTATAACTCGCCCGCAATCGCAAGTGTGATAAGGCCCTTAGAAGTTTTAAATACGCATCGATTTAGGTTATTTTCTGTACGATGCAATACGGATCTGATGTTTTTTCGTTGAGCTCACGACTGCAGTGGTTTCGAACCATGATGTTATATTTATTATTCAATGAGATTTTTTTCCAATCACTGTGAATTGCCAAAATTCCAGCTGAAATCGCATTTTTGCTCTTGTATTCCACTCAGTGCTATTTAACCCCACTGTTAATATTGTTTTATGCCAACACCTGGCCATAAAGTGGCTTTTTCCGCACGCTGCGCGTACGGAAAAAGCCGCTTTCTGGACAAGTGTAGACATAAAATTATGTACACAACACAGGAGGTAATAAAGAAAGCCCTCGAGCGCATATTTACGTCCCTCGCTTTCAGCTCGGGCCGCAAACATCTGCGATCTCGAGCTTTCTTTGTATTACCACCCTAGTTGTGTAATGTACTATATCCCACTGTTTAAAAAGAATACAACATTTTCGTATGCTTCAATCAATTGGCTGTTTTATTAATAATTTTGCCATAATCTTGATGACATTTCAAATTTAAAGTCTTCTTGATCTAGATTATACAGGATAATTTTTAATCGGAACCTGTCTGTCTGTCACAGCCAATTTGCTCCGAAAGTACTGGACAGAGTGAGTTGAAATTTGGTACATATTTTAAAGTCAATAACCCAAACACGAACGTGTAACGGAAATATATGAATTTTAAACATGGGGGCCGCTTTTGGGGGGTCAACTAGAAAATAAAAAAAAAGTTATCAAACTATATCGTGTGACAATCAAATATAAGAGCTCATTGTAGGGATCTCAAATACATATATATTTTTTTAAATAAATAGTTTTGAAGTCATGTGAGAAAATTGGCAAAAAATGACCATCCCCCCCCCCCCCCCTTCCCCTTATCTTCGAAACTATTGGACCTGAAATTAAAAAAAATACGAACAATAGCCCTCCTACACCTATAGATTGCAGGAAAACTTATAATAAATTAAAAAAAAAGGAAAACCTATAAGAAGTCTGTTCAAATAAGTATAATTGTGTTGTATTCTTTTGAACGTACGGAACCCTCTCCATGCGAGTCTAACTCGCACTTGTGACTTGTCCCGTTTTTAACTCTAGTCCACACTGTCCTTTTGAGGTAGACTATTATTAATATTATTATAAGGGTGGGAGGGACTATACCGACATACTTTAGCCATGAATTCCTGGTGGTGTGACGAGTAAAAAATGTTATATCAACATGGGTCGAATATTGTCATTTTACATTAATAGTCTTATGGAACAAAATAAATCAGTAAATTAAGCCCCTCGTTATAAACATGTCCTTACTGGCTGAAAAGTTATCAAAAAGAAAAAAAAAAGCTAAAATGGAAACGAAAGGTAAATTTTTTGGCCTCATAGTCGCTTACCATCAAATACTGCGAAGGTTAATTCCTGTTTAGTTAAAGGATTTTAAAAAAATAGTAAAGGTATCTTAGTCACATTTATTAGGGCTTGTTACACACTTGGGATTTTTCATTTACAAAATAATGAATATCTCGGAAAGTAAGCGTTTTTCGACCATACATCACATAACATTTTTTACTCCTAATAGTTGTTAGAATCTATAGTTAAAGTTTGTCGGTATAGTCCCTCCCACGCTGTAGATGATCAATGGACCGCTATTCAACATTTTTACAAACAAAAGAAAACACCCTAATTTGGTCAGAATTGTCATCCGAAGTAAATTAGGGTAAAAAGCCCAAATGTCGCCAGCAGTGTCAGGTTTCTCCGCAAATGTCCACAGTAATTTAATACTAAACGTGGCATGACCGTCTAGCTACTTTACCCTATTTAATCAAAAAAAGATTCCGCAACAAATATTATTTAAGGCGAAGGACTAAATTAATTGTTACATTTTATTCTCGCTTATCAATTATAAGCCCGAAGCAAGCTTCAAGTTTAAAACACTATTAAATAAAGCGAGCTGGGGATGGATTCAAAAACATTTTTGCCAATGCCAATTTTCTCATTTTCACTCAACCACGAACTAAAAACTAGAACGGTCACTATCCATCCACTCGTGCGCTAGCATCGTACCTTTTCTAACCACCATAAAAACGTATACACCTCTCTCGTTCACAATCCGCTACCATTTATATTTCAAGTGGCACTTAGGAGTAGAGCTCTCTCGCTTCCTCCAGTTAGATATCGTATCTTCTGTCATGCTCTCGAGGGCAGGATGCAACCTGGGTTTCCATTGTGAATGGTATAATATAATGAATTCGGTCAGCAAAGGGTTGCTTCTAAATGTTTTGCTTTGAGGGTTTTTGGTGTAATTGAGTCCCTTGAACCGGGTAAATTTATTTTGTAGGAGGTAGGTTGTTATTGGCATCGGCATTTTTACCACTTTTCCTTTTTTACAGAAGATCTTATGGATTTATGGTGTCCCCTAAATTACTCTCATATTATAATTACCTAGTAAATACAATTAATGTAACGTAAGATTTGTTAGTGATGCAGTGCATGATTTTAAAAGACCGGCAGTATTTAGATACGTATTTTTGGAGGTTTCCATTTCCCTTAGGTACCTACTCATTAAATAATTATTCAAAAATGTACAATTCAGAATACACACTTACTTGTATACAAAAATACACCCTCATCGGATTACTTGTTCAGAACTTGTTATAATGATCCCGAACTCGTGTAAAGAAAAATAAGGACACTCGATAGCTCTCCAGCCCGCTGGCCAACGTTTATTGAAACCTTTTTGTGTAAAAATAGAAAAAACTCAATTGGAATCACTGTTAAAACGGGCAAGAGATGTTTTACATCCTTAAAAACGTCTTTAACCAAATCGCGTTAGAAAAGCAACCCTATTTTACTAAAAATAAAAATCACTTTCCACGATTCTGTTGCTCTTGCTCACTCACTATTTAAACTTCGGTTAATGAATTTGATTTTGAGCCTTATATTTAAGTGTTTAAAGTGTAATTTTGTTCGTGTCCACCTTGTCTATTTGTACTAGGGGTGCTCCAGAGCTCTCCAATTTCGGTAAGGTTAATGGTTCAGTAATCGACAGACGCGTAGACGCCTGAGGGTCGCTGCGTTTGATATGTGAGGAGATAGAGTCGCTGGATCTGCATTTGTATCTTTTTAACTGTAAAGTGACCAAATTTCTGAGTTAGTTTAGAACATTACATTAAAAACCCGTATTTGTGCTACGGAGGTCATATTCTTAGCGATTGTAACTGATGACTTACATAAATTAATTATCCAACTCAAAAAGCACAAGACGTCACCAAAGGTAGCCGAAAATAGATATTAAGAATACCACAAATACATAATCATTTATTTCAGCTAGTTACTTTTTTATAGTCGGACTACGCGTTTGCTGAGGTCGAAAAAAGGTTTTATTAAAACATATTAAAATATATAGGTACCTATATATGCCAACATACGGAAACTACAGCAAGAGGATTATTTAATCTTGGTACTTGGCAATCATTCTTCTCTTTATTACAAAATGTGTCTTTATACCTACTGAAATAAATATCTGGGTCAGTCTTGCACATATCGACCTAGTTTCAACCAAACTAAGCGATTTGTTCCAGGGTCTTGGATAATTTCTATGTATTTAAGTATGATATTCAAATATGTACATTTAAGCATTGCTTAGTTTGGTTAAACTAGATCAATTTGTGCAAGACTGTTCTGAATATTTATTCCAGTAGGTACCTACTTGTTAAACGGAAATATGTTTGCCAAGTATCAAGACTAATTAATTCAATTTCTTGTGATGTTGCCATATACATTTTTTTTAATAAAACCTTTTTTGGACCTCTGCAAAGTTAGTGTAGTCGCACCCTAACATTAAACATCCCATCGGCCACTTCCAGACCACTGGCAACTAGGACATGCAATACCGGTTTTGTTTGTATGGCCCAATACCGAAAAACTGGTTTTTCGGTATTGGCCCATACAAGTCAAACCGGTATTGCATGCCCTACTGGCAACCCTTAAGCGTACCTAATCTATACGCGTGTCAAAATAACGCATCAGTGTTCGTTCACCACGCATAAACATTCCCTGTTCACGAATTCGCACGCTCCGTGCAAACTCCTTAACCTGTCAGGAAAACACTTTTTTTATCACCCTGTTCCCCTTTTCGTGTAACCGATACACCGATTGATTCGCCGTGTAAGATAATACAAGGGGCTTCTCGGTTTTTATTAAATTTTTCAGTGTTTTCCTCGTCTGATTGTCTGTTTTGTTTTTGATTGCTCGCGTCTGGTTACCTGGGGATGTAATCATACTATTTTCAACACAAACAATGTCTGAGAAGACTTATAACATTTATTGCAAATTAAATGCAAGGATTTTAGAAAACAAATAAATAACAAGTAAATTTAAAACCACGAAGCAAAAATTTAATGGGTGAATCAGTTTATGGAAGGTAGAGCCACCACGCGAATATTTCTTGCCAGTACAAAGAGTACCTCTCATTATGTTTCCGTTTTTTACATGACAATATCATAATCATAATGAAGCACGCTTTCTAACTAGTTACTTTTCAGAAATAAAAGGGACTCCCTGAGTATCCATAAGTTCTATGAATCATTCGTGAAATTGCTATTATTGAAACGCGAATAAGAAATGTGGTCAACATCATAATATTTAAACAATACTACAACTAGGTACATTCTAATAATACTATAACTAGATGTGATCGCAAAACGTTTTAGGGTTGCGATTTCTAACTTATTAATCTGTTTGTAAAATCACCCTCCGCGGAAACAATAACAGGTCGAGGGCGGGCGCCGTGACCGCGGCACGCCGGCGGGCCGGCGGCGGTACGGTGGCGGGACGGACGCGGGACGGCGGCGGGACGGCGGTTCGAGAGCGGTTGCTAATTAGTTTTCATTATCTGTACACAATGTATAGGGTTAGGTTAAGTGGTCTGGCGGAGGTAGGAGAGTGCGCGGCCGGTGATATTGACAGAGCTATTGTGACTAGTCGCGGGATGGGATTAAGTATGTTTAATTCTGACGGCTTGGTAAATAGAAATCATAATATTGCAATACATATTATTATTACCTACACGTACCTATATCTTTTGGTATTCACGTACCAATTATGTACAAATAAATTAAGTGTTATGTTGATTAGGTAATTACTTGCAAAAAAAACATTCAATTTGAAATACATGTTCTTAGAAGGCGGAACGGAAGATTATAGGCACCAGTGGCGTGGCGTAAAAGATACTTATGCTTGGGCAAGCCGATGCAGATTTGGCGTACATTTTCCTTAAGAGCTGTAGAATAAGGTGCTCAAATGCCTGATATTAGGCAAGCCGGTAGGAATCGAGTTCTTTGAACCCCACGCAGCCCACGCTACTGATAGGCACCTAGGTATATTACCTAGGTGTCTATTATCTTCAAAGGAGATAAAGCAGTCTTTGAATCCATTTTAAGATTTGACATCCGTTTTATAGCCACATATAACTTACACATATTATTTTTGCACAATAAACACAAATTACAGAAACGTTAAGGTGCGTCGACTCGCATCAAAATATAATATTAACAAATAACTTTCCACAATATGAAGCACCCTTTGTGATAGAATTAATAAAGGGCAGATATTCAAATGAAAGGATACGTCTGTTTATTACGATTATTTGTTTATTGTGATGCACTCGCCCCATATTAAATACAGTGGCTTTGGTAGGTACAGCCGTACGTTTAGGGATGCTCCCGAACTCGACCGAGATTAAAATTAAATAAAAAATAACCTACTGTCTGAAAAGTGCGTTTTCATAAATTAAGTTTTTAGCGATGAACCTCACGAACCTCATTATTATAAATTATTATAAAGTTTTACTACAAAGTATATTTTTTGTATGATTTTTCGTATCACCAATTACAAGAATAATTACACTACTAAATATGAACACTTCCCAAATCTGCAAATACTCTTAAGACCTATTCAATAAGATTATGAGTTTATTCATATCTGGCATTCATGAATACGATTGTCGGAAAGAGACGGATAAAGATCGATATATCGATAACAATTACCGCGAGACAATATTGGCAATCAGATCAATATTGCATAATTTTAATTGTTTCTCAATTACTAGGTACATTTTTAAACACGACTGCAATTGACTGCAACATTTAAGACGTTCAATACGATGGTGTAAATTTACTTGCAATTTTTTATAATTAAACTGCCAACCCTACCGACAAGCCACCGTATGATTGCATTGTAATAGAACACTAATTCCTCAATCGAATGCATAACCCTGACTACGCCGACCAATCGCGCGCGAAAAACAGCGTTGAGGCACAGTATTAAAGTTCAACTTTGATCATACTAGTTCTATAATGGAGGTACCCAACAATTGGTTTTATTGTTACCACCCGCCGACTCAAAGTTGCTCCGCTGGAGTCACAACTTTAAACTTTAACGCAAACGCAAATTGTACCGTTTTACAGTAATTTTAAGGTTGTTTTTGGCAAGCGTTGTGAAGTATTAAATAATAGGTGTCACCGACAATTGGTCCAGGGGCTGGGGTGGTATTGTCATATCGCTAATCACTCGAGAATGGACGGAAGGGAATTAGGGGTTAAGTCACTTTTGAGGGCTGTTTTATGAACTTCGAACTAATTGAATTTCTATTTTATTTAGGGGTTTCGGGGATGTCAGTTTATATGTAATTATTTACAAATAAATTAAGTGTTATTTGATTAATAACTGACCAAAAAAACATCGTATTAGGAGTCTTTATTGATCTAAAGAAAGCGTTTGATACGGTGAGTCATGAAATTCTACTGAACAAATTAATTAGAATAGGAGTGACTGGCAAAGCTCACGAAGTTCTTAAATCTTATCTGTCAAACCGTTTTCAAATTGTAAAAATAAATGATCAGCAAAGCAGTCCCAGACCTATCAGCTACGGCGTTCCCCAAGGTTCTATTTTGGGACCACTATTATTTCTAATATACATCAATGACATACAGGAAATTGGACTAAGAGGAGACCTGACACTTTACGCTGACGACACCAGTCTTTTTTATTATGGCTCTTCCATAGCCGATATTCTCTGTAACGTGCAATCTGACCTACAATTACTGAACACGTGGTTCTTGCGCAATCTACTAACTATAAATATAGAAAAAACTAATTACATAATTTTTGCTGCGAAAAATAAAAAGATAGAAGCCTTTACAGATCCCACCCTAAACTCCCAGTGTATTAAAAAGAAGGCATCCGAAAAATACCTTGGCCTAATATTAGATAGTAAGCTCACGTGGGAACCACATATTCAGAAGATCAAGTCTAAACTATCGTCTTTAACTGGTGCCCTTCGTGGCGTATCACGGTGTCTTCCCCTCAAGGTTCGCCATTTAATATATAACACACTAATTAAGCCACACATCGATTACTTAATAGAGATCTGGGGAGCCGCAGCTAAAACACATATAAAAAAAATACAAATCGCACAAAATAAATTAATAAAATCTTTATTTAATTACAATTACCTAACTCCATCTGAAAAACTATACAAAAACACAAAAATTCTTAGCGTTACACAAGCATATATCTACTATACATGTATATTGGTGCGTAAAATTCTAAATAAGGACATCCATACTAATATAAATTTCAAAAAAAACTCCCTCGTACAAAAAATTCAACTACGTAATGCAGATCATTTAGTCTTGAGACCCCCTAGAACTAATTACGGTAAAAAGTGCATTAGTTACGAAGGCGCCAAATTATACAATAAATTGCCGAAAGACATTAAAGATGCCAAGTCTATGGCTAGTTTTAAAAAAACGCTAAAATTCTACTCAAACTCAAACTCAAACTCAAACTCATTTATTTCTGTAAGTAGGCCTCAAGGGCTCTTTTACATGTCTGATTCTTTTCTTTTGGCGCTTCGGTAGATGACCTTCTGGTGAGAAGAAGCGCCTGAAGAAACTCACCAGTTTCTCTTTTAAAAACATCATTACAACAATTGTGACATTATTACATAAGATGACAATATTTATAAAATGCAACAAGCAAATAACTGGGCACAGTTTTTTTTACATTTTACCGAGAGACGTATATAATCTCCGGATCCATTACATTACAAAACTTAAAACTACATTTTTAGAGATGTAAAGGGTCTCTAGGCGTCAAAACACGATAAAAAATATAGAAAATAGGCAAACATAGACTAAAATTTATGGAGATGTAAGGAGTCTCCGTTGTCAAAACATTATGTTTTGGAGGTGTAAAGGAACTCCAAACGTCGAAATACAAAATGGGAAACGTATGTTTCACGTCGAGAAATAGACTATTAAGCTAACAGTCATTACAACTAGCTACAGTATACATAACAGGTATGTATTCAGTATGTCAAAATGCAAATAATGAAATAAAATTACAATAAAAATAAAAATAAATGTAACAATGGAACGATACAGCCCGTAGCAGCGACGCCATCTGTAGGCATCATGTACCTAAACCTCTCCGGGACACTGCCCTATTTCAACGACTGCTGCGACTGATGCTTTGGCCATGGTTCTTTGTCATCCAAGTAATCTTGGACTTTATAATAAGCTCTCTTCAAAAGCGCAGATTTAATGTAATTTTTAAACGAACTATAAGGCAGTTCCCATGCATCTAGGGGTACCTTATTGTAGAATCTAACACAGTTGCCCACGAAAGATTTTCTTACTTTCTGTAGACGGATTTTTGGGACAAACAGCTTATGTTTGTTCCGCGTATTTAAACTGTGGACATCAGACTGCTTTTTGAAGGAGCTGATATTCTTGTGCGTATACATTATCACGTCTAATATGTACTGTGAAGCCACTGTGAGGATTTCTATTTCCTTAAAACGTTCTTTTAGCGAATCTCTAGATCCTAAGTTATATATGGATCGAATCGCTCTTTTTTGTAGAACAAAGATGGTATCTATGTCTGCTGCTTTACCCCAGATCAGTATGCCATAAGACATAAGACATAAGACATAAGACATAACTAGGACTACTACATTACTAGGAATATAGCCCCGTGTCTCTAACAGCCATTAAATAAAAACACAGATATATATTTAAGTCAAAAATTAACCCATTTTTGACTTAAACAAAGTATCTAATAAATAAAAAATAAAAATATATCATAATAATTAAAATGTTAATACACATAAAAAAAACTCTCATTTTACTATAAACACAAACCCACGTAAACTAATAAATTATGTCTAATTTTAAATTAATATCCAATCTAATAACATGAGCACACCTAGATGTGCCGCCTCCAATTATCTTCTTCGTACATCGCATGCATGAATTCCGAGCGTCTAGTGCAATAAGAATTGTAACGTAATGAATTTCTACCCACATTCGTTTAATAATAGTTTATTTTTCTGTGTACAACATAATTTTGTTTAAACACTGTATGCTTAGTTTTAGTTTTAACTTGTAACCTTTCTCATGTAAGTGAATTCTGTAATTCTTTATGGGAAATAAGTTCTTTAAACATATAAACATATAACTTGCAAAAAACCTAGAAGTTGCCGCTTGAAATAGCTTAAATAAAATTAAAAGGACAAAGTTTGACGTGTGGGAAAGAGAGGTTATTTCACTCGTTTTGCCTTGAATCAGTCAATTCTCTCTGGAATCAAGATTTTGTTTTTATTCTTACTTTCAAAGTTTTGATTTATTTCCAAGATATTGAAAGGAACTGAGTATGTGCACTGTAAACTGCGTTTTAAGCATTGAATAATATGAAAAGATATGTATTAAGTACCTATATCTTAATTACGGGCAATTTGCTGCTATATGTGTAAATAATGCGAGTAATATCACATCGGAAATACCACTCGTACGCGTGATATTACATCCACACGTGATATTGAGCGATAGCCAGAAGCAAGCATTTAAATCAATACGTTCGCCTATCATTATCACCATCAGCCCGTAGTCGTCCACTGCTGGACATAGGCCTTCCCCAGTTCGCAGCAACAAGTGAAATGTTTTAAGTTAACAGGATCCTGAAAAAAGACGCATGGAACGAACTAAGCCAAGAATTAAAATTACCAGTGGAAGATGTGAAAAAGAAAATAGACTACTTTACCTTGATGATTCAAATTTTTACAAGTCAACAAAATCAAAATTATGAAATTTAAAGAATTGCAATAAACTGCAAACCTATTATTTAGTACGGAACAATAACTATAATGAGAACAGAAAATTTACAAATTTGCAGCCAGGCCAAAAGTCAAAAATCAAATTGAAATTACGTATATTTTGAGACGATTTAGGCACAGTGTCAGTTTAAATTATTAATCTTATAAACTATTCATCCAAAAATTATGAAATTTCACGCACAAATATTTCGATAAATTGTTAAATGTTATTAATAAAGCCAGGGGTCATAACTTTGGATTTCGAGAAAATTAAGAGCAAAACTGCAGAGTAAATGTTTTGACTTGATGTTCAATTAAAATAATACGGCGCTGTGATAGATACAATGCTACGCTGCGGTTCACGATATAATTATTTTTCTACTCCTGTACTTTTATCTGTCTTTTACTTGGTCACGAACACTAATATAAGAACATACATAATATGAGTTCAGAGAAGTCTATACTCATTCCCCTTAACAGCACTAGTGTCGTTATAGTCGCCAAACGACACTGCTAGCAGCCACAGACTTCTAAATCTAGGTTAAACTTAGGTCAAGGATTAAGCGCTCAATTCTAATAAAAATGCACAACTACCAACTTAACAAGCAATTAAATTCCTATGGTTTTTAAGAAAAACAAAACTTTCCGAACTAAATTCATTGTTGCCAACATAAAACAAGAGCATGTCGGACCATGCTCAGTGTAGGGTTCCATAGCCGTAACTGTAAGGTTAAAATTACGATGTAAAAAAAGTACTACAACAAAAGAGCGTATCTTCATAGCAATTACGTCCTTTTGATGAGAAGCGCAGTTTATCGGCAATAACTCAAAAACGGTTAATTCGATCTTGATGAAAATAATTTTCGTTGAAAGTATTAATTAAGCGTTACCTTCGTGATTTTTTTCATATTTTTCGGACGCACGGTTTAGAAAATAGAGGGGGGGGGGACACAATTTACACAACTTTCGGAGCGATTATTTCCAAATACATTCACTTAATCAAACACATTACTTAGAAACCTTATAGTGTTTTTTAAAGAGCTGTCGAACTATGTACCACACGTTGATATTTGCTGAAAAAAAATTTTTTTACTGTCTTTAACATGTATGGAGTGCCCCCCCTAAAAATATTTATTTTAATTATTTATATACCAAACTAAGTAGCGGCTCATAAAATACACCTATATTCCAAATTTCATCAATATCCATCATGTAGTTTCTGAGTAAAACGCCTGTGACATACGGACAGACAGACAGACAGACGGACGGACATGACGAAACTATAAGGGTTCCGTTTTTGTCATTTTGGCTACGGAACCCTAAAAAGTGTTTTTAATATCGTCACTGCGTGTCACTAGCGAGTATACGTCAAATTTAAAAAAAGTTTACCATAGACACATACTGTCAGTTATATTTATATGTCATATTTGCCTTGTTTGCGTGCTATGTTTAATTTTGTATTTTATATTTTAAAACGTAGTCTTAGAAAAAGTATTGTACATGCAACGTTGTATAATTAAGTCAAAAAACGCTCATGGTGTCTCTATTTGCGATACTCGCCGCCATTCGCATTTTTTGAGCCTACTTATACAACTGTTGCATAAAATACTATATCGGCCTTATGATACGACACGCTGATACGCTACGGTTAGTACCTATGATATGGACGCGACTCTTGCTTCACGCGACGATGTTATGTTAGTGATACCGGTATGCCCAAAGCGAGCCTCCATACTTAGGATACGCGTGCTTGATTCGAGACGCCTGATCGTGATCGGCAAAATGATACAAATGTGGACTCGGCTTTAAGTAGAGACAATAAGAAAAGTGCCGATGGACTAAAAACTCGGTCAAATTTATATTACTTATTAGTCTGTACGTAGGCTAGATTATAATTTTATACGAATTTAATTAATAAGATATTAGTATCAGTAGCGTGGCGTCCAAAGAACTCGATTCCTATCGGCTTGCCTAATATCAGGCATTTGAGCACCTTATTCTACAGCTCTTAAGGAAAATGTACGCCAAATCAGCACCGGCTTGCCCCAGGATATTTTTTACGCCTCGCCACTGTTAGGTATACACACTAAACAAAAATAAAAAGAAAGGACCATGCGTCAAAATGGACCCAAAACCAACAGAGCTGAGAGTTATGTAATTAAAAAGGTCTTGACATGTACTTCATTTCATTATATGGGCACCAAGTTCAATTCCATTGCAAAACTGAGATATTCAAATTCAAAATTGTATGAGCAGCGCTAAGTGAAGCGGGCGCAGGTGCCATATTTTTGCCCGCCCGCCGCGTGCGCCCGCTCCGTGCACCCGCGTCAGCTAGCGTAGGCGTAGGCGTTCCTCATAGAAACTAAAATATGCATATCTCAGTTCTGCAATGGAATTGAACTTGGTGCCCGTATAATGAAATGAAGAACACGTAAAGACCTTTTTAATGACATAACTCTCAGTTCTGTTGGTTTTGGGTCCACTTCCCATACAAAGTTGCCCATGGTCCTTTATTTGATATGGTCATTTGTTTGTTTTAAGTCGTCATTTTAGTTACACAAATTGAGTTAAATAATATTTTTTTAATATATTCTAAACAGAAACTTCCAGTGTCACCCCTAGACAGATTTTTGTCACCAGAAAGATCAATTTTTAGCACGCGATTATTAATATTACAATTGTATTACAAGCGATCCTATCAAATTTCACTGCTGTGTCGGTCCGGCACTGAAAGCGCCCCTAGTGCTCGCACGATAAAATAAATAAGTAAAAGTTATTTAGGTACAAAACGCCCCTCGGAGTGGGAAGCCCGTTGCCTACTAATTAGCTTATCCCAATTCAGTTATTCCACAGTTATTTTACTCTGACGCAATTAACTTTTTCTTTTTGTTTTCGCCTTTATTTCTTTCGCCATTTCGCTTTTAAAGCGCTATGGCCTTTCATGCATTAAGTCAAAAAGTTGAATTAAATATATTTTTTACTTCTGCTTTGACATGCATACAGAACTAGACAGAAACCACAGAATTGCAGGGAAAATGTTCAACTGACTGAACATACACTAGCGTATTTCTATTGCAAGCAATAACAGTGCCAGTGCCACGAGCAAGACTTTGTGTGTATTACTGTCCATGTACTCATACACCGTATACCTAAATATTTCCTATGATTGGCCGATATAGCGCGTTAAAAATGACTCTTCTATAGGATGATTTTAAGCCTCACACTAACATAATCACACTACATAATGCCCTTTATCTGACAGGTTAATAAGCAAAATAATAGGCTTGTAGAGGACTAAGAGAATCACAATGAACTGAATTCAGTGTCCAATACAGGCGGCAATAACTTCAGTTTACAATACACTGCCGCGTCAATAGTGGATAGCGCGTGGCGGACCGAACACGTCCGTAAATTACCCGGGCACTGCGGGATGGCCGCTGCACCGTATCGGTCATTATGTATGCAGTTAACCTAATTATTGTCCTCGTGTAATATTGGGGTGTATATTGCAAAATAATAGCCGTGGCACACTGCCACGGAACAAAGTGCTCGAATATTCAAAATGCAAAGAGTACCTATGTAAGTAAAATTAATACATGTGCGTATTGTGCGTGTAGGCAGTACTGGTCATATACGCGAGCCCCCTACCCATTATCTCATCAAATTATCCCATCTATTCTAATCCCATTAGGTGTTTTTCCCACGCTTATGGAGAGAAAACTATGTAGTTATTTAATCTTTATTGCACAAAATGATCTCCGCAATGTTTCAAAATTTTTGTTCGGAATTTATCTTGGTACAATATCCACTTCAAAACAATCAGCTAGACAATTTTTATGAAAACCAAACATTATGGTAGTAGTTCCAGTATTGCACTTATGCATTTGTAGCGATGACAGTCTTCAAGATTATTTATAGGAGACTTTTTTATCATACCATTCCACCTCTAGCATAATTACACTGCGATGCGACACAAATAATACGAGTACCTTACCTACCCTCCGCGGTAGCGCAGTCTACCATCTCCATTGTTGCGTGATATATGCGGCTACAGTTTATTGCGCTGTTGCGACGGCAGCGAGTAACTGCTGTTCAGTGCAGTACTTAATGTCTTTGTTGACTGTTAAATGTAACAAAGAACTAAAAGGACAAGACTATACATCCGGTAGGACTTTGCACATATACTCTTTTTCAAATCCTTTTCTTATTTCTTTTTTCTGATTGTTTCTCATAAGACAGTCTTAATAAATCTGAATAAAATCGGCATACAACTTGATGGAGAGTCAGAATTTATACTAGCTCTTTACGTTCTTTATGTTTAATTTCAAACAGTTCACTCACTATATATATATGTATTTGCATAATAGCCACAGTAGATGTAGATATACATTTTTACATCTGCGTCAGAACTTATACCTTCACATAATGATTCAAATACCAGTGTTTCCTTTGTGAATCTTGTTTGTACTAACCACTGCGTATTATTTTAATGAAATCCTGGGGGCGTTCTTTGTGCTGGTGAAAAGATTTTTTTCGTTTCTTTTTGTTCGTTTGGTTCGTTCATTCGTTCAATGCGAACAATTGAACATTTGCCCGCGTCTCGATTACGTTTTATTAAGATATTATGTAAATCATTCGTTTTATTGGAATGCTCAGCTTGAATTATGGAATCGTCTTGAAAGTTATACATATTGTTAGACAGTTGGACGGATTTATGGAATATCGAAGTAAGCGCTATGGATCTCCATAGCGGTTAATTCGTTATTCTATAACACGGCCCAGTTTAAATAATCATTCTAACTAGTAGGTATCTATTGCAGCTACGTATGGATATTTGACAAAATTGCTGACATTTGGATATTTGACAAAATTGCTGACATTTGATAAATAAATTAATAACCCGGGATTAAAGTTAAACCACTGCCTACCCTAAAAAGTTTCGTACGATTCTCAATTTTATGCAAAAATACAAAGCTTGCTACTCGTAGCTATCTGTATCAAAACTAGGTATACACCGGCATATAACTGTGACTTAACAGAAAATATATCATAGCTTCACAAGTACTAGTCAGCTTCTAATGGGACCTTTGAACGCGAAGAAGTTTGTTTCCAAATACGAGTATATATCTATTGTAAAAAGTACACTTTTGCATGATACTTCTATTTTCATTATACCTTGACGAGTGCAGAGAAACCTTATACAATCACGCACGGACAATGAATTCGCGTCATTTTCTATGAACAATTATATAGAAATTACCCGAATTCATTGTCCGACTGCTTAGTTAATCAGTAAAGTTTAAACGTCTTCAACTTTTCCCAATATTTTAATGAATTCTTCAACACCGGTTTTCCGCTAAACTAACCGATCGACCCCCGCCTCCCCGTCGAAAAACAATGGCCGCCATTAAACCGGTGCGCGCGAGTGGACGCGACTGAGTGCGCGACTGTAGTGCTCGACGTTTCGGCGATATTGTGAGCAATGAGGTTTAACATATGTACTCGTGTTGTTAGCCGAGCACGACGAAGACAAAGGGCAGGGTTATGTTTTAACGGCTTTTGTGCAGCCGCGGAACAAGCGGCTTGTGAATGTAATGCGAGACACATTTCTCAAATCCGTCTACACGAGGAGAGTAGATGTATAAAAAATCCAAAAAGGTGGTTTTCGAACTAAAGTCGAAGCCAGAGATGGTTAATGATTACTTAACTATAGGATTGCGGCTCCTGCTTAAAACCATAAAAAAACATATTCACCATGGATCTTTGAACATCGACTATTTACTTACTTCAAGCCAGAGTAACGCTACATAAGACCGCCTAGGCGCCTATGCGCCTATCTAACAATAAAAATACACTAATATAACAACGACCCGTTGTTAACTAACTTGTTAGCCGTTTGAGAAAAAAGAACAGTGCTCGTTAGCGTTGCATCATGCTTTCGGTGATTTTGCTAGCGCTTTCAGTGATTTCGCTAGCGCTTCAGTGATTTCGCTAACGTTTTCACCAAGCCTAACGGAGTGACAAAAAATTAAAGTTTACCTGTAATTTAAGAGACCTTAGAACATTTGAAATGTTTTCGATGGAAGTCTCCATGACAAGAGTACTGATAATATCAACCCACTGATTGAATAATAGTTGTGTATAAGTTATAAAAGGGTGGGAGTTCTAATATTTTCTTTTATTGCGTGTAGTGGAATATCTTCAAGATCAAAACAAGTTATTTCAGCTTGCATTTTCTCAGCAACAATTTCTTAATGATATATGTGTCAAGTTGATGCTATTAAACCACAACAGTCCTGAATGTCAAAGAAATATCAATACTAGTCTTGAATCATACTAGAGAAAATAGCCAAAATCGATGAGCTGTTTTCTTTTATTTAACGTATTTAGTGCCATTACGTTAGATCAAATCTAATAGAAGCTTGTATTTTGTTCACAGCTCAGAAGCGTGCGCGTATCACTGAGGTGTGCTCCAGCCCCTCTCCTCCCACGGACCAGCAGCCCGAGTCCAAGTCCCCTCAGCAGTCGTCACCGCTCGCCACTCCACCTCCGCGCTCGCCATCCGACCACGAGCTCAATGTCGAGGAAGAACTTGAAGACCAGTCAGAAACCTCCCTCACTCCCGAGAACCTATCCATGAAAGCGCCGAGAACTGAAGATTCAATGCCCGTCAAAAAAGAGGAAGACGACAAGTGGGAGAGCCCTGATTTCAAATACAAGATGTTCAGACGAGAACGGAAAGAGTCAATACCAGAGCCATCTGAGGACTGCTCGCCGTCTTTCCAGAAATCTCCCGTCGACGTTCTTATCAAAGTTTTTCCCAGGAAGAGCCGACAGGAAATCGAAGTGACTCTGGCGCGCTGCAAAGGCGATGTTGTTGCAGCCATGGAAATGATGGTCAATGGAACCGAGCCGCCTACGAACGCATACAACATGACTCAGGAATCTCCTCCATATATGCAGAACTACCAATCAAAATCTGCTTTCTCGCCCTTGTCCAATCAGAGCTTCAAGTTTTCTCCTTCTCGGAGGTTCTTGACGCCTCCGTACAGTGGCACAGGGTACCTTCCGACGGTGATTCGACCGCCGCCGGAGTATCTGTCGGGGTTCATGGCGCCAGCAGAGCTCCTGTACGGGCGGCAGATGCCGGTGCCGTCTCCGGGAACGTCGCCGCGCTCAGATAATACGAACACCGAGTTCTCCGATTAGGGGTACCTGCATTGGACAGTGCTGTGAAGCGCTGGTTTGGACTTTGTGAATCGGCATGATACTTAGTAAAATTATTATTACTTATACATATTATGAAGTCAACAATTAAGTTAATCGACCAAACAGGAATCAGTACTCTGGGTATGGTCTGTGCAAATACAATAAACTTTCAAAAACTACCTATTAATCTATAGGTACCTACTCAGTAGAGGAAGCGAGCTATGCAGTATACTGAAAAGTTGCTCCATTCATAAATATCAGATAACAAAGCGTCTCCTTCTCTACCTCATATTTATATAATTGTACTATCGGGATTATTGGATTTAATTTATGTTGGTTATTCGGTGTAAAATTTTGGCATAAGATTTACGCATGTAATAAAAAGGGTGATCAATATGGACAAGGTCGAACGATGTAGAATTATTGGCCAGATTTAAGAAGGTTTTTTAACGACTTAAACTCTTTCCCAATGTCCGCAGATAATATGTTACAAATTATCCAAAATTAGGTTATTATTCGGAGCCACCATGTAATTTAGAGCTACTTGTGGCTAGCTTAAGTGGCGGTTTGCTAATTGCAATATTAAATTTCATGACGCCAATCAATAATACCTATAGAAAACTGACATCAACAAAATATATACGATTTATCTCTACTATTGTATACGAAGAGTGTTCAGATAAAGCGTTTAACGCTATTTTGTAAATAAAGGGTTAGCTAGATTAGTCTTATCAGAGATATAAGTCAAGTAGACGAAGATTTGCGTGTATATTTGTGCGTTAGAATAATGTTAATTATGCTCAGGTATAAAATTTATTGTACTTAAAAATCAGATTTGACGGTAAAATACAAATACCTCATTATAAAAATATTAGTGTAAAAATCAGTTTTTGCTAAATAAAATTTCAATATACTCTGGATACCCTACCCTACTATATATACATAATGGAATATTTTAGTGAAACATGCCATATTACCCGATTCTACGCTACCAAAGAATCTTCTTTAGACTGGCGTTTTGTGCACGCATCGGACACGCGCAATAGAGTGCTGACAACATGGTTTATGCCACACCTGGCCATAAAGTGACTTTTTCCGCACGCTGCGCGTACAGAAAAAGCCGCTTTCTGGCCAACTGTAGACATAAAATGATGTACACAACACGGGAGGTAATAAAGAAAGCCTTCGATCGCATATTTACGTCCCTCGCTTGCAGCTCGGGCCGCAAACTTCTGCGATCTCGGCCTTTCTTTGTTTTACCACCCTAGTTATGTAATGTAATATTTTGGTTCGTGTCGGTGGTGCGGCATTTCGTATTATCGTGTAGTATTTGTTTGTTTGCAATACCTAACGGGCGTAATCGCTGCGTTCAAGAAACACAGTGTATAAAGGCTCTGATTTACATTGGAAAATTAAGTCCACTATACATACATAGTAAGTAGCTAGAAAATACATAAGTAATACTCGATATTGTTATTTTGTTTAATTTTTGGAAAAACGCACCAAATATAGTATTTAAATACGTCATTAGAAATTGCAAGCGTTTTTCGAAAATTAAACTATACCTTAGTGTTCGTTAGAGTAATGAAAGTATTATTATAATATCTAATAATGGTATATATTACTGCTGTACATAAGTAGATGTAAGTACCTGTACCCTTAGAGTAGCGTAGATCGAATGTACCAACAATATACGGAGATAAATAAATGAAGTCACTAAAGTAATCATGTGTTTATTTCAAATTACCCGTTATAATCGTCAGAAACTAAAAGAAATCCACTGGTGGACATAAACCTCCGTCAAAGAACACCACCATGGCATAACCTGCATCTAATGGACTCCGGCGATCTTCACGAGGCTACCCCGTGAGTAGTGTTACCAGGTGTGCCTTTCGGGACGCCGATAAATAGTATCAACTTTCATGCGGTTATAGTAAGGCCAACAGGAAGTCCCAGAATATATGGATTACTAGTATGTCGAAAATGGACGCGAAGTAGATGATCATTGATTTAGTCTTGAATGCTTTAATTTTCACACACAGTTTCTTTTTTTTATTTGTAGAACTAGAAAGTAATTGCGTTTCATTAGTTGGGTAAGGCTCAGGAGCGTTTTGACCGCCCTTTCCCGTGTGTTACCAAATATTCATAAATGCTTAAAATTTCAATGATAATGAAAACTCGCTAATATTTTATCTATATTCCTCAAAACTGTATGCATTTTTCATCGTACAAATGAATATTTTCTAACACAAAGGGCGGTTGCTTAGGCTGCGTTTCCACCAGGGATGTGCGAGGATGCGTAGCGAGGGATGTGTTTGTCATGAACCAATAGACACACTTATTTTACCTATCCTCACTCCGCTGAGCTGTTTCATGACAAACACATCCCTTGCTACGCATCCTCGCACATCCCTGGTGGAAACGCAGCCCAACGCTCCTGAGCCTACCCTGTTATATTGTCACGATTTGAACACTGATGTCCAGATTTTACGTTAACTGGACTCAGTAACTATTCGTGAGCGGCCTTGAGACGCGACGTCGCGTCTTTCGATAGGTATAGTAGGTATACCGAATTCATCATTCAAGAATTGACAACCTTTCATTTTTTTGAGCCTTTAATTTTATTGGTTCTCTGTATTAGGTTTGAAAAGTCGAATACGCTGATAGTTTATTTGTTTCACCAGGATTTGTAATTAATTTGTAATAATTATATTGATATTTACTTATTCTAAAAGGGCGTAACTACAGTTCTACGGTAGAATAAACCATTACTTTAGTCTTATCGTGATCGAAAAAAAGTAAGCGATCTGACAGTATACGCATTGACAATGTCAAATTCAAAATTATGACAGCTTATTTTTTCTGTGGCAAAAGGCACTGGCATTTCATCTATTGTGCCGTAAAACTGGTAAAATGAGAACTTCTTTTTAATTCATTTGTATTTTTTTTATTCAGCGAAATAAAAAAAATATAAAAATAGTGTAGTGTTCAGGAGACAACATGCTTTCGAATCGTATATACATTTTAAAGTGTTCTTAAAATGAAATGTTGTCAATTCAAATGGACTCCATAGGCCTTCAAGATCGCCCTTAAGCGTGAGAGTCGCAGTCACCTGGAACAAAAATTGTGAATCAAAAGAAGCGAAATACCAATACGAAAAGTGAAAATTTTTATGAATACGTATGCCGAAAACGCCGCACTTGTATGGCTGATACCGGGATCCTGGTATTGGCTATACAAATGGGGATTAGTCCTGGGAACGGCACATCTCTAGTTGTATGCCCATATATTTTACACCTAGTTTAGAGAACTCTAGTACATACATATTTGATGGTCAGAGAAGTATAAACACTCAGTTTAAATACGCGGTCGGCAACCTGCGGCCCGTGAACCGCTCACTTGCGGCCCGCGAGCCTCACTGTCTGTTTTGTATGTAAAGGTCACTTATTCAGAATCGTATATTAAATTATTAACAACTAGCGACCCGCCCCGGCTTCGCACGGGTGCAATGCTGATACTAAATGCATGTATTATACATGTAAACCTTTCTCTTGAATCACTTTATCTGTTAAAAAAACCGCATCAAAATCCGTTGCGTAAGTAGTTTTAAAGATCAAAGCATACATATGGACAGACAGCGGGAAGCGACTTTGTTTTATACTATGTAGTGATGATAGTGAAGTGCGGCCCGCATCAATTTTTAGGGTTCCGTACCAAAATGGTAAAAAAGGAACCCTTATGGTGCGACTCTGTGTGTCTGTCTGTCTGTCTGTCTGTCCGTCTGTCACAGCCAGATATCTCAGGAACTACTGCTGCTATCGGTTTGAAATTTGGAATAGTGTTAAAAGTAGCTAACCCAAGCTTATTAGACATAAAAAAAATCTTGTACCTTTTTTACTTTTTTTTTAAAGGGCTCCGTAATGGGATTTTGAAAATTGAAAGTAGGGCTAATATATCGAGTGGGGTATCAAATGAAAGAGCTTAATTTGTAGATTAAAATACCGTTTTTATTTTTTTTCTTAAATAAATAGTTTTTGATTTATGGCGAAAAAAGTTTAAAAAAATACCATTCCCCCCTATTATCTCCGAAGTTACTGATCAGAAAAATGTGTCATAATTACCAATTATTAATGTCGTCCTAAATATTACAGGAAAAATATAACGGTTTTCCTCACTTGCACCGTTTTTGGCAAATTTGCAAAAATCATAACACATACTTATTTGCTCCTACTAAACTAATCGCCATACAGTTTTTCTTGAACTATTCATGTATCTACTTATTAGGATTATTATTATTAGGAAGACCGTTATATTTTCTCTTCCTAACTTGAATATTTTTTTTTTAATTTACAAACTTCTTAAAATATATATTACTTCTACCCTCCCTTCGAGAGCCATCTAGCAGAGAGTAGCAAAATTAAGCGATGGTTTATTTCAGATTACATAAAAAATGTCTATTAAATACAATGATCACTCATCAGGAATCGGGAAAAAAACATAAAGTAACAATAATTATTAAAAACTCTATAATAGGAGTATGTTAGGAAATTTGACACTAGTAAATCCCATAAAAATGAAATACCACTAGCGCCATCTAGGGACACAAATCTAAAATAAGGTAGCTTGTGGCAGCAATATTAATTTAATACACAAAAGTGTGCTTCAAAACATGATTCCTTCATGTCATGAAACATAAGAAATACATGAGAACTAACTTAGTTGACAAACAATTATTTCAATCAGCCAATAACAAACAGTAACGTTTAAATTTAAATTACAAGTAAAATTTACGCGCTATTTAGTATCAATAGATGTCGCTGTAGCATACGCTGCATCGCGCTGTTAAGATTTTTCCTGGTTTAATAGGGCTAAGGTGGGTTTGGGTTGCTGTTAATCGTAAGGTTGGTCTACTTATGAGTTTATACGGAACCCTCGGTGCGCGAGTCCGACTCGCACTTGACCGGTTTTTATTGTTAACTATTTGGCCCTTGCACACAACTTGCACAAGCATAAGTTATATCACAAAACTACAGCTAATATAAGTTCTAGTGAACTCCATGTGAATTCATAAAATCGTAATGTAATGAAATTTCAGGAGTAAAAGTAAAATCTACCGCGGCAGAACGAGCTTTCATATAGGTATGCTTATTGATGAGTGCTCAATTGCTCATTGACCCATACGAGATGATACATGACAGTAGATACCTGCATTGCAAGGTTTGAAATATGGAACGGCATGGACTGTGTTTTTAGTTAGAACACTACTAATCAAAACTAAAGAATAACTACAATTTTTTTTAAATAACCTACCTAATAATAATCAATTAACCTATTTTGATAAGAAATGCACGAGTGATTATGAACAATACCCAAATCGCTATATGTGTGCCTATAATATTCAAGTTTCTCGATTTCTCCAAGATCCCGTCATCAGATCTTGATTTGGTTGCAATGAGACTACCTCGGAGGTATACCTTTTCAATCAAAAAATAATTTTCCAAAGCCGTCTTCGAGTGATCGCGTAACAAACGTACTTAAAAGAAAAAAAACATTGGAAATTGTTTATTTGCTTGAAATGTTGAAATAAGTGAAATTATAATTATTAAAAAAACAACACAGCAAGTAACACTTTAGAATTTTTTTTAGTTACTCGCTCTAATTTTGCGTGTTACCCCAGTCAAGTTATGTCTTCCAGCACAGCCCCAGTTCAGCTTCCAGCCGACACTTAAGAGGAAACAGTAAAGCCGAGAGAATTGAAAATTAGGTATTTGTAAAATGTGTCGCTGTCCCGCACTGCCCGCCTCTCCCCCGCAGAGCGCGATAGAGACAACTGCAGCTTGGACCGAAAATACCTTTTAAAATTTCATGAAAACAACGTTTCGTAGTCCCCTGATTTCTTCCCCAAAACTTAACCTATTTCACTAATGTTTTCATTAAACATTAAAGAAAGGCTTTGGCCGTGTTCCTATGTTTTCCTTGTTTTTAATTATCTAGTCAAATTTTTTTCTGGATGTGTGAACAAAGCGGAAAATCTGGCATTTATTAAAGGTTTTTGAAGGTTAATATCTCTTTTGAGAATCAATTTATCGTAAAAAGGAAAACATAGGAACATATCAATAGTAGCCATAGATTTTTGAACAAAAAATTATTGCTCTACTGGCATTATCCAGGGAGGAAAAAGGGGACTACGTTTGTATGGAAAAACTGCCCTCCTGTTTCCTCTTAAAAAGACTTTAAATTGACACACGTCATGCACAAGGTAATAAGAGCAGGTAAGTATAATATGTATAATTCCAATATACATTTCGACTATGCCATACGTCATTGTCTACTGCACTGCGATTCCTCCGTCAGCCGTCGACAGCCTCCAACAAGGCTATGGGTCAGATTATAGCCTGTAGGCCGGGATAAGAGGCCCACATGTCCGCTCACGCTTGACGGTTTCCCAGACAAAGGGCTGTGGACAAGTGAAAGGTCACGCCTAACCGTCAGCGGATGGAATTCATTTAGAGTATTTTAGTCTTCGCATGACGTGATCATTTAAATTAAAAGCATGTGGCTGGATATCATTTTCATCTACAAGTAGTAATTCCGAATTTAAACGAATTCTGATTTAGAAATAGACTATCAGTGATTTACTGACATTTTCTAAATATCATGATTCCTCTGTCACGACTCCCTTGAACTTTACGTATACGTACGTAATACTCATACAAAATCACCCTCATACATACCATAGCATCATTTCCCAATGTTTAATCTAATAAAACAAAAAATATTGTAGTGGGGGGATACGAGTAATGTTTCAAATCGACGTTTTATATCTCTAATAAATAGACTAGACTCGTGAATAAATCTCCAGTTTAATTCATATCTTCTTTAGTCACTAGGTACGCGATCACGACCAGGATTTTAACTATATAGGTATGATAATACAATTGTAAAGCCTGACAACTTTCTATTTGGCCCTCGCCATGTTGCGGATTTTCAGTGATATTAATTTCTTTTACTGGCAATGATTACACTTTGACATCAGACGTTGAATGTCATCGAATGTCACCGATGTAAACAAAACGAAAATATATCGCGATTTTTTTTTTTTTATGTTATAAGTGGCAAACGAGCAGACGGGCTGCCTGATGGAAAGCAGTCAACGTCGCCCATAGATATCTGCAACACCAGAGGTGTTACCTATACGTTGCCGATCTTTGAGAGCCCTGTTTACTCGTTTCTTGAAGTACCCCATGTCATAGCGATTTCATAGTCATTTAAACGATTTTATCATAAAAATGCCGAAAAAGATTCCAAAAGATGCAAAAAATCATTTTAAATACAATGAAATATTTAAAGCAAAGAAAGGACGAAGGATTGAATAGCAGTCCATTGAAAAATGTTTTTCAATTGGTTACTGACATGACTGGTACTGACACTTTATAGTACGGTTGTATTGAACTGGTTAGATGTTATACTTAAACTTAATAGATTTTATTTTCTCATAGATCCACGATTAAAAATATTTCTAAAAATAATGAAACGGTCTCGACTTTGCCAACTGTACAAAATGTTTCTCTCGATAATGATGCTTTCCTAAAGCTTGTTGAAGATAATTTTCAGATATAAAAAATACTTTGATGTTTAGAATTTAGTTGTGTAGTATAAATGATTTAGGATTGAGTTTATGTAATTTATGCTTTACCTGTTTTTATTTTAATCTATTACTACTATTTAGGAAGTCACTCGAGAAAACTGGGCCAACTGCTGTGACCGTGTAAAAAAAAATTAAGACGATTATAGAAATAAAGATCCTATAATCGAATCCCAGACTGAACGTTTTATAATCGAGGTTGGTGGTCCTGAAAGCGACACAACATCTGACGAAGATCAAACTTCACCAGAGTCAGAATATGAAGAATACAGAAATATTAAGTATTTGGAATCGGATTTTGACGAATAGGTAATATTACAAAGCTCTGATTCTCTGTAAACAATGTTTTGGTATTATTCAAATATCAACACAAACCCAATAATACACACCATGCTGACTATACATGACGTATGCACATTATTGCCATACGTAAACTGTTTGTAGCGACACTGTGTCAGGGTCAAATAGAAAGTTCTTAGGCTTTAGGTACAATTACAAACAATACTTATGTATGATTTTAACGCAATCGTATTTTCGCCGCTTTACTGGTGGCTCGCTCCTTACCGGGCAGTGCACAGTACAACGTTGTAGAGCCGTGACATTATCTTGCGTCAGCGCCACTAGAGCCTCCGTCAGTAATGGGAATCGATTGGTCTGCGTGACGTCGCTAATAACCGCCTATCTATATCGCTGAAGAACCCATAGGCTCAGAGTAATCAAAGAGTAACCTAAGATTTTCCAAAAGTATGTTTCCCAGACGTTCCGATCTAGGATTTCGTGTGTTAGAACAGCTTTTCTTTCTGAAATCGTGAATTTACAGAATGTTTAGAAATATTCGTAGAATCTTCAAAGATAAAAACGGGTACATATCCAATAACAAAGACCAGAAGAAGTTTTGTTTTAAAAATGCTGCATCGTTAAACAAAAGTGCCTTTTTACAAGCCTGTAAAAAGAAACATCCGCAATATCCGCATTCAGCCGTTGCAGCAAGCGGACAATAGGAGAGACAAAGGTCGAAAGACTCTCGGCGCGAGGACCATCGCGTGACAGCGTGGCGCGGTGCGCGCCGTGACACGGCGTGACAGCGAGCGTCACGTCGAGTTGCCGAGCGTTTGATTGAGCGTTAGACGTTTGTTTTTGTTTCACGATTGTATTAGGACATTTTGGATAAGACACAGAAATATCAAGATTCACTCGTAAATTACTGCACGCACCTACCTATTTATGGATTCCAGATGTATGCTGTGCATTTCAGAGGTTTTCGTGAAAGATAATTTGGCTTCTAAACCCCGGCTAATCTCTATGGAGTTGTATAGAGATCAGATGTTTTAGATATGACAGCAGTATTGGTTAGTTAGTAATATCATGGATTTCTAAAGTTTATCACTTAATCACAATATTTTAATCTCAATTTATAATAGTATTTTATAGATTTAAATAGATCTACATTAATTTAATTTAATAAATAATTAGAAAATATTTTTTGTGAAATTTTCTATTTAAAACTTTTATTCATCATTAAAAATTAATCTTTAAACTACATCTAAAGATTAAAACAAAACTGTCCGCCACAAACCTTCCCACGCAAACAAACAATTAAACCCGTCAAATCACTTGCGAAATATCTGAGCTCTAATGTTATAAAGATATGGTTCGTTTTTGCTTGTTAAATACCGTAGTTATGTTGGTTAAAGTTTGACCCTCGGTTAAATTGTTAACTATTTAAAACCGCACAATTAAGTGAAGAGTTAAAGCGCCATTAGGGCGGCCATCTTGGGCGGGCGCGTGCCGGCGCGCGCGCAAGATTAGATAAAGCTGGCTATTCAATGACAAACTAAGTCTACCTACTTGTTTTGAATTTGTTCGTACACTGAGATTTCCAAAAGTATGTCATAGACAGCTCTTAGTATGAGTTAGTGTTCGTATCTTTTCTTTTCTGTCAACAAGACCAGAATTAAGGACTTGAAAAATCTAATTTTCTTGCTGGACCCTTGTAGACATTTACATAACATACCATGTACGAGTAAGACTAACTATTAATGTTAGGTAACAAATAAGTGCTCTAAGGCTGAAATAAAAATCAAATCACATTTGCACTTGCTTTTTAAACTACTCATTCTCGACACCGATAGTTGTATTAGTACCTACAGGTGCGGTAAAAAAAAAAAATGTAAGTTCGTTAAGAATATCTGGGCCTTTTCATATTTTTTGTCCGTGCCGTAGTGGACTTCCACCCCGTAAAAAAAAAATATATTCCTTAGAAATGCTTTTAATAAATTCTCCTTCTTCTACATTCTTTGAAAATCATACTGGTTTCAATATAAATTGCTTAATATGGTAAATATCATACTTTGAACCTAAGTACTACCGCTTTGACGTTCCATTACGCGACGAACTTTAGGTTTGTTTTAAGTAAAGTTCAGAGTGTTGTTTGCAAATCAGTCTTTATTAAATGAATTTTAACACAATAATACTTTTCTATAAATGAATAACATTTGCTGCACTAAGCGTCACAATAAAGTTATGTAATAAAATATGTCCATTACGTTACGTTTTGGTTCTCATCATAGCTTAACAATCATCTTAACTTAAGACATACTGAAAAAACTATCAAAAGTTATATTTATCACAATTGGCACATATTATTCTATCAAATGAGATCCAAATAGTATCAATAATACTTAATAATTCATATAAATTCTTAAAAATCAATCTCAGCCACAGTAGGACACCGTGCCGTAATGGAACCATTCGTCACGTAATGGAACCACATGAAAGGTTTACATGCGTCGGAAATAGCTCAAAACCCTATACTAGATTTCAATAGAAAATTTATATAAATCTATTTCTAGCAAGCTTAACTACATGCGCTACTAACAGTAGTGACATTGTGAAATCGTTTTTTTGTGTTTTTCTCCTATTATTTGCTTTTCCCTTTTTGTTTTTATGTAATGTTATGATGATGACGATCATTATTGGGAGATACGAGTATATAATTTGATTTGATGTTTATTTAATAGTTTGATTGTTTTGTGATTGTGTTTCTGACATGGTATATTTTTTATTGTGATTACTTATATTTTTATTTTGACGATCATAGTATAAAATCATGTAAATTGACATTGTGTAATTTATACTGTATTTTTATATTATGAAATAAATAAATCTAATCTAAATCTAATCTAATCATGTCCAGCAGTGGCGTGGCGTCCATAGAACTCGATTCCCATCGGCTTGCCTAATATTAGGCAGTTCAGCACTTAATTCTAGTGCTCTTAAAGAAAATTGAAGCCAAAGCTACTAGCTGCTCTACTAATGTGAGAACCAAAATTGTTCAGAATTTGATTCTCTACAAGTTTAGTCCTCTTCATTTATGTCGTAAAGTTGAAAATAAACGAGATGATGAAAATATTTTGAATCAGGTTTAATTTCCAAAATATCGATTTCGGGGGAAAAAAGGTAGGAACCAAAATTATTCAAAATTTGACTCTCTACAACTTTAGTCCTCTTCATTTATGCCGTAAAGTTGAAAATAAACGAGATGATGAAAAATTTTGAATTTGTCGCTTTTTCAAATTTAATTTCCAATATATCGATCCTAGAAGAAAAATTGCGAGGACCAAACTTGTAGAAAATTAAATTTACTACAATTTTTGTCCTAACGGTTTTACTGTAAAATCAAAAATGGCCGAGTTATTCAAGAAAAACCGTTTTTTTGGAAAAGAACTAATAACTGATTATTCACGGGTCAAAATCTATAATGACTAAACTATTTATCCCTTTACTAGTTTTCACGTTTTTTCCATATTATAGTGGTGACAAAATATGTCACAACTATAGTATACTAAATTGCTAAACCCTCTTAAAATTATGTGATATGGAAACTATATAGACTGATTTATGTTCCTTAGCTTGTTCAGATGATAGATAGTTTAGTTTAAATTAGATCAGACAGTTAATTAACAGAGTCAAAACTGATTTCATTTCCTTCCGTTAGTAAGTCATTACCATCTTGGCGAATTTCATTACCAGCGCGTATGTCATTACCTAGGCTAGTAGGCTTATATCTTGAAAAGTAATAAACTATGAAAGGTGCCTTTCTCAATAACATATCCATTCCATAAAAGAGCGCTAAACCATAAAAAACCCTTTATTAGATCCAATTCAAGGAAATAAGAAAACTCGAGAGAATATCAACAATTTGAACGAAATCAGAGAACTACCCGTGTAAGTCTTTTTTTAAAATACCTTCGTTCATTTTTACTACCTACACTTACTATATTTTTAGCCCGACTAATTCAAATTATACGTTTTTAACGGCAATCAAGGACCTTAAAATAAATAGCCGGACGGAGTCTCGCTAGCAAAGAACTTGAAGCATGTCTAATAAGCTGGTTACCAATGTGTGCATACTGCTCGCAATAGGAAAAAAACTAGTTGATGTGTGCGTGCGGCTCGTATGTAAAAGCAGCCGGCTTATTAAAAATGGCTTCAGTTCTCTTTTGGCGAGACTCCGTCCGGCTATTTATTTTTAGGTCCTTAACGGCAATCTATGAATTTAAAATCAGCGGCATGTAAACCATGACTTTTCTGTCCATACGGCACGTTTTTTGTTCCACTAGTACATTACGTAGCGTAGTGGACGTGACGTAAGTATGCCGGTAGTTAAATACATTGAAATAGTGCTTTGATTACTTGCAATTTACTACTTCTAACTTCTTTACATGTTACCGCACTTATGAATATGTCTAAATTAATAAACGGTTAATCTCAAAGTGGCTTCTTACCTTCAGTATATCCCGTTCGTAGTGGACAGAAATTTTTGGCACACCGTAACGCACGTCCAACTCATCACATTTTTGAAGCGAAACTTACATTTTACACCTAAGTAACGGTTATATTAGGCTCAAAAGGTCACCAGTTATATAGAAACACAACTGTTTTGGTAATTATTTGTAGTCTATTTGGTAAAAACGCCGTTCGTTAGTGGACATGTCCACCACGTTGGTTTTGGAGGACAGCAAACAAATTGTGATTTTATGATTTTTTTACTCTAGCTGTTAATAAATGTGCTTCAAAATTGGTAAACGATAATATGATCGATTCACATAATAGCCATGTTCAGGCCTAGAAGGAGTCAGATATACGTAAAATTCGCCTCAAAGTTACCAAAGTGTACGTGGGACACCCAAAAATCGGCACCTTTTCTTCGGTTTTTCTGACAAATAAAATACTTTTAGTAGGTTTTAAAGGGATTATTCATCATAATTATACAGTAAATGAGTTACTTTACCATTTTTACAAACAAACATTATACTTTAGAACAATATTTAATAGAAAAAAATTACTCTAAAGTCATGGGACAGCGATATTTGGCTCAAATATTTTTTTCTGAAATAGCCCATCTATTAGCAACAAAGATAGGTGTATTGAATGATTAGCTGTAAATACAGCTTAATGTTATGGGAGAATAGGCACTAAAAGCATCCATCATCTGGTTATTACCTATCGCGGTTTAATATAAATGTTTTTATCCCCCCGCCTACCACTACCTAGATACAGCCCCACACCACACGGGAATGTTGAGTCACTTGTCAATCTTTTTAATTTTGCCGTATAATGCAAATCGGGTGTACTTACATCGGGCACACGACTGATAACATGTACGTTACACGGCTAAATTAAGAACATTGACAAGTCGCACAACATTCCCGTGTGGGGACTGTACTTAACTTCAGTTCCTCCATACCGGCTCGATAGTGCATGGCGTGCCTTAGATCAAATATCTGCTAGTTGTTGATCCGTTTTGACATGTCAGTTTTGGTTTTTGATTTTCCGCGAGAATTAACATATTTATTGCGGGGCATTGTAAGGCGATAATGCAGCGGTGGGGTGCGATAGCTAGGATTATATAATAGCTACGTTGTGAATAATTAAATGAAAGTACCACACTAATATTTGTATAGGTACCTACCTTAATTAGATCCTTAGTGACTTCGTAGAGGTGGCAAAGTCTGTAAATTCGTTCTGTAGTGCTCAAAACTGAAATTATTATTAATTAAGTTTTATTGTAGTATTTTTTTCTAAATCAAACAAATTAATCAATTGTACCTACCTAGTTAGGATGAAGCTTCAAAAATAACTAATACGCGCATTCGTGTCCAATCGTTCAAAACTGCCTTTGATTTTTTTACGCAGAGGGAACTGCCTTGCTTTACAGGAATTTTTGCATCTTATATTGGCAACGCTCTTTATATTAAGTTTATAAACTCATCAGAAACCCTCTTGCCAAGAAGTTTCATTGCACCAGACGTACAGTCGCATGCATAAATAAGGACATTAACCAAAAAGGATTCACTAGCTCTTTACATTGCACTGAATAACGGGTACACGGCGGGTAGGGTACAGTCGCATAAATAACCTCCGTCGGGCGCAGGGGCGGTAAATCTCGCATTGTGGCGGCACAATGGACACAGGGACGACTGTACAAGTTCGCAGAGTTCTATACAGATACACTTGCCTATAGCATGACTATAGCATGAAGTGCGATTTTAAATACTGCAATATATAAGTAATACGGGTGTCTATAGGTATTCTCTAGCGGCTAATTCGACTTTTTGTACCATAAGTTGTATTACAACCGGTCTCTACTTGAACTATTTTCGAAATAAAGATATTTGAGACAGCCACCGAACTATTTTTATAGGCTCAGTAACAAGTTGTCCTTTGAAACTCTGCTAGTTGTAACTCTTGTGGTACAAGTCTGTTACAGCAAGTCAGGCTCATTATTACCTAGTAACATGGTCGTAGCGAGGTACGGGCTGCCCCCCTTTTTTTTTTTTTTTTTGACCCCGGGAAATGCATAAAACTGCATACCACTACGTAACCTAAGGCCATCGGGGGTGACAGCCAGATGTTACGTATTGGTTATGTGGGGCTCTCCGCTCCTGAAGGGATTGGCCTACCCACTAAAACCCAGGGATGCTACCAACCTGTGCCTTCACGGTGATGCCGTGGGATCGCTATCAAGCCACCACGACATCACCAGCACCTCCGCCCTAGGGCGGACCCTCTCCGTAAAAGGCACACTGTAGCATGGCCAGTGTGCCTTCCCCACCTGCTTCCCTCCGGCCAACCGGGCCGTCCCCCAGGGAAGCCAGGAACCAACACCAGGCACACAGGGTCCGCATGTGTATCCGGTGTCAGTCCCTCCCTCACCGCCACGGGAGGACAAACGCCCCTGCCCCGCAGCCGTCTACGGGAGGACAAATGCCCCTACCCCGCAGACACTCCCGCCTGTCCTTACGGACCGCGGTGGGCCAGTCCTCCGCCTCCCGCCCCTAGCACATGAGGTAGCGGCAGCCTGCAAGGCTGAGCTCTCGGGACGCAGAGGACTAGTCCACCGCCACCACGCAGCGGCACAGGTCACCCGTCTGGTGCCTGCCCGCAGTGCCCCCCAAAAGGAGACGTCGAAGGGATGCTGCCCGTGCCCGACGCTCCGCCCTCGCGTGCCGCACCTGGAGAGTCCTCTAACAGAGGAAACCCGGTGCGGGACCCCCCAACCCCCCCTGACAGGCTCATTCGCAGCATCGGCAAGTGATCAATTAGGGGCCCCTAAGAAATCACTTGCCGTTGCTCCCGGGGTGCACCGGCCAAGACGCTTCCCTTTCCTGCGGATCAACCGGATCAAGGGGAATGAGAAGAATCCAGACACTCTGGGAGGTTTCCTGTCTAGCACCCCGCGGGCTGCCCCCCTAGAGGATGGAGCGGATTAGTAGGAACCGACCCCCCCTTATCCTGGCTACGTTCTGCCTAGTAAGTAGATTATCAGCAGCTGTTGTTCTTAAATCGTTGGCGAGATGACTTGATCTTAATCCTAAGTCCTAACATTATTTTTAGATTATGTGCCCAAAGGGTGCCAACGACCCTAAAACGAAACCTACACTTCATTTTGTCTGTCTGTTTTTGTCCTGGGTTCGAATCCCGGTAAGGGCATTTCTTGTGTGATGAGCACGAATATTTGTTCCTGAGTCATGAATGTTTTCTATGTATTTAAGTATTTGTATCTATTAAATACATATATCGTCGTCTAGTATTCATAACACAAGCCTTATTGAGCTTACTATGGGGCTGGTTCGATTTGTGTAAGATTGTCCCCTAATAATATTTTTATATTTATTTTTTATATTTATTCTTTTGTTCTAGCTGTCTTTATAACTGAACTGCTGACAACATTTATACTATAGGTACACACATTAAACAATGCAATATCTATCAGAACCTATTTTTCCGAATATTCCGATACATATAGACTATAGAACAAGCGTCAAGTGGTAAGAAAAACAAGCCCGCTCTTTCAACTCTAACTCTTAACGGGTCCATAATTCAATACTTTCTTCCAGCTAACTCGAACTATTACAATAAGTTCACTAGACAAGGACAGCAGCACATGGAACCCTCGGGAGCGAGAAGTACAACGTGCCTTTTGTTGAAAGTTGACGGCAAGCCAGCCGGTGGCAAATTGTAAAATTGTGCTCCGATTTTCCTGATTAAACTTATCTTGGTAAGTTCGTGCCTACTTTACTCTGAGCATACTCGTACCGTACTTCTTATTATTACTATAGAATAAATGTAAGTTTGTTAGTTACTTACCTAGCTACTTTAGTAGCGTTTAATATACCGTAGTAGTTTAATGTAGGTAAGTACCTTTCAAATGTTTTGGAATATATTTCGTTATGTTCTTGCAATTATTCTTATTATGTTAACTTGTGATATTTAATTAATTAATACGTACACAAGATTGACACAATAGCAGATTTTCATAGTACCATTGCAATTGTGCCACGGCAATGCTACCTATTGGTGGTCGTGGGCCAAGCCGGAACAAAGTTGACGTTTTCTTCAAGAGCAGTAAGTAGGATTAGGTGCTGTAAATGGGTCAATTGCAGAAAAATTTATACCTTTTACGTAAAAAGTTGTCCCAACTTTTCCGTACAAATTTCTGTGGGTCTAGTGAAAAAAATTTTTTATCAGTTTCGATACGATTTTCCCCTATATTTACTTGGGGCGTAACGTAACTGAGATTCAAAATTTATACGGAAAAGTTGGGATATTTAGGACTATTCGGACTACTTTTTTTTTATTTCATATATAAAAAGTGCTCATGATTCTGAGTAAAATGGTATAAGACACACCATGATCCGACAAAAAAGTAAAAGGTAATTTTTTTCTGCAATTGACCCAAATATCAGTTTGGGAATCGAATTCTATGGGCGCCACGCCACAGATAGGTACAATTTTGTTCACTTGTGTGAGTGAATTTAAATCATAAGTCTTACCCGCCAATTTGCCCCGCTAGACCTGCCCTCATTGTAGGTAAGATCATACAAATAAAAAAAAATACTTACGTGTAGGTATGTCATATAAAACGTGTTGAAAGCTCGCAGATAAAATGTGAAATTAAAAATGAAGCGTCCCATGACAGACACATTATTAAATAGGAAAAAACAAAATCCGCTGGTGCTTAGCGGGGCGCGGGCAGGGGAGGGGGTAATAAAAATAATTACCGCAGGAGTGCCGGTGACAGCCAATGAGTAGGTAAACAGCGTGGAAGAGGCTCTTTCTACATTTTATAAAATTCTATATTTAAGTTTTATGAAATATCAAAGAAAGGTTTTGTTTCTTAAAATGTTTACTAACGTTTGACGAGCGATTATCAAAACCAAGTAGGTAAGGTATATTGACAATCCTTATCTCATATTTGTCCGCAGAAACACCTATGTTATTTACAAAAATATAAACTTTTATGTTTATTTATTTTTGTAAATAACATAGGTATTATAATTATTTGGATTCATAGTTTGTTTTCGCGTAAAAGGCCAGAATTTTCGTTGTGTTCATAAATAAACTATGTACAGATTCAAATCAAATATACAAGGTGTTTCATTGAACGTAATACAACTTAAGCAATTCCGGCTCAGTTAACGACCGAGAACAAAATGCACTAATTGATTTATTAAAATTCGTCATAATTAACTTTTCCTAGTTTGCTAACAGAATTAAGAAATTATAATCTCGTAGTGTGGGCACCCCTCATGACGTCACGCTTACGTGACGTGTTTGTTTGTTATGACAAATAACTTCAATAATGTGTCAGAACAGAATGCATGCATTTTATTCATAAATTATCGACCTAGATGAGTAAAAAGGTAAGTTTTCACTACAAAATTAGATTCAAACTTTTTTCTCTTAACTCTAAGTAGGGTAACCACGATGAGACCAAAAAAACATGAATAATTAACAGTGTAGTGTGTGTAATTAACAGTAACAGTGATATTAATTAATTAAGATGACTTTAACAACACGAGACCTAGCACAGGGTTTTAGCACCAGGGAGAGGAGTTTAAAAAACATGAGTTGTATTACGTTCAATGAAACACCTTTGTATATGTACCTACCTACATATAATAACGTCGAGAAAGATTGTGTAAATAATTACTAAATAAAAATTATCGCTTTTAAAAATATTCAGAATCCCCTAAATTAGTATTTTATATTTACCTATTGTTAACGATAATAATATAAAAAGCTACACGATTTTAAAAATTTGTAACATGTTAGTAATTTGTGGCAACATGAGATTTATTTAATCTAACAAAATGTAAGTCGTAGCTCGCTCCGCAATTTCGCCACACGGCTACTTGAACCAACATTTCTGTGGGTCTAGTGAAAACAGGTACAAGTCGCATTTAACCTAGGAGCAAAAGAGCTTAAGTCATACAATAGAGTGACCTTTTGTTCCTGGTATAAATGTGACTTTGACTTGTATTCCTTTTCACTAGACCCACAGATTTGCACCCGCGGAGGAGCTTATAGGGACCTGTGTAGCATAACTGACCGCGACTTCGTTTCTTGCGCGACAGAGCATCACTTGCCACTGTCACACTATATTTGAGTGGAAAGAGAAAGGTAGCATTTGTCGCGCGGCAAAGAGTCGCCTGTCACAGTTGTGCTAGAGGTACAGGATAACAGGAAGACCGCTTTAGCTTAGTTGGTAGTGACCGTGCCTACGAAGCTGGAGGTCCTGGGTTCGAATCCCGGTAAGGGCATGCATTTGTGTGATGAGCACGAATATTTGTTCCTGAGTCATGGATGTTTTCTATGTATTTAAGTATTTGTATCTATTAAATATATCGTCGTCTAGTATCCATAACACAAGCCTTATTGAGCTTACTATGGGGCTAGTTCGATTTGTGTAAGATTGTCCCCTAATATTTATTTATTTAAGACCACGCGAAAGAGAGACGGTCGGATCCAATGATCCGGTGCGTTCCGTTCGGTAGTCGGATCCGAACGTCAGTTTTGTTAGAGAGATAGTATTCTGTACGTAGCAGTGGCTTGGCGTCAAATATATTCTTAGTAAAGCCGAAGCAGATTGGGATTACTTTTTCTTCAGGAGTAGTAGATATTTCTGTCATATGCTTTAAAATAGGCAAGCCGGTGGGAATCGGGTTCTATGGATGCCACGCCACTGGTACGTAGTTCTATTACTTACTAGCATTTACCCGCGGTTTCGCCCGCGTTGTTCCCGTTACTGTCCCAAGGGAACTATTTACCGGGATATAAAGTGTTTCAATCCAAGACTTAGTCTACTTGCATGCCAAATTTTAGCTCAATCCATCCAGTCCTTACCCCGGTATTTAGTAACAAACATCCAAATATCCAAACATCTAAACATCTTCACAAACATTCGCATTTAGAATATTAAGTGGGATTCTGTTGCCAAGTAGACAGTAACGAAGAGTCCGACTCCGCACTAGCCTACCCGAGTATAAATTGTAAGCGGTAGCGCCACAAGTATCACCGATCGGACCGCACCCTCGGAAGTGTTAGTTAACCAGGCCACTTATTCATTTATTTTACTAGAATTCTAAACCTTTTTTATTATTTATTTATTATTTACACCTTTTGTATAAAAGACCTCGATACTACATATTATGAAACACACTAACACTCATGATTGAAATTACTTGAGCTACCTGCTGAAAATGTCAAACAATTTATAATCTAAGCACAGATTATATAATAGTTCTTCGAACAGATACGACACTCTTCCGCAATACAATAGAAAAGAACATTCTGGAATCATAACGTCCGAAGTGCGGTCGTCGACCCCGCGCGGCGTAAAATCAGTGCTAGGGCTGTCAACCGATACACAAATAAATTATTTCACAAATAGATTGAATTAAAAAACAGTGTTTTCTTATAATTTGTTTTGGATAGTGCAAAAAACAATAAATGCTTGTTTAACTCGATATTGTTGCAGCCGTCTACACTACACTGCAACGCGCACGCCCCATTATCAACAAAATAATAATATTAAATTATAAATACGCGATCGAAGTGCGGTGCGACGCGGTCCATGCGAGCGCTTTTGTTTTTTTGTTCGTGAACAGGCTCAAGGAGCTGTCAAAACTATCGGACTTACTTCGTAGCGGTAGGCTGCACGCATGCGAACGCGTGACAACCAACTGAGCTTTGTACCGCCGGCGGTAAGTGACGTCACTCAAGGTCGCGCTCGGCGAAAAACGAGTGTCGGCCCCCTGATCTAAGTACCTTACTATACCTACCTACCAGTGGCGTGGCGTCCAAAGAACTCGATTCCTACCGGCTTGCCTATAACTAATATCATTTGAGCACTTTATTGTACAGCTCTTAAGGAAAATGTATACTAAATCTGCACCGGCTTGCCCAAGGATATCTTTTACGCCACGCCACTGCTACCTACTACCTACACCTGGGTGTTTTTCAAAAAAGTGTACATGTGGTTTTTAGGGTTCCGTAGCCAAAATGGCAAAAACGGAACCCTTATAGTTTCGTCATGTCCGTCTGTCTGTCTGTCCGTATGTCACAGGCATTTTACTCAGAAACTACATGATGGATATTGATGAAATTTGGAATATATGTGTGTTTTATGAGCCGCTACTTAGTTTGGTATATAAATAATTAAAATAAATATTTTTAGGGGGGGCACTCCATACATGTTAAAGACAGTAAAAAAATTTTTTTTCAGCAAATATCAACGTGTGGTGCATAGTTCGACAGCTCTTTAAAAAACACTATAAGGTTCCTAAGTAATGTTTTTGATTAAGTGAATGTATTTGGAAATAATCGCTCTGAAAGTTGTGTAAATTGTGTCCCCCCCCCCCCCTCTATTTTCTAAACCGTGCGTCCGAAAAATATGAAAAAAATCACGAAGGTAACGCTTAATTAATACTTTCAACGAAAATTATTTTCAACAAGATCGAATCAACCGTTTTTGAGTTATTGCCGATAAACTGCGCTTCTCAACAAAAGGACGTAATTGCTATGAAGATACGCTCTTTTGTTGTTGTACTTTTTTTACATCGTATTTTTTACCTTATAGTTACGGCTATGGAACCCTACACTGAGCATGGTCCGACATGCTCTTGGCCAGTTATTTTCTTAGAATATGGCTTTTTGGGTCGATTTTCGGCCGCGACATTTGTATGCCGAACTAAATGTATGGCATACAAATGTCACGGACGGAAATCCATCCTTTTGAGTATTTCTTACTCAGAATAGTTTGTATTTTTCGAAAATTTCCACAAACTTAGCGCAACCAATCGTAAAAAAAACAACCATTATTTAACAGTACTAAACCTGTACCTGTGATTTTGATAGAGCATTCCACGGAAACGTTACGTAAGCGATACTACCTTTTTAATACTTTTGGCGTGTAAAATTAGCTGAATATTATATCGGTATAGTCATAACTTTGCTTTAAGATTGGAAGTGTTTCTATTAGCAGCTAAGAAGTTCCCTCTGTTCCAGGTCCTGACGACGAGCTGCGCCGGTCCGACCTCATCCGAGGTCGCTTCACCCGGCGGCCCCGCAGCTTTCTGCATGATCCGGACGACGACATCTCAGCGAGATTCGAAAGAATCATCGCTGAGATGCCGTCGAACGGTGCCCGACGAACACAGCGTCGACCCCGCCGGCGGGGTCGACCTCCTCGCGACAACACCACACAAGGGCCGCGTCCCGACTTGCCCCAGGACCCGAATGTCCTGGCTTAACTTCACTCCGACCTTGCTCGGGCCCAGCTAAGTTTCTTGCCGGAGTCTTCTTAGCTGGGCTAGGTTTAGCGAACCGGCAACTAAAACTCCCATTAGTTCGATACACAAGTTCACATAAGGACAGGATGACCCGAGTCATCCTTCCCGCTGGTCCGTTGCTCACTCTGAGCAATCAGCGTAAAGTCAAGGTGGCCCTGGCCAAACGACCTGGTTCGACTCCAGGCGTGAAGCCCCCACCTAGCCCGACTCCTATCGTGGTAAGCCGGAACCGGTGACCTGGTTCGACTCCAGGCACCCCCCGGCACATACCCAGTCCGATGTCGGCCGTGTGTAAGGCACACGGTCGGACGCCCTTGGGTGGTCTGGCCAAGCGAACTGGTTCGAGCCCAGTGACCGCAACGGCCAACCACCCGGCCCGACAATCACAATGCCCGAAAGTGGGTTGTGAGTTTGTCAGGTTTAAAAAAAAAAAAAAAAAAAAAAAAAAAAAAAAAAAAAAAAAAAAAAAAAAAAAAAAAAAAAAAAGCAGCTAAGAAGTTAAGTTACATTACTACTTACGATGTTATGATGGGATGATGACTTAGCTACTTAGCTACCATGATTAAGTATTCATAGCGTTACGTAAGCGACAAAAAGTAGATGTAGCAATAAGTATTGCATTTTGTAAGTAAAAAAATTATTACAATTAGTTTTCATACGTACCTATAATTTGATATAAGTATGTAGTCTTGTATACCTGTGTGTTCAGTACCTTGTGTAAATTGGCAATTCACCTGTTGACTTGATTTTTTTTCTGTCGTAAATCGATTCTAGGTACTATTTATGAGGAACAAATATCTAATGATACCTAATACATTTGTATAAGTTTAACAGCCACAAATTGTAATCAAAAGTAGCAGATCGCACTGAGCATTGAAAACGCTCTATACAAAACGGGAGGAACCTATGACGTCATCGCTTCCATCGCTGTACTAAGTTGTATGAAAAAAATAGCATTTTGCCATTTTGAGCACGAAAAAGTGCATTTAAGCACATAGTTGTCATGCATTTATTTTTTCAATGTTATTTAAGCATTCCGAAATTGACTTTAATTTTTCTTTAAGACGATAAAAAAAATATCTTTTTTTTTTAAACTCTCATAACTTTATATTTTTTATTAATTTTTGGTTTATTTCTTTTGTTATGATAATTTAGTATTATCCAATCCACGTGACTATATTATGTTGTAAAATTCAACATTAGTCAACATCCGAATTGTCAAAACTTTTCCGGCATGAAACATCTTCAAAGCGTTATTTGGCATTGTCGTATCTTTGGCACAACAATGTTCCTTTATGAGGTAAGTGGAGATGATGGATCTTGAGAAATGAAGTGTGCTTTCGACTTTCACGCGTCGTTCTAAAGTGGATAAGTATGTGCAGCACCCCTTAACGTGGCATTGTCACAAACGACTGAGGTCCCTGTGTTTACCGCTTCTAAATGAAGTTGATAGAGACAATTCGTGAGTACCTACGTACAGCTCCGATACCGGGATTTTTGTACAGTTTTTTATACCTAATACCGGGATCCCGGTACTGCCGTCCTCAAACTATGGAACTTCATACAAACTAGCGGCCTTCTAGTTTGAGGACGGCAGGGTATTGGTTATACAAAAATACTGGGATAAGATACCCTAGTCGAGAGGATGACCGAGAGAATTCAATGTAACAACAATCTTATCTTATTTTCATGAATATACAGTGAAATCTGTAGGCTGATGCTACGCTTTGTCACGCGATAAATAAATGATAAATCATCCGTCACTCTCACACACTATTTGTCATAACGTGACGGATGCTTTATCATTTATTTTTCACGTGCGTTAGCATCATAAGCCTACTGGATAACTGGGACCTGGATAAGTGAGAGACCTCCATAGCTGGAACTCATGCTGAGGTCCCGGCACCTTAGCACTGAATTCCTCTGTTAGTGGGACACAACAGACCTCTATATCTGGGATTAGTTCTTTCGATTTTATCGTCTTATTTAGGTCTGTAACTCAGACGACATATTTTTAACCGGCTTTCAAAAGAAGGACGGTTCTCTATTCGTCTGTATGTTTTTTTTTTGTGTTTGTTAACCGATTACTTGAAGACGGCTGATCCGATTTTGAAAATTCTTTTTTTGTTTGAAAGGGTATTTCAGAAGTGGTCCCATTGCAACCATATCAGGATTTGATAATGGGATCTTGGAGAAATCAAGGGAACTCTTCAAATATTGTAGGCACACATTATAGCGATTTTGGTATTTTTCATAGTTTCTCGAGCATTTCTTATTAGAAATGAGTTTCTAGTGATAACTGACTTCAAAACAAAGAGAAAATGTTATGTAGGTTTGTTCCCCGATTACTTAAAGACGGCTAGACCGATTTGGAAAATTATTTTTTATTTGAAAGGATATACCTCCGAGGTAGTCCTTTTGCAACCAAATCAGGATCTGATGATGGAATCTTGGAGAAATCGAGGGAACTCTTCAAATATTATAGGCACACATATGGCGATTTGGGTATTTTTATAGGGACTCATGCATCACTTATCGAATGGTTTCATTTGACGTAACATCCAGTGTTAACCGACTTCCGCAATGAAAAACGGTATTCAATTTATACGTTACGCGATTACTCGAAGATGGCTGAAAATTCTCTTTTGTTTGAAAGGTTTGAGGGAACTTTGCAAATATTATAGGCACACATACGGTGATTTCGTTATTTTTAGATAGAGTCTCGGCATTTCTTATCGAAATTAGTTTATTGAAAGCCGGTTGATTTAAAAATTTTTAATTTTGTTGTTATTTCTTTGACATTGAGTACACATCCACCCTGTATATTTTTCAAACACCAAATTATGAGTGTCGTTTTATTATCAGCAAATATTTTTCCATGGCGTCTCTCGTGGTCAAAAATAAAGAGGTATACCTATGAAAACTGAAAACTATAATTCTTGTGGGTTTTTTTTATTTTTTGTATGAAAGTGTAGAGAGTTAGTAGCAGAAACAAATTTGCTATGTCTTAATGGTTCGCCAATGTCCTGATAGATACGATTTTCTCTGGCGTGCATAGTTTTGGAGTATGTCAAAGCACTCAAGACTATCCAAGTAACAACTGTGCTGAGATTCGGCTTTGAATCTAAACGGACAAGACAAGGCGAACACAAAGCTTGAAAGGGCACCCCTGCTTTTTGGAGTTTCATCAATTTCAAAACCTTAACTCTCGGTAACTATCACACTTACTGTAAAAATGAATAGAACATAATGTAGTTAATTTGTGCCATAGTCAAAAAATGCATAGTTAGAGCAGGCATCCAAAAAGCTTTAAAAATTGCGTTCTTTTGCGCGTGTTACTCAGCCAGCACAACTTTTTAGAACGTGCAAAATCAGATTCACACTACCCTAATAACTGGTCCAAAAAACATACCAAAAAATCAGAACTACATCATGCTTTGCGATTTTTATGTTAATTTCCACGGGCCTATATGTACAAGTGTATATGGAAAAGTAACAAAATGGGAATAAAGAATTTTTGGTCACATTTTTTCTCCTTTCAGGGTTGATAGTACTCGCGATTCTGAGTATGAATGTATGAATCACATAAAATTTGAATTTGTGTTTGGTAGCATTTTGAAATAAATGCCAAACATAAATTACGTTAAGTGACGCCATCTAGCGCCGAGTAGTAGCGGCATTAAAAAAGTAATGCGGATGTGTGTTCGTGCGGATTTGCTATTCGTCTCTAGATGGCTCTTTTCTGGTTTTGTTATAAGGACATTATTAAATTATGTCACTTACGTTACTATATTTTCGATATAATCAGAAAACCAATCACAAATACTTTAGCAGACTACGTATACCCTACCTACAATTACATAAATTGGGTACTACTTCTTACATACCTATACTTTTGCAACCATTTTATACACGACACGAAATACAGTTCTCCCGATTATTTTGTCTCTAAAGTACCTACCTAATTATGAGATGTTTTGTTTGCCCTCACACCACATCCTGGTACATGGTAGATTATTGTTTACAGAAGAACTATAGGTACCTATACTTCAGGCAATAAGTCCCCGGAATGAGAAGCGTTATCAGATACCGGACGGTCACGTGCGCTAGTTTACTAACAACTGCCTCGCAGTTTGTGGTCACGGTGTAAATATTACTTGCAGTAAGTACCTACTTCTACGACAAGCCAAATTACAAACACAATCACAGCATGAGTAATAGTTACCCACTACGTACAGAACTTCCTCTTTCTAACAAAACTGACGTTCCGGACGGAACGCACTCTCTATCGCATAACGCGTGTTCTTTCTGGTCTCTGGCTAAGCCTCTTCGGAAGGGCAAGTGGGCAAAATTCGCGGTGAAATCGCGGAGTTAGCTACTCCTGATGCAATAAAAATCAAAGGCCAAAAAACTTAATGCGCTGTGTGAGCATTTTAAAGAAAATAACTCGTTGGGTCACCTCGGGACTCGGATCCTCCAGCTTACCAGTCCAACGTCCATTTTATTTAACTCTCGTTCTAGCTACAGAGTGACAACGTAATCTTAAAGATATTGGCATTTGTTAAAATATCTTTTAAATTAACGCTTTTTAAAGTTCTATAAAAGGCGTTACTGTAAAAGATTCGTTTTCACAAGTTATCAGTTATGATTACCGCTTATCTATTTTGCTCCCCTGGAATATGATATTACAGTCGAAATACCTATATAAAGTAGCTAAATAGTAGTTATACTTCTACTACAATGCCTTTGCTCATTTTCAGTCTCTGGAATTGAACCCAAATTGGAAAACGATACCTACTATCACAATTGTAGAGTTGAAATATAAAGAGGGAAAGAGAACTACTAATTGGTCACATAACTGTGTATAATGCTTGTACTACAAAATATAGTGCAATGTAAACATCCAGCAAACTACCAAACATTGCGTGTTAGGTACTGGCAGTCGTCGGAACGCCAACAAGTAGGTATAAGCCTACAAAAATTAGTTATTTACTGCATACATTTTCCTGTTAAATAAGTAGGTATTTACTAACTGCGTAAGTAGGTACCTATTGTTCTAGATAACGCGTTTTCTTACATTACATTTTGCTCTGAAGGTTATTTTATTTTATTTTACCGGTTACAGATTCACAATGAAGAAGAGTTTATTCCATCTTGCTTTGGTATTCTGCCTATCCATTTCCGGCAGCGGGGGTAAGATCCTCAGAAACAACGCGTTAATGTCCAAAATGGTTTCTGACTTCCACGCTCCGCCACAGAACAGAGTAGTGGACATCATGCGAAACGTGCTCTGCAAACACTTCCCTGACATCCCGTGCAAAGTCATCACAAAAGACGTCGCACTGCGGAAATTGATTCGCAGAACTGTGAAACTGTTAAACGACAAGAAGCGAACTTTTCAGAATGCCACCGAGATACCGACTGAACAGCAATCTCGCATGCCCGTTGTCAATAGTGAAGAGTTATCCCGTTATCTGTATGTAGAAAACACAGGTTACTTCACAGAGAAACACAAACAGAATAAGGAGAGGCGGATTGCCACATCTAAACCCGCATGGTCTGACGAGAGCAAAGGACAATCACATCGACGGCACGTCATATCCGGACACAAAAACCTCAAAAAATACTTCCCTCACAAGATCAAATATAAGGATAGGAATGACCTCGAACACTCTCGAGAAAAGCTATCTATTTCTGAGGAGGCTCCCGACGTTGATTTGAAGAAACACGAGCATTTCAACTATAAGAACCAGCCAAGTGACTTGCCGGTATGGCAGATCGATTATACGAAGCACGGGGAACCCAGATTGGCAATTCGTAATAAAGAAAAAGACCAACTTAAAGGTAAGCTCGTTAAGATCGGTACAGACGCTGAGGATATGGGTCTCAACAAATACAGAAAAGGCGTATTGCAACCCAATCTTTACATCAAGAACAGTGCAAAGAAGGAGGTGGACATTCATTATAAGAAATAACAATAGCATTTTTAAAATATTGATATTTACAGTAGGATTAGAACTATGTAGTCAAAATAAATAATATTATATTAGCATGACGCTTGCGGAGAGAAACCCTTGAATATCCTTGAGTCCTTGACACTAAGTTCCCAAATAAAGGTCAATAAAAACCTACCTTACAAGATAATTTTATTTTTTACAAAAATACCTACCTACTTATGTAATAAAATCGTAACATAGGTAATGAAATTGGTAAACAATAGATAACACCAACAAAACCTAGAACCAAATATTTATGGCATCCTCAGTCCAAATCATTTTTCAATTCGTTTATTTCAAGCATTTCATTAATGTAATCAACTACCTAACCTACCTATACTGAAATGACACCAGGACACCACACTAATGAAATGCACGCTTGTAGAAGAAGTATTACAACATTTAAATGGCCCATTTAAGTAAATAATTAACACTGATTCATTTCCCTAATCCAATAAATTATAATTATAAACACATTACCTAAATATATTATAATATTTATCTTGGGATATTATTAGCGTCCCACGCGATAGTCACTATCTTAACCGCAGCCGCAGCCGCGGTTTAGACCCGGCCGACGCATCTCGACCGTTTTATTATCATTGGAGTCTTCCACGAGCGCACACAGCTATGTCGCGTCCCGTTCTGACATCTCACGTTCTGGACACTTCCACTGGCAGACCAGCGGCCCAGCTGTTCACGGAGTTGTTCAAGCAGAAAGCAGACTCCTGGGTATCATGGCACAGCACGGTCACAACAGGAGATGGAAGAATCCAATTTCCTTTCTCGAAGGACTCTATGAGTGCGGGAACTTACAAGCTAAAATTCAACGTGGGAGATTATTATACGAGAATCGAGAAGGAAACTCTGTACCCTTATGTGGAGGTATGTAATGATAATTAATTGAATTTAAAAAAACAGTTCGAAATTAGTTCATGTTCTCTAGGTTAGATTTAAGTAAGTAAATCTAATAATAGCATTTGTTTCACATCGCTGCTCACGATTTGGGTAAACTATTTTTTATGTTTATATTATAGCTATTTGATCATAGGCGAACTAGTGAGGTAACTGTAACTACACAAGGCTTATGGTGCTACGCTTTGTCACGGGATAAATAAATGATAAAGCATCCGTCACGTTCTGACAAATAAGTGTGTGAGAGTGACGGATGCTTTATCATTTTCATTTATTTATCGCGTAACAAGTCGTGGCATCAAAACATGAAGCCTACTGTTTCCATCTAGGTACGTTCCGTCAGTTAGTGACATTGCGATTTTCTCATTGCTAGGTAGGTTTTTAGGGTTCCGTACCAAAATGATAAGAAAGGAAACCCTTATGGTGTTTTACTTTAAACTGAGTAAGCACTGACCAGTGTTGAACCTGATGTTAGACAAAGGGAACGTGCACGAACTAAAGGTGGCAGCACTAAACGACAAAAGAGACACGGGCGGACAATAAAGGAAATTATCGCCCCTGTCAAATCAAGCTGTCAATGTCAATATGTAAGTGTCAAGTCGTAGCTACACTGTCGTTAATCGTCCTTCAACGCGATAAATTAACGTTATTAACGGCGTTTTCGTCAATGTGGCCCCAGCATGAGAGGGTATAGGGAACGTGCACGACGAAGGTGCTGCTAACTGGTGCCACCAATCTAAATCAAGTACCCTCTTATGCTGATGATTAACGTCAGTGTAGCTACGACTTACTATATTTGACATTGACACTTACATATTGTCATTCACAGCTAGTTAGTTTTCTTTTTTGTCCACCCGTGTCTCTTTTCCCTATATGATTTAGATTGGCGACACCAGTTGGCAGCACCTTCGTCGTGCACGTTCCCGATCCTATACCAATGGCGTCCAGTGACAGTGACTATGCTGTACCTGTATCACTGTACAGGTGAATAGCCATTACCTACAGCAACTTCACTGACCATGATTCTTGTACATAGGTAACCCAATAATTGCCTGACCCGGTCTAAGTTTGTCTAATAGTACCTTATATATTTTCAGATTATTTTTGAAGTAAAAGAAGACCAACATTACCATATTCCCTTGCTGCTCAGTCCTTATGGTTATTCCACCTACAGAGGAAGTTAAAGGATTTTGCGACTTCAATTTCGGAGTAATAAAGATCTGAAATGAGCTGTATCCATATACCTATGTAGGAATACGAACACATTATTAACCCTTAAATGCATAATGATGTATATCTGCATCGTATATTTGATGGCCAGTGCAGCAATATGCAGCTATCCAAAATCACATTTACGTGTTAGATTCCGAACACATCCATCAATATTTTTGGCAAAATTGTATTTAAAAAAAAGTTATAAGAGTTTTTGAGCAAAATGGCGGCAATTTTGAAAAAGTTAATTATTTAAGATTTTCGTTGAGTGTATTTATAACGGTTTTGAACATTATAAGTAATTATTTTTTAGTATAATGTTGTAGCACATATCATAACGATTACAAGTTTACTAAATTTAATAAAGTTCTCAGTCTATAAGTAAACAATATTTCATCATGTGGATCTAGTCTACATTTGATTATTAGTGCAAAAATAACCCAAAAAATTGCTATAGATTTTTTTTAAATATTTTTCTAGTGTTTATTACGCCATTAGGTATCCACATATATTTTTTAGTAACGATAAAAAAAATCATGCATTTAAGGGTCAAGTCTATAGCGAATTGACCGTTTTTACGTTCTAGCGGAAATACTGCCAACTTGCACCCCTCGTGGCCAGAATGTTACATTTCCAAAATATCAGATTCTCAACATATCGGATACCTCGTATACTTTACTTACCTACCTATTTACTGCCCTGGCTCAACAACCCAGTGGGTCTTAGTCTTTTGGAAGAGATGGCGACAGTTAAGTACAATTGAACGCTCGTACCACCTCGTACCCAAAATACCAGATTTTTTTAATATAGTGCTTTGGGGTAATTTCGACTGTGGGGTAATTTTGAGAATTACAAATTTTCAGTAAACTATGCAATATTTTTTTGAGGTTTATGATTTGTCGAAGTACTATCAGTGTGTCTAGTAGTGTTAGCGTATTAAAGCAAATATATGTTGCGTGCATTATGAATAATTTTCAGAATTACCCGTGCTCGGATTTACCCCAATGCACCCTGCCAGATTCTCGATTTATCAGATGCCTGTCTTGCCACATTCCCAATACACTAGATGACAAGATTATAAAATCGTAGGTTTCTCATGAAACTAAAATGATTGTTCAAATCTGGTATGCGGGGAATCTGATAAACCGAGAATGGAAAAATCTGGTATTTTGGAAATGCGGTATTTCGGGCACGAGGGCAATCGAACACACTGTTAACGTGTTAACTGAACATTTGTAAATGAATGTCGTTAAAGTCTGTGGGTCGTCAGTTAAGTGGCTTCATTTGTACATTCTTTTTTTTACATGTGATTATGGTAGAATCTCTGAAATAAAACAAAACATATATTCAATCAATTTAGTGTTTAATTTGTATAATATGTACACATACCCTAACTTAACCTACGGAGTATGGAGCGTATAGATAATCGCCGACAGCAGGCGATCTTTGAATGCAGTGGTAAGTGTCTGGCTGGAGATAGTGAAGTATAAAATTTGCACGGTTGCACAGAATAAGTACAGTACTGCATACAAAAGCCTCTCTCCCTAACAAAACTACCGTTCGCGTCGGATGACCGGACGGAGCTGACCCGCATCCGACCGTCTGTCTATCGCATAACGCGAGCTTCTTTTTCCACCCTAGAGTGGCGAAATTTAATAAGCGGAACGGAATCGCGGATTGAATCAGTCCTGACGGTTGGCAGTTAACAGATTTTTAAGTATGCTTATCTTTTGATAAAATTTGTTGGTGGTTGGTAAAATTGGTTCTATAAAATTTAGAAACAAAATTGCACACGCTTTTAGTGTTTCTATGTGACATTAACGGATATGTTAGGGAGGTATAGCTAGTAAAAAAAAAATAGTTTTTAATCCGACGGTACACCACTACTTTCGAAGACTCCAACTGACGGCAATATAACCTATTAAGCGTTCTAACCTAGAATTAACTAACATCTTTAGTACAAGATCTATCCGCTAAGAATGAGGTGCTGCCAGAGAACAAGTCGATGTTAGTTTGATGTAGGTAAGCAGGGAGTTTTACAATATTTATATGTTGCAATTCATTTTTTAATACAAATATTTCTTTACACTGTACCTATTTACGTAGTGCATAACCATTCAGTAGCTCTACAAAACAAATGCCGAAAAATCCAGTAATTTCAACCACTACAAGTGAGTAAACATCGACTAACAGAATTCAACTGGTAAGACATACAACGCATCAAATTAAATCGCTTGTATAAATATACTATAATTATACGTAATCTTAATTTTTATTTTCTTGCAAATTACTTGTTTTAGGTACTGTACATAAATTGCTATGTTATTTCATAATAACTATCATACAGCAACAATTTTAAATAAGTATTAATTGAGGTGAAATTGGGTGAATTCCCAAGCGTAGGTATTAGCCATCCGGATCATCTGGCAAAAGAACGCAATTCGGTACCGTCACATCCGTATTTAATTCTTGTGAAAAGTCGACTGATCATCGTCCCTGTCACAAAATATGTTTGAAACGTACCTAATGATAAAAACGACGAAGTAGAATCGTAACCGTGCATAATTTCATTCAGTCAATTAACAGTAAGCCTGTATCTTGAACGTTACATGTAAAGGAGATGTGAATTACTTATTCACATAACAATATCACAACTTTTTAGTAAGTATTGCTGAATCAAGTATTATTGCTTTTAAATTGTCATAATTATAAAATCATATCATACCTACTATTATTGTTATAACAAGTTTTCTTATAGAAATAATAACAAAGACATGCAGTAATTAAAGCAGTATTTTATCTATTAAGTACTTTTATAGTTATTTTGTCCGTTAGAAATTGCTATATGACATGTTTATGATGTGTATAGACTGTATAGTGAGCATCATGTCATTATCACCTATTTTTTTTAAATGACTGCTATTATCAATAGTATGTATTAATAATTAATACAATTTGCAATGTTGCATAAATAATGGCATTTACATTATTTAAATTATTTCAATCAGGATATATCTTAGATACACAAACGATTCACTTAAGAGTCTTAAATAACCACAATATTATCTTGCTCGAAAAATAGTCTCCTTCATTCGGAAATTATCTCTATGTTCCACTTACACAAGTTAGATAACCTTCGCAAGTTGAAAACTTGACTGCACGATTACTGAGTTATCTACTAACATAAGAATTAAGATTTAAATCTAAGAAAAATTATTAAGGTTTGAGAGGGTTATCCCTATTTCTTGTAGAAAGTCGAACGTTGTCTTGTAGAACGAAGAGTGGCGCCAAAAAAGCCCAAAGATAAGACGATGTAAAAAGGAATAATTTTCCTTAATAAAGTGCAACTATACAGATAAAGTTAGGTGCTAACATTAAGGTTAAGCCAATCAATGGATTATCTGGACGCCACGCTCCAGGCACTGAGCTGACAAGCTCGCTAGCCTGGGGTTCCTAGCTAGAACTGGATTGTACAACGTTGTATAAATAAATCAACCTGCTCTAAACAAGGATTGGCCCGTCCTGGCGCAGCGCCGGTTCTGTAAGGTAAATAGTCAAAGTCGTCAGTAAAAGCTTCACACTTGCACCGTTTCTTCGCACCACTAAATATCACAGTTATATCACAGTAATGTTGGTCCAGAGTCTATGCTCCTTCACTGCTCGCTTCGTCGTTCGAATATTCTTTTTTTACCCATTTTTGAGCTTGAACCTAGTTTAAAGAACACATGCTAAACAATTTCACAGGATGTTGCAGAATCCCAGATTCCCAGAAACTTCAGGTGGCTTTAAACATGTTATAAATAAGCTATATACTTTTCGAAACCAATTAAATACTATTTTTTTGAATAATTAGCACACTACGAGGGAATCGGAAAAATTCACTACCGGTGCTTAGATTTCCAAACATACCAGCAATAACAAAACGTTAAATTAAACTAATTGTTTTTATACGGTCTACTTAATTTCATGGGTTTTCTCAAACATCAGGTTACAACCTTCCGACTCGCCACTAGATATTTTCCTAGTCTCGAATTTTAGTACCTACATTCCTGAAGGAAACGTGAAGTACATATTACGCAATATTGAGAGATGATATTCAGGATATGTATATAGACTATTTTCACATTATTAAAGCCACGGTATTGCGCAGTATAAGCAAACGAAACCTGCGGAAAGACATGGTTAGACAAGAAAGCAAATGGAGACGTTACTCACCGCGGTGCGCGGGCGCGACGACGGCGCGGCTCGCCATCTAGCGTTTGAAATCAGAATCACACAATTAGCAAGAATCATAAACACCCGGAGACTCTCCGTCCTTTTGGAAACTTCTTCTTGGAAGGTTTCAATAAGAATAAGTATGCAATGATAATGTTATAATAACAAACAACAGCTTCACACAATTATTTCACTCCCCCAATACTAGTTTTAGAACTTTTACCACACAGTTACATTGAATACAAATAATGTTTCTTAACCGACTTCAAAAAAAGCGAAAATTCTCATTTTGTCGGAACCTTTTTTAATGTGTCTATGTTCCCGATTACTCGAAAATCGTACTTGTTTTGGTTTGAAAGGGTACACCTTTTAGTTGGTCCCATAGTAAATAAGTCAGGATCTGATGATCTTGGAAAGATTGAGGGAACTCTTCAAATATTATAGGCACACCTATGGCGATTTGGGTGTTTTTATAGTAACTCGTACATTTCTAGTCGAATAGGTTCGTTTGCAGCCAGTTATTTAAAAAAATATATTTTTTTATTTATTTATCTGTGGTTTGTTTATTGTCAGTTATTAAGTTACAGGCCGAAATTATCAAATTTGGCATGAGAAACAAATTTAAGAACAATAGATAACGCGAATAAAATATATAAAATACACCGTGTTTTTTTTTTCGTTAAATTCGACACGTTGTTTCGTACGTCAACAGAAGCTAGTCTGTGCGGAAAGAGAATAGGATTAATTTTGGGGGGCGCTGTAATGCTTTTCTACCGTATGTGCCGTATTTTCTGTTCTGTGGCCATACTGGTTAGGTTAGTTCCGTTTTTCGCCACGCCTATTCTCTTTCCGCACAGACTCTACCTGGTGTACATCGCTTTTTGTTAAGTTCAAAATTATTTCTTTTTACTTTTCATAAAAATAAATTAATATTGAGTTGATGACCATTATAAAAGACACTTCTAGTGTTGGGATTATGACAGCTCATTTAAACTGGTTGGTGATAAAATTAAGATTATGAATATTTTAAAAACGGTATGAGGTACAACAATAGTTTCTTGCAGAAATTAACTTAATTAGATCTGAAGAATGCGCCCTCGAAGTTAACGGAAATCAATAAAAACACGGTGTATAACCCCTCAAAATTATAGATCCCCTCGATCTAATTCCGAAACTTCAGAACCAGTGGGTAAATACTACTAGTACTACTACCTACTTGACCGAGGTAAATTTAAGTTACGTCCAATTGAACCGACAGTCAACCAATAAAATTGCAGTCATCAAAAGCCTATTCACCTCTCATTCCAACTATTAGTTGCGTCCTTATCGGTTGGCTGACGAAATCGGCTCGTTAGGACATGACTTAAACAATTAAGATAACATCTAAATAAAAATATCGGACTCTAGCCGTGTAAAAAAGGCTTTAAAATTAGCACTAGGCTTTGGTCATATGGAAGGATACATACAATGTGGACATGAAAATATCGGTCCAAGAAATTGCCTATTAGATAGGCTCTTAAAATGTACTAGTCTTAATTAGTACAAAGTTCCAAGCTATAAAATCACTTTTTCTGCCATCAGCCATCCTAGACAAAAATTGACAGTGATGTCTGAAATTCCAAATTATTGCTCAGGTGACTTTATACCTGAGAAAATAGCAGTTAAGGCAAAAAAAATCATTATGAGGCAAGAAATGTAGATATTTACTAAATAAGACAAGTTCATTTTGTAGTAGTATCAAATTACTGATTTCGGTTAAACTTCCCATGGGTTATTCTTCAGAAGTATGTCTGCGTCTTATTCCTCTGTGTCCATACATTTAGCAAGGACAACAAGAGGACTGTCATTCTCCATACTTTGGATCGTAACCCGACCGCAAGGGGATATCCAGGCAAAAACTAGATGGCGCTAAAAAACTAAACATTTAACGATATTATATTGAATAAAGAAACATAGTACAATAACAATTAGTTCGTAAACAGCTAATAATAAATAAATTCTAACATTTAAATACTGTGTCACTCTTGCAAAGTTGAATAATTCTAAATAATATCATTCTTATACCAAGCTTATACATGGCGTTGGATGGCGTTGTAAAATCGGGGAACAGCTTTTTGTATGGAGAATGACAGTGCATTTTGTATGAAAAAGGGCCAGAGGAATAAGGTGAGCACAGCCATATTTCTAAAGAATAACCCCCATACCCTTAAATCTAGGCATGTAACGATACATAATTTTGTCAATACGATACCGATACCGATTATTGTAGTAAATAATCGGCGATACCGATATGTAGTTAACGGCGTGCAAAGTAGGTCGTTGCCACTTAGCACACGACGTACATAGGTGCACTGTTTTCTTTTACCTCGATATATTTCTGTAGACTCAACCTTGAAAGTGTAAAGTAAAAATAAATAAATTGTCAACTCAAAATTAAAAAAAAATATATTTGTTATGAAACAAAGAGTTAATTAACAAAGTGATTATTGCACAAGGTAATAAACCGATACATAAATGAAGTCAGTAATTGAAATTACTCTTTGCAGATATTTTTTCAGACAGCATTTTATTTTCGCGCGCTTCAAATAGGTATCCGTTGTACATATATAATCGGCGATGCCGATATATCTATCGGTATCGGTATCGTTAAATCCCTACTTAAATCCCAAAACACCCAAGTAACCAGTTGAGAACGAATATGTATTTATTCAACATTTAACACAATACACTAATGGGAATAGCACCGGAAAACTGCATGCATCCCAAATTTCTATTTGTATTAAGTTTTAATACAGCTTACCAACCAATATAGGAAAATTCAAGGTTCTCCTTGAATTTTTTTATATTTATTGCTAAGCTGTATTTTCCAAGTTTATTACGGCATTTTATAAAAATTGCAATTATTTTTTATAATCAAAATTCAAGGCATAAATGAAAGTTGATAATTTTCAATTCCACTGTTTTTTTTTATTTATTTATTAAATACATATAAGGGTGGATTTCCGTCCGCGACATTTGTATGCCAAACTAAATGTATGGCATACCAATTTGTATGGCGAAAATCCACCCATAAGTAGATTTTACTACTCCTTAATCTTACTAAACCTTGCTGCCTTCATTAGGACAAATTAAAATACAGACAATCTTCGAGATGCTAGTCCCATCAGACCCAACCCCACACCACCCAACAAAAAAAAGAGTTATTAAAACCATGATAGGAAAAACAAAATAATTAAATTGAACACTAACCAGTATCATCCTGAATCTGAAAAAGAGAGATATTAGCAGTAAAAAGTATAAGAAATATAACCCACCTAGTTGCCCTCCTCCTGACCGACGACTTCTTTGTATCTTGCAATCATGAGTTTCTTCACTGTATCCCGGTATGTTTCACCAGGGGTAGGTGTGTAGATGCCTCGCTTCTGCCCAAGTCCTGCTAAGCTTGGTCGTTGCTCTGCCTCAATAGGAGCTATCCTTCCTTGTTCTGTCTTGCCTAAACCTCGCCCGGCTGACCAACCCATTTTTTGAAGCATCTTACCTCCGATCGTATCAACAACGGATGGTGGTGGGGCGGCCTGTATAGGAATATGGATAGGCTCTGGTGGATCATACCTCTTCCTGACAGGTGTCTCATCCTCACCAAACTTCATGCGCCGTTCAGCCGCACGGTCTCTGTACCCATTCATCTGTGGTGTTGAATCAAACTGTTTTCTATGCTCTGCCAAGTTCTGTTTATGCAAGTCTGATAGAGTCTTGTGCTTTGTTAAAACCTCAACGGAAGGAAACTTTCTCTTGCACAGTAGGCATGTTAATTTTGTCCAGTCTATGATGCCCTCATCATTATCAAATGCCGGTTCTGTTACTTTCTTCACTAAAAATTCATCTGGTGCCACTGGGATAGCAATAGCCTGAGCAGGCGGTGGGGATATTTCTCTCACATGTGTTAACGAGGGTCCAGCTCCAAGTACTGAAAAGCCAATGTCAGCAGAGCCCTTGCTGGGCCCTGTATCTTGTGGCTGGTCCATCACAAAATTACTCTTAGCATTTTCTTTCTTTTGGTTCAAAGTCCTTGCCCACCTCTCCATATCTTTGGCTATCTTTTTAGCCACTTTCACTTTGTCGTCCTTATCTTTTTTCTTTCTCTCCTCTGGCTCCTTAGTGATGGTATTATCTACTGTTACTGTTGGTGGATTAGGCAGCTTGGGCTGGTTAGTATTCTGTGTGGTTTGTGTTGCTGAAATATAAGTAGAGCTGGAAGCATCCCAATACATATACTGATTTGTTTGGTTATTATAGAAATACTGTGTGGTGCCATCATAGTATAGCCCAGAAGCGGGATCATAATAGTATCCAGAAGATTCATCATACATAAATGTCCTCACGTCCGGTGCAGTATACACTGTCTTCCCATCGCCTGTCGGAACTTTGATATTGGTTACTGCTTGAGTTGTTGTGCCCATAAATGCAGGGGCGGCAGGACTCCATGTGAGCTGACGAGCCTGAGCTGCTGTAATAGCGGACTGTGCCACTGCAGCTGCTGCATTAACTCGGTCTGCTTCAGATAAAGCAGAGCTGTTATTGTATGTTGTCATTTGAGCATAATAACTAGCATAATCTACTGGATTTGGAGCAGGTTTTTGAATCTTTTGTGGTTCATTGTAAAATGATATTAGTACTTCTCTGTTATCTATCTCTAATGGAGGTGAAAGGGACATTAATTCAGAATGAGCCGAGGTTGAATCTGCAATAGAATTGAAATTTAGGTATGCAAGGCACTTTGAGGCTCCAGTTAGTGTTTCCCGCCCTATTGTGATGCCTGCTATAGAATCTAAAACTTCTTTAGAGCATCTTTCTTTCAATGCTTCTAATATTTTCTCCTCAGTGGTCAGAGCATCTAACCTTCTAAACAGAAGTCTCTTTGTGATGCCCATACCTTCAGTCAGGCCGTGCCGCTCAGCATCTGCCCCATACACAGTCCCTTCTGACCTCTTTCCATTGCAGTTGCGTCTATAACAGATCTGACGCCGTTTAAAATTGTATGAACCGCACTTACAAAACCAGTCTCCTGGGGAAGCGTTTACGGCTTGTTCGTCCTTATTGTCGTAGGTACTAATGATTTCGCGATCGCGGCTGGCGGAACGACTGCGAGATCGCGTGTTGGGCACATCAACTCCACTGATGCTGGGTGGCGATGGCGGTGCAGGAATATCGCGGTCACGCTGCCGAGAAGAGCGCTGAGCGGGCGAATGCCGCCGTGATCGTGAACGCGAGCGCGAACGTGGACGTTCGTGCCGTTCCCGCGAGCGCGCCCGCCTGTCGTCACGCTCGTACCGGTCACTGCGGTCGCGCCGCTCGCGATCCCGGTCCCCGTCGCGGTCGTACCGGTCATAGCGGTCGCGGTGATGACGCGGAGATCCCCGTGCACGATCAGGAGAATCGCGCCGCATGTCCCACACAGGCGAACGCCCGCGGTCCGCCCATCGGTCCTGGCGATCCTGAGTCTCCCACCGTGAGCTTCGGTCGACGCGATCGTCTCGTCCGCGCCACGACATCTCTAATCCCTGCGAACATCCGCAGAAATCAACAAACATTACTCACAAGCCTTCCCACGTCGCCGTTGCCGCAGTTCCAATGGAGCCCTAAAAAATACTCGATCAATGACCCTTTCGCCATTTGTTTACCTGCAATCGTCACTTCGACAATTTATTGCAATTCTGCGCTGACACAGCTGATAATTCTTAACACAGAAGCAATCTCCACACAAAAAAAACTGCTTTAGATATTTAACACATTTGTCTAATACCTTTCCCTTCACGAAAAAGAATTAATTAACGCCATATTGTTTTTTTTTTTTAACTACGCAGCGCGTATCTGCGTTTAGTTTCGTCAGGTAGTTATTTAATTTCTATAGTAATCGTATCAATTTGTCAATAAATTAACTTGTGTTTTATTCATACCGTACTATGCATAAAATATTGCTTTTATTATAGTTATCTTAAAGCATTTGCCTCCTTCTAGCGCGCAGCAATGTGCGAGAGTTAAAGACTGGTAGAAGGTTTAAGTAGCACTTTTCGTTATTATGTATTAATGCGGATATCCCTTAGGTTGGCAAGCAATAAAATTTAGAAAAATTAATGCAATTGTCGATGGTGACTTAAGTTCGGTCTTTGGGGCCACAGAAAAATAATAAAAAAAATCCGGTTCCACCAGTTTTCCGGAAAATCTATGTACCACACGAGGTACGCTGCCAATTACATAGCAAACGTTCTGGTCCCCCGTGAGTCCCCTTGCCAAGCTCTCAATGAAACACAATATTAAATAAAATTAACAGTTAATTATGGAAAAACATTATTTTTAAAGAAATAAACGGTAGTAATTATTTACCTTTTTGTAATTCATTAACTGACAGTTGTATTGATTTACTAAATTTTAGACAGAATATTAAAGTTGATGTCGTGAGCATATCCAATATAATATCCCACGTTAAAACAAGTTTAAATAATCCAAAGCAGAATCGAATTCTGGTTTCTTGGCTCATATATAGCTTCATATAATATATATTACATATATGTTAAAAAGGAGATGTCGACCGTTTTGAATTCAGAGGATATTTACTTTTTTTTTACGTTTTAAGGGGGTAGAATTTTCAGAGAGAAAGACTGTTTACGTTTGCAGGTAGCTCTGTGACTAATTTGCTAGAACTTTGGTATTACCTAGAAATTCAGGCAAAAATAACAAAATTATGCCTAATTTTACAAAAAAAGACACAAAACACCCAAAAGCATGTAATATCCAACCAAAAGTAATACTGTGACAAGCTGGCAACGGTACTCGTGGTACCCGTTGTCCTTGGCTAGTAATTTTTTAAGTAATTGGCAACGGGACACCCAAGGTACACTCATATATCGCTTCTTACAAACTTCATAATAAGCGATGAATAAAATAAATGAGTGAATATATTGATAAGTTGATATGTAAAATTAAAGTCGTATACATAAAAACCACTGCCTCCATTAAGAAATCTGGCAAAAAACATTAATAACTTACCTGAGATGACATCAAGTGCTACCGTTTTGAACTCATTTTGACACTGACATAAATTTAATAATGTGGCCAGGCTAATTTATTTTTTCTATTATACAGAATACATAAATTCACTCGTTCTTATCAAAAAAATTACAAAATTGCTACAAATTTTTTTGCTATAATTTTTTTTTGTATACGTTTCACGGGTGACCCGACGTCAACTTAAGGGATATGAAGGAAAGGAAGGAAATTAATGATGCCAATAGTAGGGCAATTCTCCGAGCGTTTTGACCGCGCGGTTTGACAATCATTGTTGTCCGACGATTATTTACTATAAGAAAGGACAAATCGTGACAATTTTGATAAAACTAGACTTAAACTTGGGACTGTTTTTCGGTTTCATAAAAAGTTAACTCTAGGCATCGTTTTTTTGAACAATATTTATTGAGACAATGACGAAAATAAAATGCCGTAAAAACGCTGAATATTGGCCCAGTAACAGTGTAACCAGAAATTTAACACAACCTAGCTTTAGAAAGCCAAAAAACTTTCCAGTGTTTTTTATTTGTACTTTTATTGCTCGATTTCGATTTAAGGAGGAATTAATAAAACAAATTAGGTTCAATTAAAATAAAATTATGTAATTTACGAAACAGTTGCAAATTGTAGTTAAATTACAATTTTAACAGGTTTATCAATAAGTATAAACTATAATATTCTGTGAAACTTTTTGTTAAAAAAATATTTACGTCTACGTTTTACACGGGTTGAATACTGATTGCTCCCTAACTTAACTTAAACATAAATAATAAAATCTTAAAATTTTTTTTAGGGCCAATAGCAGTTAATCTATAAGAACAATCTATAAATCAAATATTACATTGCTACTACGTAGGTTTCATTGTAACGACAAATCTTAACATAATGCAAGCCATTTCCTATGTACACAATAAGTAAATAAACAAACGAATAATTTACTAGCGGAAGGATCTTAACTAAACTATGCTTAAGTACTACAGGCACCCGTCAATCTGATTTCTATCTTGAGAAATTATATCAGAAGCATGTCTCCAATTACGATTATTGAGTAGTATAGATTAGATTTTGATTTTAGTAGGTACGTTATTTTATATAATACACCATGTGAGAGTACTTTAATGGCAGTCACTTATTACTTAGTTCAAAATCATTTTGTAACATTCATGCAAATCCAGTTTTTTATGAACACATGTTTTAGACATGTACCTAAATGTACCATTCCACTAATTTACCATGATTAATTTTGATTAACATTTTAAGACTAAAACTTCAGTCATCTTAACATTCATAAGTGAATGGAGTGACACACAACACAATCCAATTCCGTCATCTAACCGATAAGGACGCAGTTAGTTCGTCAAAAAGAGAACATATTTATTTCCCATTCTAACCCTTGTTAGCTGCGTCTGAATGTAACGCACGGGCAAAATTAGCTCGTTCGGACGTTACTTTAAGATGAAAAATGTGTGCTTATAATATCAGGCACTAGACAATTCCTAGCGCCGTTAATTTATTTCCCTCTTAGTTAATTTCGTGAAAATCTTGATTATTCTAAATTTCCAATTTTAACTCAGACCACCATGTGAGATACAAAACACATAACAGCCCAATTTCACGTATTTGCAACAAAAACGATACAGCGAAAGAGAAAAATCTAGTATTCAAATCGCGTTAGTTCTAAAAAGTAGAGTTTTCAAACAAGTATTTTTCACGTCAATATATCTCTAATTTAAGTAAGTGACCCAGTATCCTGTCATGTGTTTTGTTCAGATTATAATTATGCAGCTAGATAACGTATCCTAGGTCGTACTACTTCAAGACAATACGTGCCTCATCTTCGTATCGTTTTTTTTTAGACTACTCGTGTTGACCTGTGAGCAGGTGTTCACGAAGTGTGCAAATTTCGCGTTCAATATTTTCACGAGCAAGGGGCTCAAAGCATTCGAACTCTGGGGTGTGGTATAGCTTGGGGATCTGGGAGAATTGATTCAGGACCTGAAAACAGAAATAAATGATAAATATTTAATAAGTGAAGCACACGTGATGTTATGGTAGCCGAGTGGTTTAAACATGCGCCTTTCAAGCAGAGGTCGTGGGTTCGAATCCTGGCTCGTGATGAGTCAATGAGTTTTTCGGAACTTATGTACGAAATATTATTAGATATATACCATTAGCTTTTCGGTCAAGGAAAAACATCGTAAGGAGACCTACATTCATCCGCGAAAAAATTCAAAGGTGTATGTGAAGCCCCAGCTAGCCCAGCCAGCCCATTCACTCTCGTCTATGAGAGTCCCAGCGGTGGGACGTATATAGGCTGATGATGATGATAATTGCAGAGGTGAGGAGTGTTATGCGCGAATTTTCTTTATGTGAAGGAAATCCTTAGAAGTAATGTCTGCACTACAGACTCTACGATGTAGAGGAGCAACTAAACCAATTGAGTCATCGATGTAACATTTGGAGTAAGCAAATAGAAGCGGTAAAAGATTTAACACACAACCACTTCACATAACTGATGAAACTATTCTCAAAAACTGATTGCAAAAGTCGACCTTACAATGGTTTCTACAAGTTATGTGTGCTGAACTGACCTTGATCCTTAGTTCCACATAGTTTTTGTTACTGAGCGCAGCGTATTCAGCGCGCACTAACTTGGCGTGCGCTTCGTACTCTTCTCGACTTGCGGCTAGGATGGCGAGCTCACAGTCCCCAAACAACTGCAAGTCGCGCAGTGGCGCCGGTCCAGGCGTGCCTCCTCCCGGTGACCCCGCACCACATGCACCACACCATGCCGCTTCATCATCCGTCAGCAGCGCTAGCACGTACGAGGTCAGGTCTTGCTGCAAATATCATGCCATATATAGAACCATAACTAAACATTCCACTTAACACCGCCTCATGATACCATTCTTGATACTTTCCTCCACCACAACGGGAGTTGAGAGTCGAATCAGCTTGAATTACTGAACTTAAATTGCTGAACTTAAAACGTTAACCCCTTGAAACGTAAGCATTGGCCAGATATTAGACCTGGCACATCTGTTAAGTGTGACAAAGTACAAATTTAGGCGGATTTGTAGCGGAGACCTTGCGCGTGTGTTAATTGTGTCAATGTTATTATACATCATATGCAATGTTACGTGTAGCCATTTAAATCTCAGAAAAGACTGTACAATTTACTTTAGTAAGTGAGCTCCTAAGTATTACTTTTTTTAAACTACAAAATTTACTTGGTCCTATGCTAGGGCTACGAACTACTACTCACAGATTGCGGGTGCAGACGTAACAGATCGGCAAGAAGACGCACTGTGAGGTCTGTAGGCGTGTGCCGTAACACCACAGCCAGCTTAAATGCCGCTGGTTGGATTACATCGTCTATACCCTTTGCTAACAGGTTTTGCCATACACCGGCCTAAAACAGAAACCAAGAAATATATAAAACTGGTTATGAATTAACTTGAAGAAAGCCAATCTACAAATGAAAAAAGCTTGTAAAACCTTGGATTCGGCGTAATATTGAAGTAATAATTGATTTTAGATGGGAAATGAAGCGTAATATTTAAGTAATAATTGATTGTAGATAGGAAAAAAACTATAAGTCATTTGGTATTTTTGAGTTTCTAGCATTACTTTGTTTCAAGCAGGGTAACGGTACAAAAAATACACACTTGATATGCCACGCAATTGCGTAGCGAGTGCCAAACGGTGTCAGGCGGTGCAGTTTCTGAGATACGCGTCCAGGCTGCATCCATATCGGGGCACACCAGCACGCTGCACGCTGCGCGCCACATGCGCGCCGCGGCGCAGCCTTCGCGTGCCCCCACCGGTACTAACAAGTGCAACGTTAATGGCTTTGTCTTTGTCATTCTGCACTCAGACACGTTCTGCATCCTGCGATGATGCTGGCTCTTTAAGTAGGTACTTCAAGGCATGTCCAGATCATAGGATGCAGAACGATGGCATTGACAAAGTGATTATTCATTTAAACTACATGTGCTAGCTGAACACACTCGCTGAGGCCGTGCCCAGACGGAATAATTTCATCGTAAATCTGGTCAGATGGGTAAAAAAACTACATATACGTATCTTACTAAGGCAGGATGTTTTAATAGTTAACTGTAGCACATGTTATGTAATCAAAACTTCACTGTTGGTATAATAATTGCGAAAAAATCCATACCGCACTCTGGTGCAGTGCAGAGCAACTTTGAGTGTAGTTAGTTAATTGTGAATGTGTCTACTTAAACCTGCTACTACATAATATGTATTTCTAACCTTGACATTGACATACAAATAAGTAATAATTACTTTTTAAGTTAAGTATACATTTGAGCGCAATGCCACATAAAAAATATATGATGTATTTACGAATACATTTTTAAACAACAATGAACGCATTATCAATCGGTCAATCACTCACCTCCTGTATCCGGTTCTTTCCACCATGCTTTCGCCAGCTTGAATGAAATATGGCCGTGAAGCCAAACAGTCACCTGCAATGCAAAACACACATCTAGAACACATTTTTCATTAACAATTCGCGATCATCTTCATGTAAAAAAAATATCACAAATTTAAATCGTTTGACATGTCAGTATCAGTGCATTAACAAAACGCGAAAATGTTGTTGGGAAATTACTTGTCATTTTAATCAATTGAGTAGTTTTTCTATTTGTTTTAAATAAAATGAAGTTGTATATTTATTGATGCTTTTATGACACCGACTCACTTAAAATTATCGAGGATTTTCCGGGCTCTGACGTGTTACTTGTTAAAGAAATTGTTTGTTTGATTACGGCGAGCGAGGGGTGCGGACAACTGTCATGGTCGCCTCGGCGCCAACTCGGCGCCAGGCCTTTCTCGACAGGGTAGGCCTATAGCGATGTATAGAAGTCGATAAAGTTATCGATTAAAATAGGCATGAGCTGAAACATTAATTTTACTCAAATGTATAAATGGCAATTGTTAACGGTAGAGCATCCAGATTCCAGATATAAGAAAATAGGTACTATTTTCACATTATTTTTTAAACGAAATAAATGTTGATAAACATCTTTCGGCACCGTGCACTGCGCCTTACATATACAGGGTGTTTGGAAGCTGAGTGCAAAGCTTTAAGGGCTAGCTAAGGGATAGCTGAGATGTTTTTGAAAATTTTTAGCCATATATGTCTTAGAGTACGGCTACGATAACTTTACAAAGCGGAACATGGCAGCACCTCCGTTTAAAAGGCAAATTTCTGTAAAAATGCGACTTTTAAATATAGGTGTTTGCCATCCGGTCTACAAAGTGATCGTAGTTGCACTCTAGACGAAATTAGGTTCTTTCTTAAATTGAAAATTTTTGAATTTTTGAAAAATAGGTAAGTACCCAGAATTAATATCAAATTGAAAAATATTAATGAACCAGATGTTGGATGTTGCCTACCAGGGATACCTGCATTCGCAACCACGGAACTTTCGCATTCGTTTGAGAATTCACATCCGCATAAAATCTATGCGGTTACGGATCTATGAAATTAGAAATTTATTAGGGTTCCGTACCTCAAAAGAGAAAAACGGAACCCTTATAGGATCACTTTGTTGTTCGTCTGTCTGTGCGTCTGTCAAGACCCTTTTTCTCAGCAACGCGTGGAGGTATCAAGTTAAAATTAATATCATACACTCAGGTTTGCAATTCCTTGGAGCAGTGAAACATACAAATTTTTAAGTCAACGCAATCAAAAGATACGGCCGTTTATACTCCATTTACGCCGCATATTTTGACGTTCAAGGGAATCAAAACCTTTAGGGTACTTCCCGTTGACCTAGAATCATGAAATGAGAAGGAGTAATGTCATGTAGCACAAGTTAATAAAAATATCCGAAAACTGTAAATTTGTACGGTGGTTCTTGGTGGTACTTCGTGTGTGAATCCGATTCGCACTTGGTCGGTTTTTTGTTCCATTAATCCCCTATGGATAGCCAATGGCGCAAAACGCACATCTGTAACGCAGGGCAATGTACGCGCGTTAAACTGTATGTTACTATACCGTGTCGCGCGCGAGATAGCTCGCAGCTTTTTCCTAGTGAGGTACGGTACGGAAACCTACAACAGAAAACAGTTTTTATTGTTACCGTTATACAGGGTGTCCCATAACTCACACGTCACAATGACACCGGGGCTAGGTCAGCTCAAGAGGCACCAAACTAGCCTAATAATTATGACCTTAGTAAAAGTTGCACGGTTTTCGAGATAATGGCAAATTAAAACTTTTTAGAAATTTTCACGTTTTTTAACATGTGTAGTACCAGCACCAGCGTGTGCTCCAGTAGCTCTTAAATCACTTTATTTTTATGTGTACGCTGTCATGAATAGTAAATTGAGACGACAAAAGTGTTATTTGGTCGATAACTAGTGTAATGTGCGAAAAAATACTGCATTTATCTTGAAACGTGGAAATTTCTAATAAGCTTTAATTTGCCCCTATCTCGAAAACCGTGCAACTTTTACAGAGGTCATATTAGGCTGGTTTGGTGCCTCTTAAGCTGACCTAGCCCCGGTGTCACTGTGACGTGTGATGTGAGTTATGGGACACCGGACACCCTGAATCTACTTATTATGAATAGAGTGTTGGCTTAAAATCGATATTTTGTCATTAGTCGTATGACTGTGTACATCACTATAGCCCGGGGGATGGAGAAGCAAATACCAGCACGCATGCGCCCCCGCGCGTGAAGTGCCTTTTCTAATTACCAATCTAACAGTTGCCTTTGAAAAACTAGTCGTTTCTCCTCGTCATAAGACTTAGATTACATAAAAAACTATTACTCTTCATGTGATATTACCACAATATTAGTCAACTTTTTTATTGCGAGTTTTCGCCTACTAGGTTGTATGAATAATTAAATCCCATCAAAAACATTACATGTAAAAAGATGCTAAAAGTTTTGAGATAGATGTAATTGTAAGTCAGTACCGGGGTTGGGGGGTGTACATACATAGGAACTCGGTTTCCGGTTTAAGGAGACGACGATAAACGATACAGGCTGGAAAGTATGTAGGGGCAAGTGCTGTACCTGTGGATGATTGTACCTTTGGACACTGCAAGTATTAAAAAAACAACTAACCGTAGACTAATATGGTGCATTTAAACGAAAACTATTTTTCTCGTATGGTAACACTAGCTAGTCGCCATTTTTATAAATGACCGGGATTATGACTCTTGCGGCGGTGACAAGTTTTTGTGCCAAAAAGTAAGTTTTTACCCTTACTTTAAGCTTATTTTTTGTGAATTCAGTAAATAATACGGGTGTGTATGTCATTACATACTCAATTTCAGGGTTTGATCGTTGCTTGCTTACGTATTTGCTTATCGCCGGTAGTTTAAAATGTGACCAGTATCGTTTTAAAATTTAAAATGACAAATTTGTACTTGTGGACAACTTCAAGGGAGCCATTCATTTATTACGTAAGACGATTTTTGCCAGTTTTTGACCCCCCCCCCCCCCCTAATGTAAGAAAAAATAAGAATCGGAGAAGTGTTGTCATGTCATGTGTCAAAACTTCAAAAGGTCTTTGCTTACCTACATGCAACTTTTGTAAACGAGGATATCATAAAATGTCCGTTCCAAAGGCTCACAAAAAAAACGAATCTACTTTTATATTTAAAAAAAAATTACTTGTTAAACGATGATTCTGATGACTAGATACTCGTCAAACTTCAATGACTTTGCTAAAGAGTTGTATCGAGAATATTGTAAAGCAAAGAAGTAAAAGGTCTATAAATAAATACCGAACGCGTTATTAGATACTTAGTGATTATTTTTATCTCGTTAATTAAGTGTTTCTAGAAGAAACAATTCGTTAAAAGTATGTTGTTGATTTCTGTCCATAGGTACAGTGCCGTCCATAGGTAGGTTTATTAAAGTCCATGGGTACAATTAGCAGTTGTACAGTCAAGGGCACCAATATGTATACACCACAAAGTTTCAAAAATATGTATACAGCTCTTATTAGTATGGCAGTAAGGTTTATGTATACATATTTTGGAACTTTGTGTGGATGTTTATCTTTGCCCTTGACTGTACCTATGGACAAAAATGATGTTTTCAAAAATATGCTTATATCTCTTGTTTCCAGATAGCTGATGTGTTAAAAGTCTGTGATCATTAAAGACTAGTTAATTGGTCTAAGAAAAGAATAAAGAGTTTGATGATAACCTCAACAGTTTTTTAATAATTATCAAAATTAGTTCAAAATCTGAAAAGTGTCCACAGGTTGAGCACTTGCCCCTACCTACCAAGGCCCTTAAAATAAATAGCCGGACGAAGCATTTTTAATCGGCCGGCTGCTTGTACTTACGAGCCCGCACGCACACATCAACTACCTACTACCTGCTTTTTTCCTACTACCCGCAGCGCGCATACATTGACTTGACCAACCAGCGTTAAGTTAGCCGGCGGACTATTGATGCTTCAGTTCTTCAAAATAAAAAAAAAACATGCAAATAAATGTAACACTCACCACCAAAAATACGCAAGTAATTATAACGAGCTAGACACGTTATTATATCGGATTAGCAAAGTAATATTTTTGTTTTAATTAGCATGGATTTCCGCAAAGTAACGCCTGATTCAATCAATTATCATAATTTCACTGACAGTCGTTCTGCAAATATTTGCGCCACTGCATCAATTTTGCACTTTTTTTAAATTGCGAATTCTCGTTTTTTTCACAGGATCGCTAGAAATATATTCAAATAATCAATATCACGTGGAGGGAAGTGGTTAATTTTAATATCTTAGAAAATACAGGAGTTTAAAATTTTAGGTCGACAGGTGAACGACATCAATGTCAAGCAAACGACATTTTTTTTACCAAGATATAGACAATGGGTACAGGTTTGCGACAAATATGTCCCAACTTAACTGAAATTGTTAGCATGTTAACGACTACGGTTGCAGGTAAGTGACATTTTAAATAGGGATGTAACGATACACAGTTTTGCCGATACGATACCGATATATTAGCTAAATAATGAAGTATGAATTTCAGATATTTTTATGTCCTTATTATAAGTAATGGCAATGAGTACTGGTTATATTTACCAGAGAGTCAACCTTGAAAGTGTAAAGTAAAAATAATAAATTGTCAACTCAAAATTCTTTTCTTTTATTAAGAACCAAAGATTTAATTAACATAGTAATTATCATTGCACAAGGTAATAGAATAGACCAATACATAAATTAAGTCAGAAATTGAAATTACTTTTTGCAGATTTTTTTTCATACAGCAAATTCTTCAAATATCGGTTGTATAATATCGGCGATACCGATATCGCATGTTGAGAACGAAACTGACCCAACTCAAAAAAGCAGATTTGTGGGAAATCGCAAAAATGTTATTGACTATTAGGTTTGTCCACGTTTAAACTCTTATAACTTTTTGACGTGATAACGTCTTATAAATCGATGAAGCCGGCTGCACGCACGAAAAAGTGTCCCGTTACCTTGCAGGGTCGTTACCTGTCAAATAGGTACTTTATATTATTCCAGCACTAAAGTCGTTAAGACGATAGTTTCTTACAAATTGTTAATAAAATAGCCCTTATTCCCTAAGATACGGCTGTCAAAAATCTCTATTGAATGACAAGAGACCAGTGGCGGATTTGCCCTAAGGCCCAGTAGGCCCGGGCCTAGGGCGGCCAGATATTAGGGGCGGCCAATCGTGACAAAAAATCACTGCTGCTGCTGAGAAAAGGGCGGCTGGTACTCAAGTCAAAGTCAAAGTCAAAGTCAAAGTCAAAGTCAAAGTCAAAGTCAAAGTCAAAGTCAAAGTCAAAGTCAAAGTCAAAGTCAAAGTCAAAGTCAAAGTCAAAGTCAAAGTCAAAGTCAAAGTCAAAGTCAAAGTCAAAGTCAAAGTCAAAGTCAAAGTCAAAGTCAAAGTCAAAGTCAAAGTCAAAGTCAAAGTCAAAGTCAAAGTCAAAGTCAAAGTCAAAGTCAAAGTCAAAGTCAAAGTCAAAGTCAAAGTCAAAGTCAAAGTCAAAGTCAAAGTCAAAGTCAAAGTCAAAGTCAAAGTCAAAGTCAAAGTCAAAGTCAAAGTCAAAGTCAAAGTCAAAGTCAAAGTCAAAGTCAAAGTCAAAGTCAAAGTCAAAGTCAAAGTCAAAGTCAAAGTCAAAGTCAAAGTCAAAGTCAAAGTCAAAGTCAAAGTCAAAGTCAAAGTCAAGGTCAAGGTCAAGGTCAAGGTCAAAGTCAAAGTCAAAGTCAAGGTCAAGGTCAAGGTCAAGGTCAAAGTCAAGGTCAAGGTCAAGGTCAAGGTCAAGGTCAAGGTCAAGGTCAAGGTCAAGGTCAAGGTCAAGGTCAAGGTCAAGGTCAAAGTCAAAGTCAAAGTCAAAGTCAAAGTCAAAGTCAAAGTCAAAGTCAAAGTCAAAGTCAAAGTCAAAGTCAAAGTCAGGGTCAAGGTCAACGTTATCACGTTCGACTATCGTCAGTAAACCGACTTTACAGACAACCGATTTTTTTTTCTTAAATGCTGTATTTTAAAAGTGATATACGTTTTACTTATGGTAACTTGTCCTTGTTTAATTGCTGTTGCACAATCCTAATTAATTATTAAGAAACATTTTCAAAAATGGTTTTCAAAAAAATACTCCTTATTAAGTCACTTTAGTATTAAGAATTATGATGTATGGCTTGTTTTATTTCGAATTGGGTCTGTTTAAAAGTAACTTAATATAATAACGGTCGGCATAACTATTAAAGTGTCAGTTTATATTTAACTAAATCTAAAAACTTACAATAAAAGACCGTGTGTTTTTTTTTACTTTTATTTAATTCAGTCTCATTAACAGATCTTCTTCAGAATCTTTAGCAGATTAATATTTTTTATACCAAAAATAGACAGAATAGTCTTTTAAAACATACAAAATTAAAAAGAAATGCGTATCAAACTTAAACAATACAAATAAACAAATTTACCCTTCTTTTAATCATAATTAAATAGGTCTTCAACCTGCATAAAATTAACAAATATAACACTTTATAGAAGGCATTTCACCCTTTTATATAGTACTAAAAATAAAACTTAGGCCTTAAACCTTACAAAAACAAAACATTTTATAAATCTTCTAAAGCTTTTTAGGAATCATTGTTCACAACTCAGATCTTAACAGGTATCATTATAAACATGAGATCAGTCATCAACCTTAATCACATAATTTGACTATAAAGAACTATAAAAACTAGCATAATAGTGAGGTATTAAGTTTTTCTTAACTAAATCTTTGAGATCCTTTTTCTTATTATCCTTTAACGCAATGGCCTGCTGATAAAGGGGTTCCATTTGAATGTCACCCCGATTTAACATTTTCTTTCTTTTGTTTCGCATATCAATTGTAGAAAAATCAGTATCTGCATAGGACGTTTTGTAATGAAATAGGAACTCATCACTTTTTACAAATTTTAGAACCTTTATGTCGTTCCACTTTACCGCCTCTTTATTTAAATTCTCATTAAAATTATAGGCCCACTGTTCTTGCAGATCTTTAAGGTCTTTAAAAAACCGATAATGTAGTTCTTTGACGGTAAAGGGTTTACCAGACTTTCGGGCACTTTTAATTATTGTGATGTATTGATGTGGTGTGTATATTGGACCAGCTTTTTCATTTTTTTTTATTTCTTTCTCGATTAAACTGTGCACATTATCGGCCTCATTTTGAGTGTGACCTTTTATTAAGAACTTATGAGTAATAGTCGCTATGTTGGGAAAATAGGCTACCGCATATGAGTATAAACTGGTTATGAATTTGTTTTTATTCTGGCCGGCGCAATTATCAGAATAAAAGGTAATGTGCAACATTTCACCTGAGTGTTTATTGCTTAAAAACTCCAGGTAGTCAAATATACATGAACCTATTTCACTTGCACCCCTCTGTCCCTGTGTTTCGTCCCAAAAAAAACAGTACACATCGTCGTAAGCCGAGTTTTCCTGATGACCAAGGGCTGTTAATTGAGTTATGGTGAAATCAAGACAATTGATTTTAGACGAGTAGTAAAAGTACGCTGGACTGGGACATAGCATTACAGATTGTAAATCATACACGGCACAGATATGATTTGCATCAATACTGGCACGGTCTTGTCGTTTTTCTTGACGGCACAAATCCTTCTCAATGAGGTGTTTATCATAATTCGATTTCAATGATTGTTTCAAGTTTGGTGGAGCAATTTGGTAAGACAAACATGTTTCACATCTATCCTTTTTGGGCTGAAAAAAGCCAATATCAAAGTCTTTGTTGAATGTATTTATATACATCCAATAAGGACATTCAGTTAAGTTATTTTCTTTTTGTTTTTGGTTAAAATCCCTCCATAAATCCCTAATAGTCTTACCATCTGAAATATACTCTTTACTTGTTAATTCCCTAAGGTAATGCGATTCAATTCTAGGAATCGAATTAATGTGATCTTTAATCCTCTGCAATAGGTCCTGATCTATGGTTTTCCTTTCTATGTGTTTCCCGCGTTGATCAGGTTCGATGGTGCCATGCACGTTAGTTTTTTTTTTCACCGTCCTAATTTGCCGATCGGAAATGTCCAAAGTATTAATAAAGTACGTTTTACATACACGAATTTTCTGACCATTAACTTTAAAATAAAATGCGCTATTAGGCATTCGTGGTTTTTCAGAATTTGTGTATTTATATTTGGGATTTATTTCTGTTAAAGATGCGCTTATATAAGCACGTTGCACTTCTAAATCGGGTAAATTCCAGTAGTTTTCAAACAACGATGATCTGTCAGCTTCTCCAATATTATCTGCACACTTTAGTCTGCAGTTACAAACTGGCTTCATGCTTCGAGCCGGTATTGCTTTCTTTGATCTAGAAAGTGATGTATAAGCTTGACCACTGTTTCTTAATCTCTTAGCCATATTTTGTTTCCACGAGCCTGTGTTTCTTTTACGTTTCCGCGATCTCTTGTTATTGGTTTGTTCCTCTATATTTTCCACCACAGGGTCATCATTGTCAACTTCTGGTGTAGAACAACTTGAAGTTGACGAAGAACTTGAAGCTGGTACTAAGCAGTCATTTCGATTCACATTTGAAAAGGTTGGGTCATTGTCGCTCAAGTCTACATCACTTTCATCGGTATTTATTGGAGAGACACGATAATCTGGCTTACAATCTGCTACTGCTCGCCGTCCTGTATCGGAACCTGGAACTAGAGTACTAGTATTTGTTGTCTTGGGAGTCCTGGAACTGGATGAACTGGAAGTACTTGAGGACGAGGTGCTACTTGACGACGAAGTACTGCTTGAAGACGAGCTACTAGAACTTGAACTTCTTGTGCGTGGACTCTTTAGATGATTTATGTCACTTTGGTTCCCATTATTTTCGGGAGTAGATTCGCAGACCTAAAAATAAATAATTGTGAATACCTACATGTGTTAATCTATGTTATTTACTGAAAATCATATTCGATAAATATGAGCATACTTACATTTAAAGATCTAATCTGCAATAAATTAGGCCCGGTACGTGTTTGATCACGTGGTGGCGTATCTTCTATTATGGATGGACTGGAGGGGATGTTTTCCTTGCCAAATTCATCATTAATTTGCTGAAAACAAAATACACCATAACAATTCATTGAGGTTTTAAAATCCATTGGAAATCAAACACATTAAACATTTTAATGGACACTAAAATTATAACAATAAAAATAATAAAGCGACTGACCTCATTTAGTTTGTGATTCATCACCATTTGCAGTATGTGATCAGCTCTTTTCTTCATTTTAATGTGATGTAAAGTGACCTTTATGTAGCCAGGTTATTTACTAAAACATAATAAAAAAAGCGCATTACCAAATGAGTCATTAAATATTACGTTTGATTAAATCAAGTACAGACGTATTATAAAATAAGTATATAAACTATATAAACAATCAATATAAAACAGGCACTTTTTTAATTATACCACTATCTCATCCGTAATGTTTAATACCAAAGCGACTCAAAGACAAATGTGTCACTAAATCAAATACATGCAAAAGTATTAAAGTGACACAATTACAAGTTGGGTCTCTTTAACATTAATATAATTGTGCAAACTTACTGTATTGATCACTACTGTAGGGACTCATTCGGTTTTAGGTCACTTTTAAATTAACCGTTACGCGCGTGATTGGTACAACCTGTGACGCAACACTGAAGCGGCCGATGTCGTTCCGACGGCAGGTGCGGGAGGGGGCGAGTCACAAAGAGACTAGCAATGTAACTCTGAACTCTTCTAACTAGAAAAGGGCTGTTTTAAATTGTCTACGTTGTGAAGTATGCATTTAAAGGTCGTTCTGTATAACTAACTCAATTTCGCAAATTTTCGAGTTGGGTCACTTTCGTTCTCAACATGCGATATATCGGCCGATATATCGGTATCGGTATCGTTACATCCCTAATTTTAAATAAATAATATTTTGATCATACATCAGCATTAATGGCGAGTATATCACGCACCTTCGGTTTGGCGACGATATCGTGGTCATGGCAGAGACGCTGGAGGATCTTGGTACGATGCTCGAAGATCTCAACAGAGTATTCCGACAGGTGGGCCTTAAGATTAATACGGACAAGACGAAAATCATGTCGAATGTCCATGTAGCGCCCACCACCGTATTGGTTGGTAACTCGGTCTTCGAAGTTGTCGCGAATACATCTGTCTAGAACAAACAGTCCATCTAGGCAGGTCCAGCTTCGAGAAAGAGATCAATCGATGTATCCAACTCGGATGGACAGCGTTTGGAAAACTGCAAGTGCAAGTGTCTTCTCGTCTAAGATACCTCAGTGCTTGAAGACGAAACTGTTCAAGCAGTGCGTATTACCGATGATGACCTACGGAGCCGAGACGTGGTCTCTAACTATGGGCCTCTTAAGGAAGCTCAGAGTAACTCAGCGAGCTATGTAAAGCTCGGGATCTCTCTACGACTAAAGTATCTAAACTCTTCAAGTTTTGTCTCATTTGATTGGTATTGACGAGCCCGAGTCGTTAAATCTGGTGACGAGGGTCTAATGATGGAGTTAGAATGTAGAGAGTAAAACTATTCAACTGTTACTAGCCACCCCCTCGAATTCAGGCTTATTTGGCTGGCTAATACCAGCAGTAGGTCAGATGATGGAATCAGGATATGAAAAGTGGAAATCCTCAACCATCACAAATAATGCCTTCGAGTTTGAGCTGTTTGTTTGGTACTGACGAGCTCAATACGTTATACTTGCTAACAAAGATTTCATGATTGTGTCAGGAGGCGGGCATTAGAACTTTTAATATTAGAGGGATTCTACAAGAAATGTCTTTTATATATTGGTTCGCAACTCTTTGTCCACACAAGTCTGACTCGTACTTGGCCGCTTATTAGTTTTAGTAGTAGTCTGGGACCCAATGAGAATAAAATTCATTTCCGTGGGACTTACCTCCGCCATACGGACTACTGGTATGTACTTATTCGGCATACTTTCCTAAACATAAAAAGTGCGGTAGTCACTTCCTAGGGGTATGGAGGGGGTAGCTATGACGTAACAAAGATGGCGGCCGGGCATATTCTATTTACGCTATGTTTAGATAACTACTGGGCCGATTTACTCAAGTAGGGTGTCAAATGAAAGATAATTAAATGAACATTATTTTATTCTAAGGATTTAATACTGTAAACCTAAAACCAAATGAAATATTTTCAAAAAACTACAATTTGTAAAATCAAACTTTTTTTATCATGTGAAAAACTCGGAAACCGTTAGGATTATGGAAATCTGGAATATTATAAAAAAAATAGATACATTTATCACCTTTCGAATAAACTTTAAATCATTAAAATCGAGCTATAAACAACGGAACTGCAGTCGTCTAAGTGAGCGTGGGTAGCGCCGAACTGACTATGGTACTTCGATTTTGGTACGAATAATCTTGTAAATAACGTAACAAAACGGGTACAATCACAGCAAAATAAAAAAGTATTATGGGTGCTTGACTAAATGTCATAGAGGTTTGCAAGACAAAGAGATTGGCATTTGTTTTTTTTTTCAAGATGGCGACTTCAATATGGCGGCTGATTTATTATGGGGGCCGAAATGCAGTATGGGGGGGTTTTTGGGGCCTACGACTCTGAATCTGAAATCAGAATTTTTTCGTTCATACAAAAAATATATTTTTTCATACAACTAAAAAAAGTAAATTTTGCGAGCCCGAAGGGTGAGCTTCAGGGTACAAGGACGAGCCCCCGCGGAGGGCCGCAGACCCGACGCGTCGTCACCTTGGCAAGCTCTCCTCATCCCCAAGTAACCTAAAGCGAGGCCGAAGGCCGAGCTCCGCGTAGGGCCGAAGGCCCGAAGCCTCCGAATATTCCCAATTTTCTCTATATCCAAGTATATTTAAGCTCACCTGAGGGCCGCAGGCCCTCGGGGGAGTGTCAGCGATGCGAGGCCAAAGGCCGAGCTCCGCGTGGCACCGAAGGTGCGGAGCGTCACAGCGCCGCTCCCAATTACGCGAGCCCAAGGGCCGCAGGCCCGAAGGGCGAGCCCACCCAGATCCTTACTACCCTCACAGTATCTTATAGCTCTCCCGAGGACGGCAGGCCCTCGGGGGAGCGTCAGTGACGCGAGGTCGAAGGCCGAGCTCCGCGTAGCACCAAAGGTGCGGAGCGTCACAGCATCGCTCCCACTTACGCGAGTCCAAGGGCCGCAGGCCCGAAGGGCGAGCCCACCTAGATCCTTACTACCCCCTAAGTATCTTATAGCTCTCCCGAGGGCTGCAGGCCCTCGGGGGAGCGTATGCGACGCGAGGTCGAAGGCCGAGCTCCGCGTAGCACCGAAGGGGCCCTCGGGTGAGCTGAAAGACACTTGGGGATTAGTAAGGATCTGGGTGAGCTCGTCCTTCGGGCCTGCGGCCCTTGGGCTTGCATAAGTGGGAGCGGCACTGTGACGCTCCGCATCTTCGGTGCTATGCGGAGCTCCGCCTTCGGCCTCGCGTCGCTGGCGCTCCCCCGGGGGCCTGCGGCCCTCGGGAGAGCTATAAGATACTATGAGGGTAGTAAGGATCTGGGTGGGCTCGCCCTTCGGGCCTGCGGCCCTTGGACTCCCGTAAGTGGGAGCGGTGCTGTGACGCTCCGCACCTTCGGTGCTACGCGGAGCTCGGCCTTCGGCCTCGCGTCACTGACGCTCCCCCGGGGGCCTGCCGTCCTCGGGAGAGGTATAAGATACTGTGAGGGTAGTAAGGATCTGGGTGGGCTCGCCCTTCGGGCCTGCGGCCCTTAGGCTCGCGTAATTGGGAGCGGCGCTGTGACGCTCCGCACCTTCGGTGCTACGCGGAGCTCGGTCTTCGGCCTCGCATCGCTGACACTCGCCCGAGGTTGAGCTTAAATATACTTGGATATAGAGAAAATTGGGACTATTCGGACGCTTCGAGCCTTCGGCCCTACGCGGAGCTCGGCCTTCGGCCTCGCTTTAGGTTACTTGGGGATGAGGAGAGCTTGCCAAGGGGACGACGCGTCGGGCCTGCGGCTCTCCGCGGGGGCTCGGCCTCGCACCCTGAAGCTCGCCCTTCGGGCTCGCAAAATTGACTTTTTTTAGTTGTATGAAAAAAAATATTTTTTGTATGAACGAAAAAATTCTGATTTCAGATTCAGACTCGTAGGCCCCAAAAACTCCCCCATACTGAATTTCGGCCCCCTCGGACTAATTTGAAAATCGGCCACCATATTGAAGTCGCCATCTTGAAAAAAATAACAAATGCCACTCTCTTTTTATTTTATTAGTCAAGCACCCATAATACTTTTTTATTTTGCTGTGATTGTACCCGTTTTGTTACGTTATTTACAAGATTATTCGTACCAAAATCGAAGTACCATAGTCAGTTCGGCGCTACCCACGCTCACTTAGACGACTGCAGTTCCGTTGTTTATAGCTAGATTTTAATGATTTAAAGTTTATTCGAAAGGTGATAAATGTATCTATTTTTTTTATAATATTCCAAATTTCGATAATCTTAACGGTTTCAGAGTTTTTCACATGTGAAAAAAAGTTTGATTTTACAAATTGTAGTTTTTTGAAAATATTTCATTTGGCTTTAGGTTTACAGTATTGAATCCTTAGAATAAAATAATGTTCATTTAATTATCTTTCATTTGACACCCTATTTGAGTAAATCGGCCCAGTACTTATCTAAACATAGTGTAAGTAGAATAGGCCCGGCCGCCATCTTTGTTACGTCATAGCTACCCCCTCCATACCCCTAGGAAGTGACTACCGCACTTTTTATGTTCAGGAAAATATGCCGAATAAGTACATACCAGTAGTTCGTATGGCGGAGATGAGTCACACGAAAATCGTTATTTGAAGACTTTTTGACAATTGGGTCCCACACTATAGACTAAAAAAAACATTAGCGATACATAAATGTTTGGTTTACACAGTAAGTTCTTAAATAATTGTCGTTCGCTGTTTTTCTAAAGACAAATGAACGACATACAGGTGATGGACAAAATGACAGTTATATCATCAAAACAAATAAAGAATTTGGTTGATGAACTGCATATTTATATACATAACAACAGACCATACTTTACGTGTTATAAATTAAAATTAATGCAATAGTACACACATCAACCAAAATATGGAAGACAGAATATAGACTACTTACCCATTACAAATTCCCGCTCGCGTAAGTGCATTGATCGTAATTTTTCACTGTAGCACGCTGACGACGTGTAACTCGGAACAGTGTAAGGTGGCAACTGAAGGTCTCGATTTATGCGGGGTAAGGCGGGCCAGACGAAATAGTGGTCACACAGTTGTAACGTTTGTGTCATGACAAGTGAACGACAAAAATGCCGTGAACAAACTTTAATTTCGAATAATTCGTAACATAAGTATAGTATTATTATTCGACATAGTAGTATTAAATCTTGATCATATACGTAAGTGAAATAGAGTACTCAAACTAAGCTAAATCGCTAATGTATGTGTTTTTATTACAACGTAACATGAGTAGGTACAGTGGCGTGGCGTAAAAGATATCCTTGGGCAAGCCGGTGGAGATTTAGTGTACATTTGGCTTAAGAGCTGTAGAATAAGGTGCTTTAAGGCCTAATATTAGACGCTACTGGTAGGTAGTACCTCGGGTTGGGACACTGCAAGTGACGGACAAAAGCTAGTTTTAAATCGTTTTTTTGGCTTTTACTTAATATACTTTCATTGTGTTTCAAAGCATAAAAAGTGCCTTTCGATATGTATTGATAATTTAATTATTAAAATGATGCATTGTAAAAAAAAGCTCTACGACAAACCTGTAGACAGGTGGCGGTGCAAAAATTTGCACCCAGCTACAATGACGTTACCTACAGATGAGAAAAGGAGGAAGGGAACGACTCGCACACATAGGGAATCCCACAATGTTCATTAATAATGTGGAGCACCTTGCACGCGCTGCTCACGCACGCTTTGTTATTGTTGGCAACTATAGAAAATCCAAGAGGTCGGCAAAAAGGAAAAGACGAGTTTTCGGTTCAATTTTCTGTATTCAAGTAAAGAGAATGAATTACATTATAAGCTACTCTTCGAATGAATGAACATATTCAAGGAATGGTAGCTATGGATTTTTGTATTCTTCCAACATAGACCCGGAGATAGTGTCCTTGATGACTGTTGTTATGGTCCCCTGTGAGAGACCCACACATGGTTCCGGCCCAATGAGTGTACCCTCCGAGCCCTTTCTGGCTAGCTCATCAGCTTTTTCGTTGCCGATGAAGCCTTCGTGCCCTGGGATCCACGTTAGTTTCACCTTGTTATGCCTTCCAAGTTTATTCAGGGCTTGGATGCCATTATATACCAGTCTAGAGTCCACTTTCGGCGCCTTAAGCGCTTTAAGTGCCGCTTGACTGTCGCTGAGTATATAGATGTTTTTCCCCTTGGTACGCCTATCTATATTCTCTTGAGCACAGGCGATTATGGCATATGTCTCCGCTTGGAAGACAGTAGCATAACCTCCCATCTTAATACTGACATTGTAGTCTATTGCATGAATGCCTGCTCCCGTACCGGAGTCCATTTTGGATCCGTCTGTGTACCATATGTTGTCGTTGTTATCCTCGGTTGGCGGTGTTCGACCTTCAGCCCATTCGGCCCTTGTTGGTATTTAAACCTGGAAGTTCCTTCGGAATATGTGCCTTGGCAGCATCTTATCGCCGCCCATGGCCGTTGTTCGATCTAGGAAATCGTTTGTTTCCATGTTTGTGTGTTTTTAGGCGCGCAGTAGCTCCACAGACCCATTGTTTTCAGTCGAATCTGTGTAGGGATTTGCGTGCTTCTGACTGAATCACTATATGTAGCGGGGGTAGGTTTAGCATTACCTCCATTGCCGCCGTTGGCGTGGTTCTGAACGCCCCTGTTAGAGCCATGCATGCCGTTCTCTGTACTTTCGTCAAGGCGTCTCTGCATGTGCCCTTCAATGTCCTCGGCCACCAGACTAAGCTGCCGTACAAAATGATGGGTCTAACCATCATGGTATAGATCCATCTAAGTACTTCGGGGTTTAGACCCCACGTCTTTCCGTATGCTGATCTGCACATCCCAAACACTCGTAGAGCTTTGGTCGTGGTATTGTCAACATGATTTTTCCAATTTAGTTCTTTATCTAGTTACTCGTTACTCCTAGATATTTGACGTCATCGGAATGTTCGAGCACTCTTCCATATAGCTTGATTTGCTGCATGGTCTTTTGTGCTCTTTTTCTGGTAGATGGTACTACCACTGTTTTGCTCGGGTTGATGGAGAGGTGATGATTATTGCACCATATCTCCACCTTCTTCAGCGCTTCATTCATGATTCCTGATACTGTGTTGGGAAACTTCCCATTTACAAGTATCACCAGATCATCTGCATACCCTACCGTATAGGTGGGCCCTATGTTCAGTTCCTCCAGTACCGAGTTCACCACCAAGCTCCAAAAAGTGGGTGATAGTACTCCCCCTTGAGGACATCCCTTTGTGGCCGTTGCTATTATTTCATCTCCTATCAGGGTGGATTTTATTAGCCTGCCTTCTAACATGTAGCCTATCCATTTGCAAATGGTAGGCTCCATACCATGTCTTGCTGCTGCCTCGCTATTGGCTTGGTACGTGGTTCGATCAAACGCTCCCTCCACGTCGAGAAAAGCTGCCAGGCGTAGTTCTTTATTCTCTATCGCCTGTTCAGCTCTAGTGGTTACCAGGTGCAGTGCCGTTTCAGTTGACTTGCCTGGTTGATATGCGCACTGTAGTTTGTGCAGTGGATGCCTTTTTAATGGGCCATCTCTTATGTGTCTGTCTATCAATTTCTCCAGTGTTTTGAGGAGAAATGATGAGAGACTTATGGGCCTGTATGATTTGGCCTCTCTGTAGTCTGCCTTGCCTGGCTTGTGTAGGTAGATTACTTTTACCATCCTCCAGGTCCGCAGAACGTGTCCGAAGGCTATGCACGCTCTGTACTGTCTGCACAGATGTGGAACGAGTACATTGCCAGATTGCCAGAACAGTAAGGCGTTGCTAAGTACCAGCCAGAAGGTCGTGAAGTATCTTTTTTTAATGTTAACTTAGAAGTTTGATTTTTTCACAGCTTCAAGGGACCGTAGACTTGAGTATGTGGTTTTATTTTCAACTCTATCCCTCTACGCGTTCTTGAAATAAAGGGTCTTGACAGACGAACAGAGAGACAGACGGACAACAAAATGATCCTATAAGGCTTCCATTTTTTCCTTTCGAGGTACGGAACCTTAAAAACAAAGTCGAATTGAGAACCGTACCTTCTTTTAGAAGTCTGTCAATAAAAGAAAGTTCCTAGGCTATAATGAAACCACCTTAAGATACTTTTCATTATTATTTATTCTTATTAAAAAGGTTGTTAAGAAACGAACTATTTAAATATACAGTCTTTACGACCCGTTTTCAAAATCTCTCGAGAGTCTCGAGTCGTGTCACAGCTAGCCTTCTGCGCCTCAGAACTGCATGGGGTACAGTTCGTCCCAGACCTGCAGTTGCTTCTCGTGCAGTTTCTCATGCACGGAGAACTCCTTGTCCACCTTCAGGTACTTCCTGTCTTCGGGCTTCATGGCCGGCCAGTGCAGGCTCGACAGCTCTGGGAGCTCTCCCTTGCAAGGGTTCGGGTCGCTGAGGATATAAAATCGCATGTTATGATCTCTCCTTTGGATTTGAACTTTGTGCGTATAATTTAATAAGAAAGCTTATAAACTTTTTAGAAATGTATCTAACCACTCACTTGCTTTGGGATTTTAAAAATGGCAGCCTAAATTGTTTCGCCTTTTATGACAAATGCCGGCGCGATGTCGAGTTTAATTCAAAAATTCATAATTTGGCTTCTACTGAACCAATTGGTAAGATTTTTTTACACTAAAAAGCCAAAGAAACAAAGAATTTAATGTTGTTACTCATTATATGAGTTATTTTAGTAAAAATAATTATAAAAAATGCGTAAAGTTGACGCATTGATAAAGTTGACGACTTCGAGGAGAATTGTATTTTTAATAAAAAATCTAAAGCGATAACCCTGTTTGTTTTTAAATACATTAAAAAGTAGATTAAATTACCTTTCTTTTGATACCAAATACTGTACAAGTGTTCGTATAAAATTCTATGGTAAACATCACTTCATTTAAAATAGACACGCAAGAAAAACGGAAATACGGAACGAAACCGTTCGCCAGGTTTAGTATTTATTTATGGATAATTTAGAAGCGTAATAACTAAAATATTGTCCTAGTTAGAACAAACAACTAATAATCTTAAATTCTGATTTTACTTATTTGGCAACTAGCATGTTAATTGCGGTTATAAAGTCAAAACAACAACAAACACAATGTACGTACCTCCAGAACTTTCGTTGGGCCGATCAAAAACATGATAGAAATAACTTAAAATCACGTCATCACCTTAAATTAACACATTATAATCACAGTTTGTAACCACAACACAACATTACACAATTAGAAACCTTAAATACACATAATTACACAGATTTTATGATAAATAAACACGCCGGTATACATTTTTCGCAACACGTGACTGGTTCGCGCTCGTACTGACCAACAAAACAAAACAAAGATGGCTGCTACATCGGCAGCCCAGCCGTTAAGGTCGCGGCACAGTGCGCGCAACACAGAATTTACCTATGCAGTACTTTAAAAATTGAGCATACGTTATTTTCAGTAATAACTTATATAAATAATTGTTTGGTGAATAAAACTTTGTAAAAGCAAAAGTTTTGTCTACTTTTGATTAAATTTACTTTTCTGTTTGTACTTGCTAGACATTATTAAATTTATTTTTAAGTAAATGTAGAACTAAAAGGTAATTCAATTACTATATTGTGAGATTGGTGCTTTTTGATTGTTGTGTATGGTGCTGGCTACTAGGTAATAAGATACGATTGAACGTGGTCTGTTTTGAATTATTTCTAAATGGTAAAAAAATAACATACAACGCAGTGTGAATGCTGACGTGAATGTAAAAACGTGTAATAAATGATTTAATAAAAACATTTGTTATGACGAATTTTTTTCAACGTCAACCCAGTCCGAGAGGAAAATTAAAGATATGTTCGTGATTTTGACTTGAGAAAAAAGTATGAATCCAACAATAACTACATATATGTACATACGTTGTTTGTAGAATAATTGTATACTGCGTACTGTTGACCGACTACGCAATTTTTTTTGTATTATGTAATTTTTAGACAGGCATATATTGTGCAATAAGGTCAAATAAAATCTTCTTAGTGTATCTATCTATTCTAAGCAGGTTGAAAAAATTAAATGTAACTTGAAGGGCAACTTCAACCACGTTACACATTTTAGGTAATTGCCCTTCATTTGACGTGCGTTTCTTCAAAGTTCCATGGAATGTTAGTATCAAATTAATTGAGAACTAGATCTTAGCGCAGCGCCGTCGCGCCACCGTAACAAATTGCGGATTGTTTTCTCGCTCGCACCCGTAGCCCGCCCGCATTTGTTCGTTCACTCAGTCGCGTCGAGTATTTAGGCGGCGTCGTCGTTTTTATCGACTTCAATTGATGTTTATAACGCAAGTGAAAGATATACATAACAACTATAAACAATCTTCCACGACACACATACACAATTTTAGGTGCGAAATTGAAAAAAAAACAATTACGGTGGTTTATGTCCTCCGTTCGTTTATTAGAATAAAATACAGGTTATCTTGGTATAGAAATGTGGTTTTCTGCATTTCCTCTTACAAATCAGGCTTAAATAAAAATATTAAGATCCAAAGCCACGCCGCTGCCGCGAAATTTGCCGTCAGCGCTCATATCTATTGAGAACTAGGGTTTAAATTGATGGGCGTGAGGTGAGAGTGATATTTAAACCTGTCTAGTTATTGCTGTTCTTCGCCCCTCATGCATCCCTTGACCTCCACTCTAGGTATTGGCTGTGAATATAAAGTTGTAACATGTGACAGCTCGTCATAAAAAAAGTGTGGTGTAGAATAAAACAGCAATGGACATAATTCAAAAAGTTTATTAATGTCGGCCATAATGAGCACCAAATTGATCAATACTAAATAATAAGATAATATAAATAAAGTGTTGACAGCGCTTTTGTTCCATCATACACAATGATTTGGCTAGTTTTTACCAAGACACTATTCTTTTATATTATTGTAGTACATTACTCAACTAAAGTGGTAATAGTATATTATGCCACACCTGGCCATAGAATGGCTTTTTCTGCACGCTGCGCGCACGAAAAAAGCCGCTTTCTGGCCAAGTGGAGACATAAAATGATGTACACAACACGGGAGGTAATAAAGAAAGCCCTCGATCGCATATTTACGTCCCTCGCTTGCAGCTCGGGCCGCAAACTTCTGCGATCTCGGCCTTTGTTTGTATTACCACCCTAGTTGTGTAATGTACTATTACACAACTAGGGTGGTAATACAAAAAAACTCCGAGATTGCAAAAGTTTTGTAAATATGTGATGGAAATGGTACATGTGTTGTGTACATAATTTTATTGGCTAGAAAGTGGCTTTTTCCGTACGCGCAGTGTGCGGTAAGAGCCACGTTTTGGCCAGGTGTGGCATAAATATACCTTACAATGAAATAACTTAACATGCCTTCGTTGCAGACTCTATACTTTTTTTTACAATCGCATACTGCGCACTGCGCGTCAAAACGAATCAAATGAGCCCGAGCATGGCGGATTTATTTTGCGTAATGTGGATTATTCTATCTATGGCTGTCATATTATTTCATCAGCAGATCAGCTTCGTGTCATATCGCATTGTCTGAATTACATGTCCTTGGAAAGTTTGCTTCAGTTTAATGAAAACCGGGAAGTGGTCAAATTTAACTTGCAAGATTTGATTACACAAAGGCAGACAGACACCGAGGCAGGTGAAACTAAACAAAAGTTGGTTAAAACATTAAGTAGCGTATAACATAAAAAAAGATAAGTTCGTTGAACCAAGGTTGAGGTGAACGGTCTATTTTCCATACAAACCAAAAGAGGGTGATTGTTTATTTTATTTCTACGGCATTAATTATATTTCAAATGTATGGTATTTTATTTTATGGTTTAATACATGTGGGGGCACGGCAGTTCCCCCGCCAAGTCGAGCAAAACAAAGGCACGGCCGTATATAATCCTTTTCTGGAAGCCATTCAAGCCATTTTCAACCTCCTGTAATTTTGTGCTGGCTAAAGCTAGAACCCCGAATTTTCAGGTATATATAGGGCACAATAAGACTTAAGTATATCCTCAAAAACATTCCATTTGAACGTGTAGTTTAAGAACTATTGCACGTCAAAGTTCCTTAGTTTTGTCACTGACTCACTGACTGACTGACTAATGATCATCGTAATTCTAAGGAACTTCTAGCAGACTTACAAGCTCCAAATTTTAAACATAGTGAGGTTTTAGCCAATCAAGTCCTATAAAACCTAAAAATATTGCAATTTCAGTTACAACTGCACACGTAAGTTTGTAATCCTATACAAATACATGTGATTACAAAGTTAGTTTTGTAGTTCAAATCGGAAATAGAATGGATTGAAATGAAATAAATAAAGGTAGACGACTTACAAAAAGAAATAAGATCCCATCAAAAACATTACATGTAAAACAGGGTTTCTTAAACTGTGGTCCATGGACCCCTTAGGGGTCCGTGATACGAGAGCCGGGGGTCCGTGGCTATGCATACAACACAAACTTTCATGTGCCCTTTATACTCTTTTTCTCTGATTGTATTCGAAAAGGGTCCGTAAGGTTTTCGAAATAATGTAGGGGGTCCGTGACCAAAAAAAGTTTAAGAACCTCTGATGTAAAAAGACGCGAGTTTCGCAACGCAGTTCTTCTACAACAGAAAAGTTTTGAGCTGTAAGTCAGTACTGGGGGGGTGTCCACAGAACTCAATTTTCACCGACTTGCCTATTTATTTAAACTGAGAGAGCAACTCATTTTCCAAGAATCCTCCTCGGTTAAATAATAGGCAAGTCTGTGGAAATTGAGTTCAGTGGACACGGACTGACTTGGTTTAACATTACATCTCAAAACTTTTCTGTTGTAGGAGAACTGAGTTGCGAGAGTTGCATCTTTTTACGTGTAATGTTTTTGATGGGTTTTATTTTCTAAGCTGAAATATCTGAAGCTGTGTGCGGAATGGCGCTGACCTTGAGGGGCCAATTGCATGTTAATAATGGTTTTTAGAGATTTTTTATGTCATTTCGCTGTACAAATTATATGAATCTGCGAAATCTATAAAATAAAACTTACTTTTAAAATAATTAATGGGTTCAGTTCAAGAGGTCAACGTTTTATTTTGCCATGGTATGCAAAGTTTTACTTTTATAAAGACTTACTTAGCAAAATGCCGAGGTCGTGAAATGTACAAGTAGGCAGAATGACTTATTTGCATAAGGTTTTAAATGTATAAGGGCTATCTTAGCAAAAGGTTTTGATTGTCAAAATGCCTTAGTTACAAAATGCCCAAATCTGTAAAACGTCAGGTTTAAAACGACTAGGTTATACGGATAGTGAATAATGTATGCAATATATCCACAATAGATGGATTTAAAAATATGAACTCGTTAACTATCTAATTTGACAAATAATCTATTGTTGGAAGTAAGGATAAGGATTTTATGCCACACCTGGCCATAAAGTGGCTTTTAAAGCCGCTTTCTGGCCAAGTGTAGGCTTAAAATGATGTACACAACATGGGAGGTAATAAAGAAAGCCCTCGATTGCATGTTTACTTTTGAATAATAGCGACCTTTACATACAAAATAGCCCCGCCGATGCCGAAAGTACTAATATTTCGTATGGTACTCCTCGAAACATACATCTAAGCAAAGTGATACTTTACATAGCTTGCATATATATTTCGAGCGAGACTGCTTACACCATACGCATCGACTATTCTTCGACGCTCATTGGCCGACGAAATGATTGTCCTGGAGTATCGCTTCAACATAATTTGTGTTTCCTCGTCATATGGTCTACTGAAAAAAAAAACAAAAATGAAAAGGATTTTTTACAAACAATAACATACGATCACCAGTTGAATTGAATAAGTAACCTGGAACTAGGACCCGGAACAGGAGATGGGGGATGTTCAGGTGGAGCTTGTTTCTCTTGAGGAAAGGAGTTCCCTTGGTTCAACTTTTCCTCTTCCTCGCCCTCGTCCTTGCCCTCGTCCACGACCGCGTCCACGACTGCGTCCGGTTTCTTAGTTTTTTGATTTTGCTGGTCTGCTCAAACAAAGTAAAATATCCTAGATAAGCGTAAAATTAATGCACAGGAGTCTCATCGGGGCCGGGACGCGGAGCGGACGTGCCCGCCAGATGCGCAGGCGCGCGTCCCACCCAGCGTCTAAGCCTTTACCGCGTGTGGCTACAGGGTCCATGGCGCGCTATAACGCTAAAAGTGCCGGTTTTTTTTTGCGTTATTATTAGTCAAAAGTTCGGTGCGTCTATATTATACGGGCTAGTAGTGTGAGGTAGTTTGGTGTTTTCTGTGTGTGTGATTCGGACCTCATACAACCACGGGTTTGCGGCGCAGCACAGAGCTGGCGAGAGGTGCTCATGATCGGCATTTTGGCCTCAACGCCATTCCAGCCAAATCCGGTGAGATCCTTCCATTGTAGCTTTAATATTTGGCTCGCCTAATAGACAGGCTAGGTCCAAAGGAAAGGCAGGGCCAGGCTAGTTCATGAATTACGGTCTGGGCAATGCCCAGTATCCAGCACATGATAAACAACACTGCGGCCTCGTATTCCTGTAGTGTAGGTCGCATTGAACCTAAGCCACGGCGCGCTTCTCCTTCGCCACCGTTACTTTAATCAATTACCGCTAACCATAAATTAAATAGTCATTCTTAGTCTAAAAATAAAGAAAAATTTTAAAAATTCCTTAGCTAAACTTACTCAAAACAGAGCCCTATAACAGGGTCATAAAACCCCTGCCTTTTGTTTTATCTATAGGCAACATAACATTGGAAGCTTTGGCCATCCCCATAAAACGAAGCAAAGTGAAAGCGTTCCAACGCGACATCTGGGTGCCTAACGACGGCTAAGCGCACGCACATGTGCAAACCCTCAACAAGTACTTGGAAAAACAACTGGCCACTGACAAAAAAAAGGACAGGCCAAAGGATATTGTCTTACGCAGCCCACAACGCGAAGTGCGAAACGATTGACAATGGGACTATTGTCAATACCTCCCGTGGCAGAGCAAGAATCGAGGCGCATCGGCGGCGTAATGATAAAACCAACCGAAACAATTAAATATCTCGGGTCGCACCTTACTGAAACTCATGACAGGTGATCCTCAATAAAAATAAGATGCGTAAAGGCAATAATACGACATGCTAAGATTCTTATAAAGTTTATTCAGAAGTACAAAATTGAGTGACCCTCCTAAACAACAAATAAATCAGATCTTGGATGGGGAAACCATTACCAAAATCATTAAAGTTCGCAGGCTAGCTTACTACGGCCACATACTCAGACGACCTCACCCTCATCTCTTGCACGCAGCCCTGAATTACTGGGAGAACAGATGAAAAATCGGTCGCCCTATTTTCACGTGGAAGGACTCCCTGAATCACGGCGTAATACACTTTACAAACAGAAGCCAGCTGTACGGGAAATCTATCGCACACAATCGAGAGCTTATCAAGAAAAAAAGCAGAGCATATTTTTATGCGCACCCTGAAATAGACAGAACGGGAGCCAGAAGTCGAAGAAGAAGCTAACGTGCAAGAAGAAAGTACGCAGTGCAGTGACGGAACTCGTCAATCCTTTCCATATATATTCACACAGTTATCTATTTATCTCCTTTGACTTCGATGCTGGTATTCTTAGTCGCCCCCTCTCCCCCCCAACCTCCATCCCGATTGCACGAAGCCTACACTCCCCTCCCGTATTTATTTTGGCTCACTGGTGTCTCGGATAGGAGGGACGGTTGATCATGCCGGAGCGGCAAGACGACGGCGAGGGAAACACGAGAGTGCTCGGGTGCGCCCCCCGCCATGGAACCCATAGATCCGGCCAGGGACTGTTAAGTGTTCCTATACATCTCTGAACGACTATTGGTGTCATGCCGGGGTACCCGCCTGAGCAATCGCAATGAGCCACGTCGTCCCTTCCTCTCTCGTGTGCTCAACGCCTCCGCGTCCTTGCAGCAGAACTGCTGGCTGGATGAGTCACCGGAACGGAACGGAACGGATAAGCGTAAAATTAATGCACAAATAAAAACACATCATACATACAGATGTATGATGTGTTTTTATTTGTGCAGGGCAGGGAACAGTCCCTCAGCCAAAATATTTTTTAAATTAAGAAGTATACAAATCGTAGATGAAGACGCATTCCATTAAGTTTTGCTATTTTATTCAGACAGAATTGGTAGTAAACGAGTATATAACCATATTTGAAGACGTTAGTTAGATTTTAGTGTGTATTTTTGTAATATTAAAAGTTATCAACTAAGTAGCCCAAGATGCAATTTCATTCAACTTCCGTTATTGTATAGTTTCTTATTTTTTATAAAATGTATTTTATGAAGTGTTAAAAAGTAAAAGTATTTCAATCAAAAGTATTTTCTATCTACCAAATATGTATTTATCAAATACAAAGCCACCAGTTAACTAAAAACAAAAAAGTTTCTCCTCTTATCTTTCCAAAATATACTCATTGAACATTCGGAATGGATACACACATACAATAAAATATTTATTAAAATAACCGAAACACCAAAATTAATGATAGATAACATTGTTCAAATATCAGTAAGTACAAAAAAACAAATATCTCAAACGCGCTCACAGCGCGTCTGGTGTGCCGCATGCCTTACAAGTCTTACAACCTTGAAGCGATATGTATGAATGAATTGTTTCGCTGGTGGCTAGCGCTACCACACCCGTACTTACAATTTACTGTCACTTGTTTCTTTCGCTAATCCTGTGTAATAAATCCTCTATTGATTGATTTTATGGTTTAATTAAAAAACTTAATAGTCAAGCTATTTAATTACTATAAGTTAGAAAAGAATTATTCGAAAGTCTTTAAAATATGAGCCATTTAATTCACAAGTTACTGGAAAAAAATCTGTTAAATTACTTTCAAGTGAAGATGTGATTCATAATTATGAGTTTGGCACTAAAATATTGTTACAATCTGCTAGATGGATAAACACTGAATCGTTTGATATATAACTTTAATAATAAAATAGTAATTTGAGTACTTACGGCATTTTCTAAACACTCCGCACTTTCACAAAATCTGACTTGAACTTCACTTTGACAACACCTTGTAAAGTAACACTGTTTAAAAATATTTTCAGTCTACTATGTTGGCTGCCCTTTTTTTTCTGTGTTGCCATGTTATTTCTCTATGATTTGAACAGAGTTTGAACGTCGTCTAAAGCACGCTTTACAGATTAAAAATAAAATATTGTACAAACGTCGCCTGGTAGCTCCGGCTACCAAAATCAAATCGTAGGTGCGCAAAGTTGGCAGCTCTAGCTACCGAAAGCAAGTGAGTGGCTAATAGCCCACGAATAATTCGTTATCATTATCACTCTCCAAGCGTACCCTGGGTCTAATCCAATACTGGATTAACCACGTGGCAGATGTAGCAAATGCTACATACAGGCCAACGCGTGGGGCGCAGCGCCCACTCGCAAAGGGACTCCACCAGTTACATGTTACTTCATTTCGTCACTAAAATTACCAGACAGTCACTGTTTAGCACATCTCAAAGTCTAAGATGTCTAAGACTTAGACCAACCACGGGCCTCTTAAAAAAAATGCTACAGGCCCCGCCCGCGCTGGCTTAATCCGGCACTGTACAAGCCAGCAGCAATTTTGCTGCTTGGGTTGCTTAGTTTTAACTAAGTGGTATGAAAGCACGTTCCCATTTTTTCAGCTAAAGCTGACACAAGGGTCTTTAAACTATCTAGTAATAGATCTGTAAACGTTTACTTGATGACGCGATTTGGGACATATTGAAAAAATCAGTTGTAAAGCCATTGCACAAAAAAGGGGAAAAGGATAAACTAGGCAACTACCGACCTGTGACTCTAGTTCCTATATTTTCTAAAATATATGAAAAGGCAATGTACTCTAGATTAATTAGATTTTTCGAAAAAAACAATATTATAAATGAAGAACAACATGGCTTTAGACAGTCTTGTAGTACTTCGCTAGCAATGTTTAAGCTAATAAAAAAGGTAATAGACTGTATTGATAAGAAAGTCCCAGTAACAGTACTATTCATGGATATTAGTAAGGCATTCGACTTTGTGTGCCATGAACGCCTTATTAATAAATTATCACGATACGGTATAAGGGAACCAGCGCTTGATTGGATAAGGACATATCTCCTTAACCAAACACAGTGTGTACATACCGTAAGATACTGTTATAGTTCTAAAGTATTACAATCATACAGATCAAAATTGTCAAAAAATACTTTTGGGGTCCCCCAAGGCAGTATTCTAGGTCCGCTAATGTTCCTTATATATATTAACGACCTGCCTAATAGCCTTGGCCATGAGTGTATTCAATTTGCGGATGATACTTCCATTATTATAAAAGGTCACGATTTAACAACATACAATGAAGAAATAAATAAAGTACTAAGTAAAACCATTGAATGGCTAGAAGTAAATAATTTGAAGGTCAACGTTGATAAAACTAAGTATATCCAGTTTCACACATGTAAGGGTAATCCTCAATCGTTAGCTGTAAGTTTCAATAATAAACCAGTTGAGGAAGTGCGTCAAATCAACTTTTTGGGAGTGACGATTGATCAGAACCTTAACTGGAAAAGCCAGGTGGATAACGTCTGCTCGAAAGTAAACCGTTTTGTATTTGCCTTACGGAGAATAAGCCGAACGGTATCTACACAGGCTGCTTTAATAGCTTACAATGGATATGTTAGCTCTGTGCTTCGCTATGGTATAGTTATCTGAGGTAATAGCGTAGATAGAGAAAAAATATTTTTAGTTCAGAAACGCTGTATCAGAGCAATATTTAATAAAAAACAGATAGAATCATGCCGCCCATACTTCATTGAACACAAAATCCTCACTGTTGCTTGTTTGTATATTCTGGAAGCTTGTGTCTTTGTTCACAAACATAGAAATATTTTTGTGCAGCAGCAGGAGGTATCCACTCATAAAGTTCGTCCTCAGTATAAATACAAACTGTACAAGCCCCCTGTCAAACTGGCTCTGAATTCCAGGAATGCATATATCATGTGCATAGTTATTTACAATAAGCTACCTGACGCTTTAAAAGAAAATGATTTAGATATATTTAAAAAAAGGACGAAACACTGGCTCACAGAAAAATGTTTTTACTGTGTCAATGATTTTCTTAAATATGACAATGAATATGTACATAATAATACCTAATAATTGAATTATATTGATTGGTTTTTCTCTGACATATTGTATGAATTAGTTAATAAAGTTAGTTAAATTTATTATAAGAAAAGATAGATCCACAATGTGTGTACACCTGAAAAGGTAGGATTTGGTGGAACTAAATATTATTATGTGCAATTTGTTTTACCTCTGTACTTGACCCGAATTCCTCGCACAATAAATGATTACTGATTACTGATTACTTTTAGTTGAAAAATTGAAAATATATTACATTTATGCCACACCTGGCCATAAAGTGGCTTTTTCCGCACGCTGCGCGTACTGAAAAAGCCGCTTTCTGGCCAAGTGTAGACATAAAATGATGTACACAACACGGGAGGTAATAAAGAAAGCCCTCGATCGCATATTTACGTCCCTCGCTTGCAGCTCGGGCCGCAAACTTCTGCGATCTCGGCTTTCTTTGTATTACCACCCTAGTTGTGTAATGTACTATTACATTACTATTCTGGCGCCATTATAGACAGTTTGGTGCTGTAAACGATTTCAAAGATCATTTATACAATTTTTTGCTGCATGATGGCTTTAAAAGTACATTTGAATTGTTGTAGGTGCTCTAATAATCACTTTTAGAACTTTCTCTCGGCAGGTGCTGTAATAGTGAATCGATATCTTTTATATAACGCTTTGTGCTTTAAGAGTAACTGAGATGCTATTTGGTCATGTAAGCAGCTTTTTTACCATTATAATGCTTCTACGGGAACATTGTCAAATGACGGTGCTATTAAGACTGCTAAAGAAGCTAATTATGAAATTAGAAGCTTTTATACAGCTAATTTAGAACCTACAGTGTAATAAAAGTGAAATTTGACACCTGTATACAATCATTGAGTAAACGCGCTGTAAACGTTTAGTCGACATAGTTTTGCGTCCAACATGCGAAAATGCTAAAGAGTTGAGTATAGTTCTTTTATACGACGACTTGGCATCTTTGGCTCCTTTTTACGACTATTTCTCGATCATTAGCTGTAAAAAGCTTTGCTTATACGACTGTTTTGCTGCTTGGGAAATCCACTATTCCTCGAATGAAGAAATGCTTCTACTTACCCGTGTTTAGCGAAGGTGTACCAGATGGCGGTCATGCGCTCGACGATGACGTGGTCCTGCGGCGCGGGCGGCGGTGGCGAACGCGCCTTTATTGGTGTTCGGAAATAGCTCATCGAGAACAAGTAGATCAGATCGTCGTGATGAGCCGCGCCTGCAAACAACACGCGGATTGTGTAAATGTAGTAGATAATTGCGACTTACAATGGGTTTATCCCACAACATATATAGTGTTCCGGGCGCAGAAAAAATGTGTAAGAGCAGTTTGTGGATTGAAATCTATAGAATCATGTAAGCCCCACTTCATAAAATTAAAACTTTTTACAGTGCCCTCTTTATATATCTTCGAAATCGCCTTATTTGTAAGATCAAATCCTGACCAATTCCAATATTTTTCAAGTGAAAGGCGTTGCAATAAGCTGTGTGCTGCTTCATCAAAAACTGCACTTTTATCTAAGAGCGTCATTGGAATGGCCCCTAGGATTTTTAATAAACTTCCACACAAAATCAGGAATATCGAAAGGAACGCAGAATTTAAAAATGCTCTAAAAACTTATCTAGTTGAAAAGGCTTACTACAGTATCAACGAGTATCTAAACGATGATGTGCAATAAGTTTTAGAGAACACTGTAACTAGATACTAATTTAGCTTAGTCTGTATGTAACTAGTTTGTAAGGAATCACTTGTATACCCTAGCCCAGGGTAGAGCATAGCGAAACTTAAAATCTACCTACCATCTAGCATAAATCATTAATATTATGAGATTATGTGTATGGCTATTGTTCACAAATAAAGTATTTTGAATTGGAATTTGAATTTTTGAATTTGAACATGTCACAAAAGATCGCAAAACGGATAGATGCAGAAAGTATGCAACGGTACATACGAAGATTGTGACGATTACAGCTATTTCTGAACGAGAATCATGGCATTTGGAAGCTAATAACTTGTGCCGATAACTATTAATTTGAGTAAATTAGTTCCAGCTCCTAGTCCCAACATGTTTGAAAATTTCTAGCCTTTTCTTGGAGCATGGCTATGGTACTCACCAGCAGGCCTGCCAGTAAGCGGATCCTCATAGAAGCTGTTATTGCCGATGTAACTGAAGACGCTGTACCAAACCGGCTCCGGCGAGTGCCGACACATCAGGTTTGCCATTCTGCCGCAGAACATTGTAATTATTAAAAATGAGCAAAACACGCAGAGAGAAGATTCTTTTTCAGTTACAAAATGTTTGGTGTTGGTGTAATTCAGATCAGAATAATACCTATGCGTGTTAAGTCCAATCCAGCTGTCTCCATACAACTTTCCGAGTGCTTTGTTGCTCTCAGGAGAGTTTTCAATTGGCTTGCCGCCTAAGTATGCCTCCTTTAGTCGACGGCTGGCCGCTGCAGAGTCTTTTTCTGGCAGAGCGAAGGAGATCGGTGCGATCTTCTCCCATTCAGAGTTCATACGACTGAGCACAGTTTTGTTCCTGGTCACGCCTGAAAAAAAAGTGTGTAATGGTAACAATTACCTACTGTATTGCATTGCAGTGCAAACTAATGGGCTTCTTCACTATAGTACATTACATAACTAGGGTGGTAATACAAAGAAAGGCCGAGATCGCGATCGAGGGCTTTCTTTATTACCTCCCGTGTTGTGTACATCAATTTATGTCTACACTTGGCCAAGTGTGGCATAAAACAACTTTTAGGTGTTGATTAGTATTCAAGTCGAAATAAAAGGAAGGTTCTAGAATGTGCAGCTAAGTATAGCTCTCCTTCTCCTGAAAAACATTTATCATCAGATAGACTATTCATATGTGATTTTATATACTCGTATCAAGACAATCAAGGCAGTGGCGGGAAAGAAAACGTAACATTTTCGCGATTAGTTCACCGTCAGGAGCTAGGCTTATTTTATGATGATGAAGAGACTGTTGACGGATGTTTATTTTTATATTTGACTCACTGAATGCCTTCCAGTAGAACTCGTCCTCAGTTTGGCTGATGAGAAGTGGCACCGCGTGCATGTGGCCCTTGCGTACCGCCTCGTCAGGCTGCACCGACAGGAAGCGCGGCTGCCCTACCTCTGGCTCGACCACCGGGTTCCAGAAACCAACGGGATCGAAGCCTAATTGCTGAAAGAGTTAAAGAATACATCCAACAATTGGTACAGCTGATAAGAAAACATTTGCGAGTGAGTTTTCCATCAGGTGAGTCCAGTGTCAAATTTAAACCCTTGAATTATGAAAAAATCTTGAAGTCGTAGAGTAAGGATAAGGTAAGTAAACGGTAGGTATTTAGTACGCTAGCCAACTCTATCAGGACGTCTAGCAGACCCTTGATGTGGGTAATGATTTCGGAAAGTGACTAAGGGGTCCCGTTTTCTGAATCAGGTATTTAAAATGAACTTACATCCCAGAATCCAACCAGTGAATTACCCATTTCTTGCCAGGACTTGGTCTTCAGGCAGTCAACGATAGCGCGCGAGGAGTTGGTGGGGCAGTTAAGAATTTTTGCCTGTTTCTGTGCTAGGTCCATCTGGTGTGTGGGCAGCGGAACCTTACCCATGGGAGAAGCGGACATCGCAATGCCTCGGTGGAACAGACCTGGAGAAACCAAAGCATTGGTTGTTATGTTACGAGTTACGACAACCTGACGAATCTATAGACCCGATGAGCGTTAATATGTATGTACATGGCTATACTCCCTAGATGAAGTTAAATATGTATAGCATATGATATGTAGCAGTGGCATGACGTTGAAGAAATCCTTGGGCAAGCCGGAGCAGCGTTGGTTTCAATTTTCTTTAAGAGCACTAGAATTAAGTGCTGCAATGCCTAATATTAGGCAAGCCGATGGGAATCGAGTGCTATGTACGCCTCGCCACTGATATGTAGTAGGTAACGTACCTTTAGACATAGGCGAGATCATGTGTAACATGACACTGATAGATCCAGCACTGCACCCAGCGAAGGTAACTTTTCCTGGGTCACCGCCGAAAGCCGCCACATTGCGTTGAACCCAGCGTAATGCAGACACTTGATCCTTGTAACCGTTATTACCTGGCGCTACGGAATCACCCGTGCTCAGGAAACCTGTGTAACATGAAGAATCTATTCAGTCATCGAAAGCCTGGAGAAATAATTGCATACATTTTTGGAACGTCTGCTGCTGCTTCCAGTGGAAGTCTTATACCATGTTGAAAACGGCGTAGTTACCAAGGGAAGCGAGGCGGTAGTTGATGGTTACAAGCACGATGTCTCTGTCGAGCAGATAATCGGGGCCGAAGAGGTCAGAGCGGCCGGTCATCGAGTAGAAACCACCTGGGTGTACGAAGAATATTACCGGCAGGTTACGGGAACTGTAATCAATCAACAATACCGGTTCAATATCAGAAAATGTATACACTCACTACCTAGGTACATGTAATTAGTGATCGCAAGTGTCTCTCTTTAATTCATCGCGGTTAAAATATCTTTACAAGATTTGTAGTAACAAGATGTAAGAACAGATACTGTGCATCTGTGTCCTTGAGAGAAGACGGGGCATAAGTCTTTACCTGTTGTTCTCTGGAGTGTACACGTTAATCCGGAGACAGTCTTCGTCCACATAGTACTCGCCAGGTTCTACGGGCAGTGGACATGCTGGGCCATCTTTACTTGCGTCCACTTCTGATGGGTACGTCTTCATGTCTACTGGAGGCTGCACATACCAGATAGATATAGTCAGAGAGAATAGAATAGAATAGAAAGGTTTTTATTTCCCTAGTTCATTTGTTACATCACATTATGTCCAACAGGTCGATGGTGTTTTCGCCTTGTGGGTGTGTCAGCTACTTACAGTCTACTTATGTGTGTCTGAAAGATCTGTATAAGTGTCGTGTAGTGTGTGCTGTGTGCTTGTTAGTATGTTTTTACAAATTAAATTTATATAAATTAAAAAATGTTGTTTTATATTTTACTAACCTACTTACAACTAATTACCTACAATCTATGGGGACGCGGAGCGGTTATTCGTTTGCTGAGCAACCGATTCCTGTCGTTTTTGGGTACATAATGGATTTCACCAAGCCTAGTATTACTTAGGAGGGGGTTGTGCTGTCCGTATGCTATGTAGACGTCACCTGGGGTGTCTAGATCCTCGACGTGCATTTCGCCGAGATTGCGTAACATGTCCTCGTTTAGGTCTTGTGCACGGAGGTGCCATGGATCCCAATCGAGCATATCCCAGAGTAGTGAGGTTTCTAGTCGTCTTGGGAATTGTCCGGCGGTCTTGAGGGCCATTCGATATTGGCGTTCAATTTTTAGTAGATTGCTCTTACTGTAACGTGAGAGTAGTTGTACCACGCCATAATCCAATATAGGAAGCAGGCAGGCCTGAATGACGGCGAGTTTTACCGTCAGATCCGTCTTGGCGTGCCAGCCTATGATCGGGGCTAGTGTGCCGCGTGCTCGTCGCGCCTTCTGTACGACGTAGTCCGTCTGTTTGCCCATGGTCATGGTCTTGTCTAAGTGTACGCCCAGATACTTAATGCTCTTTTTATATTCGATTACCTCGTCTTTGATGCGAATGGTTCTACGGTAGTTTCTCTTGTGAGTGAACATGGCACACTCAGTTTTGTCTACGTTGCATTTTAACCCCCAGCGACGGTAGTAGTCGATGATAGTGTCAGCGGCCCAGCCCGCGCGGTGCGTCGCGTTGTTTGGGTCGGGAGATCTGTTGAGGATGCACAGGTCATCAGCGTATTGGGAAAGCGAACGACACGAATGCGGTCTCGTGGGTCCCAAACGTCATGTACGTACAGGTTGAAAATGACCGGTCCAAGAATAGAGCCCTGGGGAACTCCGTGTGGCACCGATTTCTCTACTCCGTTGGTGGTTCTGAAACGTCCATAGGTTTTGCGACCGCTTAGGTAATTCTCTATCAGTTTGATGATGTTGTTTGGGACGTCGGCTGTTTGAAGCTTCTTTGTCAGACCTTCATGGTTTATGGAGTCGAAAGCTTTCGAGAGGTCCGTAGACACCATTGCCACGCTCTCCTTCGCCTCCAGTGCGTCCGTTATGAACTTACCGGTGCGAAGGATTTGAGTGGCTGTTCCTCTGTTCTTCGTAAACCCATGTTGGAACGGCGGTTGGAGTCTATCGGCCGTCTGTCTCAGTCGCGAGAGTAGCAGACGTTCGTGTAGTTTACCCATGATGTTTAGGAGTGTGATGGGTCGGTACGATTTGGCGTCTCGGTGATTCTTGCCTGCTTTGTGTAGAAAGATACACTCCCCGATTTTCCATCTGGTTGGATAATAGCCAGTAAGTAACAGATAATCGGCTATCACTTTGTACCTGATTAGGAAGCGGTCACCTCCGAGTTTGAGGGCATCCGCTTTGATTTTGTCGGGGCCGGGCGCCTTATTATTTTTAAAGCGTCTGAGCGCGTATCTAATTTCCTCTAAGGAGGTAGGGTCGAGGGGTTGAAACGGTGTGGTTTTCTCTGTGCTTCTATCTTCATTTTTTATCTCGGCTTCTGTGACGATCGCTGCATCAACCAGGGCGTCGATGGTTTCTTTCTCGCTGTTGCAACCCTCGATGTGGGGCAGTCTCAGTACCGGAGCCTTCAGGTTGCGTTGGATTCGCCACATCTGGACTCTGTTATTCTGTGGGTCATTTATTACCCGCGTCCATTTTTCGTTGCTATATTCCACAAGTGCTTGTTGGACCAGGCGTTTCAGATAGTTGTAGGTTTTCCTTGCTTCCGCTATTCTGTCTTTGTTGAAGCGTAGTCGCCACGTTTTACTTTTTGCTTGGTTTCTTTCCTCGATTAATTGATTAATCTCTTCTGGGAGTTGATCTCTTCTATTGTTTTCATGTAATGGTGCATACTCATACAGAGTTTCAGTAATGGCTTTTTCTAGTTGTAGTATGTATTCCTCGCACCCTGCGTTGCATGTGATCTCCTTTGGTAAATGTGTAGTTTTGTCCCATAGTGTTTGTTGAAATTTTTGTTTCGTTTTTTCATTGTTTGCAATAGCATGGGTGTTTCTTATCAAAGTTCTTTCTCTGTCCACCGTTATGTTTAGGTCCAATAGCCAGGGCATGTGATCTGAGCCAACCGAGGTTGTTTGGCGGCATTTTATGGTGTCGAAGTTTTGCGCATCGTACGAGAAAATGGCTGTCGTAGTCAGAGAGGTCAGATTCTAATTAAGGTAGGGTTTTTATCTTGCAAATACAGTCTACACCAATACGTTGTAAAAATAGCCGATGCAAAGGAAACTAAAAAAAAAAGTCGTTAATTTGTTATTTGACTTTATATCTAAGGCGGATCTCACACTGCGCCGCGAATGGCGGTGAGACGCAACCGCAACATCTGTGTGAGATTCGCCTAAGAGAACATTATGGAAATTCCACAGACTTAATTCGGAACAATACCCAGATACAGGTATTGATTAAGAAAATTAGAAAGAAGTAACCCAGCTCTAACTGGAAAATATTGGCAGGTCTCGTGGTCTGACGTCGTCGTTATAGGAAAACTAAAGCGAATAATTAAACCAAGCCTATCAGTATAGCAAATTGTTGTTTTCAATATAGTACAATACAATTTACAATACTCTTTATTATAAAAAAATACAGAGATCCTTAAATAAACAAGGTATTAAAAACGGTTCACCTTGTTTTGGCATAATTTTATTTGTCCGAATGTTCTATTTGCCCGAATACTATTTACGCATAATTGTTATTTTACAGATAATATTGACTTTTCAGAATAATTATAAAACAAACCTAACCTAACCTAATATGTTCTAAGTGGCTGATGTAAAAGATTTTCCGTTAAAGCTAGAGAAAAATTCTGCGAAATAAAATTCGGGCTAACAATACATCCGGACAAATAAAACGTATGCCAAATAAAGGGAACCCATTAAAAACGAATGGTAGACAACGAGCTGTCTTATCGCTGTTTTACCTACAGTTACTATCTACTTTTTTGCGTAAAGTGAAAGCAAAACTAGTATAAAACAGACCTGGAATCGGAGCTCCCCGACTGGCGGTTTTGCGTAGCGGATGCCCCGGTAGGCCTGGAAGCGGCGCCCGAGCCGCGAGTCCATCCATGAGCCGCGGATCACGCCCGACGGCGTTACTGTCACGGGACCGGGAGACGATGGCTTGGTGGAACAATTAGATGAAGTCGCGGGCGTCGAGGAACCTGAAATATAACACTCTAACCACTTCATCTTCTTCTTTTCGATAGTTCCCTCAGAGGATCGTGACCAACTGTAATGTCCCTCCGCATAACGCGGACCACTCTAACCATTTAACAATATTCATTTATGAACCTGTTTTTACAACTTATTAGGGTTCCGTACCAAAATGGTAAAAAAGGAACCCTTATGGTGCGACTCTGTCTGTCTGTCTGTCTGTCTGTCTGTCTGTCTGTCTGTCTGTCTGTCTGTCCGTCTGTCACAGCAAGATATCTCAGGATCTACTAATGCTATCGACTTGAAATTTGGAATAGTGTTAAAAACCGCTAACCCGAGCTTATAGGATGTAAAAAAAATCTTGTAACTTTTTTACTTTTTTTTTAAAGGGGTCCGTAATGAGACTTTGCAAATTGAAAGTAGGGCTATTATATCGAGTGAGGTATCAAATGAAAGGGCTTAATTTGTAGATTAAAACAGTTTTTTTGTATTTTTTTTTAAATAAGTAGTTTTTGATTTATGGCGAAAAGCGTTAAAAAAAATACCGTTCCCCCCCTATTATCTTCGAAGTTACTGAACAGAAAAATCTGTAATAATTACCAATTATTAATGTCATCCTATATATTACAGGAAAAATATAACGGTTTTCCTAACTTGCACTGTTTTTGAGAAATTTGCAAAAATCTTAACACATACTTATTTGCTCCTACTAAGCTAATCGCCATATAGTTTTTCTTGAACTATTCATGTATCTACTTATGAGTTTGTACGGAACCCTCGGTGCGCGAGTCCGACTCGCACTTGGCCGGTTTTTTTTTAACTAATTGCGCTTAGGAGATCTATCAGTAATTTAGGGACTTATTCAGATAAGACTCCTAACTCCTAATCCGTCCACATGTGCTTACCTATTCGTTTTAGTTTACAGACTTGCATGCAAGTACTTACCTACTTATTTTCTTTGAAATAGTGGCAAACAGTGAACCTGTCTTAAATGTAAGTAGACAATGCAAATATAAAATATGAAGAAAAGTGTAGAGTTTTATTGTGCAGTGTAAGTAACCACACACTAGGTATTGTTATAATATGCATTATGCGGCTACGAAAACAATATCAATTAGTACTAATTAAAGGGTAACCACCTGCGTTTACTGATCTGTTATCCAAATGTTCTTTTATTGTTTATTGTTTCTAGTGGTGATTGAGTATTGATATTTGGATTTGATTTGTAATTTTATACAATAGGTACAATACTCTTTATTGCACACCAAAAAATTACAGAGATCCTTAAATTAACACGATACTAAAAACTAATGGTAGACAACAGGTGGTCTTATCCTTAGGAAGCGATCTCTTTCAGTTCCAGACAACCTATTATTTTTATTGGCATGTTTTTAATTTCATTTCTAATTTATTATTATTATTTATTTTTTATAAGGATTATTTCGAACCTACCTATATTTAAAAAAATAATCAATTGTAACCAAAACCTAATACGTACTTAAGTATATAGGCTCGCCAAGGTCGGCTTCGGCTACGTCGCATCCACGGAATAAAAAGACTTGTTTTTTAGGGTTCCGTACCAAAATGGTAAAAAAGGAACCCTTATGGTGCGACTCTGTCTGTCTGTCTGTCTGTCTGTCTGTCTGTCTGTCTGTCTGTCCGTCTGTCACAGCAAGATATCTCAGGATCTACTGATGCTATCGACTTGAAACTTGGAATAGTGTTAAAAGTCGCTGACTCGAGCCTATTGGGTAGAAAAATAATCTTATACCTTTTTTACTTTTTTTTTAAAGGGGTCCGAAATGGGATGTGGAAAAACAAAAGAAGAGCTATTATATCGAATGGGATATCAAATGAAAGGGCTTAATTTGTAGATTCCAAAACAATTTTTGGTTTTTTTCTTAATTTTGTACTTTTTAATTTATGACCAAAAACGTTCAAAAAAATACCATTCCCCCCCTAATATCTTCGAAGTTACTGAACAGAAAAATCTGTAATTATTACCAATTATTAATATCATCCTAAATATTACATGAAAAATAAAACGGTTTTCCTAAATTACATCGTTTTTTAAAAATTTTCAAAAATCGTACACATACTTATTTGCTCCTACTAAGCTAACGGCCACACAGTTTTTGTTGAACTATTCACGTATCTACTTACGAGTTTGTACGGAACCCTCGGTGAGCGAGTCCGACTCGCACTTGACCGGTTTTTCTTTTGTGGTCTGGTCGCATCAATAGGGTATTTGACAACAATCAAAATTAATTAACTAACTTTAACCATCAAATTAGGGTTCCAAAACAGCTCGAATGAAATCATATACACTCATTTTCGTGTCACCAACGATTTTAAAAAGACAAATACTAATAATAAGCCTGCGTTTCCATTTGCACCGCTCCGCTACCTCGCACGGTCGAAACGCAGCCTAAGGCACTACCGCACCATGTTGAGCATGACGTCACAAATCAGTATTTCATACTAAACTGCATACTTTTTTAGCGTTTTGACACTTCATAAAAATAAGCTGCTTTGAACTGTCATCAAGTAGCCTATTGTATATTTCTTTGTTAAACAATGGAGCGCGCTCGAATATTTATTTGCACGCCCGCTTGCAGGCTGAATACACAAGCAATGTTTTTTTCTCTTAAGACCTAGAATAATTAAGAATTCACGCAAATAAATATTTTTTAATAATTTTGAATAAAGAAATAACTAAATATTTTTACTAAAAAAAACCCGACCGCGGTGCACTTTAAAAGTGCATAAAATCCGCCATTTTGTTTATTTTAACGAACTTCATACCCAGTGACACTCGCGCCATCAAGACGAATCTAATGATGTATCATTTATCAAAATCGGTTGTGCCGTTGAGTAGTTACGAGCGGACACAGGAACGGACATACATACATACAGGTCAAACACATTACCCTCCTTTGGGCTTCGCCGCAGTCGGGTAAAAAACATAATGAACCTAAACTTAAAAATATCAGTCATAATTTTTAGTATTTTAACGTATCTTACCAAACACAAAAACAAATTAATGTTAAATGAAAATAAATGGAGCCACTAACTTTTCGGAGCTGCTTGGAGCCCCCGATTCCGTGTCTTACAATGCAACGAGACTCCGACCCACGCTTCACTCGAGCCCCCCAAGGCCCGGAGCCCCAGGTCTCCCCACGACAAAGCAGCCAAGCACTGCTCAAGTATTCAGGAAAACAGCTGCATGCACCACGATGCGCTTCCACCCTCGCGCGACACAAAGCAATGAGCACATCGGTGAGGTTCATGCCCCCCACATACGAGCCGCAATGTCGAATCACACTAGGGAGGGCAAGGCACTCGCCGCCCTCACTCAACACATTCACGAGTTTCACGACCAGACAATAAAATTAAAACTATCCCAGAAACCGACAGAGCTCGCTAGGTGGTGGGTTTACTGGGTTTGTGAGGCCAATAATGCGGTACGAAACTTTAAGTTATAAGAATTAGGTCACGCATGCTAAATTTTGATCTAGCAGAATAAGCTAGAAAGTGGTGTTTAATTAATATGTATCTCTTTTTAAAGCTACCAATCCAATCTATAGAAGAATGTGCAATAATAACCTGCATGTTCGTAGTGGTCCGCCATCGCGCACGCCATTGCAGCGCAAAGCAACAGTAGCTTGATCATCATGATATATGAATTTACTTAGGTAGTTTTTTATGTGTTATCACTCGCGCGGCTGCATGGAGCCGACTGATTGCGCTGTCTGAGCGTGTGGTATATAAATGGGGGTGTGCGTTCAATTCTGGCAGTGACATGACTAATGTGTAATTGTATGAAAACTACCAGTCATTGACAAACCACAGCGGGATGTCAATGGGAAATTACTATTTCGTCTGGGATTACAAACGCGAGTATCTGCAATACAAGCTTCATTGATACTTAAGGCGTTGCATCGCTAAACAATTAATCGAAAACGGAGCATTTGTGCCCCACAAGCCCACAAGTCCCACAACCCACACACCCCCCTATACAAGGCGAAGTCAACCGCGCATCACCACTCATTTCGTTCGTATTGGGAAATTTCGGGTGTCGTCATTAAATTATATTAGTAGGTACGATAAAAAAAATACAAAAAAATTGTAAGGGCAACTTTAAAACGACTCTCTTCTAATTTTTTGACACTAATAGAATTGGCATGCCGGCAACAATCGCAAATGTATTATCTTAAGTACCTATTTTCACTTTCATGGATTCCTCCTGTCACCATACGGCTCAGGACAGAGATTGGCAAAACTTATTCCAACGAATAACAATAACCAAATTATTCCGCGAATGACGAATAAAATTATCCAATGATTATTGTTATTCAAATAAATTATTCGTGGAATAATTTATTCGCAAATGTTCGTGGAATGAATTTCCATGAATAATTATTATGCGTGATGATATTCGCACAGGAAAAACAACTGATAAGAAAATGTGGTTTTTTCATTCTTTCTATCTCTTTGCAGGCCAGGCTATAAAGTTCGTTTGTACGAGTATGTGACTAATCCGTTTTTCACGCTAATCCTTCGTTTATTATAACTCCCTGAGCTTATCCCTAATATAATCTCTGATGTGTTAGAACAAATATAGTAGGAACGAGACATTTTTAATATTTTTCGTGTCGTTTATTTGAATGAAGTAACCAAGTTGTATGTGTGTTGTGCCGGTGGTATAGGTTAAAACTTCAAACGTGATTTTCCGTGCTTTAGAAGCGTTTTCAGCAGGCTGAAAGGCGATTTCAGGCCGTTTCAGAGGTGGCTCTTTCACATAGTAGAAGATTGAAAATTCACCCAAGTTGACGTTGTTTTCAGGCAACTGAAACATGTTTTCAGTCCGTTTCAGGACACCCTCTATCAGATGGCGCAATAACCTGAAAACCCGTTTTCAGGCGTTTTCAGGACCCCTTTCACTTCAGTATATGGCGAAATCTCTCGAAGGAGTGAAATAGACCGCACTATTAAAAAGAGCTATACTGAGAATGTTCGAGAAATGTGCGAAAGAATACCAATAATATATTTTATTAGTAACATTCCGGGACTTAAGTCCCGGAAAAAAAAATAGTGGTAAGGGAGTCTCCACTTTTCGACTATGTTTTTCGAAGTTTGGGTAAATATACTCCGATTCCGATCACTGACAAGAATACACATTTAAAATATTTCATCTATAAATTCGCGGTAAAAAAAAATGTATACTGAAACAGTTTTAGGACAGGAAATTGAAAATGTTTCATTCTGTAATTCTATTTTTTGTCTACTTTACTTTTAGTGTCTCTAGAAAATCTAATTTGTTTTTCTGGTGAGTTTTTAATTAATTTCATTGCATATTTGAGAAAAGCACTATGCATACCTTGGCGTGAAATGGGGTTGCCAGCCTAGAAACTATCTGGTCTCGCATTCGCTCGGCCATCTATATGTAATCGGCCGGTAACCCGTCACTTCCCGGCCTCTGTAGTAATGTACTATTATTTCAAAAACACAATGAAATAAAAATAAAATAAAATAATTTATTTCTGCAAGTAGGCCCTCAAGGGAAAGAGTCACGTCTTACATTCTTTTGTCTTCTTTTCTTTTCTTTTGTTAACATCATCACAAACAAGAGGATTAATTAGGCTTGATACTTGTCAAATATCTTTCCGTTTAATAAGTACATAATGTGTCTACATACCTGCTGAAAGAAGTACCTATTCAGGACAGTCTTGCACAAATCTAGTCATGTAGGTACATGTGTAAATACGAGTATAATACTGAAATACGAAATACATAAATAGAAATTATCTAGGATCCTGGAACTAATCGCTTAGTTTGGTAGGAACTAGGTAGATCGATTTGTGTAGGTAAGACTGACCCAGATATTTATTTCAGTAAGTAGGTATTTAGGCACATATAATAATAATGGGAAGAATTATCGCCAAGTACCAAGATTAAATAATCCTCTTGCTGTGGTTTCCCCGTGTTGCTATAGGTATATATATTTTTTAATAAAACCTTTTTTCGACCTCTGCGAATTAGCGTAGACGGACTAATATGCCTTTAATAATAATAAGTCCTATATCGCTGTTTAACTACGTAACTTTCCTGTTTATGTTATTGATCAACAAGGTCATTGAAAAGTCGATGATTTAAGACATCATAGTTTCACCAAATCCACAGTTCAGCTTATAGGCACACAATCAGGTGTCGGAAGAGATAATGATTCCAATACTCAATTAGTGAGGACACCAATAATTAAGTAAGTAGATAAGGTGTTTTCCAGTTTCCACATACAAAACGGCTGTTAGGCAAAAGCAGTTTTTTATTTCCAGGTAAATTCAAGGACAGCATCTAGGTTTTAGCGTGAATCGTGGCTCTATCAATATTCAGGAGAGCTAAGTTTGCACCCAGCTACAATGACCTTACCGTAATGACCGTAGGAAAGTATCTGCCAAAAGGAGGAAAATGAACGACTCGTGCATATAGGGAATCCCGCAACGTTCATTAATAAAGTGGAGCATCTTGCACGCGCTGCTCAGGCATGCTTAGTTATTGTTGGCAACTAAATAAAATCCCAGAGGTCGGCAATAAGGAAAAGACGAGTTTTCGGTTCAATGTTCTGTATTCAAGTAAAGAGAATGAATTACATTATAAACTACTCTTCGAATGAATTAACATAATCAAGGAATGGTAGCTACGGATTTTTGTATTCTTCCAACATAAACCCGGAGATACAAAATTTCCGGTCATTTGTATCAGTGTAGTGACCCTAAAGGGGTCTAATTACGCAATGACAAAAAGGAAAATGATGCGTTGGCTTTAAATGGAACGTGTCAAAAAAATTACGAGAGTCGAAGGTTGTGAACACACAAAAATCCTTGTATTTTCCGATAGTCGATAAAAAATGAAGTAGGCGGTAGTGTAATGCCATACTTCTCCGGTGTGGCTTACAGCCCGCCATACCGACGACAACACATCATCATCATAATATTTAAAAGCCTGGCTCTTGTTCGTGGAGCAATTTCCAGCTTAATCTGCGAGAACTCATATAGAAAAATCATAGTTCCAAGTCAACGGAAAGCCTTTCAATTTCGGTTTCCTTGAGAGTGTCGAAATTTACGTTTTTTGCACCATAAACGGCTGTATCTCTTTTTCACGTTAGCTTAGAAGTTTGATTTTTTTCACAGCTTCAAGGGATCGTAGAGTAGACCTGGGTATATGGTGTTATTTTCAACTCGATACCTCCACGCGTTCCTAAGATCCATCCTGATGGGTCTTGACAGACAGACAGACGGACACCAAAGTGATCCTATAAGGGTTCATTTTTTTCTTTTCGAGGTACGGAACCTTAAAGACAAAGTCGAATTGAGAACCATACCTTCTTTTAGAAGTCTGCCAATAAAAGAAAGTTATATAAAAGAAACTAAAATGAAACCACTTTAAGATACTTTACATTATTATTTATTTTTATTAAATAGGTTGTTAAAAAATGATTTGTTTAAATATACAGTCCTTACGACCCGTTTTCAAAATCACTCGAGTCGTTTTACAGCTAGCCTTCTGCGCCTCAGAACTGCATGGGGTACAGATCGTCCCAGACCTGCAGTTGCTTCTCGTGCAGTTTCTCATGCACGGAGAACTCCTTGTCCACCTTGAGGTACTTCCTGTCCTCGGGCTTCATGGCCGGCCAGTGCAGGCTCGACAGCTCTGGTAACTCGCCCTTGCGAGGGTTCGGGTCGCTGAAGATAGAAAATCGCATGTTATGATCTCTCCTTAGGATTAGAACTTTGTGCCTATAGTTAAATAAGAAAGTTTATAAACTTTTTAGATATGTATCTAGTAGCCCACGAATAATGTATTAACCATCATGTGGCAGATGTAGCAAATCCTACAGGCCCCACGCATTGGGGGGCCCCGCGCCCAAAAGGACACCACCCGTTATTTCATTTCATCACGTGTAAAATTACCGGTCAGTCGGTGTTTAGCACATCTTAGACCAACCAAGCGCCTGTTAAAAATATGGTACTGGTCCTACGCTGGCTTAATCCGGCACTGGTAAAATCCTGTATTTCTCAAATGAAGTAGTACTTCTACTTACCCGTGCTTAGCGAAGGTGTACCAGATGGCGGTCATGCGCTCGACGATGACGTGGTCCTGCGGCGCGGGCGGCGGCGGCGAGCGCGCCTTGATTGGTGGTCGGAAGTAGCTCATCGAGAACAGGTAAATCAGATCGTCGTGATGAGCCGCTCCTGCAAGCAACACGCGGATTTATAAATGTAGGTAGTAACTGAGCCGCAAGACTTCGTGAGTTTATGCCACAGCATGTCACAAAAGACCGCAAAACACGTGAATGCAGACAGTATGCGACCGTGCGGTACGTACGAGTAAGTCTCAGGCAAAGGATTTCTGCGGCTCGAAATGATAAATATGATAACTAGAGTTACTTACTTCTGAACACGATATGACCTTTGCAAGCACATAACTTTTGGTAAATGCTTTTAGGTCCAGCTCTTAGCCTCAACATGTCTGAACATTTTTTGTCTTGCTATGAATTTCCTTGGAGGTTGGCTATGATACTCACCAGCAGGCCTGCCGGTAAGGGGGTCCTCATAGAAGCTGTTGTTGCCGATGTAGCTGAAGAGGCTGTACCAAACCGGCTCTGGCGAATGCCGGCACATCAGGTTTGCCATTCTGCCACACAAAATGGAAATTATTAAACATGGTTAACATTTGCCGATCGCAAAGAGAAGATCCTTTTTCAGTTGCAATCTGTTTGGTGTTGCTGTAAGTTAAATCAGAATAGGTAATACCCTTACCTATGCGTGTTAAGTCCAACCCAGCTATCTCCATACAACTTTCCGAGTGCTTTGTTGCTCTCAGGAGTGTTTTCAACTGGCTTGCCGCCTAAGTATACGTCCTTTAGTCGACGGCTGGCCGCTGCAGAGTCATTCTTTGGCAGAGCGAAGGAGATCGGTGCGATCTTCTCCCATTCAGCGTTCATACGATCGAGCAGAGTTTTATTACTGGTCACACCTGAAAAAAAGTATGTGTAATAGTAACTATTACTTTACTGCATTGCAAACTAATGGAATTTACTAAACAACTTTTAGGTGTTGATTAGCATTCAACTCGAAATAAGTTCTAAAAAATATAATTCTCATCAGTTAGACTAATAGGTATTAGAAATGTGATTTTATATCAGGAGTTCAAGGCAGTGGCAGGAAAGAAAACGTAACATTAGTCTGCCAACAATGTGTCTAGGGTTATTATGATGATGAAGAAACTGTTAGGCTATTTATTTTTATATTTGACTTACTGAATGCCTTCCAGTAAAACTCGTCCTCGGTTTGGCTGATGAGCAGCGGCACCGCGTGCATATGGCCCTTGCGCACCGCCTCGGCGGGCTGCACCGACAGGAAGCGCGGCTGCCCTACCTCCGGCTCGACCACCGGGTCCCAGAAGCCAATGGGATCGTAGCCGAATTGCTGGAAGAGTTAAAGGATACTGTGGGGGGTCTTGCCAGACGTGGTTGAAGGGAAACATTCACTGGGTAATTTAGTTTTATATATTTTCCGAAAGAGTACAAGATGCCACCATCTTTCGGTGGCGCTCAGATGAGAACTAAATCAATATTTTATATTGAATAAAACATTACGTTAGACTCACAGATATTTGAATATTATTTATATTTTTTCTGTAGAGACAGCCAGGTCTCTACAATACAATACATCAAACAAATGGCAAAGGTGATTAGAAAAACGTTTGCGGGTGTGCACAGCTTCAAGACGTTTTTAAGGCAAGAGTCAGTAAAATCTACTAATTAAGCGTACTCCGCCGTAGACTTTGTCTCCACTTTCCATCAGTAGCGAACTCTCTCAGAAAGTCTAGCAGACTGTCGGTGATGATTTCGGGAAGTGACCAAGGTGTCCCATTTTGAGAATCAAATAATCAAAAATAAACTTACATCCCAGAATCCAACCAATGAATTGCCCATTTCTTGCCAGGACTTAGTCTTCAGGCAGTCAACGATAGCCCGCGAGGAGTTGGTGGGGCAGTTGAGAATTTTTGCCTGCTTCTGCGCTACGTCCAGCAGGTGTGTGGGCAGTGGAGCCTTGCCTATGGGAGAGGCGGACATCGCAATACCTCGGTGGAACAGACCTGGAGAAACCACAGCATTGTTACGACAACCAGAAAAATAGACACGATGAGCGTTGATGTGTATACATAACTATACTTCTTAGATGAAGCTAATATATAGCACATGTAATATGTAACGTACCTTTAGACATAGGCGAAATCATGTGTAACATTACACTGGTAGATCCAGCACTGCATCCAGCGATGGTAACTTTTCCTGGGTCACCGCCGAAAGCCGCCACATTACGTCGGACCCAGCGTAGTGCAGACACTTGATCCTTGTAACCGTTGTTGCCCGGCGCCACTGAATCGCCCGTACTCAGGAAACCTGGGTAACATTAAAGATCTATTCTATCATCCAAATTCTGGAGAACACAATAGCATACATACATTTTTGGAATATCTGCTGCTGCTTCCATTAGAAGTTGCTAAACAGATTATGATGAAAACGGTATAGTTACCAAGGGAAGCGAGGCGGTAGTTGATGGTCACAAGCACGATGTCTCTGTCGAGCAGATAATCGGGGCCGAAGAGGTCAGAGCGGCCGGTCATCGAGAAGAAACCACCCGGGTGAATGAAGAATATTACCGGCATTTTACGGGAACTGTAATCAATCAAAAATACCGGTTCCATATCAAGTATACACTCACGAGTCAGCACCTCTCACCACCCCTCTGATAAAATTGTAGTTTCTCTTTAAGCATGCGTTTCTCTTTAAAAATAATTCATCACACTTATGGTTGCATAATTTTTGTAGGAACAAGATTTACGAGGTACACATACATACATATAGACTGTGCGCCTCTGTATCTCTTAAACGAGACTGGGTAGGTATGAGTCTTTACCTGTTGTTTTCTGGAGTGTACACGTTGATTCGGAGACAGTCTTCGTCCACATAGTACTCGCCCGGTTTTACGGGCAGTGGACACGATGGCCCATCTTTACTTGCGTCCACTTCTGATGGGTACGTCTTCATGTCCACCGGAGGCTGCAAATACCAGATAGGTATAGTCAGATAAGTCAGATTCTAATTAAGATAGGTTTTTATCTCGCAAAGAATATTAGCAAAAAGAAACCCAGCACCAACTGAACAAGATTAACAGGTGACGTCGTTACAGGAAAACTAAAGCGAATAATTAAACGAAGCCTATCAGTCTAGCAAATTGTTGTTTTTACAGTACAGTACAATACAATGCTGTTTATTGCACAACCAAAAAATAAATAAATAAATAAGATATACTTAAGATACGAATGGTAGACAACAACCGTTATTTTTACTTGCAGTTAGGGTAGTACCTAACTTCTTTTGCGTAAAGTTAAGTTTATCGAAATTAGTGTAAAACAGACCTGGAATCTGAGCTCTCCGACGGGCGGCTGCGCGTAGTGGATGCCCCGGTAGGCCTGGAAGCGGCGCCCGAGGCGCGAGTCCATCCATGAGCCACGGATCACCCCCGACGGAGTCACTGTCACGGGACCGGGGGTCGATGGCTTGGTGGGAACCTCGGGCTTGTTGGGAGCTTCGGGCTTGGTAGGAGTCTCGGGCTTAGATGAAGCCGTGGGCGTCGAGGAACCTGAAATACAACACGCTAACCTCTAATACTGTGTGACTAATGGGGTACAAGTCACATTTATACCAGGACCAAAAGTCACGTCTCTATTGTATGTCTTAAGCCCTTTTGCTCCTAGGTTATATGCGACTTGTACCCCTTTTCACTAGAGCCACAGAAAAATAATATTCGTATATTAGTACGAACCTATTTATACAACTTATTTGTATAATTTTTGGGACTAATTTGAACAAGACACATCCACACAGGAATGCTATGTGCTTATCTACTCGTATCTGGTTTACACACTTGCATGCGAATAGCAGCTTATTTTTTTAAAACAGTGACAAAAAGCAAACCTGTCTTGAAAGGTATATGAAGAAAAGTGTATTTTTTATTGTGTAAGTAAGCACACACTGGGTGATTAGGTATTATCTTTGCATTATGCGGCCACGAAAACAATAAAAACACTAATTAAAAGGTAACTTAAACCACCTACATTTTGTTTACAGTTGTATAGATTTGTAATTTATGTATAAAGCTAACACTTAATTGTGGCTGAGACAGAAGTTTAATTTTTCTTAGCCGATTGTGATTTGATTATTCCACATTACGTTCGTTATACATAAGTTACCAGTAGGCTTATGATGCTACGCTTTGTCACGCGATAAATAAGTGATAAAGCATCCGTCACTCTCACACACTATATGTCAGAACGTGACGGATGCGTTATCACTTATTTATCGCGTGACAAAGCGTAGCATCATAAGCCTACAGGATTATGTCACGCATGCTAAAATTTTATCTAGCAGAGTAAGAAATGTTTGTATTTGATATAACTTCTAAAGCTACCATACCAATGCAATGTGCAATAATAACCTGCATGTTCGTGGTGATGATGATGATGGTGCTCCGCTAGCACGCACGCCAGGGCAGCGCAAAGTAACAGCAGCTTGATCATGTTAATACATGAATTTACTTAACTTAGTTTATTATAATGTGTTACAGCTCGCGCGGCTGCGTGGAGCCGACTGATTGCGCTGTCCGAACATGTGTATATAAATGGGGGTGTGCGCTCAGTTCTGGAAGTGACATGATTAATTTGTATGAAAACTGCCAGTCATTGATAAATCACAGCGGGATAACCGCAAGTATTTGTAATACTAGCTTCATACTTAACCAATCCATCTTAGACATAATACTAGAACAACCTTTTCGATTGCCCTTCATGGTCATATTTATATAACGGGATACAATACAATGAAAAAAAAATGATACAACAGATGGGCATTGGGCATGTTGGGGTAAACAATAAACATTCTTGAATAGAGAGACCACGAACCGGAAGAAACATCGCAGGTTGGTCCCCGACAAGATGGACTGACTGGCTGGTTGGGGGTTGGATGCGACCCAACACCCTTCACAGTGGGCAACCGTCCGTTGTGGAAGTCTTTGGAGAGACCTATGCTCAGCGATGGATGTCTCCTTGATGAAATCATATCAGCAGCAGTGGAGATCATGGTTAAATATTTCAGCGCCAACTTACAGGTGCCACCCTTTTCACCCATTCATAATTCCTAAAAACTACTAGTTTAGGTACTTACTTAACACACTACATTTTGCAAATTATTGTTTAGATAACATGCATATGCCTTTAATAGTAATAGTGTATATCTGTGTTCACGTAACTTTCCTGTTTATGTTATTGACCTGATTAATAAGGTCATTGATGAGTCGATGACTTAAGACATCATTATTTCACTAAATCCACAGTTCAGCTTATAGGTATTTGGTACACAGTCAGATGTCGGAGGAGATAATAATTCGAATACTTAATTAGTGAGGGCTCCCGTATTTAAAAGGTGCAGTAATAATTAAGTAGATAAGGCATTTTCCAGTTTCTACATACAAAAACAGATGTTAGGCAAAAGTAATTACCTACTTAGTTACAGGTAAATTTAAAATACAAGGACAACATTTAGATTTTAGCGAGAATCGAGGCTCTATCAAATTTAACGTACTTAGCAAAGTATCTGTCAAAAGGAGGAAAATGAATGACTCGCGCACATTGGGAATCCCGCAATGCTCATTAATAATGTGGAGCATCTTGCACGCTCCTCACGCACAGAATTAATCTTATTGCAATATTTTCTTTGTAATTTATTTACATGTGAAATCAAAAAATATTTTACGAATATGATTACATATGAATAGCTTTGTTATTGTTGCCATTGTTGGCAACTTCTATTTATTTAGGTTTTTTTTATTCTATGACTTTATTACTCCGTTACTCCGTTTATTATCATTTAACAAACACACAATAAAACTACGGAACCCTAAAAACTGGCCAAGAGCATGTCGGACCATGCTCAGTGTAGGGTTCCATAGCCGTAACTATAAGGTAAAAAATACGATGTAAAAAAAGTACAACAACAAAGGAGCGTATCTTCATAGCAATTACGTCCTTTTGTTGAGAAGCGCAGTTTATCGGCAATAACTCAAAAACGGTACATTCGATCTTGTTGAAAATAATTTTCGTTGAAAGTATTAATTAAGCGTTACCTTCGTGATTTTTTTCATATTTTTCGGACGCACGGTTTAGAAAATAGAGGGGGGGGACACAATTTACACAACTTTCGATTAGCGATTATTTCCAAATACATTCACTTAATCAAAAACATTACTTAGGAACCTTATAGTGTTTTTTAAAAAGCTGTCGAACTAAGTACCACACGTTGATATTTGCAGAAAATTTTTTTTTTACTGTCTTTAACATGTATGGAGTGCCCCCCCTAAAAATATTTATTTTAATTATTTATATACCAAACTAAGTAGCGGCTCATAAAAGACACCTATATTCCAAATTTCATCAATATCCATCCAGTAGTTTTTGAGTAAAATGCCTGTGACATACGGACAGACAGACAGACAGACGGACGGACATGTCGAAACTATAAGGGTTCCGTTTTTGCCATTTTGGCTACGGAACCCTAAAAAATCACGACATAAGCTTAAATCCGCAACGCAGCTTTCGTCAGGTGGGTACCTAAAACTTTAAATCGGCAACAGGCTTCGTCACACATACCAACAAAAGTAATCCGCAACAGGCTTCGTCATTTGTCTCTAAGCTTGCGTTAAAAAGGATCGCCCGGAATCGTACCTGACTCAATAGAGCCCATGACGCTGGCGGCGTTGCCACTCTGATTTGCCAATGAAATTTGCTGCACCAGATACGATCCAGAGTGTGGATCACCGCCCCTATCCCCTATCCCTCAGTCGGCGACCCAATTCCCTAACAAACGCCTTGGCCTTCGCACCCCAAGGTCCTGCTGTCTCCACTGCAACTGGCATAAATACATTGGTTCCAAGGCACTGTACTTGGTGTGTTTTATTTAATCTGGCCGCGTACTCTGCGGCCGACCCAGTAGACCTCACTGGTCCAAACGAAGGAAGGTGCAAACGTACTGACGCATGTAGCGTTCCGACCGTCCACAAGAGACACCGACCCTTCGGCCATGGAACACATGTAAGACCATCCGACCTTTTTCCATCAGTACGGCACAACCCTGGAGGTTCGAGAACGCACATGGTACGTTAGCTGCTACCAAATCCCGGCGAACTACATCGTTGATGGTGTGATCTAGAAAAACGCCGCGCGCATCTCTAACAACTGAGGCCATGGTGGCCATTTTCCTCAACCATGACCCCACAAATACACCGATGTGCCTCGCAAACCTTGCAACCTAACCGCAAGGCAAACGCGATCCTCAGCGAATCGTTGTCTAATAGCGTGCCAAGCTGAGGGGAAGGCAAAGCTTACAGGGCTCCGGGGTATGTTGGGCCAAGTGTCAGAATGTCCAAGGAGACATACCTAATACCCAGATGCTACAATGCCCATTAGTCAATATGTACAAAGTCTCTGAATGCCCAGGGAGTTAAAATGTCCAGATGTAATAAAGACCATTTACTTAACATGTGTTCAACGAGTCATAATGTCCAGATCCCTTAAAATAAATAGCCGGACGGAGCCTCGCTAACAAAGAACTGAAACATTGTCTAATAAGCCGGCTACCTATGTGTGCGTGCTGCTCGCAATAGGAAAAAAAACTCATTGATGTGGGCGTGCGGCTCGTAAGTACAAGCAGCCGCTTATTAAAAATGGCTTCAGTTCTCTGTTGGCGAGGCTCCGTCCGGCTATTTATTTTAAGGTCCTTGGTCCAGATGTTATAACGACCAATAGTCAATATGTACAAGTCTCAGAATGTCCAAAGAGTTGAAATGTCCAGATATTATAGACCATTACAAGTGTCCTTTTTAGGTAAAATTTGAACAAAATAGCATAAATTTGAACTCTTATAATTTTGTCATTTAATTTCAACGAAAATAATTTTCAACATTATCACTAAATATTATCTTATCAGATATACCGTTTTTGAGTTATTGCCCAAAAACTGTGCACCTCAACAAATGGACGTAAGTGGCTAATGGCTATTTGACAACTGGGCGTTTTAACAAGTGGACATTATTTCTTGGTCATTTTGACACCTGGACATTCTGACACTTGGCCACAGTATAATATCAGTAATTTTTTCCCACAAAAGGTACATCGCGCGCTTCGATGTGTGCGCGCCGTGTACGGACGCACTACGAGCCAAGATTTAATTATGCGCAAGAATGCTCCAGTATGGATCGCACTCACACAGACGCGCAATCGTGCGTCTGTGTGAATACGTGTCGCGCACTCCTAAACGGCCGAAATTGTCCAACTTACTTGTTTGTCTTTATACTTTGACTTGGCCCAACATACCCCGGAGCCAACTTTATGTATGCAGCACCGAGTCATTGATTTAGATCTGTGGTGAGTGTGGTGGGCAAAGTACGGCCCGAGGGCCATCCGACATCCGAATTCGGCCCGCCAGCGGCTTTCCGAAATAAGAACTATATGGTAGTTACTTTCGACGGTCCAGCCGGACTAGTGTAATTGTTGGTATAATTGTGGCCTTCTGAAATTTCTCAAATTGTTTTTGCCCCCGTAAAGAAAGTTTGTCCACCACTGATTTCTTTAGATGGTTGACAGATGGCACGCTATCTCGTGCTACATGTATCCTCACAGAGGAGATTATCAGAAAGGATCTGGTTCTAAAAATGTATAATATGAAGGCTATTCTCTGCACCTACGCTCTGATTGTTTGCTCTTTCAAAACAAAGAAAACACTTTTTCATATGAATAATAAGTAGCACATAATAGGACCGCTTACATTTTCCAAGATGTGTCACCCCTTATAGGTACCACTACTTAGTTGTCGAATGAATATAGCATTAAACGGATTGACTTAAGGACTGGAATTGAGTAGTTAATGTAGGTAGGAATAGATTAGCAGTTTCATCGGACCTAAAGCGTGTCTTGCAAATTTCCTGTTTAATTCACGTGGTTTAGTTGGAATAATTTCGCTAGGGTTAACCAGGGAAACAAAGATAGGTACGTTAGGGAAAAAACATATGTGATGTGGCATAATATTATGCAGGTACGGTCAGCCTCAGAAGTAGCTGAACAGATTTGTAAAGTCGCTGGCTCAATATTACAGGGTTCTATGTTTCGCTTTTAACGAATTGAAATTTGAACACTGTCAGAGTGACGCTAAGTCTAATTTTAACTACCTACCCCGAAAATGTAACATAGAACCCTGTAATATTGAGCCAGCGAAGTGACGTAGTACTAAAGTGTCCAATGTCCAGCTACTTTTGAGGTCGACGGTACATTAGGTCCGGACTTCCGAACTAAGGTACAAGCACCCTTTAAGGCCCACTTAAATTTAAAGTCTTATAAAATTGTTCCTATTTGATAAATAAAGAAATACAGTTGATAACTTTGCAATCAGTTTATTTAAGAAACAATATGTTTAAAAATCCGAAACAATTTTCAGTGTCCGGCCATTCTCACGAAGTATGACTGCGTCTAATTACCGCGTCTCCACACATTTAGTATGAAAACAGCGTCGCGGTAATTAGGTGACCGCAGACATACTTCGTGAGAATGGCCGTGTTAGGACTTAGGTAATTATAGAAAATGTTTTAGTCACAAAGCGCATATCAGTGATCCTATTCATCTTGCACACGAGACAATACCAACCACGTCTTTGGATGTTTCACGGTCCTTCTTATTTCGTTTTTGAACTTTCTTACTTTTTACCTGTTGTTTTGACTTCTTAATTATTATTTTTTATTTTGTGCAGAATTTTTGCTCACATTTCGCATATAATTTTTACAGTATTATTGCAAGTAATTGTAGCTATAAGTAAAATTTCATGGCCATGTTTGGGAACCCCGTGGTAGGCCTTCATAGGAAACGTATGTCATCATCGATAATACGCACTGGTTGAAGACTTTTGTGTTCAAAGCATTGAGGTATCTTGGACGAGAAAACACTTTGCAGTTTCCCAAACGCTGCCCATCCGAGTTGAATCCATCGATAGATCTCTTTCTTGAAGTTGGACCTGCCTAGCTGGCTTGTTTGTCCTAGATAGGCGTATTCGTCAACAATTTCGACAACTTTAAATTACTAAACTAGTAAATTTTCAGAAATAAATCTTGTTCCAAGTTGTAAAATGGAGACCGACAGAACGGAACATAGCAAACTGTCAAATATTTTAAAGATGGCTCCACGCTTCGAGCCGAATGATGTTGCAGTTTTGTGTATGGCCATAGTCGTATAAACCCGCGAAAGTTGAAACGATTTGAACAATCGCAACTGTGATTTTTTTTAAAGTGGGCCATGATAGGATCTGAGCCATCTTCGGTTATAATACCTTACTTAGTCTCATCTTGTTCAAGAAAATGTCAAAAATTGCAAGTTAATATAAAAATACTTTTATTTTCGAACTTAGGTAATTAAACTAATATAATGACATGTTTATTTGCTTAAATCTACCTATAGAAATTCTAGGTACGACTGGAGCAAAATCACTGGCAAAAAGTATACACGTACATTTACTGAGGTGGTCGGCTAACATTGATAGTACTTGGGCAAATATTGGGTAGTACAGTTACAATGTTTACAAACAAATATCACAGAGCTTGAACGGCGTGTAAGGTCAGAACTGCATGGGGTACAGTTCGTCCCAGACCTGCAGCTGTTTTTCGTGCAATTTCTCGTGCACGGAGAATTCCTTGTCAACGCGCAGATACTTCCTGTCCTCGGGTTTCATGGCCGGCCAATGCAGTCTCGACAGCTCTGGCAACTCACCTTTTGGAGGATTCGGATCTCTGGAGATAAAAGGTAACATTTAAAAAAGTGTCACACATTCAGGTTGCCAAAATTCTTAGGAAACCTAGCCTCAGGAGAGCGTTGGCTCTCTGTGTTTGTTCTACCGCGCGTTATAACGGGGAGTGTTCTGAGGGACTTTTCGGGCTTGTGCCTCAGTCACACTTCTATCACAGTACTTCCCGCCGCAGGAATAAAATCCATCCTCACTTTTTAGACGCTTGGCAACGCAAAAACAAACGGGCATCACGCTCATTTTTGCCACGAACTGGCAGGTCGTGGATGAACTCCCTCCTGAGGTGTTTCCGGAGCGCTATGACATTGGGTACTTCAAGAAATGAGTAAACAGGGTTCTCACAGATCGACAACGTATAGGTAACACCTCTGGTGTTGCAGATATTAATGGGCGACCATGACCGCTATCCAATCTTTCCCTCAGACAGCCCGTCTGCTCATTTGCCACTTGTTACATAAAAAGAAACATATTATTGGATAGCTTCTTACCCGTGCTTAGCGAAGGTGTACCAGATGGCGGTCATGCGCTCCACCATGACGTGGTCCTGCGGCGCGGGCGGCGGCGGCGAGCGCGCCTTGATGGGCGGCCGCAGGTAGCTCTCCGAGAACACGTAGATCAGGTCATCGTGATGCGCCGCGCCTGTGTGTGAAAGAGAGGAGTGGTAATAGGAAACTTATTGATAGTTAATGCTTGCTTTATTAGTGATAGCGAGTCGGGCGATTTCGATCTCTCCTAAGCGGTGGACGAGAACTACTAGATATATGCTCACAGTTTAATCGACTAAAGCCGGCTGCTTGTGTGACACTTGGCTAACTTACTGATTTAAATGTTTATGAAAATGGTACAACCATTTTCATAAACATGTGTTGTATCCTATGAATATATTTGTAATACAATTACTTACCGACAGGTTTACCGGTACGTGGGTCCTCGTAGAAGCTGTTGTTACCGATGTAGCTAAACATGCTGTACCAAACAGGCTGCGGCGAGTGCCTGCACATCAGGTTCGCCAGCCTGTCACAAATAACGTCCCATAAGTTGCTATAATTAGTTTAATTTCAGCAGCAAAGGTCGAAAAATAAAATTCCTTAAATTCGATCCGTCACCCACTCGAGTGGGTCTCTTATCCTCTTATTCCGCTACCACCACCACTGGCGACACCATGCCCTAGCTCATTAGAGCTAGGCTAAAGTATCAAGCAATTTAAAGGGTAGTTTAAGCTTTAAAAAAACCGGACAAGTGCGAGTTAGACTCGCTCACCGAGGGTTCTGTACAAATTTGTACGTACATATATTAAACTACCCTATAAATGTTGATTCCCTTATTAAAGTCTATATTTTTTTATGATTTAATTTAAAATGTATAGTTTTCAGATTTTTCCCTATACTTGTAGTATAAGACGGTATTACTTGACAAATTTCATCGTTCTAGGTCAACGGCGGAAAGTACCCTTTTAATTTTGGTTTCCTTGAGAGTGTCGAAATTTACGTTTTTTGCGGCATAAACTTTTTTCACGTTAACTTAGAAAGAAGTTTGATTTTTTCACAGCTTCACGGGTCCGTAGACCTGAGGATATGGTTTAAATTTCATCTCCATACATCCACGCGTTCCCGGGATAAGGGTCTTGACACACGGACAGACCGACAGACACACAGACAACAAAGTGATCTTATAAGGGTTCCGTTTTTTCCTTTTGAGGTACGGAACCTTAAAAAGAACAATAAAATTCTTACAAAGCAGCAGAACTGATCTGGAGCTCTGGGTACTACACAGGTTATTTACTCTATCTTAACTATTCATGCATATCGTTCGCACTCTTTCTTTTTCTTTTGATTGATGTTATATAAATTATGGTACCTATCCATCAGTAGCGTGGCGTCCAAAGAACTCGATTCCTACCGGCTTGCCTAATATCAGGCATTTGGGCACCTTATTCTACAGCACTTAAGGAAAATGTACGTCAAATCTGCACCAGTTTGTCCAAAGATATATTTTACGCCGCGCAACTGCTATCCATAGATGTAAAATTTTACCTGTGAGCGTTAAGTCCAATCCAGCTGTCTCCATACAACTTCCCAAGTCCCTTGTTACTTTCAGGGGTATCTTCAACAGGCTTTCCGCCAAGATAAACCTCCTTGAGGCGGCGGCTGGCTAACGCGGCGTTTTTCTCAGGCAAATTGAAGGAAATAGGCGCCAGCTTGTCCCATTCGGCGTTCATACGGTCACGAAGTGTTTTGTTACCGGTCACAGCTGAAAGAGACATGACACGATTGATGAAATCTTAGCATGGTCATTATAATACGGGTTTAATAAAATATATTTGAAATTGCTGATAGAATAAATCGCATGAAATGTTAGCATAAAAAAAAACCGGTCAAGTGCGAGTCGGACTCGCGCACCGAGGGTTCCGTACGAACTCGTCAGTAGATACGTGAATAATTCAAGAAAAACTGTATGGTGGGACAAACTTAACTTTGCTCTTGTGAAACTGTTGTCCCCATACATCGACATATGCCGCGGTTAGTTTAGTAGGAGCAAATAAGGTTGTCTTACTATTTTTGCGAATTTCTAAAAAACGCTGCAAGTTAGGAAAACCGTTTTATTTTTCCTGTAATATTTAGGATAATATTAATAATCGGTAATTATTGCAGATTTTTCTGTTCAGTATCTTCGGAGATAATAGGGGGGGAACGGTATTTTTTTTAACGGTTTTTGTCTTCAATCAAAAACTACATGTCTAAGAAAAAAAATAAAAATTGTTTTGGAATCTACATATTAAGCCCTTTCATTTGATACCCCACTCGATATATTAGCTCAACTTTTGATTTATGACATCCCATTTCGGTCCCCTTTAAAAAAAAAAGTAAAATAGGTATAAGATTTTTTTTCTGTCCCATAGGCTCGGATTAGCGGTTCTTAACACTATTCCAAATTTCAAGTCGATAGCATCAGTAGATCCTGAGATAACTTGCTGTGACAGACGGACAGACAGACAGACAGACAGACAGACAGACAGACAGACAGACAGACAGACAGACAGACAGACAGAGTCGCACCATAAGGGTTCATTTTTTACCATTTTGGTACGGAACCCTAACAAAGAGCCGAATATGAGTAAAAGTAGTAGCAGTAAGGGCAAGTACGGGTACTACATACGTTGAGTGCGTTGTGGCAACCTTTGTGAGGCTAACCCGGAAGACAACGGATTCTTTTCTGATACTTTGAGAAATATATTTACAAAATGCCTTCCAGAAGAACTCGTCTTCGGTCTGGCTGACGAGCAACGGCACAGCGTTAAAGTGGCCCTTACGCACCGCCTCATCGGGCTGCACGGACAGGAAACGCGGCTGCCCCACCTCCGGCTCGATCACAGGCGTCCAGAAGCTGATGGGGTCATAACCGAAGCCGAATTTCTGAAATTAATGGTAATATAGGAAATAACATGAATAATGGCAATTCAAGTAGGCATTCGTTCCAACTGCGGGTTTGTTAACATCTGTATTTGAACGCAAGTTTAATCCAGGAAAGAATTAACTGTAGCGTCAGTAGAAGCACCTCATTGCATAATACCTAAGTGTTATGTTATGGACTACCTATGGTGGATTTGAGAGCTAAAACCTAGAGCACTCGAAAAAAGTCCTGAACCTTACTTGCTCCATCTTACACATATTTTAAAAGAAAGCACAAGTTTAAGCTGAGCGTTGTCTGTCAATCTCAGGTAATTTTTTAATTGATCGATGCTTACATCCCAGAATGTCCCGAGTGAGTTGCCAATCTCCTGCCAGGTCTTAGTTTTGAGGCAGTCAACGATGGCGCGCGAGGAATTGGTGGGGCAGTTCAGAAAGCGCGCCTGCTTCTGTGCCAGATCAAACTGGTGTGCCGGTAGAGGCTCCTTGCCCATGGGGGACCAGGACATTGCAATGCCGCGGTGGAACAGACCTGGACACAAATAACAGACGTATTCAGAAAATTATCAAGATCTGTTGGACTAGTACGAAGAATTAGCAAATTGGCTTAGTGATTTTGATGACTACGTATATTTGTATTTTATAGTCTGCATTCTAAGTTGTTATGATCATAAACCACATTTCGGTACCACATAAATGAACGGCTTCAAGCGTCTGTCACCGAGCTGGTAATACTGACAAAACACAGGTTTGGAATTTAAACAAGTCGATGATCTGGCGCACAACCTGGAATACATTGTTTATACCTTTAGACATCGGCGAGATCATGTGCAGTACGACACTAGTGGATCCAGCGCTGCATCCCGTGATGGTAACTTTTCCCGGATCGCCGCCAAACGCAGCGATATTACGCTGCACCCAGCGCAGCGCCGACACCTGGTCTTTGAAGCCATTGTTGCCCGGCGCTACAGAATCACCGGTGCTCAGAAATCCTGGGAAAACAAATGTAAGCTATGAATACATAGCTGGGTCATCATGACTTGAATCACACGATGCTAATAGGCGATAATGCATTGACTACAACTACTTTATATTGCCTGTAGTAAAGTAGCAACGTTACTTGTTTTACAGATTGAACCAAGCGGACAATGCTCAAGAACTCCATGAGCTGCTCTGACGTCGCCTTTTCACTGTCAAACGAGGAAGGGGACTGTAGATCAGCATCCCAAATATTTGATCATCGTTCATTGTTTCGAACAGCCGTGTAATCCCCTGACGGCGCCGATGGCTTTACCATGCTTATCAATAGGCATGATCAAAGTGAAGAGTAATGTAAGTATTTAAATATAAAAGAAATGGTCCGTATTCTTCGTATACAATGATTACCAAGTGACGCAAGACGGTAGTTGATTACGATGAGGACGAGATCTCTGTCTAGCAGATAGTGTGGCCCGAAGAGATCGGAGCGACCCGAAAACGAGTAGTAACCACCTGGATGGATGAATACCACCACCGGCAGCTTGCGGGAACTGGAAAAGGAAAATGCAACACTCAGGTGCTAAGAAGTTCTAAGTATATAAAGTACATAATTACAAAGCAATAACAAGGAAAACAAAAAGATAAAGAGCAAAAAGTTGAATAACCTTTGGCATGAAGCGTTTGAATTAATTACGCTAATAACCGGCAAATATAGTTGCATCGATATATGTCTGATTTATGTCTTATGTCCCTGATTCAGGTGTACACTAAATCAAAATATTTAGGGAAGACTACGAATCATAATTAAGTGATACTGAGTTTTGCCCACCTCGAAAGAAGATTTATTCTGTGTCATTCATAGTCATTGCGCAATGTTCAATAACTTAAGAAAACAATGGGATTCTTTAAAACCCAACCCACCTATTATTCTCGGGAGTGTACACGTTGATGCGGAGACAGTCCTCATCCACGAAATACTCGCCAGGCTCAACTGGCTCCGGACATCCCGGGCCCTCCTTGCTGGCGTCTACCTCGGAAGTATATCTCTCCATGTCTACCGGAGGCTAAAAGTTCAGAAACGACGGTAAGATGACGTACACTAAACTCGCTTTATATTGGATAAAAAAAAATTAAAAAGTAGGCAATTATTAGTCCCAGGTACTAACCTACCTAGGACCAATAATTGCCTACTTTTCCAGGCTACTAAGCCTGGAACGGTAACTTGTGGCACAGCAGACCTGGAATCGGAGCTCCCCGACTGGCGGTTGCGCGTAGCGGATGCCCCGGTAGGCTTGGAAGCGGCGCCCGAGCCGCGAGTCCATCCATGAGCCGCGGATCACGCCCGACGGTATCACTGTTAGAGGGCCAGGAGTCGATGGCATAGCTGTGGTTGGAGGCACAGGCCTAGGAGAGCCATGGGGCTTGCTTGGAGCATCGGGCTTAGAGGGAGTTGCGGTTGTCGTAGAAGCTGAAATAAATGTTATTGATTTGTAACAATGGGTTCCGACTAATGCTTAATATGAAGATCGATAGATACCAAGGTACATATATCTATCGATCTTGGCCCCGAATGTATAGCTGAAAACTTCCCGAATTACTAATTTTTTTAATTGACAGAAACCATATGTCTCTTATAAGCTGCATTCTTATGTCTATCAGTGGCGTGGCGTTGAAGAAATCCTTGGGCAAGCCGGAGCTGCTTCGGCTTCAATTTCCTTTAAGAGCATTAGAATTAAGTGCTGAACTGCCTAATATTAGGCAAGCCGATGGGAATCGAGTTCTATGGACGCCACGCCACTGATGTCTATATATATATATATCTTAAATACGTCATAATTACTTGCATGCTCGTGGTGGTGATGACAGTGCGTGCTTAGCACGCACGCCGTAGCGTAAAGCAATAGCAGCTTGATCATTTCTGACACTTTAATGTATCCTGATATAGTTGCTGCTATTTATTTTCCTGTATGTGGTAGGTACTGCTGGCTCGGCTGCGTAAAGCCGACTGGACCCTTCAGACTAAGCGTTCGCTTTATAGGTGTGACAGATTCTGTGAGTTATATATGTGAGTAATTAAATAAATAAAAAACTGGTAGTCCATTATGAAGTTGTGCTTTGGGAACAATATTCACAACTACCAATATTTACTAAAAATCTTAAATTATAGTAAACAATCGTCCGAAACGTGGACACACAGATGAGACAATGTGAAGGGGCAAGGCAATTTCAGATTGCTCAAAATGGCCATTTAACTGACCGAATGGGATACAGACCAATTGCAAAAATGTGAAGTAAGGTAAACGTCCTAGTACTGGCAGGCTAATGCCCAATAGTCGACACCCTGCTATCACCTCTATTAGTAGCGTGGCGTTCAAAGAAGTCGATTCCTACCGGCTTGCCTAAATCAGGCATTTGAGCACTATATTCTACAGCTCAGTGCAGATTTGGCGTACTTTTCCTTGACTTGCCCAAGGATATCTTTTACGCCACGCCACTGACTTCTAATGACTACTGACGATAATAACTACTGGGTCAGTGTCGAGCACTCGGGCGTTTACCTTATCGTTCGTAGCAAATCGATGTTTAATATTAAATACGAAGAGGATATTGAACGTCAAAACACCATGGACCTGAATTTTCAATAGGCAAGGCACGTTCCCAGTCACACAATCTACAAATACTCGTAAGTATATTAGTATTATCAGTAAAATCTTATCAGCATTTTCCTGTTTATGTTACTAAGCATCACACGTTGTTTACACCGTCAACGCCAGACTGATAGTAATGAAGATTATGTAAGAAATAATATGTAGCTGGTTCAGACAGATCGATAACCTTAGAAGCACCAAGTCGTTCAGGTGCGATAGTCATTCAAATATAACAACACCGACTAATTAGAGGTCGATAAGGTAGCATCATTAGTTGCTAACAATCGAGTTGATTGTTTTTACTGGATTTAGTATTAAAGACTAAATAATTAAATTAAAAAACTGTACTGTGTGCCTCAACTAACTACTACTCACTAATGCGCCTCGCAACATATGAAAAACGAAGTGGGATAATAGCCAGTTAAGCAATAACGAACTATAAGTACCTTTCCATTAAGCTAGATTTACTGTGTTCTATATTTTGACATACCGTGAATACAACATCTCCGGTACCATGTCCGGTTTTACTAGAAAACTCCCATCCAAACCTCAGCATAATCTCAACTCAAAACAATCAAAATAGGGTCATCGTGACCAGATAGACCAAGGTATCCTGTAACAAACAATTACACAATTCCTAATTGGTCGAATCATTAACTAAATATTCTTTGCAAGTAAAAGTTGTTTATTTATAATTTTATATACATTTTATACGCCATTGACTAGCGGCAAACTGGTTATACTTGAGACAGTCTATTTATGAAAACTTAAAGCAGGAAAATGCTCACATCTGATGAAGGGAATCCCCCGATAATGTAAATGTAGTAGGGATGTAACGAATATCGGTTTTTGAACATTCGCGAATGCGAATGCGAATACGAATAATCAACGTTGATATTCGCGAATGCGAATGCGAATACGAATATTGGTTATAAAATTTTATAATACTAGAAATAAACAAAATTAATAACTACGAAATTCAATACTTCGTTTTCAATTACGATTAACTTAAATTTAATTCAGTTTTGCAATAAAATAAGTAATTGAAGTTTAAGTTGGAATAATTCGTCAGCTAAAGATAATGATTATGCATGTGGTAGAAGAATTGGAACCGGTGGAAGTTAAAAATATCTTATTTTCTCATGTTATTTCGGTACTTATCTAACAGAGTTTTTAATTACTCATTGATAGTTTCGAAATACGACTCGGACTTGGCCGTATTTTTTTCTTTTCCATGAATTTTACTATCCAAAATGCACCAAAAATATTCGCAATATATTCGCATCGATTTTTGCGAATACGAATGCGAATGCGTATATTGAAAATCTTGCGAATATTCGCGAATACGAATGCGAATACGAATATTCGTTACATCCCTAAAATGTAGCATTTAAACATTCTTTAAACGCTACTCACGCAGACTTACTCGATTAATCTAAACGTCTTAGGTATTTTTTCTCTTTTGTGATAAAGGCCATTAGATACATCCTTAGAACAAGTACTACTTCTTATACATATGTTTAGATATAATATTTCCAAGATTTGCATCGTAATCTAAATATCGTAACCTAAAGCCTTTTTAAGCGAGTCGGACTCGCGCACCGAGGGTTCCTTACAAACTAGTCAGTAGATACGTGAATAATTCAAGATAAACTGTATAGTTGGACAAACTTAATTTTGCTCTTGAAAGACTGTTGTCCCCATACATCGACATATGTCGCGGTTAGTTCAGTAGGAGCAAATGAGTTTGTCTTACGATTTTTGCAAATTTCTAAAAAACGATGCAAGGTAGGAAAACCGTTTTATTTTTCCTGTAATATACACGGCGAATTCTAATCGGTAATCAGGAGTAGACAAATATTAATATCTAGCTAAAATCAAACTTAATAGGCGAGGTCTCACACAAATACCTCACTGTTTAATTAATTAAAGGTTAAAACATAATTTAAACTAATAACCTCTGGATACATGGTCACCTACATTAATTATTGAAGTAAAATCACGTGATCACGATACGTCAAGTGCCATCGCTTTCGCGGAAAATTTGACAGATCTTAAGTAAATAAACTTTCCAACGAGTATGAGTAGTTAGGGCGTGATAGATAACGAATTAAAATTGATAAAATGGCCGAAAATGAAAAGGATGCAATTCCGACGATCTAAATAGCCGCCACACGAAGGACTGACTCACATGAAACCTTCTTGCTGCTTGCCTATTGCTCCTACGAGCATCCCGAGCAAAGCATCTTAAAATGCGTCGATTCAGATCGTCAGGACGACATCGAGGCCGGCCGTGCTTGAGCGTGGTTTGGCACTGTGAACTGTCCGAAGTCACGGAGGTTTATCAAACTGTGCGTGAGAATGGTACGTTTGGATGAATTTTGTGGAATAATTCTTGAGTTCATCTTGAGCTGTTTGGTTTGTATTGATAAACGTACCTACAATATTGTAACGCTCGATATTTGAGCACAGATATGGTCGAGGCATGTTTTTTTAATTACTAATTTACTTTTCTCATTCAATATTTGCGACTTCTATGCCTTTGTTTACATACATGACAGTGACAAGTTAATACTCATAAATTATCATTGCCATTAATTTTTTAAAGAGGTTGTAATCTTACAGATACAGATTAGTAGGGTGACAAGGAATTTAGGATAAAACTGATTTCGAAATAAAAATTATCACACAAAAAAAAAGTTTAGATGTAACTAATTACGACATCAACGTGACCGCTATCAATTACTGAGTTAGAAAAACTGGTACCTGATTACCGATTAGATGTCATCGTGTATAGCATGATATTGATAATCGGTAATTATTACAGATTTTTCTGTTTAAACAGTAACTTCGGAGATAATAAGGGAATGGTATTGCTTTTTAACGTTTTTTGTCTTAAATCAAAAACTACATGTCTAAAAAATAAAAAAAAACCGTTTTGGGATTTACACACCAAGCCCTTTCATTTGATGTCCCATTTAATATAATAGCTCTACTTTTGATTTTCGACATCCCATTTCGGTCCCCTTTAAAAAAAGTAAAAAAAGGTATGTTTTTTTCTGGCCAATAGGCTCGGTTTAGCGGTTTTTAACACTATTCCAAATTTCAAGTCGATAGCATCAGTAGATCCTGAGATATCTTGCTGTGACAGACGGACAGACAGACAGTCGCACCATAAGGGTTCCTTTTTACTATTTTGGTACGGAACCCTAAAAACCGGACAAATGCGAGTCGGTCTCGCCCACCGAGGGTCTTTACTTTAAATAAAGACTATATTTTATTTGATTTAATCAGAAATGTACAGTTTTCTGATTTTTCCCTATACTTATAAGACAGTATTACTTGCCAAATTTCATAGTTCTAGGTTAACGGAAAGTACCTACCCTATAAATTTTGACTGCCTTGAGAGTGTCGAAATATAAGTTTAATGCGGCATAAACGGCCGTAACTTTTTAGAGTTCCGTAGCCAAAATGGCTATAAAGGAACCCTAATAGTTTCGTCATGTCCGTCCGTCCGTCCGTATGTCACAGGCATTTTACTCAAAAACTACAAGACGTATACTGATGTGGAATATAGATGTCTTGTAGATGCCGCTACTAAGTTTGGTAGTTAAATAATAAAAATAAAAAAATCTAGGGGGGGCACTCCATACATGTAAGAGAAGCTAAAAAAATTTTTTTTCAGCAAACATTAACGTGAGGTACATAATTCGATAGTTCTTTTAAAAACATTATAAGGCTTTTATGTACCTACTTTTTTTGATTAAGTGAATACTTTAACTTTTAAACCGTAAATCCAAAAAATATGAAATAAAATCAGGAAGGTAACGCTTATTAAATACATTCAACGAAAATTATTTTGAATAGTAAGGAATAAACAGTTTTGAAGTTATTGCCGACAAACTTCTCAACCAAAAGGTTTTAAGTGCCATTGATTTACACGGCATTTAAAGACCTTTTGCCAGTTGTTTATTTTTAGCTTTATTTTTATCTGTAGCACATTTCCTTATAGATACGGCTATGGAACCCTGCACTGAGCATGGTCCGACATGCTCTTGACCAGTTTTTTTTACGTTAACTCAACCTCCAGGCGTTCGCGAGATCAAGGGTCTTGACAGACAGACAGACGAATGGACAGACAGGCAGACGGACAACAAAGTGATCCTATAAGGGTGCCGTTGTTTCCTTTTGAGGTACGGAACCCTAAACAACAAAATGCTGAAGAAACCCTCAAAGCTTATGTGCGTAACACTAACTGGAAAGATAGCCATAAATAAATCCATATGGACGCTGAATTGCCGTATGAAACTTGCTAGGCAACTCACTGAAACTCAACTCACTTGGTACCTAGGTAACAACCTGGAAATCACTAAAAAAGTACTTAACTATAGTACAAAACTAGGGTGGTAATACAAAGAAAGTCCGAGATCGCAGAAGTTTGCGGCCCGCGCTGCAAGCGAGGGACGTAAATATGCGGTCGAGGGCTTTCTTTATTACCTCCCGTGTTGTGTATATCATTTTATGGCCAGGTGTGGCATAAAATATAAAGACACGTAGTCGTGATCGGTGTATACTTGGGTTTTATCAGACCGACTCATGTTCGTGGGTACTCGGGCGAGGAAACCAAAGTTCGATGTAATAAAAGTCGTTTCACACTAATCACTCGTATTATAATCAAATCAGATACAAATCAGTCTTAATTCACTACAGTTAAATCGGATGATTATAGATTTAGAATCCTGAACGTTCTACCGCAACACGTGAGGCGCGCGCGCAACATGGAGTCTGTCCGCCATGACAGCTGTCAGTCCAATCTCAATGGCCGCCACCTCAGCGCCCGGTATTACGTTACTTGACAGCTCGATCGACCGGAAATCAAGTACGCGACACTAGCGCCCTCAAGCCGATTCTCTCGAGGCGCCGTCACGGCCAACCCTGACAGTCGCACGTCCTCGTGCGATTAGTCACCCTTGAGCAAGGCACCTGAAAAGAACAATGTGACTTCAAGTTAATCCGTTCGACCAATCCTGACAAGACGGCGTGTGCGCTAGGTACCGTAAAAATAAAGCTAGGTTGGTACCTCTCCATACATTTGGCGTACACTTTAATATACGGACGAGCTCACCAACCTACTTTACGGCGTGGCCCGGGCGTGCGCGGCCCTTTCAACCAGCCTACTTCAACATAAAGTCTGGCCCGGGCATGCTAAGGCCCTTTCAACCGACTTTCGTCAACACATGGCGTGAACCGGGCGTGCTAGGCCCTTTCGAACAGCCTATCTTTTCTAACGGCGTAGCCCGGGCATCCTGGGCCCCTTCAACTAGCTCTCAACACATGCTCGTGACGCGGACCAGGCACCTGCAGCCTTTTCCTCCGGCCACCACAAGGACTACACAGATACACAGTGCAGCGCTTACACGGCGTCGCGGCACAGGCGTTCGCGGCCTCTTCTGCCGGTACACATGACAACGCCCATAAGTGAAAACTTCTACCTACTCGTATCTGATTTAAGGTTTTAATCCAGTTTTATAACCGTGATTTTAATGTTAGTCATAACGGACAGTAAGCTATGTTATAAGAACCCCTTTTTGTAATAAAATTTGATTGATAAAACTCACTTTCATTTTTGCGCATTTCCTTTTCAGTGGTGACTAATTGCTCTTCGTCGTCTGAACCAGAGAGGGTGTCTGAGCCGGCGGTCATGGTGTGGTTACTAGATACCGAAAGTGTATCGCTGTCGCTATCGTCATGGTATTCATGGTCAACTAGTCCCCCATCCACCGCCGTCTCGGCCTCCTCATTGTCTGCTAGGCTAGTGGCGACTTCGACTAACCCCTCGTACCCCCTTGGTACCAGACGTAAATTTTCATGTGAATATTTATAGACCCGATTACCGCCAGTGAGAGCCTTCAATTCGTACCTGTCGTTACTAAGGACTTTTACTATTATAAAGGGCCCACGAAATTTTCTGGATAATTTAGTTTGATTGCGCTCGCTGCATTTGACGAAGACGCAATCTCCTTTCGAATCGCGCGGTGTCTGCTAGAGCTGCCTTTTGGATACTGCGTGAGGCTTCTTTTCTAATTACCTCCAGGTTGGCGCGTTCAGGTGACTTCACATTGGGACAAGTTTTGGCTAGCCCTAGAGATTGCGCACGTATGCCGAACATAAGCTCGGTTGGCGTAAACCCTGTTACCCTTGACCTGGTACTATTCAATGCTAATTGGACATTGTCTAGCTCTTCTCGCCATACCTTGTTAGAGTCATTTTCTATAATGGTAAGGAGGCTTTTTAGGGTGCGCATGACACGCTCTACTTGACCGTTAGCCCGAGAAGAGCCAGTCGCTACCAAGTGCAGCTCGATGTTGTGTTCGTTACAAAATTCTTTAAAACTCGAACTAACGTAGCACCGCCCCTGGTCAGCTATGACTCTCCTCGGTGCGCCAAATAATGACACTGCCTTTTGTAGAGCTCGGACTGCGCACGCGGCGTCAAGGGACTGGGTGTACTCGAGGAGGACATATTTGGTAAATCCGTCGATAATGACCGATGCATATTCCTTTCTGTCGCTTTTGCCACTAAGTTTCCCTGTAAGGTCGATATGTACGGTATGCCATGGTATGGATATCTTGGGGATGGGATGCAGTCTCAATGGCTGTGCTCCCGAAGGCCCCTTTGAAGCTTTACACACTATGCATGAGTCAACGAACTTGCGGACATTCTTTGCCATTTGCGGAAACCAGTATTGTTCGTAGATTTTGTCAAGGGTTTTATCGCATCCCAAATGTTTAATCTCGCTGTGTACGTGGTTTATCAAAGTCCAAATGAGTGAGCGCGGAACAATGGGTAACCAGAAACTTATCTTGTTACGTTCAACCTTCCTGTACAAGATACCATCTCGTACGTCATACGTATGAGCTATACCCTCAGGCAGCTGGTGATTTGCCTGTTTATTTATTAGGTCCTGAATTTCGGGGTCGCGCTTCTGTTCTACCTGAAGCCAACTATTGTGCAACTCAACAAAGTTAACTACTTTGGAGCGGGTGTTAGGTATCCTATCTGGTGCGCTATCCTCAGAAGCAGTCACTGTTGAGGTAGGAAGGGGGTTTCGTGACAAATAGTCCGCGTGTTCCATACTACGACCTTCCTTGTACACAATATCGAAGTCATACGCCTGTAAATAGGCCCACCATCGATGGACTCGCGGGGACAAATCAACTTTAGCTTTGGAGGCCTTTAACGAATTGCAGTCGGTAAAGACTGTAAAATGCTGACCGTACAGGTAGTGGCGGAAGTTCTCTACTGCGCGCACCACCGCCAATGTTTCCAGTTCATATGAATGATATCTGGATTCCACCTCAGTGGTGCGACGGCTAAAGTAAGCGACAACGTGTGGCACATTGTTTTCTCTCTGGATCAAGATACCTCCATAACCTTCCGAGCTCGCGTCAGTGTGGAGTTCGATAGGGACATCAGGGTTGAATATCGTCAAAACCGGTTCGGAGGTCAATATTGCCAGAATCTTTCTATGGACCTCCTTGTGTTTTTCAGACCAGGTAATAGGCCCCTTTAATTTAGTGAGTGGATACAACGGGCCGGCAAGGGTCGCAAAGTTAGGGATGAACCTCCTGAAATAAGATGCTAGTCCCAGGAATTGCCGCACCTGTGTAGCCGTGGCTGGAGCTGGAGCGTCAATGAGCGCTTGGACCTTTCGTGGATTAGGTCTCACTTCGCCTGCTTTAATGGCATAGCCAAGGTAGTCTATTTCAGTTTTCATAAACTTGCATTTACGGATATTGAAGGAGAAGCCAGCTCCAGACAGGGCCTCAAGGACAGCATCCAAACGACGTAGGCCTTCAGCAACATCTGACGAAAAGCAAAGCACATCATCCATGTACGCCAAGGCTACAGTGTCCTTCAGCGACTTCAGGGCTTTGTTAATACAACGCTGGTATACTGAAGCGGCGTTACGTAATCCGAACGGCATGGCGAGGTACTCGTATTGGCCGTCCGGAGTCACGAAAGATGTACGCTTGATTGAATCAGGGTCTACTAATATCTGGTGGTAGCCAGATGCCATATCCAGGGAAGAAAAGTAATGTGCGCCAGTCAGTCGATCTACTTGTTCGTCAATCCTTGGGAGGGGGTAGTGTTCAGGTCGCGTGTTACCATTGAGCTCTCTGTAATCGACGCACATCCTGTCGGAGCCATCTTTCTTTTTCACCAACAGGATGGGGCTGGCAAAGGGAGAAGAGCTTTCGCGGATAACCCCAGCTTCTAAGAGTTCCTCTACTTTCCCCTTGACTATATCCTTTTCGGCAATAGACAACCTATAAGGTCGACGTTGGACGGTTTTGTGCGGATCTATGGGGTCGATTTTTAAACTACCCGTTGTAACGCGGCGAGTCGGTATACCCTCTATAAAATACTCGCTATATTTCTTCAAGATGCCTAATAACGCCTCTTTTTCTTCACCTACTAGATCCGTATCGATTGCACCCAAATCAAATGCATTTGCGCTTTCACATACGTTCATTTCTTTGCGAGCCGAGAAATGAAGGCTATCACTGTTGATTTCTACATGGACACCTAACTCAAGAACATCCCTGCCTATTATAATCGCTTCTGAAATCGTGTCGTCCGGGACTATGTGAAACAGGATGGGCAAGGAAATGTCTTGAATTACCACTGTACTAACTATCTGTTCGTTACATCTAACGTTATCCCCGCCTATCCCCGTTAAGCAAACAGAATCATTACGTTTTGTACCAGGTAGCTTATTTGAAAAACCACTCTTGATCAATGAGCAAGCGGAACCGCTATCAAAAAGGAACGAAAGGACCTCACCAGACGATGTCGACAGGGTACCTCTCGTTGACCGCCGCTCGCAGATGTGGACGTCCTTGCGCGTAACCGGCTCACTCGCAGGCTTCTTAACACCATCCGGGCAGCTGGTACTGAAGTGCCCCGGCTTTCCACAAGTGTAGCAAGTTCTCTCTTTTTCTTTATCCGATGACTTCACGTCGTTTCTCGTCTTCAAGGTTTCACGGCGTTTACGGCAGTCTTCGATCTTGTGTCCACGATTTCCACAGAAATGACAGGTTCCCGAAAAGCGCGTGTCCGGCGTGTTCATCAAACGAGGTTTCTTTATATCGGTCTCGTTGGTGTCGCTTTCATCGTGGCGTCTCTTCAAGGATATGCCACCAAGAACCCTGCAAAGCTGAGCTCTCGTTGAAACCACATGCGAATTTAATTCTCTACGTATCAGCGGATCCTTTTGAGATAGCACAGAAATTGCGAATCCCGTCATAACTTCTTCATTCATCTCAACTCTTGGGATGCGCTCAATAAGGTTCCACAACCTCGCAGCCGCTTCTGTTGCTGTTTCCTTACTGCCTATTTGAAATTTTAGCACCTCATCAAAGTAATCCTGCATTAGCATATGCCGATCAAATTTGGCAAGCAAGGTTTCTTTTATTTGAGCCCATGTTAAGTCCGAGGCTTTTAATGTAGTAAGGCATTTAGCTGCGCGCCCCTTTAAAGCGTGTGTTAGAGCAAGTAGCAGTTCAGGCCCGGCAAGATTGCGACTATTTACTACAATTTCGGTCACATTGCACCAACCTTGTATGTCCGAATCAGCTTCATCTGGGTCGAATTTGATCAGTTTTGCTGAAGCGTGGCTCGTAGGGGTATTTTGTGTTGCCGCCAGCAACCGAGATAGAAGTGTCTCCATGTTTCCGAAAAAATTGGCGCCACCGCTGTCCGTCCTTGTAGGGCCGACGCTATTTTCACTGGTCCCCTCATGATCAGGCCCTTGGGATCCCACATCTGATAAAGACACGTAGTCGTGATCGGTGTATACTTGGGTTTTATCAGACCGACTCATGTTCGTGGGTACTCGGGCGAGGAAACCAAAGTTCGATGGAATAAAAGTCGTTTCACACTAATCACTCGTATTATAATCAAATCAGATACAAATCAGTCTTAATTCACTACAATTAAATCGGATGATTATAGATTTAGAATCCTGAACGTTCTACCGCAACACGTGAGGCGCGCGCGCAACATGGAGTCTGTCCGCCATGACAGCTGTCAGTCCAATCTCAATGGCCGCCACCTCAGCGCCCGGTATTACGTTACTTGACAGCTCGATCGACCGGAAATCAAGTACGCGACACTAGCGCCCTCAAGCCGATTCTCTCGAGGCGCCGTCAAATATATTGCCTATTGTTTACCACTGTTTTTAGGGTTCGACTCGCACTTGCCCGGTTTTGTATATAAGTTTGCATTGTAATTTTTCATTTGGAGTGCAATAAAGTATGATTGTATTGTGATTGCAATTTAATGTATTTACTAAAGGTGTTTCTAATAAATAAATAATATTTCATGATTGTATTGTATTGTAAATAACTGGCCAAGAGCATGTCGGACCATGCTCAGTGTAGGGTTCCATAGCCGTAACTATAAGGTAAAAAATACGATGTAAAAAAAGTACAACAACAAAAGAGCGTATCTTCATAGCAATTACGTCCTTTTGTTGAGAAGCGCAGTTTATCGGCAATAACTCAAAAACGGTACATTCGATCTTGTTGAAAATAATTTTCGTTGAAAGTTAAAAATTAAGCGTTACCTTCGTGATTTTTTTCATATTTTTTGGACGCACGGTTTAGAAAATAGAGGGGGGGGGGGACACAATTTACACAACTTTCGGAGCGATTATTTCCAAATACTTTCACTTAATCAAAAACATTACTTAGGAACCTTATAGTGTTTTTTGAAGAGCTGTCGAACTATGTACCACACGTTGATATTTGCTGAAAAAAAAATTACTGTCTTTAACATGTATGGAGTGCCGAAAAATATTTATTTTAATTATTTATATCCCAAACTAAGTAGCGGCTCATAAAAGACACCTATATTCCAAATTTCATCAATACCCATCATGTAGTTTTTGAGTAAAATGCCTGTGACATACGGACAGACAGACAGACAGACGGACGGACATGACGAAACTATAAGGGTTTCGTTTTTGCCATTTTGGCTACGGAACCCTAAAAAGGGTTAATAACATACCTATTCAGGAACAGGTTGTTCCATAGAATGGAATTTTACGCTACTGTGTTGTTTCCATTGTCACCTGGTTGTATTGTGTTTACCTATTTTCATGTGTTGTGTTTACCTATTTATGCGTCGAATCACGTTGCACTGTTCGTGAACCTTGCGATTAATCACTGCTTATATTTATTTTCATTTCGTCCCTCCGGCCATGCATCCTTTTTCTTTCATAAATAATAGTGTAAGAGCGACTGTGATATCGTTTCAGGACGAATTTGCGGCTGGAATGGATCTAAGGTGATTAATTAGTAGGTACCTACTTAAATTGCGGTGTCAATATTTGAGGTAGTTATGTGTACTGAAACTAGTCATTTTAGGGTTCCGTAGCCAAAATGGCAAAAACGGAACCCTTATAGTTTCGTCATGTCCGTCCGTCTGTCTGTCTGTCTGTCTGTCCGTATGTCACAGGCATTTTACTCAGAAACTACATGATGGATATTGATGAAATTTGGAATATAGGTGTCTTTTATGAGCCGCTTCTTAGTTTGGTATATAAATAATTAAAATAAATATGTTTAGGGGGGGCACTCCATACATGTTAAAGACAGTAAAAAAATGTTTTTTCAGCAAATATCAACGTGTGGTACATAGTTCGACAGATCTTTAAAAAACACTATAAGGTTCCTAAGTAATGTTTTTGATTAAGTGAATGTATTTGGAAATAATCGCTCCGAAAGTTGTGTAAATTGTGTCCCCCCCCTCTATTTTCTACACCGTGCGTCCAAAAAATATGAAAAAAATCACGAAGGTAACGCTTACTTAATACTTTCAACGAAAATTATTTTCAACAAGATCGAATGTACCGTTTTTGAGTTATTGCCGATAAACTGCGCTTCTCAACAAAAGGACGTAATTGCTATGAAGATACGCTCTTTTGTTGTTGTACTTTTTTTACATCGTATTTTTTACCTTATAGTTACGGCTATGGAACCCTACACTGAGCATGGTCCGACATGCTCTTGGCCAGTTATTATTGTGTGTTATAATCATAGCGACTGGTACCAGTCAGCTCGCTGCGGAGCGAGCGACGCCACGTTAAACTTGTATTAATTCAATTAAATATAGATAACCGAAGGAGCAATGATCAAGCTGCTGTTGTTGTGCACGGCTGCGTGGGGCGCGCACGCGCAAAACCAGTATCATCGTCACACAGGTAAATAATAAGTTATTTTTCATCACACTTGCTCGAAAATGGTGTCATTACACGTAGGTTCTGCGGGCCGTAAATGACCTATTACGCCCTAGGGCGTAATGGTTTTCTTTTTAAATTTGAAACGCTGGTTCTTTTTTACTCTTATTTGTCATGTTCCAAGGAAACGCCAACTTACTTTTTTAACTTTTATCACTGAAATATTTATTTAAAGATAACTGTAATTGCAAATACATATAAACACATATTTCGGTAACATTAATTAAATGTTTAAATAATGTATTTCTTTATTTTGCAAATATAAAATCAACTAAAATGGCCGTTACCGCTATGGTTTCCGAACGTGACTTGACGTTCGCATTATCTATGGACATATGTGACAAATGTCACTGTCTGTTTTAATATTTTCTTGTCATACTGGGTCGAAAAGTAAGGTTATTTTATTAAGATTTCCTCACAAGTGTGATGAAAAACATTGTGTGTGCCACGGGCGGTAAAGGAATTACAAACTCGTGTTATTAAAGCCCTCGGTTTCACCTCGGGCTTATAACAAACACTCGTTTGTAATTCCTTACTTACCGCCCTAGATACACAATGTACTATTATTTATATCGTGTTTAATCAAGTGATATAGTCCACTCCAGTGGCGTAGCGACGCAAAACGGCGCCCAGGGCACGCATCCAAAGTACCTAATCCAAACTGCGCCCCTTTGTTAGCGGTTGTAATATCCATGTGTATGCGAATTTGGATTGTATTTTTTTCTTATTTTTTTTTAATAGGTAGTTACTAAATTTTTATAAATATAAATATAATAAATTACTAAGAATTAATAATCAATTACAAATCAGAATCATTACCTACTGCTTAGTAAATAATGTAGCTGGCTGGTTACAAATGTTACAATACAGTATTCCTTCACCGGGTTGCAACTCTTAGGTCTTAGGTATTTATTTTATTGCACTCCCATGGAGACTATCAGCCTCTTTTCACACTCTTACAGGGTAAAAAGTATACGAGCGTTTTCTAAAAAAAATACCGGGGTAGCTACTTTCTCAAAATATGGACTTTTGAGGTTTTTCTGGCTCAGAATCGTTAGTACATTCGAACCTTATTTTGAGATTCGAACCTTATTTTTGTTTTATAAGTCCATATTTTGAGAAAGTAGCTACCCCGGTATTTTTTTGGAAAACGCTCATTCGATGTTTATTCCCGTATCGAAATATGCATATGCATACCAAGTTAAATATGCAAACCAGCGTGAAAAGATAACAGACAGTTATTTTCACAATTATAAATGTATAAATAACTTAGTATAGAATATAGATAATTACCTACGTACTTCCACTACTTTCCAGCCAACTCTGAGGCACATGGGGCCCCCACTAAGCCTGCGGCCCCCGTCGAGCCATCGGCCCCCGGTCCCGTGACAGTGACGCCGTCGGGCGTGATCCGCGGGTCATGGATGGACTCGCGGCTCGGGCGCCGCTTCCAGGCCTACCGGGGCATCCGCTACGCGCAACCGCCAGTCGGAGATCTCCGATTCCAGGTGTTTTATTAAGCGACACAATTGAAGACTTTCATCTGTACACTACCTCTGAACCCTTAAGTAAAACCAACGGCCCAAAGAACAAAACTTAAGACTTATAGCTACGAAGGCTAAGATATCTGTGCTATCACAGTTTGCATGCTGAGATCTCCAAAGTCCAGTTATTTTTTTAAGTAACGCTTATTTATTTACTAACCGAGCAAGCGCGAAGCGTCTTCGTTTCAGCTTGGGCAAAAATGCTTTCTTATGACTGTCTGGAGCGGCTGACCATAGATTTTTTATAGATCCAGTTTTTTTTTCAAAATGGCATAGCCATGGCTTTTAACAGACTTGCGAGGTCTACAGCTCACAGAGCCACTAGTTTAACGAGATAAATGTATGAGTATGGTGCTTTCAGCCACCTGTGGACATGAAAACATACCCATCGGAGGTGGATGCGAGCGAGGAGGGTCCGGGCTGCCCGCAACCCGAGCGGCCCGGCAAGTACCAGATGGATGAAGACTGTCTCCGGATCAACGTCTACACGCCGGAGAATAACAGGTACTTATAGCTTTTAACCGACTTCAAAAAAGAAGGTTGCCAGACCGTCGGATTTTTTTAAATGTATTTTCCCTAGAAATACAATATACTAATTTATTTCTTGAAGAGATTGTGTACCTACCAAGTTAAAATACATGTATGTCAAAGTTACGACGGTTGATTTCAGTTCTCGCAAACTTCCAGTGGTGGTGTTCATCCACCCGGGTGGCTTCTATTCGTTCGCAGGCCGCTCTGACCTCTTTGGACCCCACTATCTGCTGGATCGTGATCTGGTTCTTGTCACGGTGAACTACCGCCTCGCGTCGCTTGGTAACTACTATAACTCTTTATTTTAATTTGCTTCCGATATTTAAATGGAAACAGTTGAGCAGTGCTGAATTAAGCCAGCGCCTGAAATTCATTCAAGTGGACCTTAATTGAGTTTGGTCTAAAATACTCAACCCTCAAATAGCGATAATTTTATGCATTATGGAATCCTGGAAAAGAGGGTTTTTACGAGTCGGTCTGTTACCCTCCATTACGCAGGTCCTGTTAGGCCCGCATTATTTGCTACAAATACTATGGGTTGAACCGGCACTAAACGTCTATTTAGTAAACAGAATAAGTAACGGCGTTTAGTCCACATTCTCATGCATCTCTTCTTATTTTCCAGGCTTTTTGAGCACTGGGGACGCAGAGGCACCGGGGAACAACGGCTACAAAGATCAAGTGTCAGCGCTGCGGTGGGTGCGACGCAACGTAGCGGCGTTCGGTGGAGACCCGGACAAAGTGACTATCGCTGGATGCAGCGCTGGCTCTCGAAGCGTGATGCTACACATGATCTCACCCATGTCTAAAGGTAATCGAGATTGGCGTGAGATTAACCATACAATACCAAGTTCACTAGTACCATGGCTAACAGCTTGAATACTTACGAAACTTTAGTAGGTAGCAACTAGCAATGCAATGCTACTAAAGTTTCGTATGCTCTTATAACCGACGACCGCCGGGACCTTCCGAGTTTTTAAGACGCAGAGAGGGTAGGCTCAAACATGGTAGACTGATGACCTGGTGAATGTTCACAGGACCGGTAATGGTGGCATTCATAGGAGTATGTCCAGCAGTGGACGTCTTTCGGCTGATCAATATTTCCTACTTTACAATTTTACAATAAAGCTTTCACGTTTCCAGGTTTGTTTCACCGTGGCATATCGATGTCAGGCTCTCCCGTTGGCAAGGGCCCAGTGCCGACGCAGCAGTTAGACCTGGCTAAGAAGCAGGCTCTCCTTCTCAACTGCCCCACCAACTCGTCGCGTGCTATCGTCGACTGTCTCAAGACCAAGACCTGGCAGGAGATCGGAAACTCGCTGAACGGTTTTTGGGCCGGTGTAAGTTCAACATGAACATCTACGTACAGTCAGCATCAAAAGCTGAGCAGCTGGCAATTTTAGTACTGGCACATGTCGAATTTTGTTTTTATAAACAAGGTCGTTTGTTAGCATTTCCTCAACTATTTAATATATAGTTGATCGTTTCAGCAATTCGCCGGTGATCCCGTCAGCTTCTGGACCGCGATAGTGGAGCCGGACGTGGGTCAGCCGCGGTTCCTAGCGGTGCAGCCTGATGAGGCGATTCGCAATGGGCACATGCACGCTGTGCCTTTCCTCATCAGCCAAACCGAAGACGAGTTCTTTTGGAAAGCGTTCCGTAAGTTGTTAGGAGTAAATGAAATGTTTTTGTTGGAAAATATTGGTTTTCTTCGTCGACCAAAAATTATTAGAGCCGCATATAAGTTCGATTTATAGGCTTTTTTATTTAAAGTGCGTTATTAACTGACAGTTAGCAGGTCGTCACAGAACTGACGATTAGTGTCAAACTCCATACATTTCGTCACGGACTGACAGGTTAGACAGTATTTGAACATAGCTTAAGTTTCGCCTAACCGTAAATTTTAAAATAAAAATGCCCTTATATGCTAATAGCTTCGGTCTTCGTGGCTAATAGAATAACTTGACCAGTAGGCTTATGATGCTACGCTTTGTCGCGCGATAAATAAATGATAAATCATCCGTCACTTTCACACACTATTTATCAGAACGTGACGGATGCTTTATCATTTATTTATCACACGACAAAGCGTAGCATCATAAACCTACAGAACATTAACTTCTTAATAACCGCTAAAAATCTAAAATCTCCAAATTTTGCCCACTGATGGGCCATAAAGACGATGACGAAAAGACACAAGCTAAACCTTTTTGAGAAGCAGTGCTAGCGGAATGGGCGGCATAATATCACGGCTTGTCCAATCAAGGGTTCCGGAAGTCGCAATCAATAGAGGCATTCGAAGACCGTAAATCATTGTTGTAGGAGACTCCTTAAACACTGCTGTTGGGGCATTTACGAATCATATTTCTCGCACCTGCTTAGCTAATGTAATATTAGACTTTTTCTTTCCAGCTGTAACTAGGAACAAAACACTACGAGACCGCATGAACGCTGAATGGGAGACACTCGCGCCTGTCTCTTTTGGACTGCCCGAACAGAATTATTTTGCTGCCAGCCGTCGCCTTAAAGAAGCATACCTGGGGGATAAACCAGTGGAAGACACTCCTGAGAGCAATAAAGCTCTCGGAAGGCTCTATGGAGACAGCTGGACTGGACTTAATGTGCATAGGTGAGGTATACTTACCCCTCTACATCTAGATTTTATGCGATATACGAAAAATCTGTGAATAATTTAAGTTTCAACCTACATGCTCCACAGTTGTTTGATAATGTTTTCGTCTGTTTTTAAACAAACTGCATCACTTAAACCATTAATCGACATACACAGCCACGATCATAAGTTCTTAAGAGATATCTCTAACGGAATATCGGTCTCCTTAAAAAAAAATCCCTTCCACGATGACAGGCGCCACGCCTTTTTATTGATTGAAAAATATAAAATTCTATTCGGTAGGTTAGGCGCACTATAGATATATCATCTGTTTTCAGATTAGCAAACTTGATGTGTCGCCACTCGCCACAGCCCGTATGGTACAGCGTCTTCAGTTACATAGGCAATAACAGCTTCTACCAGGATCCTCGCACCGGCAAGCCCGCTGGTGAGACCTCCGAAATTCCCAATACCAATATATACTTATGTAAATACTAACTGAAAAAACTGGCAGGCATACAACCTAATATTTATTGACCATAATTGTGCACCAATTAAGATGTTAATACGTCCCCTATACGTAGCCAACACCTTTCTTCTTCATGCTCGTTTTCTTCCTTACTTGTGAGTATTAACTAGCTTCTTGAAGTAAAAAGGCTTCCAGCACATTCCACAGCCTGCAGAGCTGCACGCGATGAAAGTTATTTTATAGGATATCAAGTATTCAGAACGTTGGATTAGTTTGATTGGATTACTTTATTATTTTAGCGGGGGGAGTACCTAGGGATAGAATAGTGACGGTGGTAGCAGGTGCTCTGAAGTTCTTCAGAACATGCCCCATTATACAGGAGGTAAAACAAGCACAGAGAGTCAACGTCTTTCTGAAGATTAAGGGGATACGATTCCAAACTATCTATCGACAACTTTGTTAACGATATCCAACCCTTCCCTTGTAGGAGCGGCGCACCACGACGACACGATCTACGTGTTCTCGGAGAGCTACCTGCGGCCGCCCATCAAGGCGCGCTCGCCGCCGCCGCCCGCGCCGCAGGACCACGTCATGGTGGAGCGCATGACCGCCATCTGGTACACCTTCGCTAAGCACGGGTAAGTAGCGATACTGTTTCCTGAGAATTATGATAGCTTGAGTGTGTGGCGCTTTCGAAAACGTCATCTCAATCTTAACAATTAACTTTCCAGTTTTATACTTTTGATTTTCTCTTTTACTAATTAGCTACGTTTATGAAAATAGAATAACAATATACTTAATGATAAAACATTTCGAAGCCTTGCTAGGAGATACTTTGTAACTCCCGACGTAAAGAAGGGTGGTTATAATTTTGAATCTGCAGGTAGCCTTGACTTTTGCTGGTTTTTATTTTTAGTAAATAGCTACTTGCATTAGCTAAACATCAGTAGGCGTATGATGCTACGCTTTCTCACGTGATAAATAAATGATCACGTTCTGACAAATAGTGTGTGAGAGTGACGGATGCTTTATCATTTATTTATCGCGTGACAAAGCGTAGCATCATAAGCTTACAGGTGAGAAATTCGAACACATCGGAGGCTTTTTTTAACGCGAAGTAAAAGGGAGATCATAACATATGACTCTATCCTCAGCGACCCGAACCCTCGAAAGGACGAGTTGCCAGAGCTGTCGAGCCTGCACTGGCCGGCCATGAAGGCCGAGGACAGGAAGTACCTCAAGTTGGACAAGGAGTTCTCCGTGCATGAGAAACTGCATGAGGAGCGGCTGCAGGTCTGGGACGAACTGTACCCTATGCAGTACTAAACTCGGTCCCCCTACAGGACCGGCTAAAAATATATTGCCTTAGTGTTACGAATAAATAGTACATTACACAACTAGGGTGGTAATACAAAGAAAGGCCGAGATCGCAGATGTTTGCGGGCCGGCTGCAGGCGAGGGACGTAAATACGCGATCGAGGGCTTTCTTTATTACCGCCCGTGTTGTACGTACGTCATTTTATGTCTACACTTGGCCAGAAAGCGGCTTTTTCCGTAGCATGCGGAAAAAGCCGCTTTCTGGCCAGGTGTGGCATAAAGAATAATACATGTAATTTTTTTCCACGGGAAAATAATCATTATATTATTTTCTAGCCAAGTGTAGACATAAAATGATGAACACAACACGGGAGGTAATAAAGAAAGCCCTCGATCGCATATTTACGTCCCTCGCTAGCAGCTCGGGCCGCAAACATCTGCGATCTCGGGCTTTCTTTCTACTACCACCCTGGTTGTGTAATATACTAATGTGGCCAGGTTTTCTCATCGGTCGTCCACGGAGTCTACTTACATATTACCTACTACTTGATGCAGTAATGTGCAAATGTTTTATGAAATATAAAAAAAATGTTTTGTCTTAAAAACATGAATGTGGTATATTTTTGGCCGGTAGTATTCTGTTTCGGTGATAAATATATTTTTGGTACGTGTGCAATAGTTTTATTTCATGTACGGTTAGCTGCAGAGAAAAGGAACCCCTGTCATAAAGCCTGTCATACATTCATAGTATGCTTGCCATTATTGATTACTATGGGTGTTTTTCCTCTGCAGCTGACTCTACCTTTGTGCAAATTGTAGCTATAATTATTATCCCATCAAAAATATTACATGTAAAAAGATGCAAGTCTCGCAACGCGGTTCTCCTACAAGAAAAACGTTTTGAGATGTAATGTTAAACCAATTTAGTACCCGGGGGGGTGTCCACAGAAAGCAATTTCCACCGACCTGCCTACTATTTACCCGTGGAGGATTCCTTATTTGAGGACTATAAAATGTGTTCCTCCACGGTAAGTCTCATTATGACCGCAGAAAATTCAGCGTTATAGCTTTAGCCAGTACAAAATTACAGGAGGCTAAAAATGGCCTGAATGGCTTCGTGAAAAAGATGGTACGGCCGTGCCTTTGTTTTTCTCGACTTGGCGGGGGCACTACCGTGCCCCCAGATATTTTATATACGTAGATTATACTTTATATTTTTTTAGCAAGCTATTAGATTCAAAGATTGCAATTATAAATGCTTATATGTAATACACAATGACGGTTTGTGATAGGTAATCTGTTTTTAAAATTCATAATCACATTGGACCGATTTTCAAAAGTTTTGAGAGATTGCATATTTATATGTAGAACGATGTCTGGCAGTAGGCGTCGAACAGCGGAACAGTTGCAAAGCTTTATTCTATTACTAGTGGACTACTAGTAACTTCAGTGAAATAAGATGCAAAACCAAAGTCATAGATGCGGGAAAGCATGCACAGCGTTTGAAGTGGAAATGGGCTTGCCACATGATGCGCACAACAGGTGAACGATGGACGAAATTAGTCACAACATGGAAAGGTCGAAAAGGTAAAAGAGCAAGGGGCAGACCTATAGACCGCTGGACCGACGACCTACGAAGGGTAGCAGGAGAAACTTGGACAGAAACAGCAAAAGATAGAGAAAAACCGGTCAAGTGCGAGTCGGACTCGCGCACCGAGGGTTCCGTACAAACACGTCAGTAGATACGTGAAGAATTCCAGAAAAACTGTATGGTGGGACAAACTTAACTTTGCTCTTGTAAAACTGTTGTCCCCATACATCGACATATGCCGCGGTTAGTTTAGTAGGAGCAAATAAGGTTGTCTTACGATTTTTGCAAATTTCTAAGAAACGCTGCAAGTTAGGATAACCGTTTTATTTTTCCTGTAATATTTAGGATAATATTAATAATCGGTAATTATTACAGATTTTTCTATTCAGTAACTTCGGAGATAATAGGGGGGGAATGGTATTTTTTTTTACGTTTTTCGCCATAAATCAAAAACTACTCATTTAAAAAAAATTACAAAAATAGTGTTTTAATCTAAAAATTAAGCCCTTTCATTTGATATGCCACTCGATATAATACCCCTACTTTCAATTTTCAGTCTCATTACGGACCCCTTTGGAAAAAAAGTAAAAAATGTATAAGATTTTTTTATTGTCCAATAGGCTCGGGTTAGCGATTTTCAACACTATTCCAAATTTCAAGTCGATAGCATCAGTAGATCCTGAGATATATTGCTGTGACAGACGGACAGACAGACAGACAGAGTCGCACCATAAGGGTTCCTTTTTTACCATTTTGGTACGGAACCCTAAAAATGGAGACAACTGGAGGAGGCCTATACCCGATATGGGACCATGACTTAATATAAACTTGAGAATTTTTCATACGTAGGTAGGTAGGTTTTATTTTATTTTCATCACACTTGCTCGTAAAGGGTGTTATAACACGCGCGCTTATAGACCAACTCGAGCCGATTTACCCCCCGTGGGTTACAAATATCTATAACTCCCTCGGGAGTTATGAGTTTAGTTTTAAAAGTCGTACGTCATTTCAGACTAAGGAGGTTTCGAATCAGCCAAGGCTATTTCACATCTTCAAAACTTGGCTAGAAAACCAATTTTAGTGTAAAATAAAACTTATATGGTATATTTTACTATTATTTCCGTAGTTTTTGCGATTATTTTAATGCAATTAAATTAATTTAGTTTAACATTTTATTCTGAAAATCGGTACAATCTGGCGACATTGCCTGTCAAGTTTAAAAACTAAACGCAGTTCTTAGCATTATCTGTGGAAGACTATATTGAAAAAGTTGACAGTTGAAGTTGTCTCTTAGCGGGTGCGTTTAGTTTATTTCATTTTTGTTTTATTTTTTTTCCTCGCAAATGTGATGAAAAACATTGTGTGTATCACGGGCAGTAAGAAGATTACAAACTCGAGTCATTAAAAGCCCTCCGCCTACGGCGTCGGGCTTTTAATAGACTCTCGTTAGTAGTCCCCTTCTTACTACCCTCGGTGCACAATGTACTATTGTTATTTTGTTATATTAGGATTAAGTCAAGTATCAATAAAGGCTTATTATTATTACTAGTAACTTCGTTCGCGGTGGTGAAATAAGTCGGATAAAATAGTACATTGTGTATCAAGGGCGGTAGGTAAGGAATTACAAACGAGTGTTTGTTACAAGGCCGAGGCGAAGCCGAGGGCTTTAATAACACGAGTTTGTAATTCCTTTACCGCCCGTGGCACACACAATGTTTTTCATCACGCTTGTGAGGAAATCTAATTAAAATTAACCTTACTTAACCTAAATAAAATTGTAAAACTGACAGTGACATTAGTGACATATCCATAGACAATGCGCAACGTTCGGAAACCATAGCGGTACAGACCTAAAACGGTTGATTTTATAATTGCAAAATACTGAAATACACTATTGAAACATTTAATTAATGTTACAGAAATATGTGTTTACATGTATTTGCAATACCAGTTCTCTTTAAATAAATATTTCAGTGATAAAAGTAAGTTGGCGTTTCCTTTGAACATGACAAATAAGAGTAAAACAGAACCAGCGTCTCAAATTTAAAAAGAAAACCATTACGCTCTAGGGCGTAATAGCTCATTTACGGCCCGCAAAACCTACGTGTAATGCACCATTTTCGAGCAAGTGTGATGAAAAGTATCATAATGTGCTAACCGGGATCATAATCTATCTGTAGGTTTGGTAGTTTTTGTGTGACGCGCGAAAAAACACGAAATTTAAACGATTCAATTATGAGTATATATATAAATTATCTCACGAGGTCGTCTGTCAGTGCCAGCCGAGTCTGGGCCCCAGACTCTAGGGCCGTCCTAGGCCGCGCTTGTACTCGAGAGAGTAGCGAGCGGGGAGTCGGTGGATGCTGTCTGCACAGGACCGCACTCTGTGACGATCTATGGGGGAGGCCTACATATGTCCAGCAGTGGACGTCCGTGGCTGATAAATGAGTAAAACGATTACCTATTCAAGCAGTGTAACAATATCTTTGTGTACAAAAGCGCTAATGATGGGCCGCGATACACGATATTTATTTTATTTTTTCGAAAGTTCCAGCGCATTCTTATAAATCTAGAGATGTTGGTTCAAATTAAAAAAAAAATGTACAGCGCATAAACGCACCTATAAGATAAGCAAGAGTTATATTAGGTATTAGATATAATTACTAGCAAGTAGTGGCCCAGTTACCGGCCGGCAAGCGCGCGGCGCGACGCAAGCGACACGGGCGCGAGCAAAAAACGGAGTCTAGCACTGTATAGAGCTGTCGTTAACCCGTTCTATCCCTAGGCTTAGCCTGCTTGCTCCGTTATCCGCCACCGTATTACTTACAACATCCATTCACGTTACAAATTTACGTTTGACTGGTAGATAATGCCTTGAGGAATTTAGTCTACGTGAGGAATAACGTTGAAATACAAGAAACAACCGTAATTTTTCTATATACTTAGCTCGAATAAGTTTTAGGAGATTGCACTCAACACACACACTCAATGTATATGTCGCCGCCAACCGGTTTAGTTAGCCATTTGGTTAACTGCCTAGCATTTTCACTAAACTATGACCCGCCAACAGGTCGACGAAGCCCCACTGCGCGGGGCTTCTATTTCTGCTCTGAGGGACACGAGGTGACTAACAAACCTAACCTAAAATAAGGAGTGTGTTTAATAAAAAGGCTAGGCAGCTAACTAAATGGCTAACTAAACCAGTTGGCGGTGACATATACCTACAATAAACGTTGCTGATAATTATGACCAACCTATTACGAAGATTCTTCGCTATATCTGGTCCTTCTCTTTCTTTACTCATATTTCAGACTTCAGAGGTTTTGCTTTATGCTGGCCCAATCTACACAATTTTGTAGCCTTGGTAGGGACCTAATTCCTAATTATTAACCAGGTATTTTTGTTTGAGCAGGATTTGTTCCGTTACCTCCACAAATAATGTTCTTACTTCTTGTTGTCAATATTTTCATGTTGATATCCGGACTTTGATCTCGGTTGATTATTAAAGAGCGTCTAGGTATTTACTCATCGACATGGAGTCGAACTCGTTTAACTCAACTTTTCACTGGAATCCGGGTGCAAAAGTAAATTTGTCAACGAGGAAGCGGTTCCAAGTAGGACAACCTTGACGGCTAATTATTGGTCGCAGTTCATCGCTTGAAACAAACATAATATTTCTTCGACTTTCACAACTCTATACGATATACTGTCTCCGGCCTTCTCTCGGGTCCGCTGGTACCAGTGCCTTTCTTCCGCTCGGACTGGCCGAACGCAACTAACACCTCTGTCTTTAAAAAAATATTCCGAACACTTTCGCGCCATCCGGAACGTCATTTAACTTTTTTATTTTCATATCTCGATGGTCAGGTGAACTGTGTTTTGGACTGATTTTGTGATTGCGTCAAAGTGAGACGCGGATATGGCGCGGCATCATTTGGTTTGTTTGGTGAGTTTTTTTATGGTATTGAGCACTGTTATTCCGTGCATGTCTTAACGGATAATACAGTTTTAAAGCAATGTCAGTATAATACATACGTTTTCTAATGGCTTATGAAATCGGGATAGATTTTAAGTCTTCGGTGGTAACAAGAAGCCGGGTAGACAACCCTATTACCTATTGGATCCCCAACCGCACAAAGATTTTTGACAGAATTTCTTAAATACCTAGTAAAAATGTGATTGGCTATTAGTTATTCTAGTTACTTAAAGTTAAGAAGGAACGAAGATTCGTAACTTCATTCGTATGTCAAAGAATTTTTGTATTTGCATTTTGGACATGGATTTTGTGGAATAATTTTACTTGTCTAGAACCAAAGACCGTGTGTGTGTATTACTCATTAAGAGTTCCGTTATATCCTATGACTGTGAATATCCAAACTAGGAAAATTTGATCTACTTAATAATACGAAACGAAATGAAACGAGGTTTTGGCTGTAGCTTAAGGTCGGAATGTTGTGGATAAAGTATCATCTAAGTATAGATAGAAAAATCATGGTGACGTGTATATGACGCGAAATTACCGGAATTATAAATATGTAATAATACTTACCTGTGTTTTTCACTGTAATCATTGTATTTTCACTAGTGCAAGAGTGACGTTGCGTGTAGTAACGTTGAGTGTAAGTATACAAACATACTTGCACAAATTAGTATTAAATTTACGCAGAAAAGAAGAAAGTGCGGCAAAAAGGTAGAGATGACGCGCCGCCGCCGGACGCCGCGGAGAAACGCGCGGGCAATGCGGCCGAGCCAGCATTAACTACCCGGCTGGGGATGCAATTGTCAATAAGAATATAAAATCGTATACATCATAATTAACACAAAATTTAAAATAACCGACTTCAAACTTCTATTTAATAGGTAATGCATCATCACTACATAGTATAAAACAAAGTCGCTTTCTCTGTCCCTATTCCCTATATCCCTATGTATGCTTAAATCTTTAAAACTACGCAACGGATTTTGATGCGTTTTTTTAATAGATAGAGTGATTCAAGAGGAAGGTTTATATGTATAATACATGCATTTAGTATCAGCATTGCACCCGTGCGAAGCCGGGGCGGGTCGCTAGTTTCTTATAGCATAGAAGTTTAAAGTCGGTTAGTTAAAGAGTTAGAATTACCTAAGTACTTGTAAGAAATACCCAAATCGCTACAAGTGTGCCTCTATTTTTTAATGCGTTCCCTCAATTTCTCCAAGATCCCATTATCTGGAAGACACCTGGGACACCTTTCAAACATAAAAATAGTTTTCCAAATCGGCCATATTAAGCATTTAGGGATACTTAATGATTGCTTTATAGTTATTCTGATGAAAGTCAATGGTACTATCTGTAAACTAACTATTATGCGGAAAGAATAGGTATTCTGACAAACGATACATTGGCACAAAAGGAATTATGCGAAATAAACCCTATGAATGTGTAATTTTTATAACATTGAACAAAACTAAGTATACAAGGTTCAACTGTCGCTTTACCTCACTCGGTAAGGTACTTATACAATTACACAAGACGTAATACATTAGCTAAATATTAACCCACTTTATAGATTTTAGAAACGAAATAGGAGCATTTAATTTCTAAAAATCTACAACGTGCAGTGAGTAGGTACAAGATAATTTCGATGAGTTGAGAGAATCGGTCTCATCATCTCCATTTCGCATTTCGTAACGTCAAATAATATTTACGTGCGCTAGTTTTCTTCGGTCAACGACTTCACAAGCTCTTCTAAGACCATAACAAACTAAACAGATAAAGCTCTACCCAAACTTTTAAATTTCAGAAACAGTTTAGCTAAGCAGTCACTGTGTGAATCGAGACTTTGTTCTTATTTACCGGTAGGTCATTACCTACCGGTTACCTACCATCTTTCCCCTTTACAACTCCGTCACGACGACGGTCAACAAACCGAATAAGTTTCTTGCAAAAAAAAAATTGAGACAAGCTTTTGTTGCTGATTTCACTTTTTTGTCTAATAGCCAACTGCATGTCAAGACTAATCAAATTATCTTATGGCCACCTTCCGACTCCATCACCAGATCAGCTCGATGATATCTTGCATTGTCATCGGGCTTACATGAGTATGCCAAATTTCAGCTCAAAAATACTTTGCAAATTTTGAAACCACAACTTACATAGGTACTTACTTATTCACTTACATACGAACGTTTCAAGTTAAATAAAAGCTTAAAAAAGGATAGATCCAGTTCGACATGTACGTATTTATTTAGGTACTTTGACGGAATCTAAGCGCATGTTTAACCATTTGAGCCTTGTTTTGTAGCTTTAGAATTTAGAAGTACATATACTTACCTGTGACTCTGTGACTCTAAATGGGTGAACGGATATCTTCTTATTAAAAAAATGGGTCGGCCGTTTTTTTACCAAGGACACTGATGAATTTGTTCGAGCGCCAACTATTTTTTTTTCACCTTCATTTTGGACCAACTCATATCCGACTTGGGTACCTGCTTCTTATTTTATGTCATCAGGAAACTCTCAAGATGTTTCAATTTTCTTATTTATTTCATAGATAATTTGTAAAATCGATGCTCATAATCCAAATCAAACAGATGGTTGTTTTCCTAATTCCGAAGGAGGTCGCTATAGGAATGCGGCGTCTCGCGCACGCGCGGTACCGTTCTGTCCGTTACCATGCCCATGCATATTGCATGAGCGGCGCGCGCGCTCCCATCCTGATCCTTGACCTAATTATAAGCAAGTGCAAACATGACATGTAGTACACTCACGGACTTCAATTGTTGGTTGAGCCATTTAGGGCCCACCTTACAATAGTCACGTCATAGATTGTGTATTACACTCAAAATTAGACTGAACCCTGACTTGACAATTATAGTCCGTAGCCGTACCTTAGCATTCGAGATTGAATTCCGGTTAATGAGGTGCAAAGTGCAAATAAGGGCTAGGGTGAATAAGGCTACGTGAATTGCCTAAGAGCGATTTGTGTTGTGTTTTGTGCCATGCTGGGGCAATACGATCTTTCAGCTAAGCTGCAAGGCCGCATCAGAAATTTTTCACTGCCTAGGATGGTAAATGTGCTTATTAAAGTCATAAATTTAAGTTCACTTTAAGATTGCCACAAGCCAAACCTAATCGATACATTTAGAAGGATGTGGGCCAGTGCCGACTTTCCCGTGATGGCGTCTCGGATTCATTGTTCCTCTAACAGAGTCGGCCGAGGATTAAGGTCGCGCTCAAAAGCTAAACTGAACTAGCTGCGAACTGGACAATGACGCATTCAGCGTAAGTCGTGACTCATGGTTTGAATAATAAAGTTAGTCTGCATTGCTCTTCGCCATCTGATCAGTAAAATGGTTCTGTTAGCTAGTACAAATAGCCAAAAATTTCGGCTATGTTGGGGTAAGATCGATTAGGACCAACGACTGGGTTACTGACATGCAACAAACATGCCCGTCACGTTATTTTGCTGCACCCTACTCTAATTGTCAGTTACCGATATTACATTGCGCGCTGAAAAGTTAAGAATATAAAGACACCCCTTCTTGCAGTTTGAGCTCAGAAATGAATACCGGAATTTTTGATTTTTTGGATAATACGTTGAGGGAAAGAGAGTTGAATTTTTAACGTAATTGGGTTTAGCTTTCTCATTTTCACCCGACAGAACAGGCTATTTTGGTTTCTGCTCTCCTAATAGGGGTCGCTCCAAGACCCTTGGCATTGACACTCACACCACTACTTTCTCCTGACAGGTGTCTGACGTCTTTTTTGATGTTGAGAAAATAGTTCTGTTCTTGCTATTGCAAGAGGCCTAACTAAGATAAATACCTAGCACAGATTTCTTCCAATTTCTGGTAAACAAAATTGCATATTAACGAGAGATTCTTTATTTCCGTGGTGACAGGACGTAACCGCAAACGCTTTGGTTTGCCAACGAGTGGACGCCAAGTTATTTATACCGTTGTCAGCGGCACTCGCGTCAGACCGCGGCCTTAAACTTGCTATGTAAGGAGATTAGTTCCAGTTCCACCCACAGGGTCAATTAAACTTGTGGTGCATGTAGGGTAACCGCGCGCATAATCGTCCGTCGTCGCGCCGGTTGCCCACCATTTGCATTTTCTACTCTAGTTAGAGTTTGTTTTGATACAACGAAACCATTGAATATTATAGCTAGGAGTGGTGTGGCGTTAATATAACTCGATTCCCACCGGTTTGCATATTTTAAGGCTCTTAAAGATAAAATAAGGCATATTTGCTACTTCATGCGGACTTTTATCGCCAAGTATACATTACGTCGCTTAGCTAGCTGGGTGGATTTTCGCCATACAAATTTGTATGCCATACATTTAGTTTGGCATACAAATGTCGCGGACGAAAATCCACCCAGCTAAACTTAACTCGCAACAGCAAAACTAGTTAAGAGTTTTAATCGTGAATTATTTACTTAAATAATACTTATTATTGACATTTTTACTAAACATATCAAAAAAGAGTGAATCAAAACGATTAGAAACAAAGTTTCTTGAATAAAAAAAATCTGTCTCACTCAAGTCATTCAACTTTAACAGTTGACACATTCAATTTATCGTAAGTTTGCTAATTGTCCTGTAACGTGACTGTCATAAGTGCTTGTGCTCACACTGGGCATATTATACGTTCCACGATTCTGTAAAATGTAATTTATGAAAATGTCTGAGTGACTACAAATTTCTTTGACCACTTCAATTACTTCAAACAATGAATCACGAAGTTTTGGCGTTTAAAGTCTTTTTGGGTTCTATCTAATATGTTAATACTCGTAAAACTAAAAATTGTCTAAGTTTTCTGGTGGAAAGGTATTGTGACAGTAGTTTGAGTAAGTTTAAGGTTAGGTATTTTGAAAAGGAAATATAGTCTTATGTGATAAAAGCGTATAAGAAGTCCTTGTGTGTTTATGCAACGGACCTACTCTTCACAAGCCTAATATCACCATGATTGGGTATTGGAATGTGGTGTGCCTAAAGCCCGCAGACTGTCAACTGTCAAATAGATGATGGCACCGGTTCTGAATGACTTATTATGAATGTCACTTTTTATTGCCATATACTTTACAACCCACCTGCTGTCGAGACACACTTGACAGACGGCCGCCCTCAAATCTGCCGGAATTCCGGCCCTACGGCTAGAATGCAGCTCATATTATACGGTTATGCTAAGCTTGCACCTGATGTCCATGGTGTTGGGTGTAAACGAGATGCAAAGTTAGCTTAACCACGGCATTGGCGGTAAAGTGGTATCTGCGTCCGCGCCGGCCGCTGACCGCCGGTTACTGGGTGAAGGTCAGCGCTAACGGGACTGCTGCGTGACGTCACGCGCCCACGCACGACACTTCACCGGCCGGGTGCGCATGCGTTAGGCTGCAATGCCGGATGACGATTACATAGATTCCATTCGCATTTGAGGTCCGTGCGCTCGAGTTGGAATGAATGGGAGAATGGGACTTTGATCTTTTTGGGTCAAATCATGGTTTTTTCTAGGCGGTCGCTATGAGGGTGCTTTACCCTAGAAACTAGAACTATTTTAGCAGCACGTCTGAAACTGTATTTACCAAATTGCAGCGGTTACTGAGCTACCTGTAGCGTAACAATACAATACGGTGGCAAGGAGGGCAAGGCAAAGAGCCAAAAGCCCCATCCGAGAAGGCCGTGAGCATAGTTGTTGAGTTTTTTCAACATTGGGGAAGGGAAGTTAAGTGTAGTAAACGTCAGTTACCCATCTGTAAATAGGGTAACGTACGCGCTGGCCGCTGGGCTCGGTCGGGTGCGCCGGCGCACTGCGCTTGCTCGTACGAGCGTCGCGCTCTGGTTGCCATAACGGCGCCACTGCGCACTGTGTGTGACAGAGTGCTGTAACACGTATGTGATGTGCAATATGAGAATGGTTGGGGTCTTTGTCAACAACTGCCAGTGCCGGATTAACCCATAAGCAAATTAAGCAATTGCTTAGTTCATCACGTCTTGGGGGGCACCAGAAACAGCACCAAAAAAATATTTCGATGGGAGGGGGCACCCACAGACGTGGACCGCTTAGAGCATCAAGTAGTCTTAATCCGGCACTGACAACTGCTTTTCTCTTTGGACACCAAGAACAAAGTGGCTGATAATTATGCTCACAATGCCTCTATACTTACCTACACCTACTCGTATTACAGTAAATGTTGGCTGCTATAGTAAAAGTTATGATTCGAAGCACCCATCGCATGATCGTCCGTAATTGCTTTATTGTGCGTCCCCAAACTACCGCCAATCTTTCCAATTTTCTAAAAAGAAAAGTGGCTTGTCGGCCATCTGGCAACGCAGACGCACTCTCACTCGGCCTCGAATGCTTCTATGGACGTAATTCCTCAATTGTTCCGTATTTCCACCATACTTACGATTGTTGGTATTGTTCGTGCGTTTCCCTTTTACGTTTTCCATTTTAACTATACCTACCAGTAGCGTGGCGTCCAAAGAACTCGATTCCTATCGGCTTGCCTAACATCAGGCATTTGAGTATCTTATTCTACAGCTCTTAAGGAAAATGTACGCCAAATCTACACCGGCTTGTCCAAGGATATCTTTTACGCCACGCCACTGATACCTACTGCTAACTCTTTAGGCATTTTATTGTCATTAACATTCCATCGTCAGGTCCCGTTGTTCCACATTCCATGACGCAAATTTCGCCAGCGTGCCAGATTTCTGATTACAAATGATTCGATATTAAACTCATGCCCAGATAAACAAAATAAACGTAAAGCTATCGCGGGCGGCATGATTGGACTCGTAATAAGGTTCGGTTTTTGTGGTCATCTAAATCCTACAGCAAATGTAAAAGCTGCTTTGACTGGAATATGAATACAGACCACATTTGTACGAATGTCGGCTAATCACACTGTGATTGGTTCAATAGTTCATTAGTCTACATCTGAGCAGATGTATGTCTCTATGTAACCCTGGCTCTATTAGATTAGACCTCCAAATAAAAGTTAGGTTAGTATAAATGTCCCCGATGTCCTGGGTGGAGTCTTTTGGTAGGTAGTTATTTCTTAATTTAATTATAGGTAAAACTCGAGTCGAAATGAATCGTTTCTTTTAGCGACTTATTTGAAAAACAATAACCACATTACCACCAACGATCCGCATAAAAGTGCCTATCCAAGATATTTCCATTTTATTTTATATCTCAAATAAACCTCGATACCTTTTTATGGCGACCGCTTTCTCTGGCCTCAAATAGGTCGCTTCAAAACCGAGACAGTAATTTGGGCAATTTGTCCAAACTACGTTATGTGCAATGATATATAGTTGTCTCATACATTGTTGAAGTTGTGTGTCAGACAAATTACATACCTATGAAATGTAGTTACCTACTTATCAAATTAATTTAGGTATTGCATGCAATTGGCATGTCAAAAAATTATCTTCATACGCAAATTCTAAAGTATCTAATGGGATATTTAATGACATATTATTTATTGTTCATCAAAGTTACGATAATTGATACCTACGAACAGTCGTGATAAAATCCGTGAAATAACTGCTGCGACGTTTCACATACATACATGCTCTTAAATCCCTATAGAGGATTGTGGAAAGTTTTGTTTAACACAATTTCATCTCGAGACATTAGTTCACTTAATTACATCATAAATTTGGCAAGAAGTGCCGTATGTTTTAAGAGTTGTTTGACTTGGGACTTTACATACTGAGGTAGGTGGTTAGTACAGTCAACATAATAAACATGGACATTAACGTATGAAGTGACAAAATTTTCTAAAATGACATTTTTGTCGCCTTGTAACTTTATGATGTTAACTGTACCAAGCACACTATGGTCATTCAGAGCGGCTGTTGAAAAAAAATTACGAGGAGGATCTCCAACCTCCGCAAAGAGATGATACCTACAGAAAGACGAGGATATAACGTTCCCTTGGTCAAATAACGACGCATCTGCAAAATGGCAACTTTTCAGGATCTGTGTGTATCATGTAGTTCTTATGATTTGTATGACTTTTGAGCAATAAAAAAACTTATGACTTAAAGTCACATGCGTCGTTATTTGACCAAGGGTACGATAAGTAAGTAGTTAAATACGCCTCCGTCCCTATTAACTACCTACTTCAGGGGAAATAGAGGATTACCTGAGGAAATGGTTAGCAGTCCGTAGTTATAACGTTTTTTTTTATGACGACCGGTTTAGCCTAGTGATGACTCTGCCTACGAAGCTGATGGTCCTGGGTTCGAATCCCGGTAAGAGCAAATATTATTTGTGTGACGGTATTTATTTCTGAGTCTTGGATATTTTCTATGTATTTAAGTATTTGTATCTATTAAATATATCGTCGTCTAGTATCTATAACACAAGCCTTATTGAGCTTACTATTATTGGGAGTCCCAATTTGGGACTAGTTCGATTTGTGTAAGATTGTCCCCTAATATTTATTACTTATTTATTTATGATGAAAAGAGAGTACTTACAATAAAATATCTGGCACGTCTTCGTTTCTACAGGAACAAAATGTTACCAGATATTTTTGCATGTCTATAGTTTCATCATAAGGTGACCGGGCTTATGACCATATAACCGTTGTCGTAAATAGTAGACCGATTCTAAAGTTGAATCCGTAGCGTAGTGAGGGATTCAAGTGTTAACACCCGTGGTGAAAATGTTTTTCCTACCTTGTGACACATACTGCTTTTCACACTAACTATGAGGAAAATACAATAAAACGCTACCAAAATAACGAAATAAATGAATCGAATTGGAACAATGTTGAATTGTTAAATTCATAGTCTATTATTATTTTATACCGGGTGTTGCCTGTTGCTTGTAACCTTCCCCAAGTTGAGATCTGGTGTTATGCGTATACGCAGTATACGCACGCACCAACGGTCCGCGCGCGCGCCGTTTACCGGAGCTGCGCGACATTCCGCACTAGCTAATAGGTACCGCTTTCCACGCACAAATAAAAACAACCGCTGACGATGAAAGGAACTGGTCCGTTCCTGATGCTCACAATGATAACTTTTCATACTGCACTAAATAAATAAGGTCGTCGGGGCAAGTGCGCCTACGGGGCAAGCGCGCCTATATCATAGAAAATCTCGAAAAGTACAGATATTATACTACAAACGACAACAACAACCTCTGCGTTTTTATTTGTTGCGTGTTTGTAGTTGTATAATATCTGTAGGTACTTTTCGAGATTGTTTACGATAGGCGCACTTGCCCCGTAGGCGCACTTGCCCCGACTGACCTTACGTCTGCTTCTGACTTTTTACTCGCTCCTCCCCTACGCTAGAAATATGCTTAGGATGAGCCTATAAAGGTATATTTTTTCGAAGGCCGAGGGCCGAGGGGTGGCAAATGGGATTTGTCCCGGGTCCCCGGAAGCTTTGACGGGCACGGGCGACACTATACAGGGTGTCCCACTAACTATGCCACATGGAGGGAAAGTACCTCAAATATTGGAGATAGGATATTTTGCTGAAAGGAGACTTTATTTTATTTTTAAAAGTAAATAATACGGCATTCAAAGATTTTTTGAAAAAAATTTTGTTTTGTATGGGAAATAATTTTCCTAACATTTAAATCAAATATTTTACGCTATTCCTCTCTTTTGAGATACTATGTTACTTAAGAGGAATTATTTGTTTTTGTCCACTCTTTCGATTGTCATCACAAAAATACGGGGTGTTATTTTTTTACATTTGAGTTGGTTCGATTCCCCGACGAAGCAAGCAATTTTTAGAAAATCTTTGAATGCAGTATGTTTTACTTTGAAAAATAAATTAAAGTTTCCTTTCAGTAAAACATCCTATCTACAATATTTGAGGTACTTTTCCTCCATGTGGCATAGCCGTGGGACGCCCTGTATAACCGCTCGCTCACACTTAGGTACATTATCCCCAGTCCGATTCACTCGGGGTGGGCCGGCTAGCGACCTGGTTCGACCCCAGGGAACGCCACGGCCGACCACCCGGTCATATAATTGCTACGCCCACTAGAGTTGCAAGTTAGTCAAGCTTTAAAAAAAAAATAGGTACATTTCTGTTTAAGCGGCAAGCATTATCGGACCGCTAAATTTGAGTTACCCCTCTCGAGCCTGCTACACAGTACACATACAGGTTATAAGCACAGTTAACTTAGAATTATAGTTAGGGTATGATTTGTTAGATGAGGTTCCCAAACGCTTGTTTTCCTTGCGGCAAATTTTCTTTTCGCGGTTATTCCTAGTCTCATAATTTCCCATTTCTCTAACTTCCCTGTCTTACCATTTCTTAGTAGCGAGTTCTTATAATCGCATTTGTTCACAAACGCATTTTTTCACATTCGGTTTATTACTTAGTAGCATAATTTTTTGCTCGCAATATTTCCCTAAAGCAATTTTTTTTTCTGGGTGTAAAATTATTTAGTAATTTTTGCTCCGGAACCCTAAGTCTGTGGCTCCACTGAGGCGGAGACGAGAAGAGCGGAGAGGAGACAAGTAGGCCAATCACATCAGTTGAAATCCACATCTCGTCTCCACTTCGCTCCAATGGAAACAGCGAAAACGAATGTGATTGGTTGATCGCTACACGACACTTCTCCGCTCCGCTCGTCTCTGCCATAGTGGAGCCGCAGCCTAATAGAATAGATCAGGTCCCCTGACTGCTATAGTATACATAATATGTAGACCTGAAAGTTATTTTCATCTTTTTAAATTTGCATTTACATATCAGTAATCATACCTGGCCATAATAGTACATTGTGTATAAAAACTGGCTGCGGGAAAAAATGAGACAGAAAAAAACACAACAAAGAAAAAAACTAATGTAGAATTTAACTGCAGGTTAAAATTGAGGCAAAAAAATATGAGAAACGGAAACAACGCGACTGTGAAAATAAGCTTCAGAGGAAAAAGTTAATGGTGATAATCACTTTCGGGAAAAACAGCGAAAAGAAAAATTTCAGCAAGGAAAACAAGCGTTTGGGAACCTCATCTAACAAATCCCATGTTGATTTAGCTTAAAATCGTATAGTGAGAACTTCCCCTAAATAATAAACGGATTGGAAACTTTGGTGTTCACTCCATTCAGTAATTAAGCACATGTGCGCATTTAAGGGCCACATAATTAAGTACCTAAGTGATTATCGCAATGAATGAAGATTCATCATCCATCGGTAAAAGAGGTTAATGCTGTTACGATTGCCCATTCATAGATAATTATGAAGTGTGAAATAATTACTAGTCGGTTACTTACTTTGCGTAGGTGTAGGTAGGTTATGACCTTATGACCCCGGTTAACACACAGGATACTTTTTACCCGACTAACTTAAGCCGAACCAAAAAAACATTTAACTTTTATTATCTACGTCCGCGAATGAAGTCGCAATCAGGTCCACTTAGTCTATCTGTCTATATAAATAATAAAATCGTGAAACACTGTGTTTGTACGTAAAACCTGTTTATCTAGTAGTTTGTTTATGCGCGCATCGCGTAAAAACTACCGGCCCGATTTCTATGAAATTTGGTATACAGGTAGATTAATATGACCCCGGTTAAAATATTTTTTACCCACCTAAGCCTAAGTAAAAAAAAATAGTACATTACTGCAGAGGCCGAGAAGTAAGGAATTGCCGGCCGAGTACAATAGCTGGCCGAGCGAAGCGAGGCCAGATAGTTACGAGGCCGGCAACCCCATTTCTCGCCGAGGTACCTATGTATAGTGCTTTTCTCAAACATGCAATGAAATAAATAAACTATACTATAATAACCTTACTTAATATTTTATAACACAAACTGACTGCCAGAAAGTGACATTAGTGACATTATATCCATAGACAATGCAAATTCGGCCAAAAGCTGTTTCAGTTCACATTTTTACCGCGAATATTTAGATGAAATATTTTAAATGTGTATTCTTGTGGTTTACTTTGCAATTTATAATAATTGGAAATTGTTTATAATGTGTTATTTGTTATGTTCATGTCAATTTTAAATAAATAAAACTGCAAAATATAGCAAAAATCGTTTTTTGTTTTTTTAATGGCTGAATGCCGTGATGCTGTGGCCCAAATAAACGTGGAATGGAAATTAAAAAAAAAAGTGAAGTAAAGTATGAAATTCCATTCCGTGCCAAGTGTCAAGCCGCATAGGAAACGAAGTACTTTGTGGCCTATTTTTAGGCACGTAATGTCAACATTTCATGCCATGTTTGAGAAAAAACATTTCCCTTTTTACTGCTCCGCGAACGAAGTCGCGAAGTCGCACAATAGTATTTTATTCCACACCTGGCCCTAAAGTGGTTTTTCCCGCACGCTACGCGTGCGGAAAGTCTTTCTGGCCAAGTGTAGACATAGAATGATGTACACAACACGGGAGGTAATAAAGAAAGCCCTCGATCACATATTTAAGTCCTTCGCTTGCAGCTCGGGCCGCAAACATCTGCGATCTCGGCCTTTCTTTGTTTTACCACACTAGTTGTGTAATGTACTATTCTCAAACATGCAATGGTATATTGATTACCTACGTGCCTTATAATAGGCCGCAAAGTAAGTACCTCGTTTCCGGTGCGGCTATTTCATACAACATTGCCGGTCTAGGCCTGCAATTTATATATTTTTTATTTCCATTCCACATTTATTACAGCATCACGACGTTCAGCCATCAAAAAACCAATAAACGATGTTTGCTATAATTTGCAATTTTATTTTTATAAGACCGACATGAACATAACAAATAAGTAACACATTATAAACAATTTCCAATAATTTGTAATTGTGAATTTAACTACACGAATACACACTTAATAGTACATTACACAACTAGGGTGGTAATACAAAGAAAGGCCGAGATCGCAGATTTTTGCGGCCCGAGCTGCAAGCGAGGGACGTAAATATGCGATCGAGGGCTTTCTTTATTACCTCCCGTGTTGTGTACATCATTTTATGTCTACACTTGGCCAGAAAGCGGCTTTTTCCGTACGCCCAGCGTGCGGAAAAAGTCACTTTATGGGCAGGTGTGGCATAAAATATTTTATGCCACACCTGGCCATAAAGTGGCTTTTTCCGCACGCTGCGCATACGGAAAAAGCCGCTTTCTGGCCAAGTGTAGACATAAAATGATGTACACAACACGGGAGGTAATAAAGAAAGCCCTCGATCGCATATTTACGTCCCTCGCTTGCAGCTCGGGCCGCAAACTTCTGCGATCTCGGCCTTTCTTTGTATTACCACCCTAGTTGTGTAATGTACTATTATCTAAATATTCACGGTAAAAATGTATAAGTACTAAACAGTTTTTGGAAAAGAAATTGCAAACTTTTCATTCTGCAATTCTATTTTTTGTCTTCTTTGCTTTTAGTGTCTCTAGAAAGAAGTTTGTTTTTTTGGGAGTGTTTTTAATTTATTTGCATAATAGAAAAAAACACTTACAAACCTCGGCGTGAAAAGGGGTTGCCGGCCGAGTACATATAGATGACCGAGCGATAGCGAGGCCAGATAGTTCCCCCTTCCCTTACTTCCCGGCCTCTGTAGTAATGTACCTATTAATAATACCAACAAGAAAAGGTTGATTTGATAAGTTCCATACGCACTACATTCCTTCCACATTTTATAGCAATAGGAATCGATACTAAGTGTACTTTCGATGCGATAGTAATCTGCAAGCCGGTGTAAGTAAACAGTTGTTGTTCGTACCACTGCCCTAGTTGGGCGAGGGCTAGTTCGCGTAGGGCTTAACAACGGCATAGGTATCTAGGTTAAGCTCAGCCGCAGGGCTAGTACGCGGTTATTTATTTACTTTAGAATCAAGCACTTCCGGAATTCTATTAGGTACCTTATATTGATGTGATGAGAAGACTTGAAGCTATTGATAGTTTCAGATCTCCTAATCTAACTTATGGTTTTTACATCAGTTTGGGGAACACCTGGTAACGCCATTTTAATAACTTTCTGGCCAAGTGTAGACATAAAATTATGTACACAACACGGGAGATAATAAAGAAAGTCCTCGATCGCATAATTACGTCCCTCGCTTGGAGCTCGGGCCACAAAAATCTGCGATCTCGGCCTTTCTTTGTTTTATCACCCTAGTTGTGTAATGTACTATTATGTCACACCTGGCCATAAAGTGGCTTTAAGCCGCTTTCTGGCCAAGACATCAAATTACGTACACAACACGGGAGATAGTAAAAAAGCCCTCGATTGCATATTTACGTCCCTCGCTTGCAGCTCGGGCCGCAAACATCTGCGATCTCGGCCTTTCTTTGTTTTACCACCCTAGTTGTGTATAATGTAGGTACTATAATCGATCCATTCAAAGTGAAGGGAACTTATGGTGATTCGAGTCGGTTGGTTTTCCATACAAACATAAAGAGGGTAATTATTTGCTTCCACGTTATCAATTATGTTTGAATTGTATTTTATTTTTTAGCTTTTGTCTGCGCGAAATGACGTGAGAATTTTAAGCAAAAAACGTTTGGTTTCAAATAATGATAAGATTGTGCTGACCTTTAACAGCAGATTGCACGTTAATTCTGGTTTATTGAGACTTCTCATGTCATTTCGCTCAGACAAAAAGTATCAAGTTATAAATGAAATACATTTCAACAACGATTGATTTCCAAGAAGCAAATGATGACCCTCTTTTTTATATGGAGAACCGACAGACTCGGTGATTCGAGGCCCCAGAGACAACTTAACTCCTCCCATTTTTTCCATATTTTGATCCATCAAATTACCGGCACAACTCCGGCTCCTGATGATGAGCTCATCATCGTCCATTCTTGGTTTTTTATCTCCAGCCAGTAATACCAATCGGTTTAAGGTCTTTCTTGACGCCGTCCAACTAGCTTTATCCTGAACTTTGTTTATTTTTTTTTGAAACTGACAAACTGACAAGTTTACTGCCCGTTGTAAAAATCGAACCAGGTGGGGGCCGAAGCGCCTGGGATCGAACCAGAAATCCTGCAACTCGTGCTAAGTCGTGTATTTTGTACCCTCAGACGCTCCTTGCTCTAACACAACTCGCGCTGCCTGAGCCGACGGCGGCGCCGGCAGTGACGGCGGACCCTCCCGAGCCCGAGCCCGCGACCCCTGCGCCCGCGCCGGCGGAGTCGCGGGCCGACGAGGCCGTGGACGAGCCGCCCGAGGGATACTACGCATTCGTCGAGTCGCCTAATGCCACTCCACCCAGGTATTAAATAATTTGGCCGAATCGTAAAATTTTCCAATCTGAAATAATTCATAGCAGCATATTGTATGTAAGTACCTACTGCACATTGTTATGCCACTCTCGTGCTTACAGTCACCTCTATAATTTTTTTTTTAAGATACTTAATGCCTGTAACTCTAACTAGCAATTGCAAACAGGAGACTACAATCCGCATCCATACTCGACTAACGTAATACTAACAAATGTACCAATGCATTGCTCCATCTATTGGCACGCAGGTTGCTGGACAATTTTGATGGCAAATGTTCCCGTTTATCTCGTTCGAGTCAAATCGTTGCCGTGCCTCTCAACGTCTGCTTATATAATATCCATTCAACCGCAACCTTTAGCGAACAATATTTGACACGTTGTTACAGAGTACGCCCGCCGCCATACCGGCAAGTGTCCGCCGAGTGCCCCGAGGCGACGGCGACGCGGCCGCACGTGTCGGCCCACAACCTCTGCGGCGACCTCAACCGCGGCATCATACCGAGAAACCCCATGGGACAGAACCCTAACGGGGAACCTTACCCCTTGTAAGTAGCCATTTAGTTATACACTGACACATTAGCTGGTTGGCTGCAAGTTCTCTTTAAAGATTTTCTATTAGGTCTCATATCGAGGGAACCTCACAACGAACGGTATGCGATTTACAAATTTGTCGAAGTAGAAGCCAGCGCTGGAGATACTGATTTACCTACCTTTCCAGTTGCATGAGCAGTCCAACAAAATTTAGTCCAACAACAGTCATTTTATCAATTTATCTTCAGAGACTAACTCGTCTCAACGTTGACAAATAGATGAGTTACCTACTTCCCACTTTCTTTTTGTTAAAAATCGTAATGGTTTGTTCGTGCGGCTACAAGAAGATAAGTATTGTTATCACCCTTAGCATGCCAGCGCCAGCTTCAGTTATTGGCTGGCAACTAGCAAGCCTTCCATCTCCTTTACATTTAGAGCAGCCGCACATACAGCCACAAAACGCGACCACTAGTGACTCAGAGCGGCCACTAACGGCGGCCACTAAACGCAGCCACAAGTAGCGCACTCCCACAGCCACTCGAACGCCCGGTGGAGCTCCGGTGCCCTACAAAAAGTATGAAAAAGCTCGCCCGCAGCTTGTGGCGGCCACCAGTGGCCGGGCTGTGGCCGCCACTAGTGGACGAATGTGCGGCGGCTCTAACACGAATCGCTTCCTTTTCAGCGAGTTGCTGCGCAACCAGACACTGCGCTTCCTGTCGCGCACGCTGCCGGTGCTGCGCGCCGACGACACGCTGCCGCGCGTCGCGCACGTGCCGCACCAGCCCGCGCCCGCGCCCGCGCACTACGAGACCAACAGGTACCTAAAGCAAAGTATAAAGACAAACAAGTTCTCCAACTTCGGCCGTTTACGAGCGCGCGACACGTATTCACACAGACGCACGATCGCACGTTTTTTTTTTTTTTTTTTTTTTTTTTTTTTTTTTTTTTTTTTTTTTTTTTTTTTTTTTTTATGAAATAGGGGGCAAACGAGCAGACGGGTCGCCTGATGGTAAGCAATCACCGTCGCCCATAGACACCTGCAACACCAAAAGAGTCACAGGTACGTTGCCGGCCTTTCAGGTGGGAGTACGCTCTTTTCTTGAAGGTTTGAAGGTCGAATCGGTCCGGAAACACTGCAGGCGACAATTTATTCCACAGTTCAGTCGTGCGAGGCAGGAAGTTTCTAGCAAAACGCACAGTTGTGGACTGCCAACCATCTAAGTGGTGAGGATGGTAATATTGTCGCGTAGAACGATGGGATGGTCTGTCTGAGTGCGATCCATACTGGAGCATTCGTGCGCATTCTTAAATCTTTGCTTGTAGTGCATTCGTACACATTCAAGCGCGCGATGTACCTTTTGTAGGAAGTAAAATTACTGTATTATACTGTGCCTAAAGTGACAGTGGCGCGCACTCCATAGAAACAAAAAGACACTGCCTACTCTATCATTTCTACCCTGTTAAAGGTAGTAAGGTAGAAATTAGTAGGGTGGGTTAAGATACCGATCTTAACACTCTACCTACCCTCAGTAGGGAAGAAATTAGAGGGAGTCCGACCCACTCAAGGTGGTCCGGGCCAAGCGACCTAGTTCGATCCCAGGGAACGCCACGACCCCCACCTGGTCCGATTTTTGCAACAGTCAGTAAGACTTGCAAGTTTGTCAGGCTTCAAAAAAAACAAAAAAAAAAGGGTAAGCAGTGTCTTTTTGTCTTTATGGAGTGCACCCCACTGACAGTTGATTACTTGAATCTCTTGACAGTAGTCGTGTCCATCATAAGGGAGGGTTGGGTTCAATCCTTAGACATCTCACGATATCGTCAGCTCGTCGCACTTTGGTCACATTCAGGCAATGGGTTGCCTACAGGAGACGTGGCCTGATTGAAACATCGCATGGGTCATCGGTCATATCACGTAGTCCAGTGCCTAATACTTTGCCTAGAACCACAGTTCAAAAGTCGCCTCCCTCTGGCCTTTAAAACGTATCAGACAAATTCAAATGTGCATAATTGTATGGAGGCAGATAGACAGAAGTTCCTGAAGTAGGTAAGGCACACAGAGAAAAGAATTATCATAATGTAAAATGCTATGCTTAGTACCGCTTCCCTCTGTAGTGACGTGTCGAGTACCTATGTATAGCTAGACTTAATGGTGTTGCAGCCTGGAAGACCGCGTGAAGCGATCGATGCCGGACGAGGTGCCTTCCAGCGAACTAGAGCTGGAGCACCGCGCCGCGGCCGAGGCGGAGGCCCCGCGCGAGAGCCGCAAGTTCTGCGACGGCGGCGGCGTGTGAGTACTCTCCTCTATTATACAAAGTGTAACAATAGCGGACGATGCTGGTCGAGGTACCTCCCAGCTAATTAGGACTGAGCACGTGTGCGTGGCATCTGTATACGACGTGTGGTGTGAGTATCATTGATGTGGCCTCCATAGAACCCGATTCCCGCCGGCTTGCCTAATTTAAGGGAGTTTGTAAGTGAGCATTTTCATCTCACTACCTTTGTAGAAAAAGTAAGCCAACTTTGTCCCGCCTTTGCCACAGTGAAGTTTGACGCCACACCACTAGCGTGGTGAGTACTCTTCTTTTCTTTACTTTTAGAGCTCTAATTCTGTGACGCCCAGTAGGGTCATTCTTAACTTTTTGAACGCTAACGATTCCAAACCTAAAACTGTCACAAGCTTTTGCCGCGACTAAAGTTTATATATCTTTTACATCATATTTTCCCACATATGACATTGTATTTGTAAATTTGTGATTATGGATAGAGTACAGGAGTCGAAAAAGAATAAAAGACAGAGAATAGTTCATTCAAATTAAATTATAGTATTCATATACTAGTAACCTTTACATTTGAATAAAACTTAATAATCTAAGCATCCACAAAGATTTTGTAAAACTTTCACAATATATAATAAATAGTAAAATTTATATAACCAGTATACATATCATATCAGCGTTCGACACTGCATATACTCTCTACCACTTACAGCTCCTATCCCCCGAAATGTTTATGAAAAAGGTAATTATTAAAAAATTAGGAACGCATGTCTAATAAAGAATTACTTTACAAAGTATTCACAGAGGCATAAAATCTAGTAGGTACCTACAGATTCAAACGTGTTTCTAATTTTATTGAATGAACGGTTCAAATTAAGAACTGGGAGATTACGAGTATACAATCAGTAGCAAATATATATAGGTACACAAAGGGGAGGAACGAGATGCAAAGATGTGGTTGTTATCGATTACGAAAAAAGTCTTCGTATAGCTTCAAACTTTCAACAATTACACGAATTACTTTGTATACAAGCTTAGCTAAAACATTGACAATCAAACTAAACACCAACATTTTCCTAGATACTGAACTCACTCTTAATACTACTAGACCAAACCAACCAACCAAAAGGAAGACTTGAGTAACGCGACATGAAAGGCAGTCGTCTGGAGATTTATTAATGTTTAGTTCTATTTTTTTTGGTAATTCTTTGAGCGTTTCAATTGCTCGACTCATATGGCCACAAATATTGTTGTATTTCCTGTAGAAAGTTGACTCGATTATCTCAAGAACCGTGTTTTCTCAAGAACATGTACTAAATCTATATCGATAACCAGATATACCGATCGAATTGACGGTCAATCAAACTGGCAGAAGCCGCAGAAGCTATCAAATGCCAACAACCAGATGCTCCACAATAATTTAAATCCATTCAATTATTTTACCAACTCCAAATCTACCAGACTGTGCTACTCAACAAATCTCCAACATTTGCCACATGAGCCTCTGCCAAATTTTAAATTCGGCTTTCTCAATCACCCGTCTTTCCCCGGGTGACCTAAACTGCTGTCCACCATCCTGTTAGGTACAGCGAAAGTACTAAATTTAATACGCACCTTTATTTGACTTAGGAATAAAAATGCAAAAATCTATGAATAAGGTGCAAATGGCTAAATAGCGAATGCCGCCAGCACAGCAAGTACAATTTATAATCTTACCTGTGTAAACTGTGTCAATCCACAATTTTGAACTAAAATATATTGATTGGCTACGCATTTATGGTGTTCCTAAGTTTAAATGTTAATTTTACATAGCTACGTATTATTATATCTATACAAGCCATAAGTAGAAGTCTTGATTATGAAAGTGGTATTAAACTACATTGATCCCTGGTGCAATTAAACTGGCTCATATTTGCCTTTGGCGATTTTATATCTTGTCAAATAGATGCTGTAAAGCATTGCCAAACGTGCTTTATGTTGAATGATGGGCAGAAATGTACGGCACCCAGCCTCATCACCAATACAATTACAACGGATGTTGATTTATTAACAGCAGCATTTGCTATAATTGTTATTAAGACCACTAAAAAATCTCCTAATTTTTGAGTTAATTGATACTAAATAAGTATCAATTAAAGTTATACTAAATAAGTATCAATTAAAGTGTGAACACCCAGTATTTGAAGGCCGCGCCGATAACTTTCTCCTCCGGGGCTTTCGGAGTTTTTCCTCATATTAGAAAATCAAGCTTATGTAACTAGCTTTCACGCGATATGCATGAGATTTGTATTGGATAAGGAGGCCAAATTGCCCATCATTCAAATATAACTAAGTTATACACGTCAAATTTATACACGACCTGTTAAGTTTAGTGTCTTAAACTAGGTTAAATTTTAGGTGCACATTGCTCTTACAGACGGTAACTAATTGGACCCAACTCTCGTTATGTTTTTTTATCTTTTAAGCGATGTTAAAACGTCTACATTGAGGATTATATACATCTATCAACAGAAGCCGTGTGTCCGTCGGTTGGGGATGAATCAGAAAGACCACACGCGTACTCCGATTATTTGGGAACAGACGGTTCAATTGAAATAAGGGACAGGGATATGTCTCTTACCCCAATAGAACCATACGCTGTCTATTCAGAGATTTGTAGGGTATGGGAGGCGGTTTTAAAGTGCCCGCTTGGAATGGTGCCCTTGGTATGTAATGGTTGGATTTTCGTCCGCGACATTTGTACGCCAAACTAAATGTATGGCATACCAATTTGTATGGCGAAAATCCACCCTAACCTCGTGTTGAAGATGGGTCAAATGCAGAAAAAAATTACCTTTTACTTTTTTGTCTGATCATGGTGTGTCTTGTACCATTTTACTCAGAATTATGAGCACTTTTCTGCAGTTGACCTAGATGCGTGTGGCTAGTCGTCGGCGACGGGTGAGACGCCGAGTTGCCGCAAGTCCGCCAACACTATATCCAGCGGCTCCTGAACTGTACCGTCCAGTATCCGCACCGATGGGAAGCGCTGTATCTGTAAACGTTTTATTACAAACTTAAGCAAACTTGCTTAAGCAAAGTTGAAGAGAATAACGGAAAACAGAGATGCTGTTTTGTGGAGTCGGAAACGGTGCCTTGCAAGGCTCAAGGCACAGGAAATGAGGGGAAGATGCTAACTCTTTTAAGTAGAAATTAACCATGAAATATTGTAGTGTGAAGTGTCACTGTCCTGTGTACGGAGTACGGACGGTTGGGTAGTTTGTCGAATCCTTGGCTCGACGATCAGTCGTTGCTTACCTACGTACGCACGTGCTTGGATTGATACAACGTGTGTCAATGGTATATCAGTGAGTGAAATAAATGCGAAACGTTACTAATCAATTTTGTTTATTGGCATATCAAATTATTGCTGCCATTGTTACATTAAATATTTATCAGAAATGTATGGAGTAAAACAACAATATCCAATAACTGCTCACGTACATGCGACGCTACTTGGAACGCGATGCTTTTATAGATTTAGTATGAAATTGAATTGAAAGGATGTTTAGAAAAACAACATAACTGACTAGACTAGTTGATACCTTACAGAGAAACATTTTTAATGACAGTAGGTGTCAACCACCTTAGTTATGTCGTTTTTGTAAACATGCCTTCAATTGTAAGGGCAACCACTAGGCCCCTACTCACTAGGCCACTAAGCCCTGCAAGAATTTCCTAAGTCTAACAGGTGTAGTACTAGCGCGAGATGTATAGAAAATAAACGCGTGTCGCAATAGAGCAGCGGTCGGCAACCGCTTAGAAGCCAAAGGCCACATAAGGTTAAGGAAATTGACGCGGGCCGCATTTTGTCAATAATTTGTGATTTTATACTATTCGGAATATAGCGACCACAATACAGACCGGAATATAGGGCCGCAAGTGAGCGGTTCACGCACCGCATGCGGCCCGCGGGCCGCAGGTTGCCGACCGCTGCAATAGAGCATAAGGCTATGTTCAGTGCGACGTTTACATCCGATGCGTAAGTCCAATCCACACAGATGTGAAAACTATCGTCCGCTCGTCCGCACGCGGACCCTCCGCCTCGAAACCACGCCGCACTGAGCCTGGCCTATAGGGAACGTGCAAGAACAGCACTAAACGACAAGAGACACGGGCGGACAATAAAGGAAACTATCGCCCAAATCAAGCTGTCAATGATAATAAGTGTCAATGTCAAATATAGTAAGTCGTAGCTACACTGACGTTAATCGTCCACAGCATGAGGGTATAAGATTTAGATTAGTGGCACCAGTTGGCAGCACCTTCGTCGTGCACGTTCCCTATTGCCGGTAGATGCACTGACCTCGGCGTTTAGTTCGATACACAAGTTCACATAAGGACAGGATGAGCCGAGTCATCCTTCCCGCTGGTCCGCTGCTCACTCTGAGCAATCAGCGCAAAGTCAAGGTGGCCCTGGCCAAACGACCTGGTTCGACTCCAGGCGTTCAGCCCCCACCTAGCCCGATCATATCGAGGTGGACCGGACAAGGTGTCCTGGTTCGACCCCAGGCACCCCGGCTGGGTGGGTACCCAGTCCGACCCAACTCAGGGTGGTCTGGCTAGCGACCTGGTTCGACCCCAGGGAACGCCACGGCCAACCACCCGGTCCGACAATCGCTACGCCCGGGTATGGGTTGCCAGTTTGTCAGTTTCAAAAAAAGAAAGAAAAAAAAAAGACCTCGGCGCGGTACCGCAGGTGCTCCGGCCACACGCACTGCTCGAAGTAGCCGGCGATGTCGGGCGGGTCGTACAGCCGCAGCGCGCGCCGAGCGAAGCACTCGCCGTATTCCAGGGTGAAGTAATACCTGGTTAACGGGAGAGATCAGTCATGATTCAAGCATCGCATCTCATTACCTTTCAAGGATAAGAATAATAGTACATTACACAACTAGGGTGGTAATACAAAGAAAGTCCGAGGTCGCAGATGTATGCGGCCCGAGCTGCAAGCGAGGGACGTAAATATGCGATCGAGGGCTTTCCTTATTACCTCCCGTGTTGTGTACATCATTTTATGTCAATACTGCGCAGCGTGCGGAAAAAGCCACTTTATGGCCAGGTGTGGCATAAATTATATAAAAGTTTGAAGGATGATATCGTGGATTTTGATGTAGCAATAATCATCTTTCATCGTTCAATGACTGTTTATAACTCTAAGTCAAACACCAAGATACCATACAGCCATTCTCACGAAGTATGTCTGCGGTCACCTAATTACCGCGACGCTGTTTTCATACTAAATGTATGGAGACGCGGCAATTAAACGCAGTCATACTTCGTGAGAATGGCCGCATATATTTATTTATAGTTAGTCTAAATATAAATCAGATGTCGATGGAAAATTATTCGGCTTACAGCTCACGTCAGAAACAAATAAAAAACACCCGCCATTCCCAACTATTTGTTTAAGCAGCGGACGCAAGTCTCACCTGAGATTGCAGAGGTCCATTATCGGTCTATAGTTGAGCACAGTGAATCCCTCCGCAATGAGGAACTTCTTCCCTTGAAGCCCGAGCCTGCTGCGACGCTCGTGCGAGCTATAAAGCGCCTTATCTTTGCCTCCCATTGTCATCAACATGTCCGCATACATGCCCTCCATATCTAACGCCGACAATATGTCGTAATTGTTGTGCGCGAGACCTTCACACTGGACATGATGCGGGCTGTCGTCAGGATAAAAGTACTTGTCCTGGTTGAATACGTATACCGGGGTCAGGGTCTGTGCGAGCTTGCTGGCAAGCGTCGTTTTCCCCCCACAGGTGACGCCCGAAATGCCGATGATTATCCAGTCGTCCCGGTTTGGAATCTCCATTTTAGATTTAGATTGCTGATTAGTACATCTCCGGATAGAGTTGTTTGGTGTTGTTAGACGTAGGGGATTAAGTGGTAGAGGGTGTAGGCCATGAGGCCGCCAACGAAGCAGACGCCCCAGACGGCACAGAATAGCAGTGCCCTCTGCGGGTCCGGCAGCCACGCGTGTATGCTTAACTCTGAAAATAAAATAGCAACACGTATTTATTTCATACTAGAGCATCCTCTCGCAATTTCGTTCATGTTACATTTTGTCACAATTATGGTTTCATCATCGAAATATAATGTATGGAATGATAACGTCGAACAAAATTGACGTAGAAATTTGCCCCACAACGCCCACTTTTTAAAGTCAATACGTCTTATGTATCAAATGGTATTGATAACCAACTTAATGTTTACTATGCGTGAGTCTAAAATCATTTATGACAAAATATTAGTTTTAATTTTGAGAATTCATTTTTGGATAGGTTGCATAATCGTTCAAAAGACAAAAATCTGTGATTGGTTACAAAGCTACTGACGTGAGAATTTCATTTGCCGCTTCAGTTTTTTCTTCAGTACTAAGTACTAGCTCCAGTTACGCTTTTTACGCAGTTTTGAGCTTCAGTTACGCTTCCATACTTATTATATTTCGATGGGTTTTATAGATAACTCACCGTCGTCGATGAAAGGGTAGCTATTGACCCAAAGCAGGAGCAGCAGGAACAACACACTGACCCCGGTCAGCACGGCCCGACCCAGCGTCGCGTCACTGTTGAGGATACAGAACATTTTTTTTTTTCATTCATACCTTTCGCCGTGTGGCCTTGACCAGAAAGCCAGCCAGCGACCAGAAAGAGCACTCGTTAGTTAGTACGCGTTATGCGATAGAGAAAGCCGGTCGGATGTGGTGCGTTCGTAAAATGGGGCGGTATTTTTTACAGTGTCCAGGGCGGTACTAAAGTAAGCTACCCTTCTTTCACGTGACCAGTTTATATCCTCTTTTCACTTAGTCAAAAGTTGTTAGATGGTCTTTATTTTTATTGCCTTGCGTCTGCAGTATGTTTACCATGCCTGACCAACTATGATGTTGCATTGTTCGTATAATAAAGCTGGTAAGATACGCCCAAATTTCTAGTCGGCTTGACTTTCCTCAGACTAGCTCACTCACCTCAGACTGCCCATGCGCCATTCGCGGCTGCCGGGGCGCCGTAGGCCTAACTCGCGTCCTGGTCGTCCTCGTCTGGGAGCAGGATCGACTTGCCCGCGTCCTCGTCCTCAGGGAACAGGATTGACTTGTTCTCCTCCTTTTTCTTTGCGGGTTTGTCTGCTAGGGGCTTGCGGCCCGTTGCACGTTTCACAATCTGAAAAGACAAAATTCAGTTTATTCCAGTGCCTTGAATAAATCTTGTTTTTTCAAGAGGTTTTGTTATTGCTACATCTCTAATCTACTATTTGTATAAATCTTTGGTATTTCATTCAAAAAAATCAAAACGATAATCTTGATTATTATAAAATTGAAATCGCAACTTCCTGTAACTCGAGATCATGAGCCGAAACAAACGTAACAATGCTAAGAGTGATTGCTACCACTTCAATTGGTACCGCATTATTTAATATCAAACATCCTAACATTTTGTAATATTAGTTGGATTTAAATAATTATTCATGGATGTGTACACCACATAAACATTCAATGTTATTTAAAGTGTCATAGATAAAGTATTTAATCATGAATAATTTAGCACACTAAAGCTATAAAGTGGAGTCCTTGTATCTTATCAGTGAACACGCTTGAAATCTAGTTTTTAAAGTTTTACTAATATCTACATCCTTCCATTCATTTCATATTCAAGTAGATTTTGCCGGTCTATTTTTTCATGAGGATTTTGTCATAATTACAGATCTAATTTTTCGTATTTTAATTTCACCATTACTCTTGTGGCAGGCACCTTTTTTCAATATCTTCTTTTATACTGTGTCCACTTACCATGTGATGAAACAAGGTCAAGCCCATAATCCATAAAAAAAACGAATAAACATTGAAATTATATATTTCTTTAGGCATTCGACAAATCCTTTTTTGCTAAGGCTTTTAATTACTCACCTTCCTAGTGATGCTTGGGTCAGCAGTGGGTTTAGATAGAGCCAGCAGCTTGCGGATGTTCTCCTCAGCAACCTTTTCTGCACTCTTTTCTGATTTCTCTGCTTTCTGGCTTTTGTTTTTGTATGGGTGGCGGCGTTCTGCACGCAAAAAACTTGCTTTAAAACAGTTTACACAATTTAGTTGTACCCAATGAGTTATTTCACAATTACCAATGGAAGTTAAAAAATGAAGTTAAAAGTATATGTCATCACCAGTTTTTAACAGCTATAAACGAGACACAACATAATTAGGAATGAGAAATTAATGGTAGAGAAATTCCACAATGTAGCAAATACGCCGAGGCGTCTAATGACACGGCGAGGTATTAAATAACTGAATGTGTAATCAGAGTAATCACCTCGTCGTCCGTTCTCTATGTACTATGTACTCAAAGAAACACTGATTGTCGCGACCGTGACGCAATCTGCGAAATAGTGTAACGACACAAACCTTGGCCCAGCGCCGGCCGCTTCGCCTTCTTGCTCCGCCCGCGAACGCTCTCTGAACATATAAAAGTAAATCATAACAATACAAACACGTGCAAAATACATTAAAGAAAAAATACGGACATAGAGTATTGTTTACCTTCTGGATCGACTAATTCCAGCGCCTGTCGTACTAGAGCTGAAGACATTGTAAATCGTTAACATAGAATGCCGGCATTTATTTAAATTTTATTGCACTATTCTAACCTAAAATCACAATCGAAATGATTTTTTTATTTTTATTTCAGAAACGTCATGTGTCATAAATGATAAAACGAATGTCAAATTTTGACGTCCGAATAGCGTTTTGTTAATGCAACAGTTCCCATGTTCAAGTAGACCGTTCTGATTTAATCATTTAATAATTGATGTTTACGGTACTCGGGGCACAGGTCCCTTAAATAACAATTATAATCAATAGTTTAATTAATTCAGCTCAGTTACGCGTTAGATCACATCTTACGATAGTCTGTTATAACTTTAATTGCAATTTTTCCAATGTTAATATTGGATCTTATTTTAGGTTCTGCATGCTGTATAGAGCCATAAACGGAGAGAGCAGCTCAGCAAGCGTGGAGCGGCGTGAGGATCCCGGTACTGCACCTCACACACACGCAACCGCTTCAACTGCGCCCAGATATGAGGTGAGTGAGAGCAAGCGTATTTTTTACTCCAACTAAAGTGTTGAGATTGATATTGGGATATTTAAAATTTTGCTTGGGTAATAAATATTCCATGCCCCTTAACATGCACTAACCTTCCTTAATAAATGTCCGACTACCCCTATTCTCTCTAACAATATTCAACAATTACAACCCAGCGGGAGGTCGATCTTAGTCGAAACCGCAAGACTTTCTTTGAGAGGTGTGCGTCCTTTTATAATCCAAAACTACAGATATGTTTATTGTTATGTGCAGGGTCCACCTACGCCGTGCCCAGCGCGCGTGGAGTATGCCACGCCAGTGTTTGCTCGTAACTACCAGGGTGTGTGGCGTTACGTCGTGCAAATTCCCTACGAAGGCTATTTTACGCAAACCGTTGAGGTCACCAGGTCAGTCTTGAATAAGTATTCTATCCAAATGGAAATACTTTTTTCACAACTATCAGTTTTAGTTCGAAATCAAAAAAATACTGAATTTAGACGTCTGGTCCACTAGATCCAACCAGACCAAACCAGAGGTCGTCTCTTCAATCAACTCTAGTATAACCTCCTTCAAGGAATTATAGGTCGAATTACCAAAAATCCAGAATATTCTGTAGCGAAGGATATTGTTTTTCCGGTTTTCTATGCATTTGATTTCGAACTTGTACCTACTCGTCTCGTTGGTAATTAACGTTTCCCCTTAAACTTGTAGATCCATATTTACCTACTACGTATACATCTATGTAGGTGACTAAACGGAACATTAGTTCTCGATGCAGCTTTTGTAGGCTAGTTATGGTTATCGTTTGCAGGTGCATGCAGTCGCGATGCCACTACCTGGACGGAGGCTGCCTGTCGTCGCCGCGCTGGGTGTCGCTACTGGTGGGCGAGCTGCACTACCCCGCGCCGCAGCAAGGCAGTTCCGCGCGTCCGTACACCGACCAGCAGGTGAGTTGACGTTGACTCGGGTGCATATAATTTAAGGCAGATATTATTCAATCCGAAGAGAAGGGAGAAGAAGAGATACGGGTGTCACCCGCCTTCACCCCAAGGGTTTTCCCCTATGAAAAGATAAAAACAGACTACGATTTTCTAACATATTCTAACCTTAAAATAACAAAATTAATTATTAACGACGGTAGAGTGCGTATTCCTTGATTTACTAATTGGTATCTAGACTTCATACAAACTACATGCGATATCTTCTTTGAAAACTATCGACGGTTAAAGGCCGACAAACAATCGCTTACTTACCTAATCCCCAAATAGCCAGAGCTCGCCTATCTGTGGATAACAAATGTTTTTCTGGCAGTACCAGGAATATCAGCAATACCTACAAAAGCGCGCCGGCCCCGCGCCGGACGCATCCGCCCCGCCCAGCGCGCCCAGCGACAAACCCCCGCACTGCGACGGTCACGATGAGATGGGATGTTTCCAGGTAAGGAATCTTAGCATTTATCTCTATTCGGAGTTGTGAATAGGGATTTACAATTGCGAATGGAGACGGTCTGTATCAACTTTCTGCCATCGGAAATTGATCCCAGACGAAAAGGTAGATGGGTAAATAACATTATCGTTGCATTGTCAGAATAATTTTAATATAGGTACCTAGATGCTTTTGACATGACGAGATAATATTAAATTACAAATATGTTATATATTCAGGTAACAGATGACTAATGATAATGAGAGAATAATTTTGACCCAGGCAGATACCTAACAGGAAGAATCGCCAACTAAATTAATTAACTGACGTTGGCCTGACCAGTTACGATATAAAAGAAAGAACATTCGGCTCTACATAGAATGTAATCTCTTTATTTCTTCGTCAGGTGCGACTGTACTACGACTGGTTCCTGGTGCCAGGCTCGTGCAAGTGTTGGAGACCCGACTACTTCGCCCGCTACGTGCGCCGTCGCCACTCCGGCGAGCTCTAACTCTACCACCTCTACAACCACATTGCGCTTACGCAACTAGTTCTCCAATCTTCATCGAGCATTAAAAAGAGTCGCGAAAAATGATTCTATGCTTGACGATGTTTCACTGGCGGTATAAGCGCCATTCGCAGGGAAGCTTAAATAATTGGAGCCTCTACTACTTACAACTATTGGTGCAAACCCAAAGAAATCCGATTAAACCCGGCTAGATATTCTAATTCACCCTTTAGATGCATTATTAATTGTCCAGAAGAAAACTAATCTGGCCAGATTGGTGAAAACCGATAGGGATGACACCAATTCTACACCAAAACCACACAAAGGCCAAGAGACGCCAAGTGTTCATTTCTCATTTTACAAGTAACTGAGTCCCTATTTGTTGACTCAAGAAATTGACTCGTGTGGATGAAACTTTAAAACCCCAGAGAATTATATTGTTTGTAATCGTTTTGATGGTAACCCCCAGGTATATGTATACATTTTAATGCCTCCAGTAAGAGGGAATGAGTCAGATATAAGGTATAGAAGGGCAGAAATCTCGCAGTAAGACTTATTACGGCTCTTTGCATTTTGCTCATATATCTGACTTATGCCCTTTATAACTGAAGACACTGATTTCTTGGTGGACATTCCTAAAATAGGTTACATAACATCGTGATCTAGAGGCGAGACTGAGTAGGTACTCGTTTTGAAAAACGTACTTCTTTCCAAATGGGCTCCCTAGTTTCTTGTTATATTTGACAACGCAGTGCTGGGCCAAACAGTTCGAAACAGAGGTGTAACGGAAGTGTTTTTATCAGAGCTGAATTTGGAATCGGAGTTTTTAAATTCAAAGTAGAACCAAAAATATGAAGAAGCTCTAACTTACAAGTTACGACTTCTTTATAGTTTACCCAGTGATTCCTAACCTTTATTGCCTCATCACCCACAGGCCCGTTCTAGATTTGTATCGTTACCCCTCCAAAAAATAGGTGATACAGGCAAGTATATGAAAGTACTCAAAGAAAAACGACTTAATATGAGTATTACCCCACAGAAAAATAAATTTTACCCCTATTGTAATTACCCCCAGGTTCGAAACCGATGGTTTACACTTTACAGTTTAAAATTAACGTTTTCGTTTTACTAATCTACGAACTTTGGCGTTCGCAAAGTCTTCTGCATTGTGAAATATAATGACATTTTATTAATTTATTTAGATGTTAGGTACCTTCTGTTTAGGTACGACTCGATACGGTGCTGGACGTTCTCAGAGGGTTCCTCGAGGCGGCGAGATCTCGTACTCATATATATATTACGTATTTATTAAACTCATACCATTGCTTGTATTTAATAACTAGATATATTTAAGGGTTCGTTGTACGTATTTTAGTTACATTTGGCTCAGAATGCATTTATTATTGTGTAATTAGTTGTAAGCCATTAGAGATCGTTATGAGTAAATTAAATAACAACGGTTAAGATTTAAATTATTTAATAAAGCACTGAAAGTTTCTGAAGCGTTTTGATAATACGTGCCTATAAACATATAACAGCGTGGGAGGGACTATACCGACAAACTTTAACTATAGATTCTAACAACTATTAGTTGTAAATGAAAAATCCCATGTGTGTAACAAGCCCTAATAAATGTGACTAAGATACCTTTACTATTTTTTTAAAATCCTTTAACTAAACAGGAATTAACCTTCGCAGTATTTGATGGTAAGCGACTACGAGGCCAAAAAATTGACCTTTCGTTTCCATTTTAGCGTTTTTTTGTTTTCTTTTTGATAAATAACTTTTCAGCCAGTAAGGACATGTTTATAACGAAGGGCTTAATTTACTGATTTATTTTGTTCCATAAGACTATTAATGTAAAATGACAATATTCGACCCATGTTGATATAACATTTTTTACTCGTCACACCACCAGGAATTCATGGCTAAAGTATGCCGGTATAGTCCCTCCCACCCTGTATATGTAATATGTATACAAATTATACCCACAAGTATAGTAAGTATTATAGGTACGCCATGTTGGTATTCTATGGCGCACGCTCGGTGGGTTGATCCACAGTGGCGCGGTTTACACCGGGTCAGACAGCGGAGTAGGTTGGAGGCTGTTCACTCTCCACGAGCAGGCACGTGCTGTTTGGTGGTGGCAGGTCAGGTCAGCTATTCTGGCTTCCAGACTTGGGAGACGCAGGTAGCCTAGAAGTAACGAGGAGTAGGTATTAGGTAATAACCTCGTAGATAGAGTTTCTTTTTATACCCCCGTTGTGGCGAACGAAAAATCAGGGTAAGGTAGCAATAAATTGCGCAACTTTGCAATTTTGGGATATTGTTAGCATGGATATCAGTAGTGTGCCTAACTAACTAACTTCGTGGTGCTCGATAAACATCCCATTTTTTTCAGATTTTGGTCTGTACCTTCTAAAAAATGCATTATAAAGCAATTCGGATGTTGACTAATGTTGAATTTTACAACATAATATAGGTACTTAGTCACATGGATTGGAAAATACTAAATTATCATAACACAAAAATAATAAACAAAAACCGGTCAAGTGCGAGTCGGACTCGCGCACCGAGGGTTCCGTACAAACTCATAAGTAGATACGCGAATAGTACAAGAAAAACTGTCGATTTGTTTAGTAGAAGCAAATAAGTATATTTTATGATTTTTGCAAATTTCTAAAAAACAGTGCAAGTTAGGAAAACAGTTATATTTTCCCTGTAATATTTAGAACCTGACGTGTAATGATTCTATTTAATAGCAAGGACCATTAAATCAAGAGGACTGTCATTCTCCATACAAAAAGCTGTTCCCCGAATTTACAACGCCATCTATGTATAAGCTTGATAAAATAATTATAATATTATTTACAATTATTTAACTTTGCAAACGTGACACAGTATTTAATAGTACATTGTGTATCAAGGGCGGTAAGTAAAGAATTACAAACGAGTGTTTGTTACAAGGCCGAGGCGAAGCCGAGGGCTTTAATAACACGAGTTTGTAATTCCTTTACCGCCCGTGGCACACACAATGTTTTTCATCACACTTGTGAGGAAATTTGATTAAAATAACCTTACTTAACCTAAATAAAATTGTAAAACTGACAGTGACATTAGTGACATATTCCATAGACAATGCGAACGTCAAGTCACGTTCAGAAACCATAGCGGTAAAGACTAAAAATGGTTTATTTTATATTTGCAAAATACTGAAATACTATATTTAAACATTTAATTAATGTTACAGAAATATGTGTTTACATGTATTTGCAATAACAGTTCTCTTTAAATAAATATTTCAGTAATAAAAGTTAAAAAAGTAAGTTGGCGTTTCCTTTGAAAATGACAAATAAGAGTAAAACAGAACTAGCGTTTCAAATTTAAAAAGAAAACCATTACGCCCTAGGGCGTAATAGGTCATTTACGGCCCGCAAAACCTACGTGTAATGACACCATTTTCGAGCAAGTGTGATGAAAATGTATTTAAATTTATTTATTATTAGCTGTTTACGAACTAATTGTTACTATTCTATGTTTCTTTGTTCAATTATACCATCGTTAAATGTTTAGTGTTTTAGCGCCATCTAGTTTTGCCCGAAAATCCCCTAGCGTGAAACATGCCATCGCTTAGTTTTGCTACTCGCCGCTAGGGATTTCAAGTTTTGTAAATTTCTAAAAAGGTATTAAAGTTAGCAAGACCGTTCTATTTTTCCTGTAATATTCAGGTTGATATTTATAATTAGTAATTATGACACATTTTTCTGATCAGTAACTTCGGAGATAATAGGGGGGGAATGGTACATAAAAATGTATAAATCAAAAACTACTTATTTAAGAAAAAAAATAAAAATGGTGTTTTAATCTTCAAATTAAGCCCTTTCATTTGATACCCCACTCAATATAATAGCCCTACTTTCAATTTTCAAATTCCCATTACGGAGCCTTTTAAAAAAAAAGTAAATAAGGTACAAGATATTTTTTATGTCCAATAGGCTCGGGTTAGCTACTTTTAACACTATTCCAAATTTCAAATCGATAGCATCAGTAGTTCCTGAGATATCTGGCTGTGACAGACGGACAGACAGACAGACAGACAGACAGACAGACAGAGTCGCACCATAAGGGTTCCTTTTTTACCATTTTGGTACGGAACCCTAAAAATGTATAAAATTATAAAGTTATGAGACCACAAAATTAAAAAAAAAACGTTTTTAGGGTTCCGTACCAAAATGGTAAAAAAGGAACCCTTATGGTGCGACTCTGTCTGTCTGTCTGTCTGTCTGTCTGTCTGTCTGTCTGTCCGTCTGTCACAGCAAGATATCTCAGGATCTACTGATACTATCGACTTGAAATTTGGAATAGTGTTAAGAACCGCTCACCCGAGCTTATAGGATGTAAAAAAATTCTTGTAACTTTTTTACTTTTTTTTTAAAGGGGTCCGTAATGAGACTTTGCAAATTGAAAGTAGGGCTATTATATCGAGTGAGGTATCAAATGAAAGGGCTTAATTTGTAGATTAAAACAGTATTTTTGTATTTTTTTTTAAATAATTAGTTTTTGATTTATGGCGAAAAACGTTAAAAAAAATACCGTTCCCCCCCTATTATCTTCGAAGTTACTGAACAGAAAAATCTGTAATAATTACCAATTATTAATGTCATCCTATATATTACAGGAAAAATATAACGGTTTTCCTAACTTGCACTGTTTTTGAGAAATTTGCAAAAATCTTAACACATACTTATTTGCTCCTACTAAACTAATCGCCATATAGTTTTTCTTGAACTATTCATGTATCTACTTATGAGTTTGTACGGAACCCTCGGTGCGCGAGTCCGACTCGCACTTGGCCGGTTTTTTTTTATCGTTTTAAAGAAATATTAAAGTCAATTTCGGAATGCTTAAATAACACTGAAAAAACAATTATGTGCTTAAACTCACTTTTTCGTGCTCAAAATGGCAAAATGCTATTTTTTTTTTCATACAGACTTAGTACAGCGATGGAACGGATGAAGTTCCTTACGTTTTGTATAGAGCGTTTTCAATACTCAGTGCGATCTGCTACTTTTGATTACAATTTGTGTCTGTTATTAGATGTCATATAGATATTTGTTCCTCACAAATAGTAGAATCGATTTACCACATAGAAAAAATCAAGTCATCAGCCGAATTATTGAACGTTATTTTAAGCGTAAGTTGAACCCTGTTCCTTCCGATAGTCTGCTTGTTGTAGGCGTGCGCGGAGCCGTAGCCAACGGGTAGAGGCCCATTCGACAATTTGATGAAAGGCGAAGTATACACCTATCGGATGCTATCTCTATCCGTCTCATGAGACGCACTCAGTGACAACCCCCGCTAGATGCAAGGACTATTATGCATTGATGGGATCTAAATCTACTGGGCTATGGTGGTGGATAAATATTTCTAGGGGAGGTACTCCATACATGTAACGGAAGGCAATTTTTTTTGTCATCAAACATCAACATGTGATACATAGTTCTACAGCTCTTTTAAAAACACTTTAAAGTTCTTAAGTGAAATGTATATTTCCATTTCAATTCATTAACAACAAAAAACCCGTTCAAAAGCCCGCGCTCTTCGCACAATGTTCTAGCACAACTACCTTCAGGTGCACTAAGGTCGGTACTAAAAAGTGACAAATCAGTAACGAAGGCCAGCGGTAAATAGTTTAAAAAATTGTGGAAATTAAGGACTACTAGCGCCATACTACGATGAAAAGAACAAGTTTATTACATGGACGTTGATAAAATAGCCATAGTAAGGGGTAGTATGATGCATATCACCCACAGTAAGGTTCCGAGCAACACTGCAGCCACGAAGTAAACCTACTAATACATACGAGTATTCTAATTATGAAAGTTTGTGAAAATGTATGGATGTTTATTACTAAATAACGCCGTAACAACTGAACAGATTGAAATGAAATTTGGCATACAAGTAGACCAAGTCCGATTGAAACAGGATACTTTTTATCCCGGTTAAGAGTTCCGTAGGGAAAGTAACGGACATAGCGCAGGCGAAGCCGCGGGTAAATGCTAGTAAAGTATATTTGTATTGTATTGTAATAGTACATTGTGTATCAAGGGCGGTAAGTAAGGAATTACAAACGAGTGTTTGTTACAAGGCCGAGGCGAAGCCGAGGGCTTTAATAACACGAGTTTGTAATTCCTTTACCGCCCGTGGCACACACATGTTTTTCATCACACTTGTGAGGAAATCTGATTAAAATAACCTTACTTAACCTAAATAAAATTGTAAAACTGACAGTGACATTAGTGACATATATCAAGACGACAAGTCACGTTCGGAAACCATAGCGGTAAAGACTTAAAATGGTTGATTTTATATTTGCAAAATACTGAAATACACTATAAATTTAGGTAGATAAACATTTAATTAATGTTACAGAAATATGTGTTTACGTGTATTTGCAATAACAGTGGTAAATAAATATTTCAGTAATAAAAGTTAAAAAAGTAAGTTGGCGTGTTCTTTGAACATGACAAATAAGAGTAAAACAGAACCAGCGTTTCAAATTTAAAAAGAAAACCATTACGCCCTAGGGCGTAATAGGTCATTTACGGCCCGCAAAACCTACGTGTAATGACACCATTTTCGAGCAAGTGTGATGAAAATATACTTACCTACACCAACACTATCTCAGCTGCTGTAGATTGTTGTGCAACAGTAACAGTGCAGTATTGTAATAGATATTGAAATCTAAAAGGAGAAAAAATCAGAAAGCTATTATTTGTTTAATAACTATATTTATTTTTCTGTTGATAACTACATTTGGCTCAGAGAGTGCATATAAACAGTATAATGTAAATTTTCGTAACGACTGCTAAGATGAATGTTATTAATAAATACTATTGAAGCATTTTGAAAAATTGTTACTAATAGGTAACCAACAAATTCAAAGTTTATACATATCATAAAAACTGTATAATAAGGGTTGTCTTAATTGATCGCACTAGCGATTTGAGTGTTGCGAGAATGCGCAACACCGTGATCGTTGCAACGGCGGTGCGCTTGCGGCGAGCATGCTCGGTGAGCACGCTCGATGACCCCTCGGCCTCACTCGCAAATCACCAGAGTAATAAGGCCCTAACGGCGATGCGTCAAAGCCTATAATCAAGACTGTGTTGGAGTAGGGCAAATGGGTGCTTCTACATTTAGAAACATGTCACTCTAAGTACTTGACTACTTTTAAGTATGTATGTAATCATGACATAGATACCTACTTAAGTCTTACCAAAAAAAAACAATCGACTCGAATTATACAAAAATACTTCTATATCGACAAATGCATTGCGAAAAACTGCGACTTCACTAGACTACACTAGGCTATTCGGACACGCAGTGATACCTTCCTAAACCACGGTGGTTCTACTCGATCTAGACTCTGCAGAATCTCTGTTGGACTCCCCGTGGTCGTCGGTGACGAGTCCCCTGCATTCAGGCTCTTCGGCCGTAGCGGCAACGGTGTCGCGTGTGGTTGGCAACGTTGGATCTGTTTCTATCATCTGGCCTGTATCTTGGAACGAGTTGAACCCCGGAACGTTGAGGTGCACTCTGGGCAGAGGGTCCTGCGGGCCGCCGAAGGCGACGTAGCAGGCGGAGTAAGGTGGCGGTGGCTCTGCACTATCCGAAACTCGAGGGCTCTTTGGGAAGCACATCGAGTACGGTGGTGGCGGGTCACCCGAGGGCAAATTGGAGCATTCCGGACCGGCGCCCTCTATAGTTTCCGAATCGCTAAGGTGGTGATCTGGAAATACCAATACACATATAAGTAGATAAATGGAGATATTCCTACAGTGAAACAACAGAGGCTTGACTACAAGCAAAACCGTATTTGTAACCTCTGAATAAGTATCTAGTGACTGATATGATCATGATGTTATTTGACTGATTATTTAGCTGTCGTCAGATGTTCCAAAACATAATACTTAGGTAAGTAGGTAAGCAAAGTTAGATCACAGATAATAATCCTTATCAACTTACTGCACGTAGCGAGTACGTTTGGAGTGAACCATTCATCTGACCGCCTTCTCCTGAGCACTGAAACAATAATCTCCAGTTAATTACCGGTTTGTGGCAGATATATAATGGTTAGAAATAAAAGAAGGGAGCGCAAGTGGACGCGGTTTCATTACAGTACATTACACAACTAGGGTGGTAAAATAAAGAAAGGCCGAGATCACAGGTGTTTGCGGCCCCGAGCTGCAAGTGAGGAACGTAATTATGCGATCGAGGGTTTTCTTTATTACCTCCCGTGTTGAGTACATCATTTTATGTCTACACTAATACACTTGGTCAGAAAGCGTGGCGTCACGAGTAGCGTGCAGTAAAAGCCACTATATGGCCAGGTGTGGCATAAAATGGCTAAGAAATGCATTCAATATAGGCCAAAATACGCCATGACAATACCCTTTGCGATGGCTGCGACAATATGTAGTCTGCGAGTGACTTTCAGTGGTGATTAGGGATTAAGTAGGAGTCTCTGTAGGCACCCTACACTCCATAGGCACTTGGAATTGCGCAGGGTGCGGGGTATCGAGCGCCGAGCATATAATCCTCAGAAATAAGCTATTTACGATATAGGTAATAAATACACTCCACTCACATTTGAAGAATCTCTGGTCGAGGAAGCGCTCGGCGCCGCGTGCCAGCAACACGAGCGCCGCCAGCAACATCACGGCCACGCAGGCGCCCGCCGCGCCACTGAAGCTCGCGCTGGAGCCCGGGGCGCCACCGACGCCTGGAGGACCACCTGCTGCCGGCTGGCTTACTTCCAGGTGCTTTGTTTCGAGATGAAGACATAAATATATCAAGTCGCAGTATGACATAAAACGATCTATACTCGTACATATAATAAACAGGCACTCTCTTAATAAATGGATAATATCGTAATAAAAGATATTGATTTACTTTTTTTGCTACAAAATAAGACACGATCGTAAAGCTTCTTCATTGTACATACATACCAAGTCATCGGATTGTATAAACAAACGCTGTTAACTGACCTCCCATAGACTTTAACACGTTGCAATAAAGTTTACATCCGTTTACAAATGTACAATTAACAGTGTCTTCAATAGTACTTAGCGTGTACCTACTCAGCAAATCATCGTAAGACAGTTGACCCGCCCGACCCAGCAGAGAAATGTAACGCAACATCAGTTTCACGATCAGGTTTTTTTTATTTCATTGAGGATTATTAATTAAATGGATATTTACTGTCAAATAAATTTGAAACAGTAAGCATATTTACCGCAAAGTATTTGTTAGCTGGTGTGGGTGGATTCTGATACCGCGGCGGCAGCTCGAAGGCGGGCAGTTGCAGGGGCTCCAGGCGCCCGAGAGACCCGATGCGCTCTGGGCGCCCGGGGTCTTCGTGCCCCGCGGGGACCCACTGCCAGCTCGGCGTCGGCCGCGTCCTCATCAGCCGCACGTCCGTACTGCACAGTCATAATAGAAACACTTATTATATTGTTACAAAGTTGTAGGCCAGTAAACCAATAATGACATCAAACGATACCATATCCATATAAGAGTTGAATAATAGTGGAACAAAAAGCACTGTTATTCTAACAACAATCCAAGGAAGCTTATCGACGTTGCTGTTGCAACAAAACGGGCTTAGACCGGTTCTTAAGCCGAATACACTTGAAACTCGTTGAGTTAAGGGCTTTTAATTTATCGCACTAGCTACAATTTTCGCTTTTACCTCGCTTTGTAACACAAAATCCGTACCTACACTTACTTAAAGAACCGTAACAAGTTGGCAGTGAAGATCGAGAGATCGTTTGGGTGCAGGCGATCGCGCAGGCGCTGAGCCTGGAACGACAGGCGCGTACGGCGCCTCCAAGCGGCGCCTGAGGTGAGTGCTTCGCGCGCACGCCCGGAGGCTAGTCCCTCGCGCGGCCGCCCGGATACAAGCAACTCGCGCGCCTGCGCCGGACCCGGCGCCCGCGGCGGCAACGTCGCTGGCATGATTACCACCTGCATCACATCTGCAAAATGCATTTTTTTTACGTCAAACGTCTTTAAAATCACACTGAAATTATACACAGATCAGAAAAGTGGACTACTGTGACGGAAAGTTCTAATAACTACGAAACAATTAGCTTTAAAAACATGAATCTACTGTCATTACTCGTATTTAGCTTATACTCGTATTATAGTGAACTCGCTGTTATGATCTTGAATTTTCACCGGGAGTGGGCGGGGTGGCGGGGGATGGGCATTGTGTAGAATTAACAAAAGTCGGACTCTCGCTCCTTTATATTCGTATACACGACTAATACGTGATAGTCCGATGACTCGTGCAAGTTTTTAACCATTAACAGTGTGTGACAAGAATCACCGCGGTGCCATACGTATGACTCGTGTGAGTTTATACCGAATAGAAAGGACCGAAAGCGCGATGTTTCGTTAATTCTACACAATGCCCTTACTCAGCGCCTCGTTAGCCGTGACGAAGTGTCGATCTATTTCTTCACCAACTGACAGATTATAAGACGGTATTTAAACATAGCTTAAGTTTCGCCTAACCTAGGGCTGCCATCCGTCCGGGTTTCCCCGGATTTGTCCTAATTTAGATAGCGTCCGGGGAACGTCCGGGCGGGGTTTTATTTGTAGTCCGGGTTTGCTACTTCGGCTCGCGAGAGCTAATCACGAAACTGTTGTCCCCATACATCGACATATGTCGCGGTTAGTTTTGTAGGAGCAAATAATTTTGTCTTACAATTTTTGCGAATTTCTAAAAAACGCTGCAAGTTAGGAAAACTGATTTATTTTTCCTGTAATATTTAGGATGATATTAATAATCGGTAATTATTACAGATTTTTCTGTTCAGGAACTTCGGAGATCCCCTATTATCTCCGAAGTTTAGTATGTTTAGAAAGTTCGGTAACGGTACTCCGAAAACGGTTTTTTTTTAACGTTATTTGTCTTAAATCAAAAACTACACGTCTAAGAAAAAAAATAAAAATAGTTTTGGAATTTACACATTAAGCCCTTTCGTTTGATATTCCACTCGATATATATATAGCTCTACTTTTGATTGTCGACATCCCATTTCGGTCCCCTTTCAAAAAAACTAAAAAAGGTATAATTTTTTTTTGTCCAATAGGCTCGGGTTAGCGATTTTTAACACTTATTCCAAATTTCAATTCGATAGCATTAGTAGATCCTGAGATATCTTGCTGTGACAGACGGACAGACAGACAGACGGAGTCGCACCATAAGGGTTCCTTTTGTACCATTTTGGTACGGAACCCTAATAAAAAAAGGCAAAAGATTTATTTTTGTTCAATAGGCTCAGGTTAGCGATTTCAACACTACTTTATTTCAAATTTCAAATCGATAGCAGCCGTAGCTCCTGAGACATCTGGCTGTTTTACAGACGGACAGACCGACAAACAGATTTTTACCATTTTGGCATGGAACCCTAAAAAGATTACGACGAACTGAGAACCGCATTTTTTTTGAAGTCGGTTAAAAAGGGAAAAGATCTCATCTATCGGTGCATTAAGTACATCTATGACCGTAAACTTCGCATTTTTTGATAAGTTATCCTAGAACTTACCAACAGTTCCATCCCTTTTCATTCCACCATCTTCAAGGAGCTTTTCCTCTGCTGGGTCGGTTATACCGGCTTCCAATGACTACGTAGGTGTATGTACTATCACGAAGATTCACGATTGTACCTTATTTTGGTGCAACAGTCACAATTGTTCAAACGGTAACACACCTATGGATATCCCTTGGCAACGAGAGCGTAATATTGTATTGTACAGTGTAAGGTCCCGAGTGCGTGGGTCGATGTAAACACGGCGGCGCGGCGCCAGGGCGCACGCGTGCACCAGGTTTGCCAGACACAAATATCTAATAATAATTTTCAACTTTATATCATACGTATAATACCCTACTCCTGCTAATATTATAAATGCGTGTGCGCTGTGAACGAATGCACTACAAGTAAAGTTTTAAGAATGCGTTAGACGCCTATTAACACCGTGGTCCCACTGTTTTGACCCACAGTGGATCCACAGGTATTTTTTCCCCGTAGACCAATCTAGTTTTAACTTGTCCTTTTGAATTCGCCAGTTTCGATGGGCCCACGGGTCATTCCTCAGATAATTTCTTTCCCCATAGACTCACTTCATTATACATCTGTATATGACAAAACAATTCAGAACTAAGCAAAACTTTTCGGTTATATATAGTCTGACAAACCAAGTCTAAATTTGAAAATCGGTGTAAAGTTTGCCAGGTTATTTAGATGTATGTAAATATTTCAGATAGGTAAACTCAATATTAACTTTCTTTTATAGCCATCCTACCTTTTTTTTTTTTTTTTTTTTGACCCCGGGAAATGCATAAAACTGCATACCACTACGTAACCTAAGGCTATCGGGGGTGACAGCCAGATGTTACGTATTGGTTATGTGGGGCTCTCCGCTCCTAAAGGGATTGGCCTACCCACTAAAACCCAGGGATGCTACCGACCTGTGCCTTCACGGTGATGGAATGGGAATCTACTAACGCCACGCCATCACCAGCACCTCCGCCCTAGGGCGGACCCTCTCCGAAAAAGGCACACTGTAGCATGGCCAGTGTGCCTTCCCTCACCAGCTCCCCCCCGACCAAATGGCCGTCCCCCGGGGAAGCAGGGACCGGCACCAGACACACGGTGTCCCGGTCCCTCCCTCGCCGCCACGGGAGGACAAACGCCCCTGCCCCGCAGCCGTCCACGGGAGGACAAACGCCCCTACCCCGCAGACATTCGCCTGTCCGTTCCTGACCATCGCCAGCCCTCGTTGCTAGGGACAGTCAGGTTTACGGACCACGGTGGACCAGTCCTCTACGTCCCGCTAACGGGACGCAGAGGACTAGTCCACCGCCACCACGCAGCGGCACAGGTCACCCGTCTGGTGCCTGCCCGCAGTGCCCCCCAAAAGGAGACGTCGGAGGGATTCTGCCCGTGCCCGACGCTGCGCCCTCGCGTGCCGCACCTGGAGAGTCCTCTAACAGAGGAAACCCGGTGCGGGACCCCCCAACCCCCCCTGACAGGCTCATTCGCAGCATCGGCAAGTGATCAATTAGGGGCCCCTAAGAAATCACTTGCCGTTGCTCCCGGGGTGCACCGGCCAAGACGCTTCCCTTTCCTGCGGATCAACCGGATCAAGAGGAATGAGAAGAATCCAGACACTCTGGGAGGTTTCCTGTCTAGCACCCCAATAGCCATCCTACCTACCTATTAAAAGATAAACATATTATTAAAAAAAAAAAAATGAAGTAAAATAAAGAAGTTGAATGTATTTAATTACAGCAAACCTATATAATCTTCCAAATATGACAGCGGTGGTCCACGGGTAAAAGGCAGTTCTGTTTCGATTACCCGTAGCCCCATTCTGGAGTACCTAGTGGATCTACGGGGGGAAAAAAATATCCGTAGACCCACTGTGGGACAAAACAGTGGGACCACAGTTAATAGGCCCCAATACGGATCGCACAGCCTGCGCCTCGACCTTGAATACGTATCGCGCGCTCCTAGGCCGAAGTTTGAAAACTTGACTGTCTTTATATTTTGCTATGGGCCTCCAACATTGTACCTATACACAACACAAAGGGACCTTTCCCTTGAGGAAGCCCAGAGACTTGCCTAGCTACGCGCTACGCGCTACGCGCTACGCTCTACGCTCGTAGCCGATAGCATGGGAAAATGGCCTTGTGGCGAAAATGTGCTAGCGCCCGCGGAGCGGGTTCTCGGTGTTGAAAGTGCTTGTGGAATTCAACTTGATCTAATTTGATCTTGAAGTCACTACATCATAATCATCAGCCTATAATTGCTATCCTATAATAATTCCCATTTTGTATTTTGACGTTTGGAGATCCTTTACACCTCCAAAACATGTTTTGACAACGGAGGCCCCTTACATCTCCATTAATTTTAGTATATGCCTTTTTATTTTCTATTTTTCTTAGTAATTTATCTTGTTTTGACGCCTAGAGACCCTTTACAACTCAAAAATTGTAGTTTTATGTTTATTGAAATGTATTTAGTTAAGTAGTTGTTTGTGATATGCAATGTAATATTGTCACAATTATTGTAATGTGTTTAAAAGAGAAACTGGTGAGTTTCTTCCGGCGCTTCTTCTCACCAGAATGTCATCTGCCGAAGCGCCAAAAGAATCAGACATGTGAAAGAGCCCTTGAGGCCTACTTGCAGAAATAAATTATTTCATTTCATTTCATTTCATTTCTATATAATATACCACTGATGGGCACAGACATACTCTCAGATGAGAGTGAATGGGCTGTGTTCCCTCCCACGGTGGCCTAGTGAATTGTGAGAATTAAAATAAGAACAGGCGTGCGGCATATATCGAGGGTTTCAGGCCAAAGGGGCGTATACGCAAAGCAAAACGCTTGCTTATACGCCCCTTTAGCATGAAGCCCTCGATATCATTAACTATAACCCGAAACTCCCCCCCCCCCCCCCCCCCCCACAACTAAAACCTGGCTACGCCCGTGACTCACGATGTTATTCCTTCACTCGCACCGTAAAGGTAACGTAATAGTACATTATTATACGAGTGCGCTATGTTGATCATTTCATTTTTTTTCGCGCGCCCATCTGTGGTTGAATTTTATTACTTATGCGCGCGCAGGTGCACATACAAGCAACGGCAGAACCCTCAAACAGTCAGAAATATGCACAATATAATATAATAATTACGTATTTGTATAGAGAATTTTAAATAATTAATGATTAATTATATTGTAATTTTGTAGAGACTTTGATGAAGTTTTAATCTTTTATCATATTTTGACTGTAACTAGTTTATTTATCTACAAAAATAATCTAATAATAGTAATCTGTTTTTGTTTCAACAAAAACCTCTATTTAGAGATTAAAAAATAAAGTGTAATGTGCAATACACTACTGCGGTAACTTAAAGTAAAACGCACTAGTAATAAAACTCATCCGGTACCTATACCTAATAGGGAAATTATAGCCACTTTACGAGCAAGTGTGTTGAAAAATATCAAATCATATGTATATCGTACATAAGTTCCGAAAAACTCATTGGTACGAACCAAGATTCGAATCCACGACCTTTGCTTGAAAGGCGCATGTCCGATCAACTCGGGTACCATTGCCAAATTTTCCATTTTTAGCAGTCGAATATTGACCTAATTAGTTTGTAGTTATTCATAAATCCATCAAAAAATAATTTTAAAGATGATATTAATAATAAATGAACAGGCTTTATTTACCTAAATAAATTGCGTCTAAAAATATGTCACTTAACAACTAGGCACATACTAAATAAGCAATTTAGTCAAATAGCCCGCCCCGCGTCACTCCGGGAGCAAAGGTGCCCATCATTTTAAAGTATATTTTTTTAAGGTAAGAAAATTCTGACTAAGAACTTGTTTAACCTTTCACCTTAGGAATATTCTTGGGTGGGAATTTTATTGGGTATTAAAATTGTTTGCTTTGGAAGAATCCGTTGACCCTGACACGGTTATCGGGTGATAAGGTTATGGTGGTCGTCCATCGGGCCAGGGCGGGGAGGGGGGGAAGGGATCGATGACACGGCGACACTCCGGCGCCATGCTGAAACCCGGGATACACCGGAGGAATTATATTTCACTTACTTATTAATTAAATGTATTCAATAAACAATATACATTAGGTTGAAATTAAATATACTAAAAACTGAAACTAAATTAAAATTAAATAAGCTAAAACTAAAATAGATCTAAAAACGGGCCCTGCGGGATGGTGCCGAAGATGCTGGCAGCATTTCCTCGCTGTATTGTAAGGCTGATGCGTTGAGCGAGGAAGCTGCCAGCTCTTCGGTCCCTCGTAGTTTCTCTGAGTCTCTGCGATAACTCCTTGAAGAGAGTGCCAGGGTCCCACGGACCAAGGGTCTCGACGCCAAAAGGACTTGCTTATTTAGATTTAAAAAGGAATTCAATTATTTCCCGATCGATGCCCACCCGAGTTAGATTCGGCTATTGGCATCTTTCTCGAAGTTGGACCTACCTAACAAGAGAACCCACTTGTTGAGATTCCGCACTGAGGTCATGGAGCAATCTTCAAGCCCTCCAGGGACTCTGCCATGGTCACGATGTCATTCGAAAATCAAAGGTGAGTACGTCAACGGCGAGTTCATCTGTACGTACACACAGTTTTACGAAACTTAAAACATTCAGAATAAAAAAAATATGATTCAACTGTTTCTCCCTTTGAGGTGATTCGAGTCGGTCTGTTTTCCATACACACATAAAGAGGGCCATTGTTCTCTTCCACGGCATCAAGTTTAAATTGTGTTTTACGTCACATTTAGCCATAAAGTAGCAATTACCACATCCTACGCGTGCGGAAAATCCTACTTTCTGGCCTGGGGGAGACGTAAAATGTTGTAGGTAACGGGCGGTAATAATCGCATATTTATCGACAAATACCTGCGATCCGAGACGTCTTTGTTTTACCGCCCTAGATAAGTAATGTACTATTACATTATAATAACTAACATTTTATGTGCGCGAAATGTATGAGAACGCGTAAAACCCTAAAAAAATTACACTTTTAGCAAAAAACGTTTGGTTTAAATCAAATGATGATAATGATATAAGTAATAGATAGCGCTAACCTTATCCTTGGCAGCTTGCAGGTCAATTCTGGTTATTTGAGACTTCTCAAATCATTACGTGCAGACAAAATGTATTAAGCTATAAAATGAAACATATTTCAACTGCAATTGATGCTGTAGAAGCAAATGATAACCCTCTTTGTGTTTGTATGGAGAGCCGACCGACTCCAATCACTTCCAATGATAATTTTATCTACATTATACAATAGCAAACTCCTACGATATCATCATGACACAGATAGACGGACACGCACACTTCAAACTGATTACATCCCTCTTTGCGTAGGGGTTAAAAAGTAAACCTCAATGTGTCCAGAGTCTAGTTTCCCTCTCGCATTATAACAGTGTATCTCGGTCCTTTCGTTGCAGCATCCACATACACAAATGAGCTCCGACGAGCCACTGTTGTGACTAACGAAATAGTGACTTAGTTTATATTTTAAGGTTTTAGTTTAGTATTTTTGCCATTTATTAATACCAACTGAGTAATCAATAAATAACAAAACAATAAATTAGTGACTTAGTTTGTATTGTGAAATATAGAAATTAAAAGTTATTTGGCCAGACCTTTTTGTTATAACTTGAAAAGTAAAAGTGATCGATAAAATAGGTCAATTGAAAGTTAATAGTAGTTAATTAAGCGGATAATTGTTATAGGCGGTAAGAAGTGATCATGTTGCTGGTTTAGCGGCAGATTTGATAAAGGTTTGTAAAGTGGTAAAACGTAAATTCAGGTTTTTCTAGACTTGGGTTGAACTTACTTAAATAAACATTGTTATGTCGTAGTAAAATAATTTGCAACAACAAATCAAAGCTATATTATGATAGGGTAAATTGCCTATTACTGGCGACTTTGATAAAGATAAGGCAGATTACGACTACAGATTAATGCTAATTAAAGCTGTAAATATTTGTGCAATTCAACTTAATCCCTGGTGACTTGTTCACCGAGAGCAGTTTCCTCACACAACGCATCAATCAGCTTTGCTATTCAGAGAGGAAACGCTGCCAGTGTCTTCGGAACCATGCCGCGGGGGACACAATTTAAAACTAATTATGATTCTATTTATGTATTTAGGTAATGAAGTATTTGTTAATTTAATTGAACTTAAATCTCTAAATCAGGAACTTTCGTCGGTAGTATAGTAAAAATATACCTACTCCCAGTCCAGTATCAGCAAGTCCACTTTATTGCCAGTAACTGAAGGACATTTTCTTAAGAGGCCAATTATAGACGATTTACCCTAGGCGAATCGAAATTTTAGTTATCTATATGGAATTGAATGTACGAATATATAATGCTAAACATCGCAGCAGAAAAGGAAGTTAGATAAAAGCTTGCAAAATGGCCCCATTTACGTATTTGTTTACTTTGTTATAAGCTTATAAGAAGTATAACGTACCTATCTATATGGATCCTCGTATGGGGATCGGATCCCAGTATCCCGGATGGCAGTTTCATATACTTTTGTGAGATTATTGAAATAATCTATCTCAGCCCTAGAGAAACCACGCCACACGCCACGCCACGTCAATTTGTGCCCCGGAAAAGTCAGAGGTCCGGGCACAGAATAAGTAATAGTACTACGTACAGAATTCTCCCCCTGTAACAAAACTGTCGTTTGGGTCTGACTACCGGACGGAATGCACCGGATCCGACCGTCTCTCTCTATCGCATAACGCGTGCTCTTTCTGGTCACTAGCTAAGGCTCCCTCGCGGGTGCCTCAAGGCTGCGCGGTGACCTCGCAGGGTGAGGCACTCCAGAACCGGCTGATATGGAGTTGTCGTTTTTAGATGGGGCGGGGGAGCGGCCCGCTGGCGGTCAGCGTGCTAGGCGTGGAAGTGTGCGTGCCACTGCTGCTGCTGTGCTGGCTCTGCTGCTGGCCCGACGACGCCTCTGGTAGGTCACCGTGTGGGTGTAGGTGTGTAGCCATGATCACGTGTGTAGGGGTGGGAGCAAGACACGGGGCTACAGGCGGCAGTCGGTTGCTCGTTGCGCTGAGCGCATTGCTGTTTCTATTGTATGTATGTACTGTATGTACCTATATTGTATGTGTGTACTTTATTGCACAAAATAAGAGCAGCTGAGTGATGAGACCAGAGAGGTGGTAGTCTATTGTGCTCGCTTTCATGAATCGAGAATATACCTCCAGTACGTCATCATTCGCCACTGGTGAATCCAATCCCGCAAACGCGTATATTTACGCTAGAAATCGTTCAATATAATCATTAAAATATTTCAGGTAGTTTTTTTTGTTTATGTCGGTTAAACGGTAATTAAACACCTTCTGACAACGACACTACGCCGTCGGTGAGCAAAGTTCGTAGCACTGCTACGGGCTACGAAAACTGTCGCGCTACCGCTACGCTAGTAACGCAACACTGCAATTCTATCGAAATATGACGATGATGATATTAATTTTTAGCCTACATGTAATTTGGAGTCTAAATATACTTTTTTTTTTAAGTTTTAATGTTATTAGAGAATAGCATTTGTTTATTTAGAAGTGATAGATTAAATAAAATACACACTTTATTTTTAACATTTCTATAAAAACACACAAAAAAACAATGAACGAGCCAAAGTAACAATAGATTCTGTAAATTGTACTTTTTGAGAGGTAGGTAATAAAAAATAACCCCACAGTGCAGCCATACCACGAATTCTATGGCACTATGGGCGGGATTCGAATATATGGCTGGGGATTCCTTTCATCTGTAGCTCACTGTATATGACGGGTTAGAGGTTTTTTAGGGTTCCGTACCAAAATGGTAAAAAAGGAACCCTTATGGTGCGACTCTGTCTGTCTGTCCGTCTGTCATAGCCAGATATCTCAGGAACTACTGCTGCTATCGGTTTGAAATTTGGAATAGTGTTAAAAGTAGCTAACCCGAGCTTATTGGACATAAAAAAAATCTTGTACCTTTTTTACTTTTTTTTTAAAGGGCTCCGTAATGGGATTTTGAAAATTGAAAGTAGGGCTTATATATCGAGTGGGGTATCAAATGAAAGAGCTTAATTTGTAGATTAAAATACCTTTTTTACTTTTTTTCTTAAATAAATAGTTTTTGATTTATGGCGAAAAATGTTTTAAAAAATACCATTCCCCCCCTATTATCTCCGAAGTTACTGATCAGAAAAATGTGTCATAATTACCAATTATTAATGTCGTCCTAAATATTACAGGAAAAATATAACGGTTTTCCTCACTTGCACCGTTTTTGAGAAATTTGCAAAAATCATAACACATACTTATTTGCTCCTACTAAACTATTCATGTATCTACTTATTAGGATTATTATTATTATTAGGAAAACCATTATATTTTCTCTTCCTAACTTGAATACTTTTTAAAATTTTACAAAAATCTTAACATATTAGTTCTACCCTCCCTACGAGAGCCATCTAGCGGAGAGTAGCAAAACTAAGCGATGATTTATTTCAGATTATATAAAAAATGTCTATTAAATACAATGATCACTCATCAGGAATCGGGAAAAAAACATAAAGTAACAATAATTACTTATTAAAAACTGTATAATAGGAGTATGTTAGGAAATTTGACACTAGTAAATACCATAAAAATGAAATACTACTAGCGCCATCTAGGGACACAAATCTAAAATAAGGTAGCTTGTGGCTAAAAATGATACATGAGAACTAACTTAGATGACAAACAATTATTTCAATCAGCCAATAACAAAAAGTAACGTTTAAATTTAAATTACAAGTAAAATTTACGCGCTATTTAGTATCAATAGATGTCGCTGTAGCATACGCTGCATCGCGCTGTTAAGATTTTTCCTGGTTGAATAGGGCTAAAGCGGGCTTAAGGCAGGGTTGCTGTTAGTCGTAAGGTTGGTCTACTTATTAGTTTATACGGAACCCTCGGTGCGTGAGTCCGACTCGCACTTGACCGGTTTTTTTTAAATCTAATATCTACCCCAATCGTGTCTCCTCAGAAACGTCAAGCTCGGGGCACCCACGCAGGCCAGTCCTAGCCAACGGTATGTCTGACAACACTGTTTACAATTTTCTTTTTTATGTTTATACCTACTTAATCATTTGTTTTACTTTTCTTTCTGTGTTATTTTCTAAGATCTGCCGTCGTTAATGTAATGTGAATTGTGTAAAAAAATGTAGGTAAGACTACATTTTTTACACAATTCGCAATTACTTAAAAATATACTCGTAATTTAGTTTTAGATTCTACACTATCGTATTAGGTTAAGACCTGTAAAGATAGATGTAAGTTCTTTTAAATAAATAATTAAAATCTGAATGTTGGGCCGCAAAGAGGACGGATGAAACGACATTACATGTGGCTGAGATTAGAATGTTAAGATGGATGTGGCGTGATGAGAATGGATAGAATCCGAAATGAGTATATAAGATGAAGTCTGGAAGTAGCGCCAATTGTAGAAAAGTTACGAGGACATGCGGAGGGATGTTAGTCATGTGACAAGCCGAGTGTTAGGTATGAATGTGGAAGGTTCTGGAAGAAGAGGTATAGTGTGATAGATGATATGGCCAGGAAGGATGTAAAACGCTGGGATGACGGGTGATAGAGAGGTATGGAAGAAGACGACGTGCCGCGCCGACCCCTAATGTATGGGCCAAGGGCAAGCGAATTATGATTATTGTCTAAGATCTATTTCATCATTTTTTCATTTTTGGTTTGCCTTATTAGAACCGGCTAAAACTCATGGTTTTCAACTTGTAACCGACTTCAAAAAAAATCTTAGTTTCGAATTTATTCAGTGACGAAGACGGCTGTTTTGAATATTATTTTTTTGTTTGAAATGGTGTATTTATCCCAGTTGATCTCATTATACTTAGTATATAATTTAGGCGTGTTAAGGTGATCCGAATCCATAGGTTCTTCATAACAACCCATTTTAATGACATATTTGGTTGAGAGAGGAAGGGCAGCAATGTGTGGAGGCCAGCCTAGGAATAGGAACCAATGCATCCGATAGGTATATCATTGGAAAGGTTTTTTTTAATTTAACTATTGTTATGGCAGAAAGTACCAAATTGCTATGTGGAAAAACTCATAGCACAATAAAGTCAGATTTAATTCACAAAGCTTTAAGTATACGTACGTAAGCAGGCAGACAAAATGTATCAAGCTATGAAATAAAATATATTGGAACCAAAATTAAATTAAATTATTAACCCCTTTTTCGTTTGTAATTTTGTATGGAGAACCGCGCGCTTGAGTCACCTTAATGCTTAAACTATATTTATGCCACACCTGGCTTTTTCCGCACGCTGCGCGTACGGAAAAAGCCGCTTTCTGGCCAAGTGTAGACACAAAATGATGTACACAACACGGGAGGTAATAAAGAAAGCCCTCGATCGCATATTTACGTCCCTCGCTTGCAGCTCGGGCCGCAAACTTCTGCGATCTCGGCCTTTCTTTGTATTACCACCCTAGTTGTATAATGTACTATTCTAAATGCTCTTAGTATTATTACATATTTGCCAACTGTTCATAGCCGAGTGTGTGTGCAGAAGGATCGAGGCGGTCTTCGGGGCTGCGCGCGCGCGCCCTCGCCAGCAGCGCCGTGTCTCTGCATCTTCCCAGCACATCCGGTAACTATAACTATCACATCTAGCATCAGTGGCGGATTTGTTCTAACCGCCTGGCCACGATATTGCGCAACCAGCGGCAGCGGCGGCCAGCATAGGCGGTAAGACCCAGTACGCCGGAGCCTAAGCGGCCAGATATTAGGGGCCTAGCCTGCTGCAGCACTGCTCAGAAAGGGCAGAGCTGCGGCAGAAACTGGTACTAACTATATGGTCTGGGGCCTATGGCGGCCAAGACTGCAAGTCCGCCACTGTCTAACATAGGTACTCGTACATGCAATCTAATTCCGAGCGTCTAAGAACTCCAAGACAATTACGCAGTACCAGCTCGTACGGCGCCATCCTTCATAAGGAAATATGGAATATATGTCAAAAGCTACAATCCTGTTCGGGATTCAAATAAAAAAAAAATAACACCTAAATTTTACTACTTACCTATGTACTTACAACGTTTGAGAATTATTTTTTCTACGTGCGCACTTTCTTTGTTCATATTGGTGTAATTACTATAATAACTGCTTCATGGACAATTTTTATGGTTGAGCGCATTATAAGATTATAATAAATTCAGGATCTCCAAGCTTGGCTGCGCGGAGCCATGATGACCTCTCGCTGGCCCGACTCTCCGCGCCTGAAGTAATCCGGGAGGTGCTCACTCGTCGCGACTGGGACCGATCCGCACGCGACCTATTCATACCCTTACGTTCCGACCCTGAGACCTTCTCCTCCCCCCACTCGCCCCGCAGTCCCCTCGCCCCGCGCGCAACACCTGAAGATGAGGCCGACCCACCGTGCAAGAAGCACCACACTAATATCAAGGGACGGAGCAAAGAGCTGCGCGCCGCGCCACCCGAGCGTGATGAAGAGAGCCCCTCTGCCTTCTACATCGGCGATGACAACGAGACCGGGAGATGTAAGTGGACTACCTGCCAGCAGTAGTTGAACTGTTGTTATAATATTAGTCCAACCAAACCATAATCTTTCTCCTCAACTAAGCTCTGACCTAAATTCTTCCCTATCCGTACTGGCTTTTTTACCTAATATACCCACACGTTCCGCATACAAAATGAGAGCTAAAGGTCTGACCTTACAGGTAGAATCACTTTTTATTAAGGCTTTTTTCCTATGGGCAATGTTGTTGGTCTCTAAAATTTTTCCGGTTGTAGTGGACGAAATACCGCTATGTTCTGCGAAAGAAGAGAAGCAGAATATGAACGAATCGATTCGCTGCAAAGAGCGGCCGTGGCGACTGGCAGCGGCGGGCCCGACTGGACTGCCTAATCTGGCAGTGGACGAGCTAGATGTATTGGAAGCACTAGAGGCAGCGAGGCCCGACGAACTGAACGTTTTAGAGGTGGATCAGGATGCGCTCGATCGCTCAGGGGCCGTCCATCACGCACTGGACTCCCGTGCTGCCCTTAATATGGGGTACGCTCGGATTGTGCCGCTCTCGCCTATTTCGGTCGGTGAGTACCATACTTTTGCACTTTGACTCCACTCAAACGAAATAGATGTAGGCCATCGCAGCAGCACTTCGTAAATTGAATACGACTGACTGATCGTTTGCGTGCATAGATGTGCTATTTACAAAACCTGATTGGCTATTTCCCGCCTGGTTCTCAGATGTAGTAGGCTACGAGTACGAGACCGATGCGTACGACGAGGCAGACCGACACACGCTGGTGCCATCGACACCCGTGGAGCCCAGGCCCGCAGCGCGAGCGCGCCACGCCTCCGATGGAGACATCCTGGGGCCCGCACCCCGCCCTGAATCTGGCGCCTTCTCTGGTACCTACTCATTTTTTAATAACTGATTTAGTTGGAGTTTAACATATTCATCGTGAATATGAATATAGATGTAGGTAACTCTCTCATATTCTTTTCCTTTAGTGATCTTAAAACACAACTACCAACAGCTCTGACTACCCATTGCGCTCTGTCAGTCCTGTGTTGGCCTGGAGAGCAATGGCTCTCCAGGCCAACACAGGATCCTCTCCAATGAGAATCCTCTCTAATGAGAGAGGATTCATATTCGCTTCAAAAAAGCATTTAGATCAACCATATATCGTAATACGTACTCATTATCCGTACTTATTATAAGTACGTACACATTATATGTGTTAGAGTTAGTTACAGACTCAGACTATATATAGCTAACGACTGCAGTCGAGGTAAAACTTTGTCAAAACAATTAGTAATCGTACCTTAGGTACCTACTCGTAGAACCCTCTACCCGTTTGATTTATACCTACGCGATGTAAAACAAATTGAATGACATTGTTTCAGAGAGCGACCTGGACTTGGAGCTTCGGCTAGCGCTGCAGGCGGAGGAGCTTCAGGAACGTGGAGGCTTTCAGGAGCCGCTCCTGGTGCCGCGGCCCCCACGCACCGACCGACGCGAGACCGCCATATAATGGCCTTACTAAACTACTTTAAGCCTAACCCTAACCTAACTTAACCCACAGGTTCCCAAAGTATACATCCGATGCCCTTAGCCGCTCCGGTTTACTTTCTATCCAAGCCAAAAAATCGAGTGCGCATTTCACACATATTTCAAACAAAGATGCTGCTCTGGGACGGGAGTACCTAAGTACTGCAAAGGAAATAGGCAGGCTGCGCACTGTATTATTTTGGGAACTAATACTTTATTTGTCGAGGTCAAGGAGGTTAGAAGTCTATGGTCGAGATAATAAAAAATACCTTAATGCGTTAATCATACGTAAAGGTCTCTTACTAACGTTCAGTGGCGGATTTACAGATTTGGCGCCAGAAGGCTATTCAAATTTTGCCGCCCCTACCGACTGACCAATCATGAAGTTATGTTTTCATTTATTATATCAGCATTACCGACCTAATTACACCACCAATATAATAAAAAACACTGCGGCAAAATACTTGTTATACTCATACTCATACTAATGGCCGAGCCAAGACTATGTACTAATAATTAACAATGCCCACGAGTGTCATACGACGTTTTTCAACAAGTTTTCAATACAATTGCGAATAAAAAAACTTCTGTTTTTGTACTTATCTTGTGGGTTATTTAACAACACGTCATATGTACGCGATCTCGGCGCTGCCCCGTGCTGGCAGCGCCTAGATCGCGTACATCGGCGCGCATATAATATCCGCCGGCCGAGCCCTACGGCGTGCTAATTGGTTACTTTGCGGCATCGAAATATAATAAGTATGGAAGCGTAACTGAAGCTCAAAATTGGCCCCATGGAATAAAAAAAAAACTGTAGCGGTTATGAAATTCTCTGAAGCTTTGTAACCAATCACAGATTTTTGTTTTTAAACGATATGCAACCAATCCAAAAATGAAGACTTCTTAAACTTAATACTAATATTTGTCATAAAATTCTATGCCACATCTGGCCATAAAGTAGTTTTTACCGCACGCTACGTGTACGGAAAAAGCCGCTTTCTGGCCACGTATAGTTTAGGGTTTCTGATTTCTCGACCCTATTTTTTTCTCGAGTTTCAAGAATTCTCGAAGCCAATTTTTCGAGTTTTCTCGGGTCTTTTTATTAATAGGGCTAGATTTGGTCAAATAATACAATAAAGCATTATTTTTCGTTACCGGTTCGTTACGACGTAACTGCATAAATGTCTTAGGCGGATCTCACACTGCAGCGAAAATCGCGGCGACACGCGACTCAGCGATTTTCAACTTTGTATGTAGAATCATCGATTTGTATAGAAAAATCGCGGGGTGGCGCACACTGGCGCGTAAATCGCGGCGATTTTTTCCGTGTAGCTGCGCATAGTACGAAAAAATCGCGGCGACGGGCGATTTCAGTGTGTTCTTCGCCTTACTCATTAATTTGTTTAAATCCGTGTTGAATTTGTACTATAATTCCTAAATTTTTCTCATTCTAAACCATTGAACCTTCCCTGTGACGTAATTTTATAATGACTTAATCCAAAACACCTGGTTCCCAAAATTCCCATGTATACCCATAAGGCTGAAATTTAGAATGATACCTACGTCTTCATAGAAAATACTTCTGGTTCATAATCTCTCTGTTTGAAAATGCCGAAAGTAAAGAAAAAGTAAATTTTGTGCAACAGAAATATGTACCTATATCCATGGTCGGTTTGTAAACGAACAATTTTACACATTTTGAGATCAGATAATTTTGATTATAAGATATTTTGTGAGAAATAAATAATTTTATATTCAATCTCATTGCTAATATGTTATTTTATTATAAGAAAAAAAAAACAGTAATTTCGTAATTTAGGCATTTTGATACAAAGCAGTTTACAGATATTTTAACGTAAGTATCGGTAATAGGATATCATGATATTTGCTTGTAGCGAACTGGTAACAATTTTTCGCGTTGCGTTATTTTTATTGCACTATCATCGTTATAATGTTGTACCTTTCATTTAATTAAGGAAAGAAACTGAAATTCTTTACTCATAAACTCATAACTTAGCAAAAGCATCAATCAATAACTCCCCAAAAGCCATGAACACCGTGCTGTTTATGATAAGTAACAGTAACAGCCACCAACTACAATAACTAATACTAAAATAAACCAAAAACAAACATTTATCAAAGAAAATTACGCGGAATAGTAATAAAATATTCTACTGACTTGCTTGAGACTCGACAATTCTCGTGTTCCGATAATTTTTTTCTCGTCTCGAAGGTCGACAAATTTCTTGAGTTTTCTCGAGTTCGAGAAAGCTCGAGCAGAAATAAAGTTATGTACACAACACGGGAGGTAATAAAGAAAGTCCTCGATCGCACGAACTACGTCCCACGCTTGCAGCTCGGTCCGCAAACATCTGCGATCTCGGCCTTTCTTTGTTTTACCACCCTAGTTGTGTAATATACTATTAGACTCACACATAGTAAACATTAAGTTGGTTATCAATACCACATGATACATAAGACATGTTGATTTTAAAAAGTGAGCATTGTGGGGCAAGTTTCAACGTCAATTTTGTTAGACGTTATCGTTCCATACATTATATTTCGATGATTTACGGTAATTACAACACTAGTGCGATAATGTAAAGTAAAAAGCACGGGTGTGTAAGCTGCGTTCCGCGCGTAAGAACAATGAAATAAGAGCCACTTTATAAGCAAGTGTGTTGAAAAATTGTTTATGCGGACTTATTAAATTTAATTTACTATAGAAAAGTACTGAATTTTATAGTAGAAAAACTCTTAGGTGAAGAACACACGGAGCGGCGCGGCGCCGCCTACCGCGGCGGCACGCGGTCGAGCGGATTGAAATTTTGTATCACGATGTGTAGGTAATCCGTCGAAACCGGGCACACGGTGCCGCTCCTCCGCGCGGAGCCGCGGCGCACGCGACGTTGCACTCATGAGCGGCGCACACGCCGCTGACGCGGCTTTGCTCGCAGTTGTGAGCGGAGCACCAATGCCACCAATGAGATAGCTTGTGATGTGATTCTGCGCTGTGTAAAGCGGCACCGCGTGGTTCCGCGGCAAAACCGCCTCTCCGCGCGGTTGAGCGGTCCGCGTGCCGCCGCGGCAGGCGGCGCCGCACCGCTCCGTGTGTTCTTCACCTTAGTCCATGGGCTTTGAGCAAAAAGTATCAAAATTTTGCAGTTCTTCGCGTGGGTTACAGCGAACACAAGTTTTTCGAAGTTACAAATTTGAATTCACACTACGCTAACTGGTCTATACAACATAATAATAAATCAAAACTATATCATGCTTTGCGTTTGCATTTTAGCATTTTTACTGTCGATTTCTATCTACTAGGCTAGTACTAGACTAGCCTAGTAGATATATTTATATAAATCTATTTCATTTTTGTAAGAAAAAAAATATTGGCCTCAAATTTGCCGCCCCTAAAAATCTGCCGCCCTAGGCTCCAGCCTACTCAGCCTGCTGGTAAATCCGCCACTGCTAACGTTAGAGCATTGTCTGTCTCTACTTCCGTATACAATAGACGTTTGTAGGATACCTGAGAATTCATGCATGTATTTCCAAAAGATTTTTGTTACATTTCACAGGATAATTGACCAAGCCGATCGGAGCTATATTTTTTTACAAATTAATGTAGAAAACAGTCTGTAACTGACTTGCGTAGGGCACTTAGACTAAGTAGTAAGAATTAAGCAAATAATATGAGCTGCTAAACACATAAGAAACTGTGTCGTTTGTAAAGCTTGGACTTGCTGGGATGATGGGAGATGTAGTAAAGCAAAGAAATAAGGGGCCACCTCAGGTATTTTTATTTATCTTGATAAAAACATGAAGGAGCGTAGTTAGTACTAGAAATAAAATTGTAGATAGAATTCACGACACAGAAATAGACCCCTCGATTCGTTATTTCAATTAGAAATCATCTAGGTCAGCCGGGGCAAGTATCATAAAAAAATCTCGAAAAGTACAGATATCGACTGTATGTTTTGTTTTATTCATACTTAAATAATCAAAGTATTTTTACAAGCTTTTATCTATATGTACGTAGCTATAATTAAACAAGGTATGTTCCTCCCGTGGAAGCAAATGACATCGCTAGAACTTAACTGCCTGCAATGTTGATGCAGGATGCTCTCAAATACATTATTAACTTCCGACACACCCGCCTCGGAGAGAACAAACCTTGTTAAGTGTACAGCGGGTATGACAGGCCCGCCATTACCCTTAATTTTTAGGGTTCCGTATCTCAAAAGGAAAGAACGGTACCTTACGGCCATTCTCACGAAGTATGTCTGCGGTCACCTAATTACCGCGACGCTGTTTTCATACTAAATGTATGGAGACAGAGGAATAAGTCGCAGACATATTTCTGAAGAATAACCCATCTACAATATGCCGTATAGCTTAGGATGCCCTGTATCTCCTTATATCTTTCGATCATCAACTGTTAGTCTTGATACTTATAACATTCAACAAAGATAAAACGTTTCCACTTGTTTAGGATTACTCGATGTTTAGAAAAGTAATCGGCTACTTCTCTATTTTTAGTCTAGCAAAATATTCCTATTGAGTTTTGTAACGGGGACGATTATAGAAATAGTTGATGTTTTAATGAGTTTCAAAATAACAGGCAAAATAAGGATTTCGTCAATTTCGACTACGGTCGTTGGCACAGAAATATAATATCGAGATAGGATGATCGCTTTGTATGGAAACAAAGCGTGTAACGTTTTTCGCTTGGCGTTTGACGCCAAAAGTGTAATTTAGTGACAGAAAACGTAAATTTTTCGTTTCATTTGGTGGTTTTTGAACAATTAATTATGACATTATTATGAGATTTTCAAATCTAATAATAATATTGACGGCCACTCAAGTTAACTGCGTGCAAAGTAGGTCGTTGCCACTTTTTAGCACGCGAGGTACATACACTTTTGTCCTTCTACCTCGATGTATTTCTGTGGTCGTTGGGATGTTATTACTCCTTTAAATTAGAAAAGTATATTCTCAATGTTGAAAGTGTTTGTTAATTATATTTCTATTTGTTCGTTAGTTGTAGACGCTCAATCACGTAATTTGTTAGGTCAATTAGTTCTGCAATTACACTTTACAGAAAGCGCTTCGTATCGACGGGTACTTTTCATTAAGTCCGAATTTTTTTACAGCCTATTTTGTATTGAAATGCTAAGCAAAGGCCTCTTTTCCACTCCTCTCTTATCTTAAGCATAACGCAATAGATACACTTAAGAGGAATGCCTACCTGCGATTTTCCCATACAAACGCCCTCGACTGTCTCCTCTCTGGTTTTTGAACATAGAGCAATGACTTTTTCAAATAAGATCAATATCATCAATATCTATGCCGTTATGTTTTGCTTTTTTGGATATTTTTATTTTAATGAAACTTACAGCGCCTTGAAAATCGCAAAAACGGCTTAATTGAATTGGCTGCCAAAAAAGGCGCAGTATACAAATATGACAACAAATATCAAAAAAATCAAAACATAGCGGCGAAGATTATTTCTTCTTCTTGCAGTTCCCAAAATTTTATGATTGGTTGCGTTTTGGAGGAGAAAACAGTCGAGAGCGAAACCTCGACATTTTGCGTGTTGCGAGTTTTTTGCGTGGGATTTTTAGTCCGAGCTGCAGTTGTCCTTATCGCACGAATTGACGCTCCCGCCCACAGCAGCGTGACAGAAACATTGCGTCAAAAATCCGAGATTTGAAAAGTTGCTCAGCTAGGCATTGCTCTTAACATAACATTGGTTTGAAATGTCAAATACCCGTTGAAGAAGCGCATTGCTCGCCTAAGTACTGTACCTTACATATTTTACAAATAAAATTCATTGACAAAGCTCAATACTCCTTTAAGTATTGGTGTTTTATTGCTCATACTAATTGTACTCGTGTCACCCACTAATAAACCCTTAACATCTTGATTTGGCACTATACCTAGGTATTATTAGGACTTCATAGGTATAACTTAATTTACACTAACGCCTCTAGGTACTTCGCAAGACCACCACTGGATTTAAACAGCGGGCTAGTGAGGTCGGCAAATTCCCAGGGGCGGTAAAATTCAGGGCTTTTTATATTATCTACCGTTTTGTGCAGATTATGGGAAATGGGGCGGCATTTTTTACAATGTCCAGGACGGCACTAAGGGAAAATCCGGTTCTGTGATCATCACTACAAGTTCATATGCACTTACAACGTTTTAAGAATACGAGTTTTTCCTAATTAAAGATAAAATATTTGTTTAAGCATTTTGTATTTAATTAGAAAACAGTCATGTTCTAGAGAGTTTTCTTTAGGGTAGCTAAATTGGTGAACAGATTAAAAAATAAACAAATACAAGATTTTTAACCGTTTATTTTTGTATAAACCGATGACAAATTTGGTACATTCGATTAAGAATACTGATAAAATATCACACTTTGACTTGCGGCGCAAAACTGAATTTGCACCAGCCACACCACTTTACCCGATATAACAGAAGCTCTACATAATGCGGATAAACTAAATCATAGGAATACTCTCATAAACACACCCTGTACGTATAATCCAATGTTCAATCATACCTTACCCATGCCCTTACAATTCAATTCAATCATAATCAGGGAATGTGTTAAGGACTAAAAGACAGTCAAATAATTAGAGTAAAAAAAACATATACATTATATTTAATGATGATTCAAGGTAGGTACAAAATATTCAAATTTGCCGATTATAACTCGTATATTCTTAAAATAATTTTAAATTTTAAGTACTGAAAATTAAAATGTTATTTTTTGCATGGTTGTGGAGAATATAACACATACGTGAAGGTATTAAGAGTCAAAATACATCGAGGAACCATTTGAGCCATAAATGCACAAGAACAAGTGCACTATCTTATGTTACAGAGTGGACCAGTGGCGGATTTACCCTAAGACCCGTAGGCCCGAGCCTAAGGCGGCCATATTTAGCGGCGGCGGTCCGCTGCAGCACTGCTGAGGGAGAGTGGCTGGTACTTACTACATAGCCTGGGGCCTAGGGCGGCCAGCACTGCAAATCCGCCACTGAATTGGACGGTTCAAATTAATAAATAGCCTGACTGTGACGAGAGAATCTGGACGGATTTACGAAAGGATGAAAGCATTTTCGCACCCGTAGATAACCTATCTATTTTACACGATTTAGGTACTTAATTCTTTATGATAAGTAAGTGACTCAACTGAAATTAGTATAATACCTTCCCTAGTAAACATTGATGTACATATAAGTACGTAGAGTAGAAGCTTCTCTGCTACATATTTTTCATAAATGATACGTACGTAACTTAGGCTTCTTATCAGGGTGTAGTCATTTACCTAATATAGAAGCTTCTCTGCTACATATTTTTCATAAATGATACGTACGTAACTTAGGCTTCTTATCAGGGTGTAGTCATTTACCTAATATGTAGTTTGCATTAAATATTTGGTAGTAAAATATATACTTATATTTCTAGAAAACAGTTTACAAAACAGGTAGATATATTGTGGTTTTGTGGCTAGTAAGATCATTTAAAACTGTATCTAACGCGATATAATATATGTAGTCAAGAATCATGATGAATATGGATACATTTTAAAGACATTCCTTACGAAGTGTACCCAACTTCGTTGTTCCCCAGAGTATTAGTTACGATAATATAATAAGTTCTTCAAAAGCGGAGATAAATACATAGAAATATGATAATATGCATAGTTCGTTGATATATTTATAGTACGGCGCACGATACCTAGAAATAGATTGCACTGGCCTATACACACTAAATCTAAGTTTAATAGACATTTACACATAATATAAAATGTAGACAACAATATTGCGATAATCACAACTATCAAAATTTGGCATTAGCTCATTAAATAGAAAATGGGAGTATTCACGTTTCCTTTATTACAGCGATTAAAATTTAATTCCAAAATTGCTAAGAAATGCACAGGGATCCTGTAGCGACTTCGATACCTACCTACGTTTAATTAAATACATTTAAGGAGTACCGGATCCCAACTGAATAGTACCTAAACGAGGCAGATTCAATTAAGTGACCGATATATTGTCACATGATTCACGATAAAGTTATCAAAAGAAACATAGTCAAGTAGGTACCATTTAAATATCTATCTGTAACACCCAGTTGCACAATTTAAGGTTTCCATAAAGAGACTTACTTAGGTATCAATTCATAACTTTCTTTCTGAAAGCCATAATCGCATAACTCCATTCAAAGTTACTTATGTATTGAAATTTAGGTAGTGTTTACACAATACAAATCGTGGATAGAAAGATCAATTAGCGTAAAGGACGTTTCCTTGGCTGTCCCCTACCCCAATTGAACTGACGGTCGATGTATCATCATCATCCGCCATATAGATAGGCGTCCCACAGCCACTCTCAGGTTACGGTGAGATGACGGGAGATGTATCGAACTGTTCGCTTGTTACTTGGACGCATCGAAATATAATAAGTATGGAAGCGTAACTGAAGCTTAAAATCGGCCCCATACATACTAACGGGTCGGAGCTAGTACTAGGACCTACTGAAGAGAAAAACTGTAGCGGCAAATGAAATTCTCACGTCAATAGCTTTGTAACCAATCGCAGATTTTTGTCTTCTGAACGATATGCAACCTATCCAAAAATGAATTCTTCTCAAACTTAATACTAACATTTATCATAAATTAAATTATTTTAGACTCACACATAGTAAACATTAAGTTGGTTACTTTGGTTGGTTACCACTTGATACATAAGACGTAATTGATTTTAAAAAGTGCGCGGTCTGGGGCAAATTCCAACGTCTATTAGACGTTATCGTTCCATACATTATATTTCGATGCTTGGACGTCGCGTAGGTACTTACGGCAGTAATATTTTTAGAATTTTATGAAAATTGGTATGGTAATAGGTAGATTTTTGTGCAACTTGTCACGAGTCACCCGTTTACCTGCCGGGAGCGGGTTCAGCCGGCGGCGGCGACTCGGTGCTAGTGCCAGTGGTGGCGGTCTCGTCGCTGAGCGTCGCGGCGTCGCTGCCGGACGCCAGCGAGCCTCCGCCCGCGCCCGTGTCGGCAAGGAGAGCAGCCGGGGACGTCGCTGCCGGGAACACGGTGCCCCTGCCTCCGCTTGGCAGCTCCTTGCACAACTTGGCCATGGCTGTCGCACTGTCCCTTACCACTGGAACCGCACAAAAGAAGCGTGAATTTGTGGTGTCCGTTGGTCAGTGCGTGAGCACTTCAATCAGCAAGCACTAGGACGAATACATATTTCGACGCGATCAAGCGCTATCGGCGTAAAAAGAAACCTCACCTATGTGGATAGTTTTATTAACAGAGGTCAGTGCTCTGCGAAAAACATGCCTAACTCTGCCAGTTCAATAGCCTCGAATCACGCATCCCTTTGACCCTATAGCATGTGAATGAGTATACACTTATCTTGGCACCTAATATCTAAATTTCATAGAATAGGGGAGAGTAGGGGAAACACGAACGGCGGGTAATCCCGACCGCGATAGTTCTACTATGTTAGAAAGAGATGACAATATATTGTCCACCGCCATCTTAAAGTTTACGTCGCTGGCAGTGCCGGTCAACAACAAGAGTGAGGCGGAAGCGCGCACGTGTCAATGTATTGAAAATTTCAATATTTTGTGTGTTTTTGATGTAGTTTTTGCGTAAATGTAACTTGATGTAGCTTTACTTCCATCGACTATCGTAATTCAACATTTGCGTGGTGGATGTATTAACAATTTTATTGACAATGAAGCCAACCGCCGCAATAAAATAACCTTGAATATTTTTTAATACTTTTACTGTTCTGGTCCTGCGGGTAAAGGCGAACAGACCACGTTGGGTAATCTCGAACTAACTACCTACGGTCTGACGATAAGAAAAGTTCGCAGAATAGCCTTTCAGTTTGCAGAACGGAACGATCTTCCTCACAATTTTAACCGAATAAAACAACTAACTGTACAAAAAAAAAAGAAAAAAAAAAAGTTTAAAATAGTACAAATCTTTATTCGTAATTACCCCACTTGGTGTTCGTAATTACCCGACTAGAGTTGGGTAAACCCGAACATTAAGGGTTTTGTTTTTTTGTTATTAATGTTACATTTTATAAAAGTATTTTCATGTTGATTACTTAATTAGTTAGCCAGATAGTTAAACTTAACTTTAAATGAAGAAACGAAATTCTGAGTCTTGATATTTCCGTTTTATTTAAGTTTTCCCTTAGGTGTTCGCGTTTCCCCCACTTTCCCCTAATTGGAGTTATTTAAAAGACGGAGGCGCCCCAAGTAAGTACCTACAGCGAACAATAACTTCAATTCAGACAAATCTAGTCATTCACAAATGTGAAGTAGCGCAAGATTATATATTTTTCTTTTGTCAGTGGCTAAGATTTTCTTCAAGAGTAACAACATTGTAACAGTGGTATATTAGAGTTACCTACCTGGTTGCACTGGGTAGGCGTCAGTACGCGCGGGCACCGATGCCGATTGCGATCGATTGGCAGGTGCACCACACAAAGACGCATGCTCCGACAACTCTGTAATTAGCAGATATCACATTCGAGAAGACTTGTGGCGAACCATAAGCATAATATCAAAAGTGGTCGCGAGAAACCGGATGTACTCCCACTACGAAATCTGATAAACTCTCGTCGTTCAGCTCAATGAACATCCTCAACCATCATCCTATCAACCTATTGGTTAGGTACCCGCGAAATTCAGGTTGATTTTTGTGATGCAGAAGTAGAGGAAATAGCAACAAAACTGTCGCGCTTGCTAAGGCCACGACGTAAGCAGCTAGCGATCGGACGCATCCGCTATGAACGCCGCCGCCGTGTTCGATCACGGCACTCTATGGGGTATTTTTTGCGTAATCTGCCCTATAGGTTATCAAGCCATAATAGCCATATGGGCCAGTAGGTATATTCTAACCTCTAAGTTATATTTGCTGCGGGTGATACTGACCGTTGATCTTTGTGATGCAGAAGTAGAGGAAGTAGCAGCACAGCATGAGCAACAAGACCGCCACGCCGGCTAGAGCCACGAAGTACGCCGCTTGCGAGGGGGCGCGCCCGCTCTGGACGCCACCACCGCGCCCCATCACGCCGCTCTATGGGTTAGCATTCCAAATGGGCCCGTAGAAATAACCCGGTTAGTTTTGTTTATAACTCGTTTGTATGCGACGGTGTACCTAGGCTGAGACAAACCTTAAGTAATAGAGTGAAACAGGGGTGAAATGGCGGTGGAGTCTGCATGGAACTCAAGAGGAAATAAAATATGTTTAGAAACCAATGTACCGGTGTTGCGGTTGAACAAATGTTGAGATTTGCAGAAAATCATAGAGGTACATAACCAGTAATTGCACCCAGACAAATTTATAATCTCTACGTATCATATTGTTCATACATTGGGTTGTAAGCAGGTACCTACCCATAAATATAGCAATAAATAGAATGTAAATACATACCTACTTATCTTAATGTGTTTTACGAGGGTGGTATGATAAGTAGTGAGCATACCCATGAACATTTATTTTTTTTTTATTTTTTTTATTTTTATTTTTCAACGTAGTCCCCTTTCAAGTTTTTGCACTTTTCCCAACGCGTCTCCAACTTCTTTAAGCCCTCCAAAAAAGATGTCTTCGGAAACTCTGCAAAATACTCATCCGTGGCCTCTATGACCTCTTCATTTGACATGAAGCGTTTGCCTCCGAGCCAAGATTTCATGTTTGGGAACAGGAAGAGTTCACACAGAGCCAAATCCGGGGAATAAGGAGCGTGCGGCAGTATTTTGTAACCCAATTGATCCAGTTTGGCCTTGACGATGTGAGATGAATGGGCCGGAGCATTATCCTGGTGAAACAGCACTTTATTGCGGGCTAAACGGGGCCGTTTTTTCTTTAATTCTTCATCAAATCGAGACAATAAATCAGAGTAATATTGCCCCGTGATCGTTTTTCCCTTCGCTAAATAGTCTATGTGGATAATTTCTTGGGAATCCAAAAAAACGGTCGCCATCACCTTCCCGGCCGACGGAACCGTTTTTGCTTTCTTTGGAGCACTTTCGCCGGGACAAGTCCATTGCTTCGATTGTTGTTTTATTTCGGAAGTATAGTGGTGGATCCACGTTTCGTCCACGGTAACGTAACGCATAAAGAAGTCCTTCGGATTACGTTTTAATAGTGCCAAACAGTCTTTGGAAGTAGCCACACGATTCTGCTTGTTTTCTTCAGTTAGCAAACGCGGTACCCATCGGGCCGATAACTTCCTCATGCCCAAATGTTTATGAACGATATTTTGTACACGCTCCAGTGATAAGCCACATACCTCAGCTACCTCCCTCAACTTCAGTCTTCGATCGTTCATCAACATATCACGGACTTTATTGATGGTTTCCTCCGTGGTAACTTCAATTGGACGTCCTGGGCGGGCCTCATCACACACAGATGTTCTTCCATTTCTGAACTCGTTATACCACCGCTTAAATGTGGCAATCGTAGGTGAAACATCGCCATACACGCTATCTAACTCATTTTTTATTTCATCACGCGTTTTACCCTTCAAAAACAGAAAGCGAATCACTGATCGATATTGTTCTTTTTCCATTTTACACAAAAAATGCCACTTATACTGTTTAAAAAGCTATAATTCATGAATTAATTGACGGAATCATTTGAAACTGTCAATTTTCCCGCGTCCACGATGGCGGCTGTAGGTAATGACATTTTTAATATTCAGCCATACCGCATTGATTCAAGGCTCATTACTTATCATACCACCCTCGTATTTACGTAAAAAAAGCCCCGGGGGAAAAAAATGTGTCGAGTTATAATCCCGACTAAGATAAGGTCATGTTGGGTAAGTGAAACACCGGGCGAACACTTTTAAATATTTTCTCTTGCCCTACTAGAGATCACAAGCAATCATCACTTTGTATAACTAGGTATGCACTTACCTAGGTACTAACTTGTCCGTTTGTGATAGCTCCGGTCGATTTAAGGTTGAAAACCACTCTGATATTAAATATATACTAACAAACACGATAACCACTCGATTGTTGAAATATCACTACAAAAATTGTATAAAAATATTTTTTATAAAAAGCGTGACTAATCTGCGCCCTGACGAGACAGTCGTAGCTCCGCAAACGCGGAATAAGAAATGCTGGGATTATTTGAAAACATTGATTTGCAGGCAGTTTGCCATACGCAGAACGTATGTTTTGGTTTGCGCGAGAAATAAATTAAATTTAAAAAAAATATTGATTTCAACCAAACTACTATATGTCAGAAAGGAGCTGACGGAGCGTTAGAGTAATTTGACCGGCGGGATTGTCATCCTGCAGGCGCCACGGCGAGGAGGCAGGAGGCAGGAGGGGACAGACGAGGCAACAAGTGCGCCGCCACTCCGGCGCCAGCCGGGGCGGGGGCGCGTCGGACGCTGTCCTTTCGAGAAAACCCATTTTCCCTACTACCCGGTTGAGCTAAGTTTGCACCTGGCGTCTATGGTGTTGCATACAAATAAATAAGTTGCAAACTTAACTAGGTAGTGACTTGCCCAATCTTTTGACATTGCCGCATTTTTCCCAAGAAACGATAACTACGGGATTGAAACTGTTTTTTTGTATAGAAGGTAGGTATATTATATATATAGACTTATAAAACTAAAATTATTCTATATTATGTATAGAAAGACACTTAACACGTTCCATGTCCCGGTGCCCCAAAAGCAGGTAGTCATGCAGGTTTTTTCAGGAGTCCGTGCACAGTTGGGACTTGTAACATTGTCCGATAGTTTTGTATGGGAACAGTGAACGTGTTAACTGTAACCCTCCTTGCACAAGTTGCTGGTATTATTCATTCGGAGTCGAATCTAATTACAACAGGGTGACCCAGAGCTATGACGGCTTTTTACCGTCAACCCTAACGGTTAATCAGTATAGGTATAGAAAGGGTTAGGGCGTGGTTAAGGCCTAACCCTTTCTTTACTTGTACTGATTAACTGGCTAATACCGGTTTTTTCGTACTAATTAATCCGTTAATACATTCAGTTCGACGCTTCCAAATTTTCATACAAAATAAACCCGATAGTCGGCTTCTTGACAATTAATGTGTTAACACCGGTTATTACTGTAGGGTATCCTTTGTTATCCCCTCAGAGAAAATAGTAGATTGTGTCACAAGGGAGCAAAATGATGTATTTACGGCAAGGGCGTACATTGAATCCTGAACGCAGCGAAGGATTCTACAATTGAATCCCGAGCGTAACGAGGGCTAAAGTAGAATCCGGAGCGTAGTGAGGGATTCAAGTGTTAACGCCCGTGGTGAAAATAATTTTGCTACCTTGTGACACATACTGCTTTTCACACCGACTATGAGGAAAATTCAAATACAAACGGTACCTACCAAAATAACGAAATATTTAGTTAAAAAAAGAGCATCACACATTATTATTAAAAATGAAATGTTAAACTGTTATATTTATAGGCCATTATTATTTTATAAAACGATTATATTTTTTTACGGCCGGGACGAAAGTACCACTTCCATATTATATTTATGGCCCTCGCCTGCGGCTCGGACCGCAAACGTCTGTGATCTGGGCCATTCCTTATTATACCGCCCTCTGTGTGTAATATACGAATAAAGCTGTCTATGGTATGGCATATTCTAAGTGGGTTCAAACTAAAAATACCCTGTTATCCTTGAACAGAAAAGTGCTACTTTGATCCCTCTTATGAGGGAGCAAAATACTTTTTTCTGAATAGGTGTGAAAAATACTTTATTTGCATTATTATAAGAGTAGTAAATAAACGCTCCTACCTACACACTATGCCAGCAGCCATGCCGCTATCAAGCCGCTACCGGCGACATACCCGGCGAGTATTTGTGCCACCCGTGCCAGACCCACCATACCACCGCCCATACCCCTAGTGGTACGGTGGGTATTTATCCTTCCCCACGGTACCACCATAGTGCTGAGATACTTACAACATAAATTGTAAATTGTTATTGATATAAATAGTGTGTTAATGACTGACCTACAAGCATTTTTAAAGCGATTTTGCAGATTTTATAGGTTGGTGATTAGTTGTTTTTTGTTATTATTGTAAAAGTCAAGTAAAATACTCACCCCAAATCGAGCTCTACGGACCCTTTCCGACTGCGCTAATAGGCATATTGGTACCTGCCTACTTTTTCAGTTTTATTTCAGGGCCTTTTAATAAATAAAACCAACAGACATAATTTAACAACTTATTATATTTGGTAGGTATAAAACGTTCATACGTCGACAACACTTTTATAACAAAATGCATTTTAATTTCTATCTTAAAGCCAAAATAATCATAATTCGGGGAGTAAATAAATTTAATCTTCCATGTGTTAAATATTTTATTCTAACATCGAATTGAGAATACGTAGCTTCTACTCTCTCTAACTCTCGGTGACTGATACCGACATATATCAGTATCAGTAAGGTTTCGGACGATTTTGTTTAATTTCTTCTTAATTGTTACATTATTTATTAATATGAATAGTCGAGCTGAAAGATCTTAACAGGAAACTTAATTTTGAATTTGCTTCCATTCCGCATACCTACAGAACGAGAGAGACGTAGTCCGATATTAAGCGATTTTACGTCATCGCTTATGAGGCAACTACTTGAAAATGTAACGAGGTGCGCTTTAGAAATAGTAAGTATACAGGTTATGAATAGTATTCAGTCAATATCTAATTAATCAATCTTGGTTTAAAAATCGCAATATAGTGCGAGGGTTCGTCGACTGGAACATAGGTTTACAACGCAAGTTGACAGTGCCTCGGAACACGCGAGATTCGATCTTACGCCGAGCACACAGGGTCGGGGTTACATCGACTAGGATAGTTTGAGTGGTGGTAGACAACGGAGCTATAAGGTTCATAGCTACTTACACCTACATAAACATAAAATACGTGGTGGAAAAAACTGGATATGACGGAAAAATACATTAAATTTTAAACATAGCTTTAAGTAAAATTTGGCATACCTATTCAATATTTAATGCACTTTTACTTCATGCATTTTCCGTCCCATATAATCTTGTTCAACTAATAAATTACGAATACATTTATATTTACAATTCCATTGTCTATATTGGAAAACAATTGGATTTTTACCTAATGATAAACGCAGAACGGTGAGTAGTCTGTATAAACAACTATTTTTGATTGACGTAAAACGGAGTGCGAGGTTTGGCATTTTCTATTCGATCTTTGAAGTTTTGCTTTTATCATTAGTTTGGATGACTGGCACATAATAACTATATCTAAATATCGTTTGAGATAAAACACTTATCCACAATCCATCTATTCGATGCTATCTCGTGCGTGTAGAATGAATAATTCTGCACGTACCAATACCCATGTTTACCGCTAAAACAATCACGTCGCATGACACTGACGCTCTATCCTAGTAGAATATTTGGGTCTAGAATGGCCATAGTGGCTTTAATAGAAATACTAGGGTAAAGTATAGTACAAAAACTGCAGTTAAGTTGAACAGTTCGATATTCGTACCTTATTTTATTGGAATAAGGATAACATTTTCTAGACCCCATGACTGAAAATATTATCACTGGCGCAACAATAAAGAAGAGGTTACGCATAAATAAAAATCCCTTGACTTACATAATAATAGGCAGTATAGGAAAGTTTTGCACAGGGTCGTTTAACACTTTGCCTGCCCAGTCCAATTGAATACGGTAATGAGATGCGCCCTGGAGTTTTTGTTACCAAATATATACTTTTATGCCACATCTGGCCATAAAGTGGCTTTTTCCGTACGCGTAGCGTAGCCGCTTTCTAGCCAAGTGTAGACATAAAATGATGTAGGTACATAGCACGGGAGGTAATAAAGAAAGCCCTCGATCGCATATTTACATCCCTCGCTTGCAGCTCGGGCCGCAAACATCTGCGATCTCGGTCTTTCTTTGTTTTACCACCATAGTTGTGTAATTATCTATTTTCATGCATTTCAGTATTGTGAGGTTAGTACTCGATGTTGTCTTTGTCTGGGGGACAGGGAAAGTGGTAAACATTTTAAGGCCTATACTCTGAAATGTGTACCTTTACCTTGTGAGCCTTTATTTCATAAATACTATATTAATTTCTTAGCAAACAATTGTTTCCTCTAGCTATCATTAATCGTCATCGCTTATTAGAACAATCCATTTAGATAAGCCGCATACCTAATAACGTCATTCAGGAAAGGTCACTTTCTCCAGTTTTACAGATTTCAGAGCATGTGACACCTTTGTGAGCGCGTCAGACTCGCATCGAGTAGACTAGCTGCCCTGTGTTGAATTATCAGTTTGTGACTCGATTGCTACAGCCCAGCGAATATTCCTATAAAACAGTTAGCGAGACGAGACATCACACCAAACGACCCAACATCACTAATCAGTCTTTGCACCGGGATTACCCTTTTTCAAAAAAATTCGAAAACTCTAAATGTATCTTTTCCGTCTCACCAGAATATGTATATCAGGAATATTCGGGCTGGTAGCTATGAATATGTAAATTAAATTTAAATAATCTCCTTAACGAAATAAAAAAATAATATCTTAACTATACATTGAGTAATTCTAACAAAATCACAATCACTTCGAATAGTGGCTGCAGACCCAGTTTCAAGACTTTCTTTGAGCATCCGACAAACGACACTTTTTGGTTCATTTCTATACACTGTTAAATAAAACAACCTTTCCCTAAATAATCTCTATCTAATAAATAATGTATAGCAAAAATATTATGTGTACAGTCGAAGTGTTTTACATACGAACAATAATCGGGTTGAAAATTATTGAACGCAACCCTTGTCAGAGGTATTAAGGACGTGGTCAGATATTCATACCCCGATTTTAGCTCCTATGTAAATGTTGTTGATTGTACATACGTAACCCAGGATCATAGCTTAGTGAAGGATAGTGGAGCGAGCTGGCAGTTCAATCAAGTGTATTGTCACTATGATACTTATCTACTTATTACGTTCTAACGTATCAGGGCGATTCTCCGAGCGTTTTGACCGCGCGGTTCGAAAATCATTGTTGTCCGATGATTATTTACTACAACAGAAGGACAAATCGTGACAATTTTGATAAAACTAGACTTAGCCTCGGGACTGTCTTTCGGTTTCATAAAAACTTAACTCTTAAGCATCGTCTTTTTGAAGAATATTTACTGAGACGATAATGAAGAAAATAAAACGCCGTAAAAACGCCGAATCGCCCATCAATTCTAGCTACGATCCCGTTCATGTACACCAACATTTTAACCCAATAAACTTGTGAAGTAACGCCAAAATATACATGAATAAACTAGATCATTCCAGATAATCTCTACTAAAAATCCCTGTAACGGTGAGTAAGTCTTGAAACGGGAGCTCGGAGGAGTCCGGGTGCAGCATTACGTTAACCTCAGTGTGCGGTCACACACAATCGCCAGCAAAATGCGCAGTGTCGCCGCCGGCAGACTGCCGTGGCCCGCAGAGTGAGGTAGCTCGAGGCAGAGTCAGGTCGAGTGCAGACCTCGGCATGTATGGCAGTGACGCTTAGTGCGGATAGGGCGGGTTCTTGGTTCCTATCGCTTGCTCGTACGACGGCGGGAGCGCTGCGCATAAAACATCAACATCAGTAAAATAGCATCACATACTAAATTCAATTACTATTTACTATGCTTCGCAGTATCCTTTATTTGTCTGTAGCGCGTCTCTTAAACCTTTACACGTTTTTACCGAATACGTGCGAATCAGTCTGTAGCAATTTTGAAACGCGGTGCAGAAATACGCAGTGTCTAGAAACTACAACGCTTTTTATTACTTAATAGTTATGATTATCAATCTTCGACAGACTTTGCAGAAGTGTAACACTACGTTTACTCTCGCGCGTTGTAGATTTCTGTTACACAAAATTATCAAAGCGCAAAAATGCTTTTCGACGGGTCTAACGCGATAATAGTACATTACTGCAGAGGCCGGAAAGTCAGGGGTTATCGGCCGAGTACACATTACGAGGCTGGCAACGCCTTTTCACGCCGAGGTACCTATGTATAGTGCTTTTCTCAAATATGCAATGAAATAAATTAAAAACACTCCAAAAAATCAATCTTTATTTTCTAGAGACACTAACAGTTAAGTAGACAAAAAATAGAATTACAGAATGAAACATTTCCTATTTCCTTTCCAAAAACTGTTGCAGTACACATTTTTACCGCGAATATTTCGATGAAATATTTTAAATGTGTATTCGTCTAGTTAAATTTGCAATTTAAAATTATTGGAAATTGTTTATAATGTTTTATTTGTTATATTCATGTCGATTATATATAAATAAAACTGCAAAATATAGCAAACATCGTTTATTGTTTTTTTAATGGCTGAAGGCCGTGATGCTGTGTCACAAACAAATGTGGAATGGAAATTTAAACAAAACATCTTGCAGGCCTAGGCCGGCAATGTTTGAATGAAATTCCATTAAAGGCCTCTGGTCTAGCCGCACCGGAAACGAGATACTTCGCGGCCAATTACGGCACGTAATGTCAATATTTCATTGCATGATTGAGAAAATTGTAATTGATTTATGATTTCCGACATTTGCGGACAGTTCTATGTACCAAATATGTATTTATCGAGTCAGACTGATTGAATAACATTTCACTACTCTTTGGGACCGAAAATAAAGACTCCGAAATCAATACTTCGTGACACAACATTTTAATCTACGACTAACTACTCGTGCAAATGTAATATTATTTGGCGAGAGGGTACAGAGACAGCACTCACCCAGAAACCGTATAAAATAAATTACACATACAGCACACACATGCGAGGTTTGCGTACAAACAGTTAGTCATGAATGAAAAGATATCCATGTCTCAATCAATTACGTAACTACTACGTAAAGTGCAACAGTTTTCATTAAGATGTGTACAGGTTATTTAAACAGCCCATCGTTAAAGAAATTACGTGCTTTCAAGTTATAATTAATATAAGGAGACAGTCCTATAGATATGGACCTAATCTCAGTGACTATTGAGTACCTATAGGATTATGTACATATCAAACATAGAGAGAAGTAAAGTGCTCAGATAAATATATATACACGAATCGAGAGTACCCAGAGATGACTTCAAATAACATGTATTTAAAGTTCAGTATACCGGCAATAATATGTGAAATGGGACATGTAAAAATAACTACCTATCTATCTATCAGCCATGGACGTCCACTGCTGACCTCCCTCATAGATCAAACACGCATCCACCGGCTCCCCGCTTGTTTCACGAAAAGGTAGTATAGTATATACCTAGCCAGGAGAACGGATAACCGTTTGGACAGTAAAGTCCTGGACTGGCGACCACGCACGGGTAAGCGCAACGTAGGAAAAATATCTGGCTGGTCTATAATCTGTATAGCAATTTGGTCGTATCAGATATTTATGCGTATCGTCAGCGTTAGGGAATGCAATCTCGTTCTCGCGAGATCTCGTTTTTGCGAGATCTCGGCCTTTTTTAGCGAGACTGATCTCGATCGAAAAATTGGCGAGATCTCGCGAGTTTAACGAGATTGCGCTCGAGCATAAAAACGTTTACTAATAACAGTTGTTGTCAAGTCAACGTGAAAACGTGATTGCGTTCGAGTGTTTTTGTGGTTATTAATGCAAAAAAGAGTTTTCTATGTGATTTACGAGTGTAATAACGAACGATGTCGAAGAATACAGTTTATAGACTATGTGAGATTTGCGTGTGACGCAAACTGATTACTGAACAAGCTTTTTATTTTATTAGTATATCTGTTAATTAATATTTAATTTCTAATAGACCTCTGAGTAGGTATAGTTTTCTTTAATTTTTAATAAGATTTCAATTTTGGTCAACTCAACCACAGAATATTTAATACTCAATTTAGTTACTGAGATTCATTTTTCATTTTAGTTTTTGACTTGTTGTTGTTATTTTATTATTAAAAGACTTTTGTTTTATGTTAGAAGAGAAGACTGATTGTTTATTTTATTTCTTATTTGATTAGATACATGATAGACCAAAGTTTACTACATGAAAGTTTATTGAAAAATGATAGATTATTATTAGCTACGTCATTACGTAAAAGTTTATAAAAATAATACGTTAAAATAAATGTTTATTTCATAACACATCTAATCCTTTTTTTTTTTCTCCTAATGCATTTAAGTATTGTGATCACAATTTGTGATTATTGCAAGAACAAACATACAAAACCGCCAATCTCGCGAGATCTCGAAATTGGCGAGATCTCGCGGTATTCATATTCACAATCTCGCGAGATCTCGCCTGAACCCCAATCTCGCGAGATTGCATTCTCTAGTCAGCGTTTCGGCATATATTATTGCCGGTGACTGTACCAAAACGTAATACGATATCTCCCATTACCTGCCCGATTAACGTCGTCAACTGATGCTATTCATAAAGATGACCTAACTTAAATTACGCCTCGTAGCAAGCCACCTAACATTACGACCAATTTATAGTCGCCTATTTCAACTACCGTACTAAATTAAAACTTCGATGTACAGTTTTTTATTTAATAAAATAATAAAACATAAAGTAAAATATATGTTCTGAAACTCATATGAACTATAGGATACCGAAGCACCGTCGTTGTCAGGTCAAAGACGGGGCGCGAGCGGGGCGCGGGCGGCGCGGCGGCCGCATAGGAGCGACCGTCTCATACTTGGGCAAATTTTCCAGTTCAAACACATCTAGGAAATATACATGTGGTTAGCTCTAAACTAATTCTGTACGTGGATTTCGTAATAACCGTTAAAATAATCGCTAAGTAAACTGAGTAGGACTGCCGTGCTATTGTAAAAGGCGACTTTTTACTAAGGACACTATACATTACTGCAGAAGTACGGGCATAGGCTATACTAGGATCCTGGTATGCCCCGGCCCTGAGACTCCAACTGATACTTTATAGAAGAACCTAAATTTACTGAGACATCTTGCACTTTGCATACATACGGAAACATACTTTAGATTGAATTTTATTAGCGGAAAACGAAATTAATCGAAAATTAAACTTCGATTTTATTCATGCTGGTATTGCTGGTGTTATGTGGCATGCACTGAAATACTACTACACGGGTGAACACAGTATAAGTGTGTTTTATAGCACCCGATTCGAACCCGGGAAAATACAGGAAACAAGCCGTTGCAACGTTTGTATAAGCGCTTTGGATCATCCATTAATTACGTGAGGTAGAAATTAAAAAACAATACCTCACGTAATTCAAAATGACACGCTCCCGTCTTCATTTTTGTCGACACATATCAATAGTACTGTTCAAGTTAATTAGTAAGGGATTTTGTCTCTTCTCAAAATAAGGAATTAACTTCAAATGGGCTAGTTTCCTAGCAGACTAAATCGGCTACTTTTTATGAAGTAATACTCAGATATTTTGCAATTTCACAGAAAATGCGAACAAATGCCGTCACTGGTTCGTATGGTCAAATTGTCTCGTTATTTAATTTTTTTGACAGTTTAAAATCGTTAAAAGCAAGAAAATACATATGTAAGTGAATCTGGATTTATTTTGGAGAAGTTTTGGTAACTGAAATTGACGATTAGCGTTGAATAATTAATTTTTACTACAGGAAAATACCCTGTTGGCAAACAAAATTTCCAACACTGATATGTATCGACACACTTATACATTCGGTGTCAAATACGGTTATTTTCTCGAGTTCGTATCTAATACTGTTCGGACGGCACTAAGGGTCACCTGGCGCACTCCACCCGGGCGGCGGCACGCCGAAGAATGCTGCGTGAACAACCACCAAGCAAACGTTTACATACTTTATGCCACACCTGGCCATAAAGTGGCTTTTCCGCACGCTGCGCGTACGGAAAAAGTCGCTTTTTGGCCAAGTGTACACATAAAATGATGTGGGAGGTAATAAAGAAAGCCCTCGGTCGCATATTTACGTCCCCATCTTGCAGCTCGGGCCGCAAACATCCGCGATCTCGGCCTTCCTTTTTATTACCACCCTAGTTGTGTAATGTACTATTACGTCAACCTGGCCATAAAGTGGCAATAACCCGCACGCTACGCGTCCGGATAATCCCACTTCATGGTCTGGGGGAGACGTAAAATTTTGTACTTACCACGGACGGTAGTAAAGAAAGCCTCAGATCGCATATTTATCGACATTCTTTGTTTTACCGCCCTAGGTAAGTAATGTACTATTATTTAACAAGTATCTTATGTGCAGTGCCGGATTAAGCCAGCGCGAGGTCCGTAGCAAATCATTTCGTCAACATCATCCCTTGTTTAAGGTGATTCGAGTCTGTACAAACATAAAGAGGGTCATTCTTTGCTTCCACGGCATCAATTATGTTCGAAATGCGTTTCATTTTATAGCTTGGTACACTTTATTTGCGCGAAATAACATGAGAACTCTTAAAAGTCAAAAAATATAATTTTAGCAAAAATAAACCACTTCAGTTCCAAATTATGCTAATAGATGGCGCTAACCTCAAAGGCACGTTAATTCAGGTTTTTTGAGACTTGGATGGATTCTAGTTAACCATTTTATTCTATAAGTAGTGTTCTAATATTGGTACTCACCGCTAGCCTCGGGCGCGCTGGGGGCGGACGGGTAGTGAGCCTCGGGGTAGGGCTGCGGGTACGGAGCGGGCGAGTACGGCGCGGCGGCCGGGTACTGCGGGTACCCGCCCACGGGCACGGGCATGGCGGGCCCCGCGTGCGCCGGGTACGGCGCCACCGCCGGGTACGGCGCCGGGGCTTGCGTCGGGTACGCCGTCGCCACTGCAATAACACAACAATGCTATGCTGTATAACTGGCTGAAAACCTTAGGTTATAGTGAAATTGAAAAGCTGCTACAGTAAAACAATAATTGTAACACACACACACACACACACACGCGCGCGCGCGCACGCGAACGCAAACACACACACACACACACACAGAGAGAGAGAGAGAGAGAGAGAGAAACGCGCATTCAATGAAAGAAAATTGTATTAGTACCTAAGTTACCCTTTGATGATAATTTGTTTCTATGTAACATTTTACCTACTTCTTAATTTATTTTGTTTTATAAAAATGTTTAGCATGTACGGCTCTCGCTGGCTCAAAACTCCCGTGCCCTATTCCCAATACCACTACCTCTCTTGAGTTTGGCTCTCAGTCAGCGAAGGTGGTCAAGTACACCACTATTACTATAAGTAACCACATGTGGAAGAGCGGTGTTCTCTTAACACAAGTATCTAGAATACTTAAAAAGAGGCACCAGCACAGATATTGTAACTCAACTTTAGTTATTGAATAAATTATTTTTATTTATTTTTTATTTAATGCTGGGCCGCGCTGAGCGATGCTACGTTGATTGGTGGATTTTATCCTCGCACACCGCGCCGCGACCTCGCACAGCTCTGGTGAAAACGCAGCCTAAAGGCTGTGACTTGTGTGTGTGAAAGGCTAAAGGGTGTGAGCTTAGTAAAGCTACATAGGGAAATTATATTAGATGATTTCCGTTGCAGTACATTTTACATATATTTCGCCCATAAATCTGGAAACTATTGTAACTTTCATTGGTGAATGTGAACTATCATTATCAAAACGGGAATAAATGGTTTTTTAACCAAGAAAATTTTGACTCATGCATACCAAAGAGCATGACAGCCATATAAACCAACTCATATCGGCTTATGTATAGCCTATTTTAAGGTACGCAAGCACTTTATCCAAATATCCATACTGATCTCGAAGAAAACCTATGCCAAAATTACTCCGACTTGGGCAAACGTGCAGGAACTATCGACAAAAGAGACACTATGCGGACAGTAAAGGAAACTTATCAGGCCTGGAAAAAAACTTTATGTAGTATAGTAAGTCGTGGACTAACGTTAATCGTCCATCATCGCGACATTAACGGCGATTCCCGTTAATTTGGCCCCAGCATGATAGAGTACAAGATTCGGATTGGCGGCACCATTGGCAGCAACTTTTTTAGGTCACGTTCTCTAGCTCGAAGAGGTGATGGCTGGAATACGCAGCGTGGATTAGCCACGACAAGATGGTCTGAGAACTAAGGTCGCTAGAAGTCGACGGAGGCAAAATAGCGTGCGATGCGATCGTTCGTTATGGAAGTCTAGACTAGAACAAATACATATATGTGTGTATAGTTGAGATACTTACCGGGGTAGGGCGCAGGCGCGTACTGCTGCTGAGGATACGGCGCCGGCACCGTGTTCGGAGCGGGGGGCACGGGGGGCGGGGCTATGGAACAATACGTTCACATATCAACTCGATTATACTCTACTAAAAATGTATTAACAGACTATTTTTTTATTTAAAATTCCATTAAAATCTAACTAATATAAGATGCAAAAATCACCTATCACACTTAACTTAAACTCTATCGCCAAATTCTTTGTTAGAATTTATTATTTGAAAGTATAGTCAGCCTCAAAAGTAATTGGTCACTTTAGTTCTCAAAATCAAAATCAAAAAATCAAAATTCTTTATTTTGCGTAAAAATGTGGTACATAAGGTATAGGGTTTTACATTGTTTGAGGTTTCACACATTTTACCAGCAACTGGCATGCAAAATATTAGTTATTAGAGAAAAAAGCGAGTGATAAATACAGTTATCGTCCATGATCCATTATCAAATTAACAGTAAGATGTACGCTATAAAGTAAATAATAAATGTTGAATAGTAATAAGTCACAATCAATTACAATTTTGCAGCATACTTAGCAATGAATTTAATGTCAGCGATATCAGATAATATGTAGGAATTGAAATGTCAGAGTATATTATATTCGAATATGGATAATTACAATTAGACACACTTATTTGAAATATTCAAAATATTCACTTACAGAGTAAAAACAGTTTTGCACTAACCAACGTTTTAATTCGCATTTAAATGTATTCAAAGGTAGGTTTTTTATATCTCCGTGTAAGGTATTATAAACAGAAATAGCCATACAATAAGTGTTCCTACTATATAGTCTTGTTTTCTTTACTGGCATTACCAAACGATTCGGATCTCTTGTATTAAAGTTACATGTGTCTTTACGTGTCTTAAATAGTAATGGATTTGTTTTAACAAATAAGCAGATTTCATAAATATACATGCATGGCACAGTTAACAAATTTAGATCCTTAAATAATGGTCTGCAAGAAGTTAAAACATCTACGTTGCATATTGACCTAATACACCGTTTTTGTGCCAACAGTGCTTGACTTGCGTGATACGAGTTACCCCATAAGAGGATACCGTAACGGAGCAAAGAACATACATATCCATGATACGCCTGTATTGCAACATTTTTGTTGCAGATTTTCGTTAATCGCCAAAGAGCATACGAAAATGAATTTATTTTGCTACATAACTTGTCAATATGTTCATTCCAGGAGCATTTGTCATCTACTGTTATTCCCAGAAATGTGGTTTCAGAGGACTCTTTTACCGCTTCATTTGCATAGGTGATTCTCAAAGAGCGTTTTTTGCCGTTTTTATTTATAAACTGTACGAATGTGGTTTTACCTATGTTAGCCTTTAAATTATTTTTGCGTAGCCAATCCATGATTTTAGAGACAACCTCATTTATATCGTCATTATATGTTTGTACATTGTCACAAGGTTCTGCGGCCTGGTACTAAATTGCCCAGCTACTTTTGAGGTTGTCTGAACAGTCAGCGTCAATTAGTCTGTAGCATCCAAAGCGATATATACCTAAACCGAAGACAAGGTCTAAGATGGGAGCACGCTAGACTGTAGTGGTTGGTGATGCTGACAACGCGTGATTTAAGGGCGGTTCTAGGCGCTTAAAGTGTTAATAAAACAAAGATCTATTTCAACTTATCTACTTTCAAAATTAAACCGTTAATCCATCACACTGAATTTGGGAAATTAATAAGATTGAACTTGGGACAAAACGGGCTATATTATCTATATTGTAATCTTTATTGATTGTAACTATTGACGATCACATATCACATTTACATACTATTGTGGATTAAATAAATCTAATCTAATCCATCCGATACACCAATTGCAATGGCTAGGCGTCCGAGACTCACCTGTCACACAACAAAGCTGCTCACAAAAGTCTTTCAAGTTGATAGAAATTTGATTCCGTTCTTTTCTTCTACTAATATATATACTGGCCCTATACTCCGAAACGCATCTTTCGATGTTCGTATCCTGCTGCTTTACACTCAATGTTCTATGACAACAGAGCGAGAGCCACACAGACACAGACCTGTGTCTGTGTGGCCATCTGGCACGAGATGAACTTCGAGGCGTTCCGGAGTGCTGCTGTGCCGTGGCGTCCATAGTCAGATTCCCGTCGCCTTTGTCCTACTCTTGAACAAAAAGTAAGCCAAATTCGCTTTAACTTAGCCATGGAAAGAGTTGACGCCACGCCACTGGTACACACTGGTACTGGTGTATTCAAAGGTCAAAAATTTCACGGCAAAATATAGCACTGTCGCAATATAGCTAGTGTTAGAAGCATTTTGTTTATCGATATCGATGATTATTTATTATATGAAAAGAAATTCATTCCGATAAATTTTCAATATTTTATAATTATTCGTAACAACAGTCTTAAAATATAATAAAGTATTGAAAATTCACCGCCGCGAATTTCTTTTCATATAATAATCATCCAGCTTGATACCGTCCCATCCACTCACAATCACTTGCTTTTAGGTAGCTGTAGCTACCTGACAAATCCCTTATTTCTATAGCCATAGAATTGTACGGAAAATAGCAAGCAATTCAGTGACTATGTATTGCTGTGAATATTTCGCCCACTGTGTAGTACTAATGGTACTCACGCGAGAGTACTTGTCCCTGGTTCTTGCGGCGGCGGCAGCAGCAGCCCAGCAGCACCGCCAGCAGCGCTAGCAGCGCCAGCGCCAGCAGAACCGTGCCCGTGCTCATCACGCCGCTCTGTTAACACATACAAGCGTTATACTCTACACACTAAAACACACACATGCAAATACGCGAAATGGGGTAGTAGCACATAGTTTTGGGATACAGTACATAATTCCAAAGAGTTAAAATCTCAAAAACATTCCACCGATTTCATTATTTCGAAACCTATGTGGTAGCGAAAGACTTTCTATTACACCGTCTACGGCAAAATAACCATTCTGTAAGTAGATAATAGTGTCCGAAATTGTAAAATTTCGGAAAAATGATGCTTTTGGAATTACGGCTCTGCGGCATTTTTGAGTGTTCTAATTTTTTTGTTATCCTTTATTCATCTTTACTTTTCCTTACTTTCCTTAGCAGTACACTCTGTAAGACCACATAAGACACGCCTGTCCCTCTTAAAACGTAAAAAAGGACTCCATGCGTGTCTCGATCAGTCTCACCGTAGGATGACAGGTCTAAAAATACACACAGGCCTGTGTTAACATACTCTTCTCATGCGCTCACACATCTCCTTTTCTCATAGACAGGTATACCTCTCGACTTATTAATCCAGCTCATAGTCTTGCCTATAATAAAACCAAACCCAATCCGTACTTGCAAACAATTTGCCACCCACAAGCCGATGCTACTCGGCACCTAATTGATGCCTACCTAATACGGAATGCCCTCCTCATAAGAGTCTATAACTTATTCAGGACATGTCACGCCTCACTATGGTACGTCATTACGGTTAACCAACACAATTACTGCGGAGGCATGTGTAGAGAAGTATTTAATTTTATTTCCTGTGCATAAATTCCAACTGTATAGTGTACTGACATTTACCGCATCTTCAAATACGTTATTCCCGTTATTGTGCCAGGGGAACTCTTTACCTGGATATAAAGTATCCTATGTTTCAATCCATGCCTTGATTGGTCTACCTGCATGCCCAATTTCATCTCAATCCATTCAGTTGTTACCGCGTTATTTAAACTGCCAGTCATCCATAAATCATCACAAACTTTCACTGTGAGTGTACTAAACCTCTTCAAAGGTAGCAATTCATATGACCCACGTAAGAATCGTACGCGCAATTTTAAACATCAGTGATAATTTTGTTATCTAAATTGCATGTATGGAACATCTGGTATAAATTCATGTCAATCCCTCTTTAACATAAGCCATATGCACACATGCCAATAAATCCACCTCGAGCATAAAATATGAAACAGAGTATTCCGCCATTACTCATTAGTCATTATAATAATAATATGCAGGTATGTATAAATGTGATATATATAAGTTTCATGATTGAATCATCACTGTGAAAGAGGTATAAACAAGTGCACTTAAGAATTAGCACCAATGAAATAATAAATTGCCCTCAATAGTTATTTCAATACATATTTGGGCATTTCTCCAGAAATATGTCTGCGGTCACCTCATTCATCTGGCCCTTTTTCATACTAAATGTATGGAGACAGATGAATGAGTCGCAGACATATTTCTGGAGAAATGCCCATTTCATTGACTGGCATTAACAAAATAAATTATTCATTCAACTACGTTAACTATTTACCTACAGAATTTGAATACTGTTTTGCTTTGTCTTACAAACAATTTTTACAGATTTTAGTATATCCTATGAAGCAGTTACACATTAGTTGCCACTAAACTAATTTAAAAACCTTCACATTATTAAAAAAAAAACATATATATTGAGAATTGCCAAAATATAATAGATACCTAGGTAGAATTTGCATCTAATACAGTTTATTTAAAGTTTGATTCAGTAAAACACTAAAACCTAATATTTTAAATAGTTAAGAATTGTTGCATAATAAGTAAAATTCAACTTACATCATCCTGTGCAATCTAGGTCAGTACACACTAAGGCTGCGTTTCCACCAGGGATGTGCGAGGATGCATAGCGAGGGATTTGTTTGTCATGAACCAATAGAGACAGCTCAGCGGAGTGAGGATAGGTAAATTAAGTGTTTCTATGGTTCATGACAAACACATCCCTTGCTATGTATCCTCGCACATCCCTAATGGAAACGCAGCCTTATTAACTAGTTTACTAATATTGCTATTGTTTAACAGTGCATAACACTACAACACTCTATTACACTATATCGATACCTTTAGACTCAAAGGGCGTAAACGCCGCAGGTTCTAATGGCGTTTATGCCCTTTGAGTCTAAAGGTATCAATATTATTCATAACTGTTACTAGGACTACTCTCAATGGAAAAATTATATGTTTAAAATTTGGTACACCACAGGAATAAGTTATAACTTGCACAAGTAACTGTGTGGGTAACCCTACATATATAGGGTGATTTGAAATTCGACGTATTCCTTGAAAGGAGTTATTCTATAGCTTATTTGCAATGATTTAAGTCCAATCAACCAGGGGTCAAAACTCAATGGTTATCAAGTTATTTGACTTTTAACTTTTTTTTTAAAGATCTAAACCTGTTAATTGATAAAAAACTACTTAAATTAGGAATGAAAAAATTCAACATCTAATAGTCAATAAACGGCTGATTAAGTAAAATCCAAAAGACAACCAAAACCTTTTTAAAAATTTTACGAATAAAAGGATTTGAAGTCAAAAGTTTTTAGATTTTGTTCAAATTTTGTAATTCTTCGAGTCATTACTTAAAAAACATTATGACACTTCGCGTACAAATTACAAAACTTAAACTGTTTCATAATAAATAATAAACAAAATCACAATTAGCAGTTTAAGATCGAAAGGCGGCTTTAAAAAAAAAGTTAAAACTCAAATAACTTGATAACCATTGAGTTTTGACCCCTGGTTGATTGGACTTAAATCATTGCAAATAAGCTATAGAATAACCCCTTTCAAGGAATACGTCGAATTTCAAATCACCCTGTATACTACATCTACATATATAAAAGTGACCAAAAATATATAGGCTTTGTCAAAAGGGAGCTATTTAAGTTTTATATTGCAACAACCCTTGTCTGTTCTGATGTTAACTTTGTAATATCATTTAAGGAACTACTTTATTTTCTTAAATGTTTTTCATCTTGCAATGCTCCACCCTCAAGTATAAAATATGTTGTAAGGTTTTATGTGGATAATAATTAATATTTATCTTTCAAATGAAATCTGAACCAACCATAATGATGACATTAACATGATTGATAAACATTCTTAACATCATTACTAGTGTAAGAAATGAATTCCAGTGAAATTCTGCAACATGAATGAGCCTCATATATTTTTGGTTAGCCTTTAGAAAGTATTGTGTAAAAATATAGCAGAATTATTCCCCCTATGTACAAAATTATTCCAAAAATTGTAGCTGATGGAGGATGAAGGTACCAAGGTAGCCAAGGGAATGGAAACACTGCTAGAGGGGTCAATAGATTGATCTCTTGAGAATGACTGCATGTCAAACAAATCATTGTGATGCTTCATAATGTCCTTCACATAAAAATTAGTATCCACCATCACCCTTCATGTCCTGTAATTCACATTTGGTCCTTAGAAGACTCATGTTCTAATATTAGCCTCTGAAAATTATCAAAAGGACAAATAGGCTAGATATTACATAGTGTGTGCGCTATTATGTCAAATGATTTCATATAATAATCGTGGAGCGACAATGAATTAGGTTCCGTTTGCTCACCTTGTAATGGTCAAAAAAATGGTCGTGTGACATTGCGCGTGATACCCTGTTCAGTTGCACTAATACTGAATAGAACAGCCCATCGAGACCACTTCCAACGAGATAAACTTATCAGATTAGTCATCAGGGACTTACCGCGTCATGGGGAAAACACAATAAATACACAAAACTCAACACCGCGATTAAGGGCCACAGCGTAAATATTTCGGAGGTACTTGTTGAAAGAAAACTTACCTGCAATGCACAAATAATTTAGACGTTTGCAAGCGATGTGTAAACAATTGATCTACCTTGTTATTGCAGCACCCAACAGTTTCCGTGCCCAATATAATAGATTGTTGTTCGCTTCGCAAACGCAAAAATCACAATGACATTTGATTGACAACTAGAAATGGAGAGGCGGAGCTTACCGAATGTTTAGAAACCATAACCCATTAACCAATTATTAGCGTTAAATCATTTCTAACTGATAATAAACCCTTTATATTCATAAAGCGAGGATTTGTGAATCAAAAACATTGCTAAATTCAACAATGACACAACATATCAGGTCTATTTTATTTTATTCTTTTTATTTTCGTATACGCGTTGAATAGAAAGGAGAACGTAGGTTCTGAGCGCACTAAAAAACGTTCAGAAGCGGTTAGATACTATGAGGATTGCTTTTTCTGAGTTACCTCCAGGCAGGTTCACACGGAAGATTAATCTGAACGAAATATCATTGATGTCTAGTTGGTCTAGTCTAGTATTTCATATGTAAGGACAGGGTATTCTTAGAATTATTCTTTTTTCATTTTGGGTGCTTTTGTCGAACGGCAAGAATCGTACTAGGCTGAACAGACAGCTTGCTTATAACTTTTCTGGACGTACACTCTTAGCGTACACTATATGCCAATGTCAAAATTAAACTTAAAAACTATAAAGTAACCTGAAAGTTCTGAATAACAATTCACTTTATTGGTTTATTTATTGACCAAAGTAGTAATTAACGATGTACCGCGTCTTGTGCATGCGACTGCTAGCAGTACAAGTCCCGGTGGATGCGCGTGCGTTGCATCATGCTGCTCCGTTGTTCGCTGCTGCCAAGAAAACAACATCCGCCGCTGGAGGTACTATCATACTAGAAACAATAGCTGTATTATTTCTATGATTCTAATAGTATTACCTGTATGTTCAACTAGTTACGTTAATCAAGTGAATTCCATTAGTAAATCAATTATAGGGATGAAGTTTATCACTATCATATAACCTACATTCTATTCTTGACAAACCATATTATATTATCATACTACATTTATTCTCTTATTCAAATATCAACAAAAAAAAGTTAAGGCTATATAAATAAATACAAGTAACCATATTTACTTTATATTCACATGGTGTTATATGAAAATAAAACTCATCTGTCTCCTATGTGGCTTCACTTGCAGGCGTTATGGGACTGGGTAAAGGAAAGAAGAAGCTAGGCAAGCTGGGTACCATGGAGAAACGAGAGCTGCCTGTGGAGACTGACCCACACAAGCTTGTCTCACATGTGTGTGGAGCCAACATCTATACCACAGGAGAAGATCCCAAGGTAAAGGCTGATAAGTGATGATACTTGTAAGGTGTGGAGTGAGACAAACATAATTAATTTTGCCCTGGGTATGATGGACCGTATGAAAATTCCATACAAGCATTTGTCTTGCCCCGGTGTTTTTGTCTTATCCCACCTGACCTTATAGAAATTAAATATGGTAAGAGCAGAGGTTCAAGGTTAAAATTAACTAAAGTGATGTCCATAATACATTGCCCCTTATTGTATTTCAGTTGGGCCCAGACAGCGAATACCCAGATTGGTTGTGGGAGCTCCGTACTGGCCCTGCACCACCCCTAGAGACTATGGATCCGAACACAAAGGCCTACTGGCTGCGTGTGAGAGCAGCTGGCATGCGACGTAATAACAAGCTGCGCTCATTACGCAAGTTTTAACCTATCCTGCATTTCAAACGTCCGAGGCTTCTCTTGGGTAATAAATTTCTTATGATTTATTTCCTAAAATATTATCAGTAAAACAAATGTCACCTGATATTATATGGCATGACTGAGTCTGACAATATTTCATAAGGAGCATTCTGTTATTTTATTACCTACTAATTTTGTTTAGAGAAAGCCAGAAAGGCCTCTAGTTATAATTGAATATGTCTGCCTCTATAATCCATGCTGTGTTACAAATCAAGAGTTTTAATATCAGAAGTTGAGGTGACTTCTGTTTTGCAGTGATAGGTAATTCATTGTGGACTATTGACATGTAATAATTAAGTAGGAATTGTAAATAAAGTGTTAGGTTTTATAATGATGTATTTACCTTTCAACCCTGCAACCTACCATGGGTATTGGGTACCTAGCAGTAGCGTGGCGTCCAAAGAACTCGATTCCTACCGGCTTGGCTAATATCAGGCTAATATTCAAGCACCTTATTCTACAGCTCTTAAGGAAAATGTATGGCAAACCTGCACCGGTTTGCAAAATCTTAAGTTACTAAAGGATGTAGGTAAATGATTTTGTTGGATGTATTTATTCGCTCATTCCCAAAATACCGCATTCCTAAATTACTTGATTTTTAAAATACCAGATTCTCGATATATCTGATTCTCCATATACCAGATTCCAAAAATAATACATCCAACAAATCATTTAGATCCTTCAGTAACCTACGATTTTATAATCTAGTGTAACGGGAATGTGGTAAGACAGGAATCTGATATATCAAGCGAACTATGGCACTGATCCCACTGCCGCCGAGTAAAGTTGGCCGAGTAACTGTTCATTGCGGGCTGACCGGGCAAAGTGTGGTCAATCGACCTTTCCAGATCCGCAATATAATGCTACTCGCCCAACGTTACTCGCTTACTCGCCGGCGGTGGGATCAGTGCCTATAACTGGATACAGCTAACAGCGCACAAGTATTCTGTATTATATAAATACACTTCTGCATAATGAGAATTTTAGAAAGAGCAAAATTATAGGATAGGAATGCTACTGTTTTAAGATAAATTGTGTTCCCATGTTGTTGCTGTTAAGAGAAACGAGTAAAAAGTATTAACATTGTATATTAACAGTTCCACATTTTTTGTTACAATTACATTTTACACAATAGATGCATATATTTCACGAAACATGCGGTTCACAACACGATTTTGCAAGGCCAAATTCACTGCTCCCTAAATGTCCTGGCCAGATTAAACTTCAGCAACATCCCAACTTCTCCAAATCGACTTATATCCATTGCAACAGCGTCAATTTAGGTATTTTAGTTGGTTTTGTAAAGGTCCCACGGCGCCCGTTCAGAACCTATGCAAGCCGTCAATAAAATTAGGCTAAATCTGAAAAGCAACGGTACAGTAATTTACAATAAGGTTTAAAAGATCTACACAAGTTATTACTCCTGCCTAAATATTAGGTTTCTAAAGGGGACTCGAATAAGTAGCCTGGTTCCCCAAATAAACGAAAAGAGGATTGAAATGTTTAGTTTTATAGTTTGATACATTTTGTTTTTGTCTGCGCAAAACAATGCGAAGTCCCAAAAACACAAAGACATGCAATCGGCCATTGATGCGCCAGCACCATCTATTAGCATCATTCGAAACCGACAGCAAATTAATGAAACTATAGGTAATTTCACGAAAGTTGAGGCCACGCACACATCAACACTGTCATGTAATGACAGCGGGATTTTGAAATTACTGTTCTTTTTTCGTACCGATAGCAGGTTCAACAGTGAATTGCAAGATAGACCAAAAAGTTTGTTTAAACTATAGCCTTGTGTTTATTACTCACTCATTCATTTTGCAATGAGTACTTCATGTAGCTGTGTGTGTAATCATTCACCTCAACTCTCGTGAAATTACCTATACGAACAAACACATTTCAAAATTGTTGATATTAAAGTGGATTGTTAACCTATTTTGTATTTGTATGGCGAACCCGGTTACTCGAATCACCTTAATGTCATGTCATGACGAGTAATTTGGCAGGAAACTTACGGATGACCTGATGTGACTCCACGCAACAATTGACTCGGCTTCCTTCGAAGGCTCAGGACTCACAGGCAGTCCATGGTGTCTTCCTTAACGATCATAGGCGCCACATACGTCCCATGATGTATGCCAAACGAGTAAGAGTAAGGATTCTGCAATATAGCACAGCATATAATTTCTTAATCGTAATGGTGTTGACAAAGAGATTAGAGATAGAATTCGATTACGTATCATAGTAACCTACAATAATAACTGAAGAGACGAAACAGATGCCTTATGGGTTACTAGCGCGGCTGACTCGCGCTGAGACATGATTGTGTCGCTGGACCATTTAACTAAACTACATATAAAGTCTCCTACACACTATGCCGGCGGGTTTTCAGCGATTGGGTATGCCGTTGTCATATTCAGACCGCGAACCATACTGGTGGAGTGCCGGCAGTTCGCTTGTGTGGCAAAACCGACGGGATAGCCAACGGGTATTTGTGCCGTGGCATGGCATATGCGCAAGCTTCTTTGCACCACACAGCCATCTAAGGCTACACGTGAATCAAGCCTTAAGGCTACAGATTTTACCTTCTTAACGTTGTAGAGGTTAGGCGGGTAGGCTGCGGGCCCCGGTGTCTTGGTGCGTGCCCCATAGCCGAGCCGCGCGCCCAGCGAGTAAATCGGAGGCCTGCACCACACCCAGAGGTTAGATACTTCTAAGTCTAATCCATTAAGGGGTTAGCAATTTTAAAATCGCCAGATATCGCTTTAAATGAACGGAGTGAACATCTTTATTATCTATGAAATATAAATTTCCCAAATATCCCCATTACCTAGGTACCTACTACAGAAAACCTAACTTTTGAAGCGGAAGAGCGGAAAATGGTATCAGATCCCGTTCTTATAGGAGTAAACTGGAAGTACATTACCTATTCCTGGCGCTAAATTTCAGAGGGGTGCAAAAATACAAGTAGGAGAGTGCCACAATGCCTCACAGTTAATTGGATCTCTAGGGCTGATTTTAGGGACACCAGATGTTAAGTTTACTCCTGTTTGTAGAGTCGAGAATCTGTACTGGATATCATGTCACACAACAAGCGAAGTCGACATTAATCTAAGTCGCTGACCTGGTCTTGTAAACGTCTTGGTTCTGCTGGTAGTAGACGGCCGGCCCCGGCGACTTTGACTTGAGGTTGAATCCGGAGCGCGGCGCCATAGTGTACGCGGGTGAGCCGGGTCCTAGCCGTACCGCGTACGCATTGGGCGCCGGCACTACGCGCTTCACGGCGTACCCGAGCCGCGCACCCATGGAGTACATCGGCGCGCGCGCCGTCTGCGGCGGGCAGCGCTCCGGCGCGTGCGCGCCCGGTCCCGGCGTGCGCAGTGTTGACCGCACAGGGAATCTACGCACGATGTTCCAGTATGTAATCTGCCTTGCACGTGTCATTAATTCAGCCGGGTCTACGGGAGAAGTGACTGGATGTCGCTGTATCATACCTACTGTATTACCATAGCAAAGTATTACCGTCATCCAAGACAAAAGCTAACTTTGCTAAAGCTTAACCCAGGCTTTCTCAAACTGTGTGTTGTGACTCTCCGAGGAGTCGCGACACTGTCCCAGGGGCGTCGCGACACGAGAGATTCAAGTCGCCGTAAGTTAAACCTAGAACGACCCGCACGTATCTTGGGTTACAAGGACGTCGCAAAAAGTTCACAACCTACCAAAGGAGTCGAAGTAAAAATAAGTTTGGGAATCCCTGGCTTAACGAATGATACGTTCAACACCATGCCACTACTAAGTACTTACTTACCTACCCATGTATAGACACAATCTTTAATTTATAACTCCTATGATATGATAACGCTCTAATGAGAGTGTTTAGAAATCATAAACCCACCAGCTAGCAGCAGGGTGGCGAAAGGTCTTTTTGACAGTAGGCGTCAAGATCCACCAATCACACCACTTGATTTTGACATCTACTGCCAAATAGACCTTTCGCCACCCTGCTGCCAGCTGGTGGATTTCTGATTTCTAAATACCCTCATTTGTAAAGAATTTTCAGTTGAATCTTAAGGTATAGGTAAACTTGCTGTATGATTCGACCTTAGATGGATGCTGAATCCCGAATCAAAGTTCGTGACGTTTATGAGGCGTCTAACCTGGCTCCGAAACTCCAATTGGGCGAGGAGACGACGCCGTCGCGCGTCACGCGGTCGATGCGGTACGACGGCCCCGGGCCGATCTGTTTGGGGCACCAACCGAGGCGGGAGCCAAACGAATACATCGGTGCGCGGTCGCGCGACGGGTCGTGCGACGGATAGCCCACAGTCGTCGGCAGCCGGTACGCGCCGGGACCCGGCCCTGTGATAACCAATCCTCAGCAATCCGTGGGTAAAATGCTCATAACCCTATGTATAATTCAGCTATTGTACCTATTGTAGCACTAATTTAAGCATTATAAAGGCTATATAAGCTATTATACAGCATGTGTGTTGTATAAAACAAATCGTGTCGCCCGTTCTGAATACAGGGAAACAATGTTGAGCTCACCAGGTGGCATTTAAGTTAATAGGGCGACGTGTATCAAAAATAGAGTCACAAAATAATTTGTCAGGACGATGCGATCACAGTGTATTTTATACCGACGTCAAAAAAACAGAGTAGTTTCTCAATTTTTTTTTATCAGTTTGTTGTCAAAGAACTCTGTCAGGTCAGGGGCCTGATTCATTGCGCGGTGTTAATCGGTAGCGATCAGAAAAAGAACGCGTAAGTACGCGTTAGGTATGCGATAAAGAGAGACGGTTGGATGCGGGTCAGGTCCGTCGGATCGTCGGACCCAAACGACAGTTTTGGTAGATAGAGAAGCTTCTGTACGTAGAGGTACTACCTAATACTTAGGTATTCTGTGACTCTGCCACTTCACTTTATAAACTGATTTGGAAAATTCTTTACAAAATCCAGTTCTGATGATGAGATCCAAGACTAGGCTGCTACGCGCTTACGTGCTTAGGGCTGCCATCATCTTAAATTTGACACCTAGGATAAAAAGCGTAAATTCCCGGATTATGGAACTCAAAACCCGGACACGTCAACAGCAACGCAGTTTTTTAGCATTACCTAGCTAAAAGCATTGTACATTAGCTCTCGCGGGCCGCGAGTAACAAACCCCGACTACAAATTAAACCCCGCCCGGACGTTCCCTGGACGCTCTCTAAACTAGGACAAATCCGGTGAAACCCGGACGAATGGCATCCCTAGCTATGCTATGACTGATAGGCTAAAAAGCTCAATGGGAGAATGTTTTGAGAAAATCGGCTTTTCGTAAATTACAAAAAGTCCATATTCCGAAGAGTCTCACTGAGATGCGGTTTTTCGGCTTATCAGGGCAGTAAAGGGAACTCCTCAAATATTATAGGCACAAGTATAGTACTTTTTAAAGTATCCCGTGCATTTATGCTAGTCTAGGTTCGTAGTGATCCAATGTGTGAAGTCGGTTTTTTTAGCTAATATCCATGATAGCCGTCAGTTCTATTCTAGTAGGTAGCCGCTCTAATGGTAATAAAAGGGCGGTAGTGCTGGGCCTCCAGTATAGCATTTTAGTAATGGAACAGCGTATACGATCGACACTTGACAAATCAGCTAGCATGTAGAGAACCTCTAACGAATACTGTAGAAAAAAATGAAGTGTACTCACCCAACGGTTTTTTGGACATTTTGAGTATAAAACAGAGAACTAAAGAAACACGAAACTGGGATTTTGCGACATAAATTAATTTTTTCTAATAATTTTCACTAGAATTTTGACAAGGTTCGGGAGGCTACGAAACAAGTGAGTTACGCGTCATCTGTTGACAACTAGAAGTATCTTACGTGTAGGTTGTATTGTTGCGCCTAGTGTCTATAACTTTACATGGACTAAAAAAAATAAAACGAGGCCTGTTTCATGTCTTGCCGCTACTTGTACTCGTCACTTTCTTGATGAGGTAATAAACATCATCAGCCTGTGTCTTAAGGTGGATTTAGACCAAACGAATTCTAACAGATTCTAACCCCACTCTACCAAATTCTTTGTGTGTACACAAAGAATTTGGTAGAGTGGGGTTAGAATGTGTTAGAATTCGTTTGGTCTAAATCCACCTTTAGAGCAACACGTGTCCGTGTTGCTCTAAGGCCTGTGTACGTCCCAAATTGGGACTCCCAATAAAAATAGACTTCAAAAAAGAAGAAGGTTACCTACCAGTTCATCGGAATCTTTCATTTTAATGTGCATTCCCCGATTACTCGAAAACGGCTGGTCCTATTTGGAATAATCTCCTAAGTGGTCCGATTGTAACCAGGTTTTCACCAGAATCGAGAGAACTCTTCAAATATTATAGGCACACCTATATCGATCTGCGTAATTTTCATAGTAAAATGCAAATAGACTACCTAGTTAGAAGTAGGTGGGTTATTTTAATTTTATTTTGACATAAAGAAAACAAGCATTCGTTTTAATTTTAATACGCTTTATTTAAATATAAACAACAAGATTAAAAGGATGCCATACTCAGAAATACTTAGCATATAATTCGACAGAAAACATATGAATACAAATACATCATGGGAAAAGTGCAGGAGATTCTCTCATTTCAATGGATCTTGATGAAAGCCTTACTCGCCTTCATATGAATTATTGTAACAATTATTAACAATCTAACGATGCGCCAGGACATGGAACACCATTTCTGCGCGCAAAATTCGTTTATGCCACACCTGGCCAAAAAGCGGCTTTTTCCGTACGCGCAGCGTAGACATAAAATGCTGTATACAACACGTGAGGTAATAAAGAAAGTCCTCGATCGCATATTTACGTCCCTCGCCTACGGTTCGGGCCGCAAACATCTGCGATCTCGGCCTTTCTTTGTATTACCACCCTAGTTGTGTAATGTACTAATATTATTTTATTCCGTAACCGCGACACAAATTTCAAAGCGCTCAATTAGTAAACATGAATATATTCCGAACGATGCGTGGCAATGCACACGGTACAACAGGGGCCCGTTTCACGAAGCTACAAGTTACAAATTACAAGCGGAAGTCTCTTTCTATCAAAAGGTATTGAAAAGAGACTTCCGCTTGTAACTTGTAGCTTCGTGAAACGGGCCCCAGGTCGCGCAATGTCGTGACCAGGCGGTAAAACCAGGTATGTTCTTCCCGCGCAAGCTGATGATGTTGCGTGAACATGACTAACGTCTTAAGGGGCATTTGTCCAGAAATATGTCTGCGGTCACCTCATTCATCTGACCCTTTTTCATACTAAATGTATGGAGACAGATGAATGAGTCGCAGACATATTTCTGGAGAAATGCCCTAAGGTGATTCCAGTCGGTCGATTTTCCATACAAACAAAAAATGGGTAAATTATTTCCTTCCAGGACATCAATAGCAACATTATCGTGATGTAGGCAGGTTCACTCTCTGGAAGAATAAACCGTGTTATTGTTCCGGAGCTCAACAAGTCGTGTATTTGTAATTCCGCCTCTATGTGAAGTGCGCTAGATCGGGATTTCTAGTGAAGCGGCGTATACTGGCGCGGGCGCAGTGGCGCGCTCTCTAGTCCTCCACACTCGCACGCCTCCGAGTCCTCGTCTTCAGGCGTGCCGGCTCCCCACTGTTGACCACAGCACAAGTCAGTAAATACAAATTAGTAATTATACGCCTAGTATCCCTACATCACCAGTCCTTTCTTTTGTTGATTAGCAAAACCTTTACAGATACCACACACATACCACACATCGTCTATCTAGTTAATCTAGTATCTACATTGTTATCTACCGTTCACTTAACTCTTTGTACACTAAAGTAGGGCTTACATTTAATTACATTTCGTAATTACATTTCATAGTATTTTCTGCCTATCTAGATAGGCAGAAACTACTCTGAAATGTAATTTTCACCTTCTGCGTGCTTAATCTGTCTTAAATGAGCGCCTAGCAGACGCCGAGTCTAGCCGATTGGTTCACTCGGTGACGTTTAAAAATTAATCGCGCAAGTAACAAAACGCTAGCTGTCTCTTTTTTTCATTATTGTAACTATGCCATCTCTTTTACGCAATCTGTTAATATGTGTGAGTATGTAGACCGTACAGTGAGGTACGAATGTGTGCTGCTGCTTTCTTGGAAGCATATTTCTCAGCCGGCGAGTATGCGTATAACGTATCTTCTTTTAAAATATCATTGGCGATAAAAGGCCGGGCGGTACAGTTCTACTAATATTTTTTTAAAAAGTGAACTGTCGCCTGTCACTGTCATTGTGGTACGGTACTCAGTTTTGCAGTGTTGCCAATTTAGCAGTTTCAGTGCTAAATTTAGCATAATTTGGACTGGTTTAGCAGATTTTTTTTACATTTAGCAGTTGGCATAATTTTTGGCATAATTTTGTAAATAATGGAAATGTTACCTGTTAGTGACAAACACACAGATAAATGGTAAATTTAGAAACATACAAGTTGGTGATGTGATAACATAAGTTTGTAAAATGACCTTCGATTGCATGGTTGACATTGTTGACAATAATATAACTATCAAGTTTATTATTTATCTTTTGGTGTGCAATGACGTAGTATTGTAAGTCGTAATAAAAGCGTAAATTTTTTGCCACTTTCATTTTTAACATATTTTACTATGATTGTTTGTATGCTGTAGTAAAAAAGTGAATTTGGTTTAATATAAAAAAAAATGTCGATTAACACATTGACATTCTTAATTATAATTTTTTTATTTAGCACATTTTTTAACAGGATTTATCAAGTTTTAGCATAATTTTAGCAGATTTTCAACAAAATTTTAGCATTGAATGAAATTCAGAGTTGGCAACACTGCAGTTTTGACATTTTGTTTGCATCATTGAGGCATTTATCCATTCAACATTTGTGTTTTTGTGTTTCCCTTAAAAATGTGGACACAAAAAATTACGCTTGCGCTTATTGAAGATATTCGTCTCAATCCATGTCTGTGGAATACACAATCTGAAGACTACAAGAACCGGGTAAAAAAAGTTGCCGCTTACAAAGCTTTGGGGACAAAATATGGCGTGAATGGAAAGGAGATTGAGCAAAAATTTCACGCGTTGAAGAACCAGTTTCGAAGAGAACATAAGCGACTGGAGAAACAGGAAGAAGGCTTATCTCCGAAGCAAATACATTGGTTTGGATATGAACCCTTAAGGTTTCTGCTTCACAGTTGTGTAAAACCTAGTCAGGAAACTTTTAACACTGAACTGGATACACAGGTAATAATTTACTGTTGTTATTTTAAAATCTAAAATTTTCTTTACATCACAGGCTATTCATAACAATAAGAAACCAGTGTTTGTCTAAAATTGAATTGAATTGAATGTAACTGTAATATACATTTAATGTTAACTGATAAAACCCTTGTGTAAATCTCGGTAAGCCCATATTCCCCGATATCAAGTCCCATTTGTCATTTTTTTTTAAAGTGACAATACTAGTCTTACTGACAGTAGTCTTGTAACAGTCGGACCAGGGCCCCGTTTCACGAAGCTACATGTTACAAATTACAAGCGGAAGTCTCTTTTCAATACCTTTTGATAGAAAGAGACTTCCGCTTGTAATTTGTAACTTGTAGCTTCGTGAAACGGGCCCCAGGACGTTCCAGTTGTCTTTGCATGAGTTTATAAATACATTGGTTATTCCATAGTAAATCATTGATCTACTTATGTGCCCTTTCACTTTATAGGAGACATTACTCAACTCAGACAGAGACTACACTGAATACATTGAATATGAGGCATTAGAGACTGAGAATGAAAATGAAACTGAATCAAAACCGTTCCAATCACAACCAATTACAATCGCAGCTGTTAAACGGAAAAACAATGGAGCTGGCAGCGGTACTGCTACTGAGGCATTTAAATGCATGAGGACTTTAGCAGAGAAGGTTTGCTCCAGAGATGAGTTTGATATATACGGAGAATACATTGCCTTTAAATTGAGGGAAAGTGGACGGTCTAGTAAAGAAATAGCCATAGCACAGCATGAAATAAATACTATTTGCTTCAAGTTGTGTATGGGTGAGTTTGCACCAAACTATGAGCATTCTTTGCAGGGCTCTGTCCATTCTAATCCAGAGACGGAGGATGTTGAGCTGAGGTATGTGCAGTATGTTGATGGAGATCTAAATAAATAGTTTTATTAGTACTACTAAGATTAAAAAGATGGTTAATAGTAGTAACTCTTTTGAGTATAGCTTTTTTGAAACCTAATATATGTAATTTGTATTTGTTATTTCCTACTAAAAATTATTGGTGATTTACTTCCTTTTGATTGGTGGTACCTAATTAAAAGAAGTAAATCGCTGGTCAGTTACAGAATAAATACAAAGTTAATGAATCTGAGTATTCATGTGTCACACCAAAGCTACATTTATATACCTGTGGCGAGAGAGGATGTTTCTTGAGGCGGGTGTAGAGGAACATGGCATAGAGCAAGTTGGCCACACCGAGTGCGCGCAACGCTGTCGCGAACCCGCAGCGCCATGCCAGCAACCCGCCCAATGCTGGGCCTGCACACAATGCACTTTGACACTGACATACACAAACCTACACAGGTGAAAAGAACTCCAACCTGTGCAGCGAATTAGGGATTGAATTGGCGGTATGAGGTATGACGAGGGAGTGAGTGAATACTTTACAGCTCATCTATGGATTTGATATGGTAAGGCAGCGGTCGGCAACCTTTTAGCAGCCAAGGGCCACATAGTAGCTAACGAAGTTGACGCGGGCCGCACTTTGTTCATAATTTGTGACTTTATACGATTCTTAATATAACGACCTTTACATACAAAATAGACAGGGAGGCTCGCGGGCCGCAAATGAGCTGTTCACGGGCCGCATGCGGCCCGCGGGCCGCGGGTTGCCGACCGCTGTGGTAAGGTAACAATTTGTATATGGCATTTAGCTCTGGTATGAATGTAACATTGGTCATGAAAAAAATATCTATATTATCTAAGAAAAAGTTAGTACAGGTTGTGTTGGTGGCTCTTTTGTTTCATACCTTTATACCGGGTACAGTCACTGGCAATACAGATGATACAGGACACGTATAAATATCTGACACAACCTTATTACTATTATATTCCTATGATAGGAATAAAGCGGCGTCAGGTTGCATGCTCAGTTTCATCATATACTATTGCTGGTCTGCTCTAGGTGGTACCTAATTAACTTGTAAGTATTATTGATTACATACATAACAAAGGAATAGATTACCTAGAGCGTAAGCAGCACTGGAGGCCGCTTGCAGCAGCGCGGCGAGGTGTGGCACTCGGCGCGGCGCCCGCGCCAGCAGCGCCGGCACCAGCGCCGCGTCCGCCGCGCCCAGCCCGCCGCCCAGCACCGCGTGCGGCAGCGCCAGCCACCACACCTACGTCACCACACCCATCTACATCACTAAACGCACTATGGTGGCATCCTGACGGCGGTATTATCTTGGGTCATCCCATTCGTTTTTTGTCAAGTTCTTATTTCGTCTCATTCTGCTTTCGTCCTCCATTCTTAATTCGTCACTTTCGCCGGTAGTCTTTGTCGTTTTTGGTCAAATTTGTTGTTTGTCTTTTTCTTATTCCAGGTCATTCCGGTATTAGTCTTCATCTTCTTTGGGTACCTATGTTCGATGTTAGTCTATCTCTTTTTTTTAGTCTTAACTTGACAAAAAACGAATGGGACGACCCAAGATGATACCCTGGCGGCTTGTTTGTGCAGCAAGCCACACGGTACAAGGGTCATTCCACTATAAGAAGTAACGCGAGTCACGATTTTATTGTGTATTGAATCACCATGATGCAACATGTCCCGTGACCCCACATATGGGTCACGGCAAGCCTTATTACAAAGCCATAAGGTTTACAATTTAAATTGGGACTATGAACGTGTTAAATTTGTATCTCTATTGAAATAAACACTCAATGAAATCGTGGCTCGCGTTACTTTTATTTGGAATGACCCACATATACACATAGTCTTAAAAGTGAGAAGAGATTTTACAGGGTGTCCCTAAAACCAACTTTTATACGATCAGGGCTGATAGACCAGCTCATAAGAACCTAGATTAAGCAAATTTGACCTCAGTAAAAATCTCTTAGTTTTCGAGATATTGACGTTTTTGTAAAACTCGTGCTAAGTGATACCCTGACTCGGTGTTTTGAGTGTCATTGCTAAAATATCAAGTATTTTACAAATCTGTTTTTTGCTATGTGTGGCCAAATAACTATGCTATTGAACGTATTTTCTATTTTTGCTAATTTATTCATGCTGTGGACACAGTACAATAACAAAAAAAAATTATTCGATTTTTTTCAAATTTCACCTCTGACTTCGAACTAGCGTGGTGAAAAAAAAATGTACCAACATAACCAGGCACTCAACGTAAAAAAATTGCGCATTTATTGTAGTTTCTAAAATGGTATAAAATTTACTAAACACTGTAATAATTTTTGAAATAATGATATTTTGTTACAAAATTAACTGTCTGCCGCCTTCATCTCATACGATCCGGTTGAACTAAGTTTGCACCTGGCGTGCTTGACATCACATACAAATTAGGTGCAAACTTCACGTAATCGTCAATATCTCGAAAACTAAGAAATTTTTATGAGGTCAATTTTACTCAGTCTCGTTTTTTATGAGCTGGTTTATCAGCCCTGTTCGCCATTTTGTAAAAGTCGCGAATTTTGATAGCCTGGATCAGTCTTTCGAAAGTCATGACTTCAAATTTCAGTATTTTCTTAATCTGCTTTTTGTTTTAAACATTACTTAATAATTATGCTATCATACCTTATCAAAATAAATTAGATTTTACGTGATTCAAAATATGACCTCGGATTTGAATCGCGTAATACTTAAAACAAATTTACCATGCTAAAATTAAAAAAAATAATGTAGTTTAAAATAGTAAGATTTTACACACTAGACACCGTAGTTTTTAAGATAATAGCATTTTAATTCAAAAGGAGGTTATACTACAATATTCCATTGGTTAAATTTCGTACCAGAATTTGAATTTCGAACAGAAAAGGTATGATAGCATAATTATTAAGTAATGTTTAACAAAAAGCAGATTAAGAAAATACTGAAATTTGAAGTCATGACATTCGAAAGACTGATCCAGGCTATCAAAATTCGCGACTTTTACAAAATGGCGAACAGGGCTGATAAACCAGCTCATAAAAAACGAGACTGAGTAAAATCGACCTCATAAAAATTTCTTAGTTTTCGAGATATTGACGATTACGTGAAGTTTGCACCTAATTTGTATGTGATGTGAAGCACGCCAGATGCAAACTTAGTTCAACCGGATCGTATGAGATGAAGGCGGCAGACAGTTAATTTTGTAACAAAATATCATTATTTCAAAAATTATTACAGTGTTTAGTAAATTTTATACCATTTTAGAAACTACAATAAATGCGCAATTTTTTTACGTTGAGTGCCTGGTTATGTTGGTACATTTTTTTTTCACCACGCTAGTTCGAAGTCAGAGGTGAAATTTGAAAAAAATCGAATAATTTTTTTTTGTTATTGTACTGTGTCCACAGCATGAATAAATTAGCAAAAATAGAAAATACGTTCAATAGCATAGTTATTTGGCCACACATAGCAAAATACAGATTTGTAAAATACTTGATATTTTAGCAATGATACTCAAAACACCGAGTCAGGGTATCACTTAGCACGAGTTTTACAAAAACGTCAATATCTCGAAAACTAAGAGATTTTTACTGAGGTCAAATTTGCTTAATCTAGGTTCTTATGAGCTGGTCTATCAGCCCTGATCGTATAAAAGTTGGTTTTAGGGACACCCTGTATACGTAGTTCGGAGGTGCGTACCGAAGGGGCATGCGGTAACGCGAGCGCGGCGAAGCCCACAGCGGCCTGTCCTGCCAACGCCACGCGCTCGGCGCCGAGCGCCCGCGCCGCCTGCCCCGCGCACGTGGTCGCCACCAGGTACCCTGCGCTGTCGGGCACGAACACGAACCCCGTCTGCCATCGCTATAGACATTATAAGCTCAGGTTAGCCATTGTGTAGGTAACAATTGGAGGGCAACCGCCTATGACAAGTAAGTGCGCTTTTATGCATATTGAAAGTTATGTCCACGGTAGGTAACTAAGTAGAGCCATTGCTCTCTTCTGGCAAACAGTACCTACGACTGGGCTGTCTAAATGACTGTATGTGTTTGTTTAGACGAAACATTGGATGGAACCCGTCACTTGCCCAACCAATGTTGTGATATTAGATGCTCTGAGGGTCCGGGAGTGTTGTATCTCGTAATTAATTAATACGAAGATCACTTTATAATTATTTATTTCCCCAAAACCACCGAATACATGTTACACGACTGACGTGTCTATCCACAGAGAGCGAGAGGGCGGCGTTTAGTTACCACAAATGTAAAGGTACCATCAGCGCCATCGAATGTGAAGTTAAGTTTGGCTTACGTTTCTTCATAAAGGCTATGATCGTGACCGTAAAGATATCCAGAATCTGATAAATAGTACCCAAATAGTACCGACGGAAACACTAAGTGAAAAAAATAGTACCCTTGAAATTTTTGAAATATAAGGCCTGTTCACGGTGTACGCTACCGGGCGTCAAGCTGGCGTACACCGTTTGTATCTCTGGAACGGCTTTGTTTTTGGAAACGCTTTATATCTCGGATCTGGGACACAGTATACAAAGGGTTAAAGTTACCTGTGGATGGAACCGTTCGCGTATCCAGGGGGGCAGCGTGGGTTCGAGCGCCGCCATGACGCAGGTGGTGAGCAATACGCAGCCCGCGCACGCCGCCGCCGGCGCAGCCGCAGCCGTGGCACGGGCGCCCGACCACACGCTAGCACCGCCGCCCGTCACCTACCCAAACAATGGGACATCTGGGTCGAAATATTTAGACTTATAGTGACAGGAAAAAATAAAGGGCAAGTCCCAAACGGTGGTCAGACTAAATATCAGAGAAGCTGGAAATATCTGTCAGCAGTAGCGTACTTATCAACGAGTGGCAATAAGACCAAAGGGACCCCGAGAGGGTCGATAGCATTGAAGTTCTTGAGGTTTATTTTTTACATTGACGAAGAGATGGCCCCATTTAATGAATTTGCCGTGAACCTAGTTAAGTCTAGTCACTGTTAGTACCGCTCTCCACTAAGCAACGGAGCGTAACCGATGGAGACTGCTGGTGGACGGAATCTGAAGGAGTCACGATCCACAGCAGTGAGGGAACGATTGCGGAGAGAGATGCAGGCTTATTGATACTTGCGTTAAGCATAGGGCTTGCAATTCGAATATTCGAATTATTCGAATATTCGGCTAATTTTACTATTCGAATAATACCTGGTAAGGTATTCGAATAATTTTACTACCTATTTAAATTAAATGGAATTTAAATTAAAGTGCTAACAAAGGACATAATAAAGAAGGATAAAGTAATCAATTACATTTTTTCAAACTAAATATACCTAAAATAGCGCAGCGTAACTTTTTACGCTATAAAAAACAATGATTAAATTAATTCTCTCTAGGCTGAGCTGCTGCCTGTGGCATGGTCTTCTTTTTGCATTAACTTCCTTAATTGCAAGGACATTTTTTTGGGAGAAGTATGCGCCAGCTCTGGGATCTCTCGAAGCATGGACCAGTCAGTTAAAATTTCTAAAACTAATATCCTCGTGAGGCCCATGAGAGAGTGATGAGCAGGGGAGCATATATGAAATTAGAATTCTATTCTCATCTTAATAACCTCGAAAATTACTTCAGCAAAATATCCTAAATTTAGGAAACCGGCTTTACGAGGATAAACCTACCAATTGACAATATTTCAAATTTTCTACTCCTTCATTTTATGAGCTGGATAGAAAATAGGTGGAATTTTAAGCTACCCGTATTTTTTCTTTTTCGTTTTAACTCAATTTTTCAATTAAAAATAAACGTTTGAAAAGTAGCTCATTCTAAAAGGGCGTATGTAGAAAATGACGTCACTTTCCCAACTAGAATCCAGAGCGACAATTACGATTTAAAAAAACTAGAATCCAGAGCGACAATTACGATTAAAAAATAACTGTCAGGCGTTACAGCGTTGTCAACATAGGAAGTTCGGGAATACAACGATGCTTTTGCTCCTCTTATTTGGGCTGGATTATATTTATCACTTGCCGATGTGTACTCCATCATCATAATTTCAACACGCGGCAGATTCGTGCTATCAGCCTGAGAAAAACCTTCTGGTGTCTTCATTATATGAAAAAAATCGGTGTCCGGTAAAAGAATGCCAAGTTAAAAATGTTTGAATGCGTTATCGGAGTCCAGTGGGAAAGTGCCAAGTCTTTTAAGGTCTTCGAAAACGTGCAAATGAACCAACGGTAAGAAGATTAAACTTCTAAAGCCGCTAAGCAGTTGTAACAATTTTCAAAACAAATAAACGTCAGACGGCAAGTATGTCAGAAAATGACAACCGGATACCATACACTTTTTAATCGTTTCAGCACTAAGGTCTCTCTCGATAATGCAGGGAAAATGACGTCACACTTCCGGTTCACACTAATTGACGATTTTTTCCAAAATGAATGGGGAAAAAAATCCAAAAATATTTTTTTTGAGCATAAAATACAGTTTTACCCAAATGGTTTTCGAATTAAGATCTTTTGAAAATATGAAATGTTGTCAATTTAGTTAAAGTACAAAAAAGCGGCGACGGGACAGCTTTATGATTTGGGACTGGTTATACGCTGAACCAGCCTGTTAAGAGGTTGCATGAATGCGGAATTCAGCCAACTAACTACCCACCAGGGCTTGTGGATACGTTGCACCAGCATGTGCACTGTGTCTACGGAGCTTCCATGTGGCCGGCGCTTCTGTTGCATGAAAGGCCGTGTCGCCCCACCTGATTAACGTCCATGCCACAGAGCATGCAAATATTTCACTCCATCTCTTAGACAGATTGCTATTCTCAGGTAACTCGGGTCCAGGTGGTTTAAGTGGGTATGTCTTCTCCTTCTGAGGGGGTGAGTCCGACATAACTCCCCCAAAGGATTTTTTTCATGAAATAGGGGGCAAACGAGAAAACGGTCCGGAAACACTGCAGGCGACAATTTATTCCACAGTTCAGTCGTGCGAGGCAGGAAGTTTCTAGCAAAACGCACAATTGTGGACTGCCAACCATCTAAGTGGTGAGGATGGAAATATTGTCGCGTAGGACGATGGAGGAAAGATGCGGCAGGGATCAATCCGAACAATTCCTCGGAGCACTCCCCGCTATACAGACGATAGAAGATGCAGAGCGAGGCTACATCTCTACGCAGTGCCAAGGAGTTGAGCCGATCTGAAATATCTTGGTAGCCGACGATACGATTCGGTCTCCGCTGAATGCGGTCTAGAGGGAGAAGCTGGTACTGGGGAGCCCCAGCCCACAGATGATAACAGTATTCCATATGTGGACGGGCCTGCGCCTTATAAAGCTGTAGGCGGTGGGCCGGAGTGAAATACTGTCTCGATCTGTTGAGCACACCGAGCTTCTTAGAGTCTAATTTAGCCTTACCCTCTAAATGGCCGCGGAACTGGACTTCACTGATTTTAATAGTGGCTGTGGCAGTTAGGTGGGGGTCTCAAAACGAGGTGATGAAACAAACGTAAGCTTTTTAGCGGTGAAAGTGCAAACCTGTGTCTTCGTAGGGTTAAAACGGACTAGATTAAGTCGACCCCATTCTGAAACTTTTTTTAGGGAAGTTTCAATTTCAGACACAAGTCTGTTACGGCTCTCGATGACGTTATCCCGAGAAATATTGGTTCGGCCGGTGTAGGAGTCATCACCCGTGCTGTCATCTGCATAACAGTGAATGCCACAGTGCAAATATTGCAAACAAAGCAATTCCCTCATCTACCTAGTCGGTTTATAGGTTTTGAGTAAGACTAATTAAGTTTGATTAGTCTTAAGGTAATCGCAGCGTAAAAAATATCTCTTCTAACATGTTTTTCACAAAAAATACTAAGAAAAACGATCTTTTTATAGTTTTTGGTAGTATTCGAATAATATTCGAATTATTCGAATATCTACAAAATCATATTCGAATATTCGAATATTTGAAAAAGTCGAATATTTGCAAGCCCTAGTTAAGCATGAGATATGATATGGACAAGATAAACCACTCTTCTCTTTGTAACCGGACATCTCTTTCTAAGTCGTACAAGGAAGAGGCGGATGTTTCAAGCTACATTTATTACGTTATAGTACAATAATACGGCTATCATTGGCCTGCAGATCCAAGAAAGACCAGTTGCCTCAGTATTCAGCAAACTCCAGGCAAACTCTAGTCGGGTTCTCCCCTTATGAATTTGAACCCTGGATTTAATAACTACTGTTCGTAATCAGGGCTCAAACTGCTTGGTTTGTTAGACTTTTCAACCCCAGCAGCGGAGGGAGACCCGCGCATGCTCGCTTAGGTGGATACCTAAGCTGGACTTCCGATTTGAGATAAGTGGTTAAATTACTCACCTGATTAAATTCCTCTTTACGTAAAAATACGTATTGTAAGGCTGAAATCACACCATTTAATTTTGTCATTTAGACACCAACACATTATAACGATACCTGCCTAAGATTTAGGGTCCAGTCTCTGATATTTGCATTCGCATTTTTTTTTGAAATTATTTAAATCTGCGGTCCAATAGGACCATAAATACAGACGCTAAAGATAAGGGATTTGATACCTAAGTCAGCAAAAAGTAAGGCAGCCAGTAACAAGAAGCTCCATGCGGCGTCCAGCATTCCACCCGCCGGGTACCCCACCAGCACGCCTGCAGACAGAGTCGGGTGAGTCAATTGTTATGGAAGATACTAATAGTCGAGTAGTAACAGCGAAGATGGCAGACCCACCTACTGATGCCTCTCATTACATGGTTAGCAGCGATGACAACCTTTTAAGGATGCAATATATTATGGGACCAGCAAAAACGAATATCGTTCACACATTCAGCTACAGATCTTCTTGGATTGTGTGCCTTCGACAGATCCGAGAATAACCTCTCAGCTTATTTCTTTTCTCCTCCCCTCTGAAAATCATCTCTTGCGGATCCATGTTAGACTAGATCCATAAATTCTGGGACGTCCTGTTGACATTATTATATAGCCATCGGAAAGGGAGAACCTAGCTAGCACAAACTGCTTCGACTAAACTTGTCGAGCGACAGAGCTAGCAACACTATAGTCGCGAGATACGGGATTAGGTAAATACCTAGTGCAACAGCGCCGAGCAGCGCAGGCAGCCGCTGCGGGGCGCAGGCAGCGGCCAACGCCAGCCCAGCCACACCAGCCAGCGCCGACCCCACGCCATGCAGCACGCGCCCCGCGCCGGCGCACCACGCGCCGCCTCCCGTGCCGCACGCCGCGAACACGCCCGCCGCGCCGGCTAGTAGCGCCGTACCTAGTGCCAACCGTACTATTATGTGTGGCTTTGTTTTATAGCTTGACTAATACTCATTAAACACATTCAAAATAGGAGGAGGTTCTCAGTTCATCCGAATCTTCTTCAATATGTTGAGAACCCTACTTACCCCCAGCTAAGGCTCTTGCGGCTCCACCACACGCCGCGCGCGCAGCCCATGGCGCCGCCAACAGCTGCGCGGCTGCCTTCGCACCCAGCACCACACCAACTACCGCTGTGCTGCCCCCGCGGCGGACGCTCTCCGCTGCATTATAACACCCAGGAGCGATATTAGTGCGGTTCAAGTAACACTGGAAAGCTACGAATTGAGTACTACATTGACGAATATTCCACGCGTGGACTCAAGAAGTATCATGGCTTGGGGTAACGGGCGTGGGGAGATGTACGTCGTCACTTCGTTCATATCCCACAATTTCAATAGGGAGGCTAGGGTACCAGAGAAAAAAAAAACATTTATAAAACCCTACAGTCTTTGTGGAGTTAGATTAGTCTGTTACGAGCTTGAAAATTTGACTTACGAGAAACGATGAAGAGACATTTTGGTATTTCACGAACAAGCTTCCATTACGCATCCCCATGTTATACTATATAGGTCATACAGAACGTCCTAGAATACCGGCGATGGTGATGATATTATGCACTGTGAAGCTACGATCTCATTACTTGCCTAGCGCATGGGGAGAGTGTGTGTCGTTGGTGTGGGCAATGCCGGTGGCGTGGCGCACTGTGTGGTTGAGCAGCGCAGCCAGCGGCGGCGGCGTGTCCTGCGCGGCCCAGCGTGCCAGCTCCCCGCCGCGCACCCAGTCCGGAATGATGGGCACTGCGGGATCACAGCATTAGCCTGAGTAACTATCTGATTGGCTACGCGATGCAGCGAAGCGGTGTGCGAGGAAAAATGCGTCAATGCCGGACTGCGCTGAACGAGACATGATGATGATTGGCTGATTTTTCCGCGCTTACCGCTTAGCTATCCCACAGCTCCAGTGGAAGCGCAGCCTTAGCAAGTGGACTGACCAAAAAATCCGCCCTATCAGCTTTATACACTCACTGCATAGGTACATACGACTATTGATGCAGAGAAGAAAGCTTTGCTCTTTGTTTCCAGGGTCGGACTTGGCCTGAAAGGCATGCGTAACATTATGGTCATTATGACTTTTGGGGCTGCTAAACCTATGATGAAACTACATGGAATATTACGGCCATACAGGGTAGGGCCCATCACCACCTCAACTATTTGACTAGTCCCGACACCGGTTGTTTCTTATAAGGCTTCTAAAAGGCTTCATGTCACGTTTCTTACTAGTACCAGAAGATACTCACCCAACACGGTCAGCAAAACATTGTCAAGGAAGAAGGTCAGGTAGACGAGCGCGAAGGCATGGAGGCCACGATCTTCAGCGCTCATGCCGCGGCCGTGCCGTCCCTCACAATGCCGCGGCGCCGATACGTTTCCGGCCGCGACCAATCCTACCGCTTTAGACAGCTCGTGGAAGGTTAATGTTGTCTCTTTCATCTTTATTACGTTTGTAAGGAATGGCGAGACTGTAAGGGTGTCTCATATATCTCGGGTGAGGCCATGGCTGCAAAGGCGCGATAACAGAAGCAATCAGGGTCCAATCAGTGCGCGACCGCGCGTATACGCCCGCCCTGCGTAACGCTATCACCCGCCGGCTGCACATCCACTTAAACACTTTCATTATTTAAGGTTTAAATAGTAATAAACGTAGTAATCCACTAAGTAATACAGGCTAAGCTAAGAGACTTTGAAATTGATCCTCAGCAACTTATTTAAATGGTTTTTTTTATGCAAATAAATATAGGTAGAAAACGTCGTAGAGCACAAGTAGATAAAACCACTCACCACTAAAGTACCAAAGCAATACAGTAACCGTATGAAATTATTACCTGAGTGAGCGAAGCGTCTCCGTTTCAGCTTGAACAAAAAATGCTTTCGTATGTCCGGCGGATGTTTGTCTATTCTCCTCTACAGGTCGCATTTCTCAACTGATTCTCGTGAAATTTTGTGAGCAGGTCGATAATTATATATTTTTTTTGTCGATTCAGTTTTTGGAAAATTCTCAAAATGGCGGTGCCCTTAGGGGCTGACAGACTCGAGGTCTACACCTCACAGAGCCACGTGTTATATAGTTATATGTTTATGTATAGATAGATAAATTATGGTGTTAGGTAGAGGGGATGCTGAAAAACAAGTTGCGCTTAGTGGTCCGAATGTACCCTTGTGTAATGGATCCCCCTTCGATTAATCGTGCAGCTGCGCTGCCAGAGCGCTTGTCCCCTTAACCTAATAAAGAGGAGTAAGGAAGGAATAGTACACCGAGATGGGACCGTCGGTAACCCTACCTGATCTAGTACCTACCAAAATTAAACCTACACCACGTGAAATTAAAAATAAAAAGTTATGTCTACAACTTTATAAGGGCCCAAAAGTATAGTCGCGGAATGAAAAGTTTCGTCACTTTTTGACTATGTCAATGAGTTAAGATTTCAAAGTGACGAACGTTTTCATTCCGGGTAAATAATAGGCAAGTCGGTGGGAATCGAGTGCTGTGGACACCCCCCCGGTACTGACTTAGTTTAACATTACATCTCAAAACTTTTTTGTTGTAAAAGAACTCCGTTGCGAGACTTGCATCTTTTTACATGTAATGTTTTTGATGGGATTAAATTATATGCGTGTAGGTTATACTATACCTTGTATGTTAATTACAATTATTCACCGAAGACCAAGTAAATCTATCTTATTATATTGTAGGTATACTTTCTTTAAATATTTGAGTGGTGAAAAGGTGACAACCCTAACAGAAATATTTGAAAATTCTTATCTCCGATATCGTGTACGATAGAGGTTCCATTTTTTTACCAGTTGTAGCTCTAATTATACAGAAACGTGTAGTAAAAGAAGCACCCCTTTTGATTGATTTTCAAAATAAAAAATAAAAACAGTTTTTGAGAAAACTAATTACTATAACATCGTTTACAGACGTTATTTTTTATTTTTGTTAATTGATACTGGTAGCTTATAATTAGTCTAATAGGCCTATATTAGAATAATTATTAAATAAACGACGGCTATTGAAGAATTAAGTATTTATGGTTTCTATGACTTTCTATGGATGTTTCTCGATTTATTTTATTACTCGAAAATTAAGCGAGATAGAACAGCGGGAGTTTGACTAGGGGCTGTAATTGTAAAACGTGAATGTAATGCGAAAAAAAACGGCGATGATTCAAATTGAGGTCAAATCACACACTGACACTCGCCGCAAATTCGCCGTTGGCCTTCTATGGGCATAAACGTGTTCGTGTTGCCGCTTAGGTACTAGGTACTAAAGTTTTACCCGAAATGTGACCGGGTCTCAGCACCGTCTTATTCGTTGTTTTTATTGTTTTATGTTACCAACGGTACCTATGTGAATATATTCAAAAGTGCTTTTAAACATGATTTTGAGTATAATATTGATAAATAATGAAATAAATTGATTGCTTGTAAAAAAAGTCCCTTGGGGCACTTTGATTCAGTAAGGTGCGGGGTACAATGATACGTATCAATCTGCCCCTTTAGTATATTATTCTGTCCCGTTAGTGTATTAAATGTACAAACTGCATAGCTATAAGATAACAGAACGTTTCGTTTACTTTTTATAGTGGTTATTTTCGTTGAAATATTATAGAAGTTTGCAATATTTCTGACAAGAGGTTTCAAGAAAAACGTTTATCATTTTGTTAGGAGGTTTTACCATGTTATACTATCCTTAACAATGTTTAATTTTAAAGCCTGAAATCTCAGTATAATAGCTAATTAGATAATTAACAGAAGTAAATAACTAACGTAAAGTGTAACTAGACGTTTACAAAGTGCTCCTCGGGTGGGGCAGATTGATGCAAAAACGTTTTTTTTACTAAAATCAGTATATCTTTTTACCTGATCACTTTCAGGGGCTAATTCGTAATAAAAATATACACAGACATATTAACCAATGCACACATCAAAATAAATACCTATTCAAATATCATGGTTTTCGGCCATTAAAATAGAGGTTAAATTTTTGTGCATCATTGTGCCCCACCTTCCCCTATACTTAAGTTTGATTTCCGACCCTGTTATATAATTTTTTCACCACCTTCAATAATTCTCATTTTTTTGTTATCACCCGTTAGATACATGGATAGTTCAAGAAAAACTGTATGGCGATTAGTTTAGTAGGAGCTAATAAGTATGTGTTACGATTTTTGCAAATTTCTAAAAAATGGCGCAAGTTAGGAAAACCGTTATGTTTTTCCTGTAATATTTGGGATAACATTAAAAATTAGTAATTATTACAGATTTTTCTGTTCAGTAACTTCGAAGATAATAGGGGGGATCGGTATTTTTTTAACGTTTTTTGTCATAAATCAAAAACTACTTATGTAAGAAAAAATAGGAAGGGTGTTTTAACCTACAAATCAAGCCCTTTCGTTTGATACCCCACTCGATATAATAGCCGTACTTTTAATTTTCAAAGTCCCATTACGGACCCCTTTTAAAAACCCTAAAAACATTGACGTATACAAAGGACAGGGCTAAGCGAGCGCGCAGATGGTTCCAACGCTTTGGCGGTAAAATACCGCCAAATCAGTACCGTGCGGCACGCGGTGCGTGCACTGCGCAGCTGGTCTTTATACTTAGCTGCATTTTTGTTACGGGGAAAATAGTTCCGAACTGTTCGGATGGGCCTATCCTTACTTTTGAAATCATTGCCTAAAAAAGTATAAAAGGTACAAGATTATTTTTTGGGTTAAATATTTTTAACACTATTCTAAATTTCAAATCGATAGCAGCAGTCGTTCCTGAGATATTGGCTGTGACAGACAGACAGAGTCGCACCATAACCACCGGGTTCCTTTTTTACCATTTTGGTATAGAAATTATCCGTTCAAGAGAGCTAATGCTGTTAAAGTATACAATGTCATTGAGCGAACAATGCCATTGAGGTAATACAATACCACAAAAAAAAAATAACAATGCGTAACACGAGTAAACCCGGGCGGTCTACCTGGCTCCCCGTTGAATCTGTAAAAGCAAAACGCATTATTATTTTTATGCCACACCTGGCCATAAAGTGGCTTTTTCCGCACGCTGCGCGTACGGAAAAAGCCGCTCTCTGGCCAAGCGTAGACATAAAATGATGTACACAACACGGGAGGTAATGAAGAAAGCCCTCGATCGCATATTTACGTCCCTCGCTTGCAGCTCGGGCCGCAAACATCTGCGATCTCGGGCTTTCTTTGTATTACCACCCTAGTTGTGTAATGTACTATTTTGTTTGAAAGCATTTGCCGCCTTATCATTACGGTCATAGAACCGATAATCCGTTGAAAGCTCATAGTATCTCTAAGTCTTTTCTCTACGGAATACGCACTTGCAGACCGTCGGGCGAATGTGAAATGCAAAACAAATTAAGATCGCAGTTATCTATAACTGCATTTACACTTTACTGTCTAGTAAATAGAATCTATAATGTAATGATCTTTCAAGGCAGTTATACTTTATTGACACTATATTCTTGTTATCCTAATTTGTGGTTTACCTCTCAATAGTATTGTATTCTTTAACAGCATTAGCTCTGTTGAACGGATAATTACTATACGATACCCTAAAAACAGGAATACCGTTATCGCAAACTTCTAGTCCTTTGAACCGGATAGACCGAATTGTTTAGTATAGAGCTGCGCAGTGGCGTAACTACAGGGTGGCAGGGCTGGCAAAATGCCACGGGCCCCCGACCCAAGAGGGCCCCGGCGTAAGTATAACGTTAAAATAATAAAGCTTGATAGGGTCCCCATTAAAGGAATTTGCCACGGGCCCCAGATGATATAGTTACGCCACTGGAGCTGCGCGTTCAAAAATATGGTCATTTTCAAAATCTGGTCGCAATATTACGTTACAGCATTCAGCAGAATGGATAGAGTCTGTGCGGAGAGAGAATAGGCGTGGCGAAAAACGGAACTAACCTAACCAGTATGGCATTTTTTTTTTTCAAATACGGTAGAAAAGCATTACAGCACCCCCCATTTAAATCCTATTCTCTTTCCGCACAGACTCTAGTCTATTTGATTGTATGTTATTAAATATTCAGTTTAATATTTACAATTACCAATGAGTGAGATTATGCAATGCAAAAACCAAACGTAAATACGGCAAATTTTTATGCTAGCTGTGGTTTGTCAAGTCACGGTCAGGTCAAGTCAACTGTCAGGCAGGCTGTCACGTCATTCATCGAGTGAACGGAGGGTATGGTTGGGGCGCTCGCGGAGCCCGAGTATGAGTAGTGCGTAGTGAGTGGAGCGACGAGCTTGCCATGTGTCAACCTCGCGAGTGATAACCGCCGCGTCCGCTGCCCGCCGAGCCTCAGCACACGCATGGTGAGTGCGCTGATCACTTCCCTTCACAAACGCACCCTCAGAAACCCCCGGAACAGATTCGAGGAAAATGATGAGTACTATTAATATTTACGATGTTGGAAAATTTGTCTGTCAGGTAAACGAGTAGCTTGCGCGTTATTTATTTGTCAATAGGAGTCTGAGAACTCCTTTTATTCTCAGATGCCTAGTCTTATTGCATTCTAATAAGCGCTTTTGTTTCCGTCAACATTGCAACCAGTGCATTATTGAGACTGCAGTTATTGTTGTGTCATACAACTTGCACAGGCATTATTGCTGTTACTGTCTGAGCTGTGCCTTTGTGGTACTGTAATGTTTTGTGAGTACACGAAGAAAGATATCCTGGGTTAAAACAATACACAATATATTGTTTATTAGTTGCGTCTGGCTGATGTCTAGAGTCCATTATTGAAGGCTTATTGTCATGCAGATCACTGGTCTATCACACACACTCACACACACACTTGCTCCATCTTGCCTTAATCAACGGTTTATGTGTTTCAACATGATATACTATAAAATCTTTATTTCCTATGAATCTCGTGGTTTATTCAAGTTTTATGAGTCAACATGTAGTTAATATAGTTAATATGCAGCAGTTTATCTGTATTCAAATGTTATACAGAAATTATTTTATGGACTGATGGCATGAGTGGCTATGAAATAATATGGGCTACTGCAACAAAGGAAAATTTTGCATGTTGCTACTGTGCAATAGAACAGTGGTGGGCAAACTTTCTTCATGACGGGTCAAAAAATTGAAGAAATTTCAAAGGTGGGCCACAATTATAGCAAAAATTAATCTTATTTTATTGCTGGCCATATACTTCTTATTTTGGAGGACTGTTGGCAGGCCGGAGATGGCCTGCGGGCCGTACTTTGCCCACCACTGTTATGGAATGAGGGATGCTTACTAATGCAGAGCATCCCAATTCCTATACAAAATTAATCTGATGGTGTGTGTTCTAAACTGCAGTCACCATCCTTTTCTAACTATGCAAACTAACATTAGAATCCAATGTCACAGTAGACCCCAACAGATATGGCATAGATAGACATTTAAAACTCTTATTGACTTAAGATATTTTCTCTGTGATACTAGCCTGTTAATACTATTTCAATGTTACGGTTTTAAAACTTACTGCACTTTAATACTCATTATATGCAAAATAAATTTTTGACTTAGTCCATTTAACCTTTTTCAGTTAGAATTTTTTATTTATTGGTAATTTAACAGACAAAAATAAATATTCTATAAACCAAAACTAGATTAAAACTAAATAAGCTAAAACTAAAATAAATCTACTCCTAAACTCTAAAATAGGTACCTAAAGCTAAAAGTTAAAACAATTGCACTACTTGCAACTTTACCGTGAGAAAATATAACAAATAAATACAACACTTAAAACAAAACTTTAAAGAAAATACAAAACTAATTTCACAGTTGTGTTATCTAAGTTAACTTTTAAGTTTCTTTTTTATAAGGTTATATTATGCCAATAATCAATTGCCATGCTTTTTACGTCAAACAGTTGTTATAAAATAGTACATTACACAACTAGGGTGTAGTGTAATACAAAGAAAGCCCGAGATCGCAGATGTTTGCGGCCCGAGCTGCAAGCGAGGGACGTAAATGTGCGATCGAGGGCTTTCTCTATTACCTCCCGTGTTGTGTACATCATTTTATGTATACACTTGGCCGAAAAGCGGCTTTTTCCGCGTGCGGAAAAAGTCACTTTATGGCCAGGTGTGGCATAAACTCTTTTTTACCCGACTGCGGCGAAGCCCAAAGGAGGGTAATGTGTTTGACCTGTGTGTATGAAAGTATGTATGTATGTCCGTTCCTATGTCCGCTCGTAACTACTCAACGGCACAACCGATTTTGATAAATGATACATCATTGGATGCGTCTTGATGGCGCGAGTGTCACTGGGTATGAAGTTCGTTAAAATAAACAAAATGGCGGATTTTATGCAGTTTCAAAGTGCAGCGCGGCCGGGTTTTTGTAAATAAAAATTTGGTTTTTTTAGTAAAAATATTTAGTTATTTCACATCTATTCAGAAAAAAGTCTTTCCTCCCGCATAATAGGGATCAAAATGATACTTTTTATTCCGAGTAATGACGCGTGGTTGCAGTGTCCGAGAGGCTGACGTAGATTCGGGATCCGAAACGTTACCTTTGAAATAGTTTGCAGAGCACTTTCGACCAAACAAAAACTGGCAGACAAGATTTTTATATAACTACCAATATATTGCTATTTGTTGCCACAAGTATCCTCTCGGTATAAAATGATAAAATGACGTAAGTTCCATTTATTTTTTTCACCGGAAGTGGTACCTTTTTTTGTATTTTCCAATTCTAAATTCTTCCACCGATTTTTCCGATGCCGTAGAATTGGCTGTCGGCGCTCATATCTGCTGGGTAGAGGTTTGATACCGATCCTGAAAATCGAACTTCTGGCCTGTTTAAATATGCGTCCGAATTCAAAATTGCAAACGATTCGGTCAATTAGCTTCTAGGTATATTAGTAACAAGAGGGACGGTTGTTCAACATGTCATACCATTTGATGCCTAGCACAGTTCGCTTCAGATAGTTTCTTAAGCATTTGTGGTATTGGCAAATTTTCAATCCTCTCCTAGCGATTGGATTGGATTGAAAATTTCATACAAATTTCGCGTCGCGTCTCGTCTCGCCCTGCCGGTGGAAAACCACCTTAAGAACTGCTGAAAATACCACAAATGCTTAAGAAACTATCTGAAGCGAACTGTGCTAGGCATCAAATGGACATGTAGAACAACCGTCCCTCTTGTTACTAATATACCTAAATATTTTGGATAGGAATTGGGATGCTCTGCATTAGTAAGCAACCCTCATTCCATAACAGTGGTGGGCAAAGTACGGTCCATAGGCCATCTCCGGCCTGCCCGCAATGCCAGCAATAAAATAAGATTAATTTTTGCTATAATTCTGGCCCACCTCTGAAATTTCTTCAACAAACCCATCATGAAGAAAGTTTACCCACCACTGTTCTATAGCACAGTAGCAACATGCAAAATTTTCCTTGTTGCAGTAGCCCATATTGCCGGCGGAAAACCACCTTTATTATTGTGCTAGTTACACGAGTTGCGATGAAAGCGATAGGCGATGGTACCACAGTTAACTGACCACCCATACTTTAACACGTTGCAATAAAGTTGACATTCGTCTACAAATGTACAGATAACAGTGTGTTCGATTGTACTGACAACCATTAAAAATCGTCGGTATTTTTTCGCGATTGAAATAAATTGGCTTATCATCGTAAAGCGATACTGGGGCAGCGCCCTTCCTTGTTTACTGATTTCTGCGTGGCAGTGAAAAAAGTAAGCCGCGTTATTAGTATTTTTATTTGACTGAAGCCTTAAATTACTCTGCAATGCTTTTCATTGATAGTGCAAATAAAATTGTATTTTTGTTTTCCGGCGAGTGAGCGCAAAGCGTCTCCATTCCAGCTTAGATAAAAATGCTTTCGTATGTCGGTCTATCTGTCCCGCGCTGTTCTGCTATACAGGTCGCATTTCCAAACCGGTTTTCGTGAAATTTTATGTGTGGTAAGATAATTATATAGATTTTTTGTCGATTCAGTTTTTGCATTTTTAGGGTTCCGTACCAAAATGGTAAAAAAGGAACCCTTATGGTGCGACTCTGTCTGTCTTTCCGTCTGTCACAGCCAGATATCTCAGGAACTACTGCTGCTACCGATATGAAATTTGGAATAGTTTTAAAAGTCGCTAACCCGACCCTATTCGACATAAAAAAAATCTTTTACCTCTTTTACTTTTTTTTTAAGGGGGCCGTAATTGGAGGTCGAAAATTTAAAGTTGTGCTATTGTATCAAGTGGGACATCAAATGAAAGGTCTTAATTTATAGATTCCAAAGCCATTTTTATTTTTTTGTTTATCATGTATGTACTTTATGACATAAGACCAAAAACGTTCAAAAAAATACCATTCCCCTCCTATTATCTTTAAATTCACTGAACAGAAAAATCTGTAATAATTACCAATTATTAATATCTTCCTAAATATTACAGGAAAAATATAACGGTTTTCCTAAATTGCACCGTTTTTTAGAAATTTGCAAAAGTCGTAACACATACTTATTTGCTCCTTCTAAACTAACCGCCATACAGTTTTTCTTGAACTACTTATTCACGTATCTACTTACGAGTTTGTACGGAACCCTCGGTGCGCGAGTCCGACTCACACTTGACCGGTTTTATTTTCAAATGGCGGAGCCATGGGATTTCATAGATTTGCGAGGTCTACGGTTCACAGAGCCACTAGCATCCGGGTCAAAAATATTTTTAGTATGAGTTAAGGTTAATTATACGTCTTTCCAGTGGACATTATTAAATTGTTAGGCTTTAAAGCCTAATTTTCTTACTGGTTCCTCATAGACTTATACAGCGTGTAAGTCTAATACGGGCGATAAATTAAATCGGACATAGTATTCATTAGTGTAATCATGAAGTAAAAGGTTTTTTAAGTTGCAGTTCATTACGACCCTATAATTATTTTTTTTAAATTTCTCAGCAGCAATGTACTGTAAACATGGTTGCGGTACGGCGGTACCGAAATGTCAACGTAACTGTCAACGAGCGTTTAACGTGAGTGTGTTTGCATTACATTGCGGGCTGAATTATTTTGTATGGACAAAATTACTGTTGCAACTTTAAGTAAATGTTATCTAATTACCTTCAGTTTGTCCTATACTAACCACCGTTAAGAGATTCGCCCGTATTAGACTTACACACTGTATACAAACCATCTTTTTCTTAAAACCTGTATGATAAAAAGATAAGTAAAATGTACCCAAGTCGTTAACTTTTGTATTGTCTACAGAAAAGTCGCCCGCTTTCCTGAACGTGTAGGTATGACCCATCCACTTTATTTTACACGTAATTATGCCGGGAGCTAACAGTCGGGGCGTTGTGATAAGCCAATCGATTTTATTTCTGGAATTCTGGTTTGTGGTCGTAGGTTTTTAATTAATTTGTTGCGTATATTCGTAGAGTTACCCGTAATAATTTAATTTTGTTGGCAGTAGGTCGCTTGTGCCACACCACGTAACACATGGTTGTAGAGCAGTCGGTCACAGCGGCATTTTCGACAGCCTTGCGTTATGTATTAGTAAGTAGATATTTCATAATGTGAAAGTGATTGTGTTGCTAGCCTCGGTGAATTTAAACTTTAAATTAAGTACTTATGCCTTTAAATTTTAAGGGCATAGGTACCAGTGGCGTGGCGTCCAAAAAACTCGATTCCTACCGGCTTACCTAATGTCAGGCATTTGACCACCTTATTCTGTAGAATCTCTTAAGGAAAATCTACGACAAATCTGCACCGGCTTGCCCAAGGATATTGTATTAATTCGGTATAGTCAGATTAGTCAGTATCAAGTAGTCTGTAACATCCAAAGCGCCATATATGTATATCGCAAGATCGCAACATAGCTTATTACTACTTATGGGGTTTTGGACGTTTGTGCAGACTATTTGATGCTGACTGTACCTACTTGTGCACAGATACCTATTGTATCCTTCTATCTACACTAATATTGTCCCACACTATTAATTTCATGGCGAGACCGAAGAAGTTTACAAATTAAAATGCATTAAAATTATACAAAAATATACATTTAAATTAGCAAATCATCATCAATCGTAGCTAAGGATACACCGCAACTGTACCAGAAGTCTAATGAAAATGAAAAAAAAAACGTCCCAGACCAAACTCAGAACACGTATTTTTTATAGACAGCCACGATATCGCAAACAGTCTGTGCTATACGCCATACAATTGAATAGCATTTCTGAGGGTTGTCCTTCTATTCATCTGGCCTCTGAGCAGATTATAATCATAGAAAAACCTCGAATGATTCCGTGAATTAATAAAGTGATGATTACACCTGCGTGACGGTGCCCAATCATACAAATGTGTTGAACACGACTTAGAATAAAGGTGAAGGCGTTGGGTTTAAAGCGGAAGCTTCGAGTAATTTTGATTGATTAATTGGGACGCATATGCTTGCCGATTACCTAAACTGCAGTCATAGTCTAAAACACGACCTTTTACTAAGGAAACTCATAGTAAAAAGTCACGTTTTAGACTAAGACGGCAATACATAACTACCTGCTAATGGTATACTGCAGCGGTCGGCAACCTTTTAGTAGCCAAGGGCCACATAGTAGCTAACGAAATTGACGCGGGCCGCACTTTGTTAATCATTTATGATTTTTTTCATCACACTTGCTCGAAAATGGTGTCATTACACGTAGGTTCTGCGGGCCGTAAATGACCTATTACGCCCTAGGGCGTAATGGTTTTCTTTTTAAATTTGAAACGATGGTTTTGTTTTACTCTTATTTGTCGTGTTCAAAGGAAATGCCAATTTACTTTTTTAACTTTTATCACTGAAATATTTATTTAAAGAGAACTGTTATTGCAAATACATATAAACACATATTTCTGTTACATTAATTTAATGTTTAAATAGTGTATTTCAGTATTTTGCAAATATAAAATCAACCGTTTTAGGTCTTTACCGTTATGGGTTCCGAACGTGCCTTGACTTTCGCATTGTCTATGGATATGTCACTGTCAGTTTTACCATTTTATTTAGGTTAAGTAAAGATATTTTAATTAGATTTCCTCACAAGTGTGATGAAAAACATTGTGTGTGCCACGGGCGGTAAAGGAATTACAAACTCGTGTTATTAAAGCCCTCGGCTTCGCCTCGGCCTTGTAACAAACACTCGTTTGTAATTCCTTACTTACCGCCCTTGATACACAATGTACTAATACAATTCTAAATATAGCGACCTTTACATACAAAATAGCCAGGGAGGCTCGCGGGCCGCAAGTGAGCAGTTCACGGGTCGCATGCGGCCCGCGGGCCGCAGGTTGCCGACCGCTGCGATAGGTACTGTGTACGCGTATCATGTTCGCTTTTATCGTCGTGTTTTAAAAACATTAGTTAGCGATTAACACCCGATTACACCATGTTCGATATACCTATGTAATTAATTATAAATGTTGTTATAATATGCAACCTGATGTAAAATTATAATGCTGTTGTTCTATTCAGTAAATTATAACTTAACTAGAATTTAATCGCGAGTTTGCCTGCGTTATTCCCATTAGCATCCAAAGCTCTTTACCGGGATATAAAGTATCCTATCCAGTACGTCTAGCATAACTGGCCGCGACTTCGTTTCTCGCGTGACAGAGCATCACCTGTCACTGTCACACTATATTAAGTGGAAAGAGATATGTAGCATTTGTCGCGCGACAAAGAGTCGCGTGGCACAGTTGTGCTAGAGGTACAGGTCTACCTACTTGCACAGATAGTGGTACATATCGAACTGACCTGCCTAGGGACCTTCCGCCGAGTGAAATGAGTCATTTCAAATATTGAGACGTAGAAAAACCCAACAAGAATCTCGTTAAAAAAATAAACTGAAAGATTACTAAACTTGTCGAAAAAAACCCACCCGTTTTTAAAGCAGTCTTCGAGTAGTAGCGTAACAAACGTATAAATTAATAAAGCCGGTCAAGTGCGAGCCGGACTCGCCCACCGAGGGTTCCGTACAAACTTCTAGTAGGTATGTATTTAGCACGCATTTCATATCTTTACAATTATTCATTTACATTTTCTTACTTGGCCTTACATGATAGTACAAGAGTTAACGTTGCAGCAAACCCACCTTAGCCCATTAAACCAGGAAAAATCTTAACAGCGCGATGCAACGAACGGTACAGCGATATCTATTGGTACTAAAAAGCGCGTAAACTTCACTTGTAATTTGATCGTTAGTGAAAATTATTTTTCGTCAGCAAGGTTAGCTCACATTATCATTTTTCATGAAGGAATCATGTTTTGAAACACATTTTTGTGTATTAAAATAAATGAATTAAAATTGCTGCTACAAGCTGCCTTATTTTAGATTTGTGTCCCTAGATGGCGCTAGTGTTATTTCATTTTTGTGGTAATACCGTAATACTTTAGAGTTATTAATGATTATTGTTACTTTATGGTTTTTTTTCCAATACCTGATGAGTAATTATTGTATTTAATAGACATTTTTTCTGTAATCAGAAACAGGTCATTGCTTAGTTTTGCTACTCTACGCTAGATGGCGCTAATAATTTATATGATATTTTATGTTTTTTGTAAATTTCTAAAAAAATATTAAAGTTAGGAAGACCGTTCTATTTTTCCTGTAATATTCAGGTTGATGTTGATAATTAGTAATTATGACACATTTTTCTGATCACTAACTTCGGAGATAAATAGGGGGGAATGGTACGTTTTTATTTATAAATCAAAAACTACTTATTTAAGAAAAAAAATATAATTAGTTTTGGAATCTACAATTTAAGCCCTTTCGTTTGATATCCCACTTGATACAGTACCAGTACAGGCCTACTTTTAATTTACGACGTCCCATTTCGGACCCCTTTAAAAAAAAAGTAAAAAGGTAAAAGATATTTTTTATGTCCCATAAGCTCGGATTAGCTACTTTTAACACTATTCCAAATTTCAAATCGATAGCAGCAGTAGTTCCTGAGATATCTGGCTGTGACAGACAGAGTCGCACCATAAGGGTTCCTTTTTTACCATTCTGGTACGGAACCCTTCCTTTTCTGAAAGTCTGTGTGTAAAAACGGACATCAAATGAAGCTATTTATTATGTATTTATTCGATAAAAAGGCAGGAGTCACTATGAAAAATACTCAAATCGCTGTAAGTGTGCTGATAATATTTGAAGAGTTCCTTCGATTTCTTCAAGAGCCCATCATCAGATCTTGATTTAGTTGCAATGAGACCACCTCGGAGGTACACTTTCAAACAAAAAAAGATTTTTTCAAATATGTCCAGCCGTCTTCGAGCAATTCGAACAAACACACAAAAAACAAATTGAGAATCATCCTTCTTTTGAAAGTCGGTTAAAAATTACTTTGAGAGCTCTTGTCTGTGCAGCATCCGCCTCTTTCCTATTCCTTCACCTCCTGGTAGGACGTATTATTTATGACTAAATCAGTTTGTTTTTTCCGTTTTCGTAACGGTACGTAGGGAAGCACTTTAAAACAAAACACCGCATACATCACGTCGTCGACCTAACGTACCTATAAACATCACTATTAAGGCATAGGAAGGTCAATTGCAGAAAATATGTACCTTTTACTTTTTTTGTCTGATCATGGTGTGTCTTATACCATTTTACTCAGAATCATGAGCTCTTTTAATTTATGAAATAAAAGTTGCCCCAAATGTCCCAACTTTTCCGTAAAATTTTTGAATCTCAGTTTCGTTACGCCCAAACTAAATATAGGCGATTTTTTTTATGAGTTTCGTTACTATTTTCCTCTATATTTAGTTTGATTAGACAAAAAAGTAAAAGGTACGTATTTTCTGCAATTGACCCTGGAACCATTTACCATTATATACCTAACTCTAACTAGGAAATAGGAAAAGTCAGCAGAATTTTAAGTGTAAAGGTTTGCCACATTCGATGCCACGTTTGATAGAAGCAATAAAAAGCCAAAAACGCATTAAAACAGATGCCTGAAACGAAGGATTTTGCAATATCTGCGTAGTATGGTTGATGAAACGGCAGTCAACGGCAGTGGTAAATTATATGCAAGTGGGGCGCTGCGGGATCACGAGCATAGTTAATTTATTCGTTGCATATTAGGTACCTACAATTATCACCCGTATGCTGAAATAATTAATAGGTGAAGGTTAGCACAATTCAATTCAATGGCGGATACCCCAGTACCTGTAGCACAACTGTGACAAATGCCTTGCAGAAATAACTGTACAAGAAATTTTTCCCAGGACCATTATTTTAGCCATTTTAGGTATGTCCCTTATAGGAAGTATAGGCTTTTAATAATAGTACATTACATAACTAGGGTGGTAATACAAAGAAAGGCCGAGATCGCAGGAGTTTGCGGCCCGAGCTGCAAGCGAGGGACGTAAATATGCGATCGAGGGCTTTCTTTAGTACCTCCCGTGTTGGGTACATCATTCTATGTCTACACTTGGCCAGAAAGCGGCTTTTTCCGTACGAACGTAACACGTAAAAACGTAAAATTCACTTTATGGCCAGGTGTGGCATAAAATTTTTATATTCTTGATTTGATTCTTTCAGTCACTTGGAAGCGAACATATGTTTCAGAGCAGATCTAGCTTTCTAAACAGATAGTGGAAGCGTGCTGGGCCCATAACCTATAGGAAGTACAGGGCTTTTAATAAAATATATTTTTATATAATAATAAACTCGCTTTTATCCCTCTTTCTTTTCATTACATTCACTGGTCCCATAATCTTCTGTAGATAAAACAAAAAAAACCCCCAAGGGCGGCCAAAATTTGACAGCCTATAAAAACCGGAAATGTGGAAATCTGTGTTGACCCACTGTAGTGTTAGACGTGGAATATAGCTGAACGCATCCTTGATAAAGCCATGAGGCGCACCCTCTGTGCTCGCCTCACTGTCTTGGGTGGGCTAGGTTTAGGATCTATGCTGCTTTACGCGAAGTACATTCGCACAGTTAGGTTAGGGATGCGTTCCTAACTCCTAAGAAAATACGATTGTCGAGCCGTCATTTAAACATGATGCGGTCCAAATGCGCATCCGGAAATCAGGATCGTGTGCTATCGGATTAAATCGTCGACCGAACGTCGACTCATCCAACGCCTTGCGGCGTCAGCACAGGCAGCGTTGCCCAATCTGACAGTGGTGAAGCGCTGTGGTATGCGCATTCGCTGTTGCGCAACACCTCAGCATCGCGATTGCGGTGCGACAAACACGCTATATAAATTAACACTCTTATCACTATGTAAATTATAAATACGATGTTTGCGTTTATTTAAGACAAGCCATGTGTGTGTTAAGGTTAAAAAATGTTTCATTGAAAGCTCCTGTGGCAAATTTCATGAGTCTAGAATATATAAAAAAAAATTAAAAAGTTCTAAGTCCATCGGTTTGGACTGTGCGTTGCCTGAATCCCACTGTTAAGAATTTTAGTACGGTCACATACTTTAATTGTTAAGCCATTTAGGGTTCTGTCTAATTTTGTCATGTAATACACAATCTATGACGCGACTATTGGAAGATGAACCCTAAATGGCTCAACAATTAAAGTCCATGAGTATACCTAGATGAGCCAACTCGCGATGCAGGCATATGTAGCAGTAGGTAAACTAACAATTTAAAAACCAGTTCGGAGTTGGAATTTACCTAGATTAATGCGTTAACATTTCCCCGGTTCCCGCGATCTGTTCTATTTACCTGAAGATAAGCGCCGCGCAAATAAATCGTTGCTTATCATCAATTCATCATCGCTCACCGTTTACGACTGGCAATTACTAGCATATTAGTTTTCTCGGGTGAACGAGTAGCTCGTTTACGCAAATAATCAAAGCACCGACATCAAGGTCCATCAATATAAGAGCGTTTAATAAGCCCGATTGTTTGTTTCCATTGCGTGATCGCAGCGTGTGTAAAGTCTAACAAGGTTTAATATCGATTGCTTTATCAGTCAATAAATGTCCTTAGTTCGAGGCTGGATCGTCAGGCTTCCAGCAATTAGCGGACGCGGAGGTCGGGCGGCGCCGGTGTCATGTGTTGGTGGCGACATTCGATACTGCACCTGAGGCCGTGCGTCAACACCGTCATATCCATTGCACTCTGACATACGGCAAATGATTAGCATCACTATTAACGCGTACTATCACTAAGACTGTATTCCTTCTGAAAGTTGCCCAGCATCAAACACGACACCTTTGACCGTTAACGGTTCTCCTGACGCCAACCACCCGTGCCAAAGGTAACCACCCTACTTATGACTAAAAAGTTCAAATTTCTTCATCATCAGTATCATCGCCAAGTTGCATTTCGATTTGTCGCATTGTGTAATCGTATACAAAAATACATGCTATTATAAAGTAATTTTTTTTAGTTCAACGTGAAACAAAATGGTTTGGAATGTAATAAATAAAGGAAGATCTCTTACAAAACCCGACAAGTGCGAGTTAGACTCGCGTGGAAAGGATTCCGTACGTTCAAAACAATATTATTTATTTTATTTGTTAATGTTAATATAAAACAATTGTAATTTACTGCACAGACTTCTTATAGGTTTTCCTGTAATCTACATCCATCATCCTATTATCCATATTTTTTTCAAAATTCTAGAACCAATAGTTTTGGAGATAAGGGGCGGGGTCTATTTTTTTGTTTTGGATAGTCTGTGGTGTCCCGTTTGGTCGAATTTGGCCACTTTGGGAAAGCAATGGTTGTGTGTGTATGGTTGTAAAGGGGGGGGGGATTTTTCTAGTTGACCCCCCAATAGCGGCCCCATAAAATTCAAATATTTCTGTGACACGTCCATGTTTGGGTCATTAACCTTAATATATGTACCTAATTTCAACTCAATCGGTCCAGTACTTTCAAAGCAAATTGGCTGTGACAGACAGACAGACAGACACACGAGTGATCCTATAAGGGTTCCGTTTTTTCCTTTTGAGGTACGGAACCTTAAAAAGGAAGATATCCCATCATAAACATTAGGTACATGTCAAAGGATGCAAGCCTTGTCTTCTACCTGCAACAAAACAGTTTTGAGATGTAAGGTCAGTACCGGGGGTTGTCCACAGAACTGGATTTCCACCGACTTGCTTATTATTTAACCGTAGTCATCCACGAGACGTTTAGTTCTCAAATAAAGAATCCTTGCAAAGGAGACTTGCATCTTTTACATGTTATGTTTTTAGTTTCAGTTCAGTTTCAGTTCATTTATTAATAAAATAAAATTTTACACGTCAATAATTACAATATTAGGTACATAAGAACATTATTCAAATTTAAACATTCATTAATTTAAAATTCTCACATTTATATTAAGCATATTATTCTACTTAAGATATTGCAGCAATCATCGTGCGCATAATTACTATTACATTGTCATACCCAGACTAACTAACTTATTCACTCAGAGAAGAACTCTTGCAACGAGTAATAGGCAGCATTGGCTAGATAGGCTTTTAGTTTCGTAAGAAATGATTTAACTGAAGTAGCAGTTTTTATTACTTCTGGCAGTTTGTTATAAATTTTCGGACCTCTTGTATGTAGGCACTTTTTTGATTTTACCAATCTCGTGATGGGCGGACGAAGCTCATGCAGTCGCCTCGAATTAAAATTTAGCACTTCTGCATTAGTTTGGAACCGTTCGGGGTTGCACCTGACTAGCTTTGCTATTTCTAGGATATAGAGGCATGGTAGCGTAAGGATTTTATTTTGTCTGAACAATTCTTTAGCCGGGTGATCCCACTGTACTCCCGAGATCACGCGTATTGCCCGTAGCATTTGATGGAATACACTTTTCTCGATACCTCATTTTCACATGGCATTAATCTTATTAAAACTGATTCACGAATCGAACCAGTCCCAAAATGCCCTAAATGTTATACACGTGATAGTATCAAAATCAAAATGCAAGATTCTCGTAATAACTGATTCTCAAAACATCCTAGTCCCAAAATACACTAAATTCTCGATTAGTCATAGCTGAAGAAATATATATCACACTCGTAATTCATAATAAATCATTCCATATAATAAATTGAACAAGCCAAGCCTCATGATCATGATTCTTGCACCATACCAATAAAGATATGAGATAAGCAAAGCAATGCACATCGACTGTGTTGTTAGTTTAGCTACATTTTTTTATTTGAGCCTCAGCAGCGGGGCCTGCGGAGCACGCCGGATATGGAAAGTGCAATTGAAGGACTTGTATTCTTGGAATTAACTCTTCCGTCTTGCTTTCCGGCCTTTATAACAATATAGGTATTATTGTTCAGTCTTTCGCTGGTCTTTGTTACCGGAGGCGACACCTAGCTATAGTTATACCTAATAATGAATTTAGTGTATTTTCAGACTAGGGTATTTTAAGAACCAGTCATTATGAGAATCGAGTGTTTTGATACTAAAAGGAAGGAGGATATAGAGTTTTATTAGTTTTGAGAATAGGTCTTTTAGACATTAGATCGTATTAAGCATTGTTGTGTTTTGAGTTTAGGACCGAATGCACCGGAAGGATAGAAAAGCGCTAATAATGAATCGAGGTCGTGATCTGCGTCATTCTGGGTTAGAGTAAAACATTACTTTTGTAATTATGTTACTGGTATAAGTTTCAACAAAAAAGACGGCAATGTTTTGATCTTGAGGCAGGTACCTGCGTGCGTCATCTGCACTCACACGGCTACCGATACCGGCCGCCTCGCAGTTTACGAATATAAGGAATCATTGCTGTAGGTTTCTTTCAAGGCCTCATAACATGCAATGAATACTACAACTCGTACATACATAATGTTACGTAATTCATATGTGGGTACCTACTAGGGCTCGTGTTTCGTGTACCCGTAGCCGTGCGCCCGTTTCCGTGTTACACGGCAACGGTTTTATGGTCCGATCGGCACGTGAAATTCGGCTACGTGTAACTAAGACTCGTGTACCCCTGAAGTCCGTGTTCACGGGTTCACGTATCTTAAGTACACGCGGATCCGGTCCGCTCGTGATGACGTTGAGTGAAGATAAGATGCGGTGTTTGTTTCTAAGGGCTACGAATAAAAATGTATCGTGATTTTTTATTCGTCCCTCTTTATTCCGTTTCATTACATTTGAATTTAAATTTATTTTTAAGAGCATAGTCTTTTGAGTATTTAGTGAGTAGCAAATAAAAGGAAACAAACGGGGGCTAAAATCACAGAACAGTACTGTTTGGGGACTTAAAGGTTTATAAAAATAATTTGCTCTATTTTAAAATATCTTAAAAATCAAATAAACAACGTTCTGAAATATCTGCGATTTCGGCCTTTCTTTGTTTTACCTCCCTGGCCCATTCCAGGCCCATGACTGGTATGCGCGTCGTAGCTGAACGCTACTACCTACTAATAAAATAACTATGAAATAGTGACACATACCTAATTATATTTTTGTCTAGGAATAGCTAACATGAACGCCTACTATCAAGACTGACTCACTCCACGATTCCGTTGCGCGGCTATAATTATTAAATATCGCCAACCACGGGTGGTATTAGCCAGCGATAAGAAAGAGCGTTAGTACCTACGCGTTATGCGATAGAGAGAGACGGACGGATGCGGGTCAGCTCCGTCCGGTCGTCGGATGCGAACGACGTCCGGTCGTCGGACGCGAACGACAGTTTTGTTAGTGAGAGAAGTTTCTGTACGTAGTATTAATATTTATTCTGTGCTACTATTTACGAGACATTGTACAGACAAGGGCACCAATATGTATACGACACAAAGTTTCAAAAATATGTATACAGGCAATAATAATTATTATTATGGCGGTCAAGTTTATGTATACATATTTTGGAACTTTGTGTGGATATTTATTTTTGCCTGTAAAACTTGTCTTGATTTTATGATAAAAAAACTCAAATAAAATCACGATACCTATTATTACCTAAATGGTAATGCTGACACAAATGATGCGTCCATTTTGACTTACCTAAATCGTTAAAGTACCTATCATTTTTCCGAACTACGTTCTTCCCAAAACCGTCAGTCTTGAATTTACGCGCTACGAGTTTCCGTCGTAGCGGTGCCTACTATACTAACTAGCACCACGTGTCTATTTCAGGTGCGCCGTGCATCCCGCGCCCTAGCTCGCGCCCCGTGAGCGCGCCATGGGCGTGCTGGGCGCGCTGGGCGTGCGGCGCGCGCCCGCCGCCGCGCTGCTCGCGCTCGCCGCGCTGCTGCTGCTGCTGCTGGCGCGCCTGCCGCCGCACACGCCGACGCGCCGCCCGCCGCCCGCGCCGAGACCCTCGGCGCCCTCCGCGCTCCCTGCTCACGCCGCCAACCGCACCGCCACGCCCGCGCACGCCCAAGTCAACACCACCGCACAACAGTCCTCCGAGGCGCAGCCGCCTCCGCCGCGACCGAATAAAGCGGAGCTCTCGAAGGGCACAAAAAAAGCCACGAGCGGGAAAGAGAAGAAGGGTGAAGCGGAAGGACCGCTGCCGCCGGGCGCGGTGTTGACGCGAGACCTGTACGTGGCGGGACACGCGCGGCCGCACCCCGAGCTGTGCCCCGCGCTGGGGGCGCGGCTGCGGCTCGTGATCCTTGTGTCGTCGGCCCCGTCCCACGCGACGGCGCGCGAGGCGGTGCGCCTCACGTGGGGGCACGCGGCGCAGCGCGCCGACGTCGCGCTCGGGTTCGTGCTGGGCGCGTCTCCGCCGCAGTTCCGGGCCGCCCTGGATCGCGAGGACGCGCTCTACGGCGATCTGATCGAGGGCCACTCGGTCGACAGCTACTCAAATCTCACTCTCAAAACGCTCTCGATGCTCGAGTGGGTGGACACGTACTGCCCGCGCGCGCCGCGGCTCCTCAAGACGGACGACGACATGTTCATCAACGTGAACAAGCTCCTGCAGTTCGCGGAGGCGCCCGGGCGGCGGAACGCGACCAACACCGTGTGGGGCAAGGTGGCGCGGCGCTCGCGGCCCGCGCGGGCGCCGCGCTCCAAGTACTTCGTGCCGCCGGCGCAGTTCCCGGGCAGCGTGTTCCCGGACTTCGCGACCGGGCCGGCGTACCTGGTGACGGCGGACGCGGCGCGCCGGCTGCTGCGGGCGGCGCCGGCGGCGCGCTACCTGCGGCTGGAGGACGTGTTCGTGACGGGCGTGCTGGCGGCGCGGCTGGGCGTGCGCCGCGTGCACGCGCCCGAGTTCTACAACAAGAAGGTGGCCCCGCACCCCTGCGCCGTGCAGCGCGGCGTCGCCATACACATGGTGCGCTACCACGAGCAGTTCGACCTTTGGCGCAAGCTGCTAGACGGGAAGACCAAGTGCGCCAGCTAGCCCCGGGACCGAGCCTGAACGGAGCGAAACCGAACGCGCAAATTAGTCGACCTTGCACTCGTGCGACTCGGCCGGGAGTTCGAAATTATTCAAGTGAACAAATGAGTCAAACTTATATTTTTTTATTTTGCTTTTTTACAAAGTGCGAGGCGCGACCGCGCCGCCGCGCCCCCCGCGGTGCCATGGCGCGGCCGGCCGGCGCGGCGCGTCGACGGGCCTTGACGCGCCGCGTCCGCCCGCCGCATGTGTAGTGTTAGCTGTAAGTAGATAATGTACTTAGACATACGTATTTAAAACTAAGATGTATGGACGTTTATGTATAAGATTGAATGTTGTATTTTGTCGAATTTTATTCCAACTCTAATTTTAGACTGAAGGTTGTTAAGAATCTCGTTTATGTGTAGGGAGGGAAGGAATTGATGAACCGGGAATACTCAGCGCTGTGATCGCGATCGGAGATCTGCCATGTTGTTTGACTTCGCACCGCCTCGTTCGCGTCTGTGGCGATATCTATATTTTCTGAATAGTTTACGCCGCGAAGGTGGTGGGTGAAAGGGGCGGTCCCCCTATCTGACATGTGTACATAGTCACGTTACATATTATACGTATACTGTCATATCTGAGATTTTATTTCATAACTACCTATCTGTAGCTATCCTATTCCTAGGAGCTCCAATGTGCAAGCATGCTCAGTGACCGCGCTTAGGGCGTGCAGAACCGGGAAATATTAGTATGAGAGAACCGGGAATTCCCGGTACCTACTGCCATACTAAAATTTCCCAGTTCTACAAGCCCTAACCGAGCTCATGCTTAAATCGCACTTAGGTAAACTATTTTTTTTCACTTCTCACCCAATTCTCGGGTGTTTAGAGATGAACGTCTATTTGAGATATACTCGTATTATACAGACATTGTCATCAACACAATCTAGCGATTGAGACGCATCTCGAACGAGCCTAGATTGGGGTTTAGGTCATCGTCTTGGGGTCACGACATGTATTTGATACCTTTTTTTAAATTCGTGAAGATGCGCATGCATTTCACTTTGGCACAATATAAAATAGCCCCAAATGCAACCACCGGTTACCTTATCTGATTATGGCTACCCAGGTACGTACGGTTCCCAAATGTGCACGAAATCTTCCTGTAGGCATATGATAGTCTGTTTTATAGCGAGATAAATAAATGATAACGGCTAGCAAGCGCCGACTTATGAATAGAGTAAAGAAAAAGCCAAAAAAAAGCAGCAGATTTAATCCACAACTTTTATTTCTTCATTATTTATATATCTAAATCTATATCACAATCCGAACTTTCGAAGATTGACATCTGAGAACTAGTAACAGATTTCTTACTTGCACAACTTGCATTATGTACGGAGCCGGAGGCATTCTCCAATTTAATAACATCATTTTCCTTATATTCTAAGCTTTTGTTTACCTTCTCTTCGTATTTACTAATATCATGTTTCTCTAGACACCGGAATTCATTTAATTTGCTCATAGTACTCTAGGAGTTTTGATTGGACTTTAGAGCATTATTAGAAATAATTTTCTTACTCCCAATGTCTTCATGACATTCTTTGAGATCATTTTCTACAAATGATTTACTTGATTCTGCTTTTACATTAATTTCATTTTGACTCTTTTCTATCACATCACTGCTGTTTCCGCTGATGTCATATTTGAAATCTATACCGATTTCATTGAAGATGTCATTGACACTTGGGACGCCATTTAACATGATTGTGGTATCTTCAACTTCATCATCTTCGCCAGAAACATTGTCATCTACAGTATTTTTTCTAGATTTACCTATTTTCTTCGTTATTGATTTCTTATTTATTACATTTTCTTTCCGCTTCCTCTTCCTCGATTTTTGCACGACTGGTGGTTTTATTTCTGGTTTACTATTTGCACGTTTTTTCAAGGCCGCAAACTTCTCTTTCAAATTATCCCTGTCATCAAATACATCTCCATCTCGTTCAATCTCAGATACAAATCCCAGATCATCGCCACACGTTTTCTTTTTAAAATAAGAGCTCGTAACCAAAGAGGACGACAATGGAATATTATCATCGGTGACGTCGTCGAACTTTTCGAACAATCGGTAGCTGTTCCGCTCTATCTCGTTTTCTAGAGTTTTGCGATCGACTCGGAGGAGTTTGGCGTAAAAGAGGAGTTCCTCCTGCCAGATCTCGTAGAGGTCGAGTTTGGCGAGGAGGGTTTTGGCGGTGCGGAGGTATTGGAAGTCGGGGTGGGAGGGGAAGGTGGAGTGGAGGGCGTCGCGGGTGTCGGCGAGAGTGCAGTCCTGCATGGACAGGTCCACCAGAGCCACCGCGCACACCGCGTCCGTCGGCAGCACGCGCGCGCGCCGCATCAGCCGGCAGTGCGCTTGCGACAACCTACATCAAGCAAATACACCTTGTAATAGGGATGACGACTGGGTTAAAAATAGATCATTCTATTTAGTCCGTCAGTTAGATTACAGAAAAATATGGGACACGTATATTTTTACTTAAAAAATTATTAAAAATCGACAAAGATAATAAAGATCATCAAACTTCCGGAGTTTGTGACGTCACTCCTAGATAAAAATTGTACCAAGGAAGGACTGACGCCACTCGAAACTTCTAAGCACTGTATCCTCGTCATTTTTTGTTTGTCAAAGAAAAGAAAAAATACGTGTACTTACAATATTTTTTTAATAATCTAACTGACGGACTAAACAGTTTTTTTTTGTCGTTTAGCCTATTAAATGAGAAAATAACGTATACGATGCCGGTGACTTCGTCCGCGAGGACAAAGAAGTCATAACCCTAACCCTTATTTTTATTTCCCCGTAATAAAAAGTATCCTATAATCAGTGTTCGGATATTGGGTGCAATTTGGGGTATATGACTTCAAATGTTATACAGAAACATGGATGTTCCTCGGGATTCTGGGAATGGATATTATTGTAGATGCATATTTTTATATGCTGTTACAGTCTGTTTCGTATAGGAATAGACAGAACAAAAAAAAGGTTATTTATAGTGCCGGTTTTAGGTTGAAATCCAATAGATGACATTTCTAAAGTAGATGCTCATAAATAAAATATTGATTATGTCCATACTTTTTCGTTGGCTGAAAATAAAAAAAAGTGTCCTTATAAAATACCCAAAGAGCCAGAGATAAGCAACACTCAATATATGAGACAGCTCAGAGCTGTCATTATTGTATTGTACCTACTATCAAATAGTTCTATCGAATTTGTATGTTGTCTTAATAGTATACTGTTTCTGTTATAGTTTGTTATTCCTAAGTAATTGGTGAATGGTTATTTGTAACGTTCAATATGAGTGATTCTGTGGGGCAGTGGAAGAGGCGTTTGCTCTAGCGTGCGTTGTCACGACCATCGCGAAGAAGAAGAAGTGAAAGTTTATTCTATAGTTTGACAAACTGTCTTACAATTTTACATCAAATAAATATTGTTACAACTTTACAGAAAATGTTTGGAATCTCTGCTTCTGTGTCCCTCTAGAGTCTATTTTTATCCGGTACGAACTATAAGTCTGCCGCGTTTTTGAACGGGACATTATAACTATTTATATGACAGCAAAATGACACTGTCTCGTTAACTTTCACTTAAGCGAGACATTCATTCCACCACCACGAGGCTGAGCGAAGCGACTCGTTCGCTCCAAAAAGTTAATGAGACAGTGTCAAACTGACAGCTAGCAGGTGCTGTCATATGAAAAGCTTTAATGTTCCGTTCAGAAACGCGGCGGACTTAGCATATGCATCTATAGCAATAATTAATTCCCGGAATCCTGAGGAACATCCATGTTTCTGTACAACGTTTGAAGTCATATATGTACCCCAAATTGCACCCAAGATCCGAACACTGCCTATAATCATTTGGAGATGACCGTCTTGGCGTGTTGTAGTTGTAGCGCACATTTGTGTGTCTGCGCGTATTAGTGATGTAACGAATATTCGTATTCGCAAAAATCGTTGCGAATATTTTTGATGCATTTTAGATCCTAAAATTAATGGAAAAGAAAACAATTAGTAATTAAAATCTCTGTTAGATAAGTACCGAAATAAAATGAAAATAAGATATTTATTTTTATTCACCGGTTCCAATTTTTCTGCCGCATGCATAATCAAAATCATTAACTAACGAATTTTAGCTATCGAATTTTTCTAAAAACTTAATTACTTATTTTATTGCAAAACTGAATTAAATTTAAGTTAATCGTAACTAAAAACTAAGTATTGAATTTTGATACTTAATAATTTTGTTTATTTCTAGTATTATAAAATTGTATAACCAATATTCGTATTCACGAATATCAACCTCGATTATCCGTATGCGCGTTCGCATTCGCGAATGTTCAAAAACGGATATTCGTTACATCCCTAGCGCGTATGTGTGTGTACCTTTTTTTTGAAGACTACCTCGCGACCCTTATTGGGCATAGCGATAGTTTGACCGGGTGGGCGTGGCGTTCCCTGGGGCGAAGCAGGTCGCTAGCCGGCCCACCCTGAGAGGATCGGGGGCGCCTGGGGTCGAACCAGGTCGCTTGTCCCGGTCCACCTCGATAGAGTCGTGTGTGTACCTGACGAGACTATCGAGCATGCGCACGGTGGTCCGCGCCGAGTCGCGCAGCGCGGCGCGGCGCTGCGCCATGTAGTAGGCGCGCAGGATCGTGTGCGCTGCAGCCGTCATCTCTGTGGGCACGCTGCCCACTAAGCCGATGTACATCTACAACAAACGAAGAGTATTATCACATAATGGAAAAGATTAAATGCACCCAAAGAACGTGTAAATGTCGCAGCCAACTGGTTTAGTCAGCCATTTGGTTAACTGCCTAGCATTTTCGGTCAACTATGACCCGCCAGCAGATCGACGAAGCCCCGCTACACGGGGCCACTATTTCTGCTCTGACGGACACAAGCTGACTAACAAACCTAACCTAAAATAAGGAGTGTGTTTAATGAAAAGGTTAGGCAGCTAACCGAATGGCCAACTAAACCAGTTGAGGGCGACATAAATACAACGTGCGTCGAAGACTCTTAAATAATAGTAACATACCGAGGCCAGGTAACGTAAGAAATGCCTCAGATCACATGTAATTGTCGGCCAAGGCGAAGCCGAGGACGACAAACATGTGATCAGAGGCTTTCTTATTTACTGGCCAAGGTTTGTATACTATTTTTCTCTACGATGGAGCTAGAAAGCGGCATCTTTGTGTAGCGTAGCGGCCGGCAAAGTGACGCTTTCTGGCCGGAGGACAGAAAATGAGCGTTTGCTCAGCTATCGATACCGGCACCCATATTGTCGTCGACGACATTCCCCGTCTCTTTCATTCTACGGCGATGAAAAGAAAGGAATGTCGTCGACAACATATTGGTAGCTGTGGAACGCAGCCATCCTTCGGTTCATCCGGCGTAAACCGGTTGTGCGGGTTATTCCCACCTGTTACCACTAAATCAATTTGGTGGTAACAGGTGGGAATAACCCGGTTATGCCGCGTGCGCGACGAGCACCGGAAGACGCGCACACAGCCGCCGCACGCTTGTGATACCGTACAGCCGAAAAAGGAAAGAGGTATGCACCCTGCCATCGCATATGTATGACAGCGTGCATACCTCTTTCTTTGTTTATTGTACCTATCGCAGTACAGTTGGACGGTGTTACGCAATAATGTGTTAAGTGCTATGGAAATCCTATGCACATAACACATTATTGCATAACGGGTCCAGTTATCATAGAACGCATAAAACAAAGACCATAGTAAATGGAAAGAAATGGTTACTAGTAAATAGAAAGAAATGATTACGAGTATTTGTTGCGTCGCATGAAACTCTTGTGGACTTCTTATAGGCAACACAAATCTAGCATTGCTGTATGAAATAAATACGAAATAAAATATAAAATCATTCTAAAATACAAGTCACTAAATGATACAAATCGAGATTACCTGCAGTTTTTCAAGGCTCCATTGTTTCTTGCTTTCAATGGCTTGAGATCCCCCGAATAGTATGTATGACGAGACGAGCTTGTCCCAAGTTCTATTCTTCGAGTCCAGCAGAATGAAAATCAAGTCAAACCTGGGAACGAAGTATAAGCACCATATTTAAAGAGTCCATGACTTTTTGTAGCAAATCTGAGATTAATCTTACATTTACATACGGTTTATAAATATAATAGCGTGAGTTTGCGTCGCCCCTCTAATTTCGCGGGGGCAATTTGAAAAATAATTTTCTAATTACTTGATTTATACTTGAATACATTGAAATCTCGCTTCAATACATATTCTAGTTAACATTACATTTCTTCAAATTAACTTGAGTTTTCTGTAGTTGACTTGCCGTGTCGTCCAAAACCGTCATTAATCATTACAGGCTGGATCTAACGATGGGGCTTTAAACGCAAAGTTCGATTCTGTTTGCTAAACTGAGATACTTTTGTTTTGCAATATCTTCAAATAACTTAAATTACGATAGTTAATTCATCTTCAAAGTTCAATTCTGAAAGCAGTGAAATCTCACTTTTCGTATGTTCGTATGAAAAAAATAAAATTAGAATTAGGCGCGTTTTTAAAAACTTGCAAAACGAAAGTAGCTCAGATTAAGGAGTAGACACGACCCTTTCATTTAAGCCTCATTGTTGATTATGATAACTTGATGTAGCAATCCTTACTGGATGTAGCAAAAATCGGACCTGGTGGGGGCCCTGGCGTTCCCTGGGGTCGAACCAGGTCGCTGGCCGGACCACCTTGAGTGGATCGGACTTGGTGGGGCCCGGGGGCGCCTGGGGTCGAGCCAGGTCGCTAGTCCCGGTCCACCTTAAGAGGGTCGGACTATACTCTGTACTTTTAGGTACTTAAAAAAAGGTAAACAAAAAAGTCCTCGTGACTTGGGTCGTTCAGCCAATCAAAGTAATGTTTTGTATCTTTTTTTTTATACAACTACGGTGGCAAACAAGCGTACGGCCTGCCTGATGGTAAGCAGTCACCGCAGCCGAACGCTTGCAACACCAGGGGCATTACGTGCGAGTTGCCGACCCTTTAAGAACCTATTCACTCTCTTGAAGAACTCCATACTTGAAGAACTATCTGTGGCACAATACCACAGTAAGTACCTACGAGTACAGAGTATAGGTGGGGGCTAGAGGCACCCTGTATACCTGCTGAGCAGAGGGGTCCCGAGCGCCACGTTGTGCTGCAGCGGCTCGGCGGGCTCGTAGCGGCCGCGCGGGTTGCACGCCGCCACCACGGCGCAGCGCGTGCTCAGCTTGCACACGATGCCCGCCTGCAGCCCAAATATTCTTACAACCATATCGTTGTCGCAGCAACTGGTTTAGTTAGCCATTTGGTTAACTACCTAGCATTTTCACTAAACCAGGTGCACTTCACTCGATTTTGGCCTCCCGCGCGGTGGGCGTAGCCGATCCGATCGCCGGCAACCGAAACGTCACAGTGGCACAATATAATTATCCTGACAGTACGCAAACGCCGTTGATGCCGGCCGAACGCCGCCACCGAGAACTGTCCGAGAACGTACAGTACTGTGCGAAACTGTGTGAAATTGGGTTGGGTCCGGAACGCCTTACTTGCATTTAGCCTTAGAGAGCAGAGCACCTTAGTTGTATTTTTGTCCGGGGAGTAAAATGTCTTGGTCTGTAAAACGCCCTCACTGTTATAAGACATAGTAGACTGAATGACTTGACTGCAAAACGTCTTAACGTCATAATGTTTTAATAGGTATATGGTCTGAATAATCTTTACGTCCAATATTGTAGAATGTTTTTATAGTATACAGACTATGTAGTTAAATCGTAAAGTAGTCCTTATCACAACCAAGACTTTAATACAATTGAGACAATCTGCCTACTTGTGCATTTCACGACCTAGGCGTTTTGCTCCCTAAGTCTTCTTGAAACTTGGACCATTTTGTAATCATGGGATTAGATAAACAAGTCATTTTTTAATACACTTGCTCAAAAAGTGGTACTTTTTGTAGCTGTATATCGTGCGCAAAGTTCGATTTTGCGAACTAGTGCTTTTTATTTCCCATTTTTTTTAATTTACTGTTGTTCAAATACATACATCCAACTAATGGTCAAATACGTTCTTTGTTTTTATTACGTCAGTGGACATTGAATGAAAGTATACATTTGATACGTTTAAAATATTAAATCCACATATATAACGTTTGATTGTTTTTATTATAAACAATTAAACTGTTACCTAATATTAAAATAGTTTAAAAAGTATGCTTCTTGAGTATTACCAATGAGTAGTTTAGTCAGCGGTCTCGCATAATACTAGTATTATGCAAGACCCAAAAAATAAAAATTGTCACAGATAAGATAATATGGTGCAGGCTGTTCGAGTTTTATAAATGACAACTAGCTTTCCGGCACTAAAGATTACAATTTACTTGGAAATTAATGAGCTATTAAGTATTTAAATATTTATTGCTTTTTTCCATTTTTAAATGCAGTTAAATTATCTTAGAACGTTTGTCTGTTCCCAAAATAGTTTATTTTTATTTGGCTGAATGGTGACAAACGCTGCCACGTTGGAAAAAGTTCGCAATTAAAAGTAACACATTTTGTTTTATTCCCGCCATTTTCATTCATGATTGTAATTTTGTAATTATTAATTATCACGCATTAGTTTGATAACACTTTTGTGAAAAATGAGCGATTCAGACGATTTTGAAATAAATTCAACACCACGAGATATACTAGCAAAGGTGTCAAATTCATTATTTTACCAGAGAAGTCGAAGGAGGAATATCTGGCCGTCTATGAGCAATTCATTGACTGGAAACGAGAAAATCGAACGGCGTCATTCTCAGAAAATGTACTTATGGCCTACTTTCTTGAATTATCTAAGAAATATCAGGCATCTACAATGTGGTCAGGATACTCAACGTGACTCTTAATAAGTGTTCCAATTGAGTGCTCCATTTTTATGAGGCCAAAAAATAAACAAATTTGTCTCTTAATCATTCAATCATTTCATTTTCGTTGTAATTTTTCGCAAATGTATTAAAAAACGTCGTTTGATACACGTGCGGAAGTGTCATTTCCACTCGTCCCGAGTCTTGTCCCTCGCCTTACGGCTCGGGCCAAGACACCTCGGGACTCGTGAAAAATGACATACTTTCCGCACTTGTATCAAAAAGTACTATTGCATACTTGGCCAGTGTACAACTGAGACGTTTGGAATACCAAGGCTAAATGCAAGTAAGGCGTTCCGGACCCAACCCTGAAATTTACCGTGTTGTGGCTGTGGTGGTGGGGATCTATTGTTTCGGCGCGAGCGTGGGAATTCTTGTTTTTAGGGTTCCGTACCAAAATGGTAAAAAAGGAACCCTTATGGTGCGACTCTGTCTGTCTGTCTGTCTGTCCGTCTGTCACAGCAAGATATCTCAGGATCTACTGATGCTATCGATTTGAAACTTGGAATAGTGTTAAAAGTCGCTGATTCGAGCCTATTGGATAGAAAAAAAATCTTATACCTTTTTTACTTTTTTTTTAAAGGAGTCCGAAATGGAATGTGGAAAAACAAAAGTAGAGCTATTATATCGAGTGGGATATCAAATGAAAGGGCTTAATTTGTAGATTCCAAAACAGTTTTTGTTTTTTTTCTTAATTTTGTACTTTTTGATTTATGACCAAAAACGTTAAAAAAAATACCATTCCCCCCCTATTATCTTCGAAGTTACTGAACAGAAAAATCTGTAATAATTACCAATTATTAATATTATCCTAAATATTACAGGAAAAATAAAACGGTTTTCCTAAATTGCATCGTTTTGTAGAAATTTTCAAAAATCGTACACATACTTATTTGCTCCTACTAAGCTAACGGCCATACAGTTTTTGTTGAACTATTCACGTATCTACTTACGAGTTTGTACGGAACCCTCGGTGAGCGAGTCCGACTCGCACTTGACCGGTTTTTTTGTATGCAAACGCGCGACAATGAAATATCTGTTTATATTCTCTAATATGTGACCAAATTATGACCCGCCAGCAGGTCGACGAAGCCCCGCGCGGGGCTTTCATTTCTGCTCTGAGGGACACAAGCTGACTAACAAACCTAACCTAAAATAAGGAGTGGGCTAGGCAACTAACCAAATGGCTAACTAAACCAGTTGGCGGCGAAATCGTCATTACTTTAAAATAAACACGTATCTGACAATGACTCTAGGTAAAAAAAGTAGTAAGTGTACAAACGAAGCCTCTGTTAACTGACCATCCATAGACTTTAATACGTTGCAATAAAGTTGACATTCGTTTACAAATGTACAGTTAATAGTGTGTTCGATTGTACTTGAAGTTCGTGAGGTTTTTGTCTACGACGATTTAACATAAGAGTTTTTTTCAAAGTAGTATCGATATCAGTTGTTCTCTTTGTCGTAGTGCTCTCATAATAAACAGGGGCACTTTAATGCACTGGCTACACGCATCGCGATAACGCGAATTTTCATGTTGATGTCTCATCCTCTGACATACAAGAAAAATACATCAACACGAATCTTTGCGTTATCGCGATATGTGTAGCCGTCAGTAGCGTGGCGTCCAAAAAACTCTATTCCTACCGGCTTGCCTAATATCAGACATTTGAGCACCTTATTCTACACCTCTTTAAGGAAAATGTACGTCAAATCTGCACCGGCTTGTCCAGGGATATTTTTTAAGCCATGCCACTGGTTAGCCGTAGCATGCAAGAGTGGCGTTACCTTGGCGACGGAGACGGTCTGCTGTTCCATGGCCTCGTGCACGGCGGCGCGGTCGTGCGGCCGCAGCTGCGCCAGCTCGTCGATGCAGCACACGCCGCCGTCCGCCAGCACCAGCGCACCCGCCTCCAGGTGCCACTCGCCCTCCTCCTGCGAGGGCATTCCACGCAATATGTGTGGCCGTAGCCTGCAAGAGTGGCGTTACCTTGGCGACGGAGACGGTCTGCTGTTCCATGGCCTCGTGCACGGCGGCGCGGTCGTGCGGCCGCAGCTGCGCCAGCTCGTCGATGCAGCACACGCCGCCGTCCGCCAGCACCAGCGCACCCGCCTCCAGGTGCCACTCGCCCTCCTCCTGCGAGGGCATTCCACGCAATATGTGTGGCCGTAGCCTGCAAGAGTGGCGTTACCTTGGCGACGGAGACGGTCTGCTGTTCCATGGCCTCGTGCACGGCGGCGCGGTCGTGCGGCCGCAGCTGCGCCAGCTCGTCGATGCAGCACACGCCGCCGTCCGCCAGCACCAGCGCACCCGCCTCCAGGTGCCACTCGCCCTCCTCCTGCGAGGGCATTCCACGCAATATGTGTGGCCGTAGCCTGCAAGAGTGGCGTTACCTTGGCGACGGAGACGGTCTGCTGTTCCATGGCCTCGTGCACGGCGGCGCGGTCGTGCGGCCGCAGCTGCGCCAGCTCGTCGATGCAGCACACGCCGCCGTCCGCCAGCACCAGCGCACCCGCCTCCAGGTGCCACTCGCCCTCCTCCTGCGAGGGCATTCCACGCAATATGTGTGGCCGTAGCCTGCAAGAGTGGCGTTACCTTGGCGACGGAGACGGTCTGCTGTTCCATGGCCTCGTGCACGGCGGCGCGGTCGTGCGGCCGCAGCTGCGCCAGCTCGTCGATGCAGCACACGCCGCCGTCCGCCAGCACCAGCGCACCCGCCTCCAGGTGCCACTCGCCCTCCTCCTGCGAAGATATTACATATAAGCGTTCTTAAGTCACATTAAAAACAGCGCCGGATTACCGCTTAGGGCTAGGCTAGGGCTACTAGGCCCCATGCTGGCGAGGCTACGGTAGAGTGGTTACACCGTTCCCATGGTCTCGCCCTATAGCACGGAAGCGGCACATAGACAGGTTTTTAGTGGGTAAACCTCATCAGCCAACAAGGGAGTCCCACATAACCATCAGGGTCCGTCCCCGCACCCTGGTGGTATATGCGTAACGCATTTTCCCCTCTTAAAAAAAAGGGCTACAAGGCCCCACGCCAGAGATACAAGGCCCCGGCCTAGGGGCCAAGAGAGGCCCCAGCGGTGGACTTCATATAAGCCCAAGAGCATGGATTGCCTTCTCAATACCCAGTGCCTGGGCGCCTTGGATCTCTAAATACGGGGCTGGTTACAAATCCATCCTTATGTGCAGGATCAAAGTATACTTTCAAAGGTGACTAGTTTCATAGTAGAAGCCGACAAGAAGATAGTTTAACTTGGGACGTTTTGAGGACTGCAGTACCATTACCAACCCGCTGTGTATTTGAGACAGCGGGGGCATTCCACCAGAAAGTAAACTTTGGCGGGCACGTGACGGCCATGGCAGCTTCCTTAAAAAGAGAAAGTCCTAGAATACACTATCTATATACGTAAAATAGCTATATAATAGTATCATAGTGCCCGACATTCTGGTGGAATATCCCAGCGATTAGTAGGAGGACTACCTAGTGAACGATGCCAATAGCAAATACTAATTTGCATTCATAGCGGGCGGAACCTATAGTCTCGCCAGACGTATCTGGCCCTAAAAACGGCGGCCAAATACCAAACATCTCATTTTAACCTCTAGTTACATTTATACTGGTGCTTCCAATCTAAGTCTTGTACCCTCTCATGCTGGGGCCACGGAAACGCCGTTAATTGATCGTGATGAAAGACGATTAACGTCAGTATAGCTACAACTTACTATATTCGACATTTACACTTGAAGAGATAATTTGAATTGACAGCTTGATTTGACAGGCATGATAGTTTCCTTTATTGTCCGCCCGTGTCTCTTTTGTCGTTTAGTGCTGGCACATATAGTTCGTGCAAGTTCCCTATCGACGCGCGTTTCGAAGTGCTGTCCCCATTTATTTTTAGGGTGTAAAAGCGACGCGTGCGTCGATGTCGCGGCCCTTATACTGCAGTGGATTGTTTACCCTCAGCGCGGAGCAGGTGAGGCCGGCGCGCGTGGAGCCCGCGCCCGACGTGAGCACGGAGCGCGCCGCCAGCGCAGCGCCCGCGCGCAGCAGCTGCGACTTGCCCGTGCCTGCCGCCGACACAGTCATGTGAAGCGTTTTAGAATAGCGGTAGAGTCCGACCGAAATTTCGGTTTCGGCCTAGTTTCGGCAAAAAAACGGGTTTCGGCTTAGTTTCGGTTTCGGCTGCCGTCCGGCCGAAACTAAAGCCGAAACCGAATCCAAGAGGTTTCGCGCTACGATCGGACAGTCGTTATTTCAAAAAGCACAAATAATTTACTTGAAATTGGAAGTGATAATTATGTTATATTCATGATTACTTCAAATATCAGAGACTGAATGATTAATTAATATACCTACTATTTAAAAATCTGACTGACTAATTTTTTCATAAACATGTCCGTATATGGATGTTTCGGTTTCGGTCAGACACTAAACAGCGGTGTGACCGCACCTTGATATAATCTTTCAAACTGTAGTTGGCACTGGAAAAAGGTGACAAATGCGAATAGTCTTGGACGTTACCCTTTTGTTTTATTCGACTTTGAGACGTCCACTGCTGAACATAGGTCTCCCCCGATGACTTCCACAACGAAAAGTCGCACGATTTTTGCCTCCGTCGATTTCCGGCGACGTTAACCAGTCGTCAGACCCTCTTGTGGGGCGCTGTGTCTTCCGGTTCGTGCATTGGTGTATCTAGGATTAATTTTCAGACCTGGCTTCTGAGACCGGTTTTTAGGTGTCCATCCTAGAATATCGAATTGGTAAACCACCATCCTGGGGTGGGCACAGACTATGCTACATATGTCATAAAAGGCGTTTGTGAATGATTTACCGGGGTCCCCCACCAACAACAGATGGCACTGGCCGCGCACGCGCGTGGGGTGCTCGTCCCCCGCGCCGGCCTCCCCCACCTGCCCCGCGCCGCCCTCCCCCACCTGCCCCGCGCCAGTCATCACTGTCAGCAGCAGCGCCAGCTTCACTGAATGCAGACCGTATACCTGGAACGGGAAACTTTCATCTACAGAAAAGAGAAGATAATAGGGAATATGCATGAATTTTTTTTTTAACTGATTTCTTAACGAAATATAAAAATACCGCAAAAAAGATGACGTAAAGTCAAAATAAAATTAAAATCGACCGAGAAATACGAAACTTATACACATTTTAAAGCACTACTCAGGCAGCGATTAGACAGAGAGATCCGATATGGACTATGACGTCATAGTACACGATCGCCATACAATCTCTATACTATATTCTGTTTTGCTAGAAAGAGATAGAGATAAATATTTGTTGTCTTATATCTTGGTTATTTTTATAGTTATTTGAAAAATATTTTTTTCCTACTATTTCTTATATGAATGAGCTTTTATTAAAGTAAATAAAAAATATCATGCATATTCCCTATTACCTGCATTCACAATAAAGTACATATCATGTAGATTTTTTTTTCAAGCTCTATTTTATACTTCTGGTGGCGGATTATACAGTATTTGATATTCTAGAGAAGGGATATTTTGCGTAAGGGGTGAGACGTTTTGCAAATAGGACATTGTGCAGAAAGGTCGGTTTACAGAAAAGACGTTATGCAGAAGGGGTGTTTTGCGAATTAACTTTATCATAACTGCTAATTTGATTTGTTTGTAAAAGGCTGTTGTTAGATAACACTAGCTTTTACCCGCGGCTTTGCCTGCGTTATTCGGGTAATTCCCGTTATTATCAAGGGAACTCCTTACCGGGATATAAAGTATCCTATGTGTCCCTGCGTTATTTAGTAACAAACATCTTATTAGTGGGGTTAATCACACTAATATTACAAATGTGAAAGTTTGTGAAGATGTTTGATTGTTTCTTACTAAATAACGGGGTAACAACTGAACGGACCGAGCTGAAATCTAGCACGCAAGTAGACCAAGTCTTGGGTTGAAACATAGGATACTTTATATCCCGGTAAAAAGTTCCATTGGGACAGTAACGGGAACAACGCGGGCGAAGCCGCGGGACAAATAGTATCAGTCATAAAGTACATGTTGGCAGTTTACCTGTGGGCACACTGACTTCAGAATCTGATCTCGGCCCTTCAACGGGCAGGCGTCGTATTTGGACCAGAATTCGTCGAAGCACTCTTTCACATCAGGAGCGTTGGCCAGCACCGCTGACTTCTGGGCGTTGCACACTTCGAGGTAGTTGGCCTGCAGAACCAGTTCCACTTCCGACTGCTTGCCCTGAACAGCAGGGCGCCAGCGGCGGCGCACTGTACCGCTGGAATATAATTACAGTAGAATCCGTTTAATACGATTTCCCGCATAATACGCCATTTTACGCCGGTCCCTGCGACTTGAGGCTTGTTTTCATACATTTTGTTACGGTTAATACGACTCGCAACCCGCTTAATACGCCATCTAAAAGGATATAATGTTTATCTTGAATTATCCACGTATCTACTGACGAGTTTGTACGGAACCCTCGGTGTGCAGTCTGGCTCGCACTTGCGCTCGCCAGACGGGGGGATTAAGGGTTGCAGGAATAACACATGTCCGTTCGCTAAAATATAATAAGCACTTTATGCCACACCTGGCCATAAAGTGGCTTTTTCCGCACGCTGCGGTGTGTAAGTGTAGACATAAAATGATGTACACAACATGGGAGGTAATAAAGAAAGCCCTCGATCGCATATTTACGTCCCTCGCTTGCAGCTCGGGCCGCAAACTTCTGCGATCTCGGCCTTTCTTTGTATTACCACCCTAGTTGTGTAATGTACTATTGTTTTTTACAGTTTGGGTTCTTACCAAACATGAACATCATCCCCTGGCTTGCAAGTGTCTACAAGGTCATTTTCCAACACAACCCACATGGAGCTTGGTATGGTCCCGATGTTCAGCCTGTTTACTTGTTCCTGAAAATTTTAATATCATATATGTATTCATTACTAAAATGCATGGAAGTTCTACTGTAACTATAATTATTATAATTACCATGTTTACTAAAAGTAAAATGAAAGACTCTATATCTGGGGGCACGGTAGTGCCCCCGCCAAGTCGAGCAAAACAAAGGCATGGCACGGGTTTTGTGCTGGCTAAAGCTAGAACCCTGAATTTTCAGGGATATATAGGGCATAAGGCATAATAAGACTTACATATATTCTCAATAACATTCAATTTGAATGTGTAGTTTAAGAACTATTAAATGTCAAAGTTCCTTAGTTTTGTCACTGACTCACTGACTCACTCACTCACTCACTCACTCACTCACTGATCATCATAAATCTAGGATACTTCTAGCAGACCCACAAGCACCAATACAAAACCTAAAAATATTGCAATTCCACTCACAACTGCACAAATAAGTTCAATCAAAAACATTACATGTAAAAAGATGCAAGTCTCGCAATGCAGTTCACCTACAACAAAAAAAGTTTTGAGATGTAATGTTAAACCAAGTCAGTACTGGAGGGGTGAAATCGAGTTCTGTTGACACCTCCCCAGTACTGACTTGGTTTAACATTACATCTCAAAAATTTTTTTGTTCTAGGAGATAATAAATTTCTTCAAAATTATAAAAGTTATTACCAAGGAATCAATTAGAAACAAATACACATAAAACATATCAATCTTTACTCACCTGAATTTTTATTTCTTGGTAATCTTTGCAATGCTCCCTAGAAACTAAATTGACTTGAGTGAATGTTGAGCCTTTGCATCTGGTCTCATCATTGCCGCACTTTGTAGGAGCCTTCAAAACATATCTGTGCTCAAACTGTGCCTGCACACAGTTTTCATATTTGCATTTTATGCAAACATATTTCCGTTGGTATTCTAGCATTTTAGCCTGTGTTACTCTTACAATTGTTCCTGAAATTATTTTACAATCTATGATGATTTCTCACACATTAATAATACAATACAAATATTTTTTATTGCATGCAGAAAAAGACATTACCAAGAGTAAAATGTCAAAATGGTTAGACAAGACAAAATGCAGTTTTATTGCTAAAAAGTGATTTCTACCATACAAATTTTGGATAATAGAATCATTAATTAATTTCAGTCTCTATTACACACCTTTACATTATTTTTTTTATTTAAGTTAAAGGAAAATATTACTGTCTTAATGGGGTTAAACTTAAGCTTCTAAGTTGTACTATGTAAGCAATAGTATAGATTAATTATGATTATTAAATAAATAACACCAATTCATTATCAATAGGGATTATCATTTACTAAGCTTACCAGTGATTTTTAAAAAGTATCCCAAGTCCACATTTTTAGGAAAAACTGTTCGATGCAACTCAGGGACACCTGGCAGGCCATAAATACGAGCATGAACGTTCCTCTTCAAAGATGAATGTACCAACTTTTCCACCATCGATTTGTATACGCTCTGTTCAAGGATATATTGTTGCGCCTTAATTATGTCTTCATGGCATTGTGGTAGACTCTCCACAGGGCTATAAAGCACTTTATCTCCTATGTCCGGATATATCTCGGACAGTTTTAAATAACTGAAAAATAACTTTTTACATAAGACGGCCTTCTCCCTCCACACCAAACACCATATACATAGCGCATAGGAAACCACAGCACAGATTTACTTACTCAATTTTTATACTGTAGAATCCCAGAGTGTCTCGCTCCGTAAGGATATCAATACAATCCTGAAGATGGTATTCCAGGATATATTCCACGATCATCCCAACATTTAATTTCAACTTTATAACACGAACAATGTGTTTGTTTGGTTTGTTTTGGGCGGCTACGTGATGGTGAGTGACAGTGACAGCTTCTTGTACGTTCAGATATTACTTTGATGGTAGCTATTCTTAATTACGACCGGCCAATCTAACATACTTCTGATGTCAAAGTAAATATTGTGCATAATTTAATACTAATATTTCATTTAAAGGTATAATTTAGATAGAAGTAGGCCAATTAAAAAGGAGAAATACTAGCTAGTGCGGTATGAAAATTTCTCCATACTAGCAAATACTATGGTATTCGAATGGACACTTAAAACAACAACAACATGTTTATTGTATGTCACTGTCACAGGCAAACAGTGTTGCCAATTTAGCAGTTTCAGTGCTAAATTTAGCATAATTTGGACTGGTTTAGCAGATTTTTTTTACATTTAGCAGTTGGCATAATTTTTGGCATAATTTTGTAAATAATAGCAATGTTACCTGTTAGTGACAAACACACAGATAAATGGTAAATTTAGAAACATACAAGTTGGTGATGTGATGACATAAGTTTGTAAAATGACCTTCGATTTCATGTTTGACTGTAATATAAACTGTCCTATTTAAGGACATTTCAAAACGGCTCGTCGACACCTCCGGAGATCAAAGGGCTGGCAGCTTCCTCGCTCAGCGCATTAGTATTGCCATACAGCGAGGAAATGCTGCCAGCATCTTTGGCACCATGCCACGGGGGCCCTTTTTAGATATAATTTAATAGGTAGTTTAGTTTTAGGTTTAGTATAATTATTTTAGTTTAGGATAATTTATCGTTTTTGTTATTTATTGTTTGTTATTGAATAAATCTTACTATCAAGTTTATTATTTATCTTTTGGTGTGCAATGAAGTTGTATTGTAAGTCGTAATAAAAGCGTAAATTTTTTGCCGCTTTCATTTTTAACATATTATTTTACTATGATTGTTTGTATGCTGTAGTAAAAAAGTTAATTTGGTTTAATATAAAAAAAATGTCGATTAACACATTGACATTCTTAATTTACTTATCTTTAGCAATTTTTTTCCTGAAAGTTTAGCATGGACCACAAAAAGAATTATTGTAAAGCTGTAATAATCACAATACATTATTTTTTTATTTAGCACATTTTTTAACAGAATTTATCAAGTTTTAGCATAATTTTAGCAGATTTTCAACAAAATTTTAGCATTGAATGAAATTCAGAGTTGGCAACACTGCAGGCAAAACTGACTTTACTCAGAAATTCAGAATAAACATCTGAAAATATTCAGCCGGCACATTTTAAGTTCTTTGTAACTTAAAAGAGCCATGACTACTCTAGATATACTCAATACAGACTGCTGGAATGCAGTGCTGAAATTTGTGCCAGTTCAGGATATTGTGCGCTCCGAAAGTGTCAGCCGCCAATGGAGAGATATTATCATGCAGTACCTCCTAGGTAAACAAATGATTAATTTTATAGTAATTACACATTGCCTGGCAATACCTAGCATGAAATCAACAAAATGTTAATAGACCTATTCCAACAAAATCAGGGTTCATTATCCAGTTAGGAACTTGATTGAGTCGGACTTTATTCTTTATACCGTACTAACTTTATTATACTCAAGTAAACCTACAAAAGATATGCAAATATTTCAACCAATTCATAAACCGCAAGCAACAAAGGTTCTTATTACTTTAGTCTTCCAACAAGCTTTGAAAATGGTATTATGAAAATTAAAATTTATTTTTAAATTTTCAAATAATGCTTCAAAATGTTTCTTTCTACCTGCAGGTACTCATTTATCCCTCTACTTATATCCATACAGCGAGATGAGAGAGTATACAAAATGTCACCGTAAATGTCGCATACTACCCTACTATATACTGTGGCGCCCTCATCATAACAGGCATTTGCAAATGATTGATGTAGTCACTAAGAAATTTGGGTTGTCAATTGTGGCTGCACACTGCACTAATGAAGCAGTTTTTAAGATCATCAGACAAAACTGTCCTAACTTAGAGTGTATAATGGTAAGTAGGTACTCACTCAGGGGCATAATAATAGGGGGAAATAATAACGGAACCGGTTGCTGTTTGTGTTGGCGGTAACTTGTGTAAATAGTTACGGCTGCACATAACAAAAAGCATACATGTCAGTGTCCTCAACAAAGTTGCCAAGCTATAGCATTCTAAATAGCTAACAACAGTATAGGCAACAGAGTTATACATATTTACATTTCTGTTATTTCAATAAGATGCAAAATTGTATACATGTTTTCTGTATTTTCAGTTTGTTAAAGTACCAAGTGACAACTATAATTTATTTATAGATCATACTGAAAACCATATGAAGCTGAAGTGGATTTCATTAAGGAGCTGTGATTTGGTAAATAATTTAACATATAATTTTAGGTGAAAAGTTTTTTGTTTCCATCACCTGTCCTACTGAACGATTCCGTGGAAGATATCTCATGTTTATTTCCCTTTTTTTTTTAGATTTCGGATGACTGTGTCAGTAAATTTCTGGAAAACGAAACCATCATTGATTTAGATATCTATAGTAATGAGCTGGTTAGCGGTCGCTGTTTAACTGCTATAAAACTGTCCTATTTGAAATCCCTATGTTTTCAACGATGCAATGCGCTGGAAACCCAGCAGTTAATATCTGCTGCCGACAGTATGACTCAGCTAACGGCGCTAGACCTAAGCGAGAATCCAGCTGAAATATTAGAAAGTCTACACTTGTTGCTCGATAAATTACCTAACCTGGAACATTTGGCCCTGAGTGACTTTGAGGAAATAGATTTGGGCGATGAATTGGCTGTGTCTGTTGGCCGCCTGAGTCGTTTGAAACGGTTAGAGTTGAGGCACAATGACAATGTGCGCGATGGGTGGCTGGATGCCGTGGCGCGTGGCTGCACGCAGCTGCAATCCTTGGACGTTGCACACTGCGAAGGTAACGCTCTTCTCATTTGTAAAGATCGGCAATCAACTTGCCGTGTTACGTCCCGGCCACGACTTGTGGCGGGCATTTTATCTCGTCATTGTGCGGTTGAGACGCGCACGATGCACGATGTCGTGACCGGTCTGTAAATGCAGTTCACTCTAACGACCTAATCTAGCATAACGTAGGTGCATCAAGGAGTTTTTAAGAAGTTCCTTTATAGTTTGAATTAAATGAACCCATTCCCCTATTGTCTCAAATAAAGACGAATCGGTAGACACCTCATTTGTCAAAAGCGGCTCACTGGAACCAATGCTGCGGATCACCCATATATATTTTTACCATACAGTATACATAGGTACCTATAGTCAACTACACTGCCATCCTAGACTAAAAGGCGACTTTTTACTATGAGCTTCCATGGTAAAAAGTCACGTTTTAGACCAGGACGACAGTACAGAGATAAGTAACCCTCTGTTGTATATTTAGTTGTGCTTGCCGGGGAGTTACTAGGGGGTTACTGTACCCAACGTACCTATGCCTTGTCCCCTATCCATACTGCCTGTAGTATGCCGGAGAGGTTCGCAAGCTTGTATCTATCGCCACGTTATAGGTATAAGTACGGATCTGGGATACGGTATACGAAGGGTTAAATCTGTACCTGACTCTACATTTGGTATTAAAATCACTACTCTTCCTTCACCATACTTTGGTGGAAAGCAGTGGCGGCATAAGCCGTCGGCTACCCGGGGCGGAAAGGCCTACTTTTGATTTTTCGCCCGGTGGGGGGGAATGCATTCGGCAGGCACCCCAGACTTATGAAATGCGGTCCGCTGTGTCACCCCCCAGTGCTTGGCGCCCGGGGCGGTTCCCCTCCCGCCCCCTTTCGCCGATAACCTTGATGTTTGATCAGTGACGGCGCGTGGGTTGTCGTCGCTGTGCCGGGGCGCGCGAGCGCTGAGCGCTCTGTGCGTGGCGTGGGTCCGCGCTCTCACCGACGACCAGCTAGCCGCCTGCATGGCCTGCTGCCCTAACCTCACGGTAATGACAAACACATCACACTTTGTTTCTTACTTTACTTGTTAGTGATAGGGGAACACTCAAAGGGTTATATTCCGAAATTTCATGATTCCGAACGCTATTTTCTGCGGAACGGTAATTTTCCCGTACGCACGTAGACGGTATAATAGAAAATTATACTTTTATACTAACCCTACCTACCTAATATGTTAGTGGTATATTAACCCAATCTAACCATATTTTCTATTACACCGTCTACGTCTACGTCGTCATCATGAAAAAAAAAAACGGTCAAGTGCGAGTCGGACTCGCGCACCGAGGGTTCCGTACAAACTCTTAAGTAGATACGTGAATAGTTCAAGAAAAACTGTATGGCGGTTAGCTTAGTAGGAGCAAATAAGTATGTGTACGATTTTTGAAAATTTCTAAAAAACGATGCAATTTAGGATAACAGTTTTATTTTTCCTGTAATATTTAGGATGACATTAATAATTGGTAATTATTACAGAATTTTCTGTTCAGTAACTTCGAAGATAATAGGGGGGGAATGGTATTTTTTTGAACGTTTTTAGTCGTAAATCAAAAAGTACAAATTAAAAAAAATGGTTTTGGAATCTACAAATCAAGCCCTTTCATTTAATATCCCACTCGATATAATAGCTCTACTTTTGTTTTTCCATATCCCATTTCGGACCCCTTTAAAAAAAAAGTAAAAAAGGTATAAGATTTTTTTTCTATCCAATTGGCTCAGGTTAGTGATTTTTAACACTATTCCAAATTTCAAGTCGATAAGATCAGTAGATCCTGAGATATCTTGCTGTGACAGACGGACAGACAGAATCGCACCATAAGGGTTCCTTTTTTACCATTTTGGTACGGAACCCTAAAAATTAAGCGTTACGTAGGTTAGGTACCTAATGGAAAAATTAAATTCGGAAGAATGATTCTTGTCGATCCTTTGGAAGTATGAAGTGTAACCCTGTCACCCTTCTCTACTGAGTGCTGAACGTACAAATTGCATTATTGCACCTAGCGTATGTATTGAAACTCAACTTAGTGATGACTAAGGAAATCGGACCGTACCTATGTCTGATGAATAAAGTTGGAGATTGTATTTAGCCGCCTGAACGTCTATTCAGCGAAAGACTTGGCCGATTCTGTTGCATTCAATAAGGTCACTAGTCGATATTCAACTACGATTCCTGTCGGTTTACTACACTACAGACAATGCAACCCATAGCAAAGAACGCAAAGATTGTGCGTAGTACCTACGTAATGTGAAAATTCGCCTAATAAATGAAACGGAAATGGCGGGACGACTTCCTCAATAACTAGCCAGAACAGGCTATCGATAGGGAGACTTGCAATGATTTCAAAAGTAAGGTTAGGCCTATCCGAACAGTTAGGAACTATTTTCCCCATAACAAAAAAAACCGGTCAAGTGCGAGTCGGACTCGCGCACCGAGGGTTCCGTACAAACTCATAAGTAGATACGCGAATAGTTCAAGAAAAACTGTATGTCGATTTGTTTAGTAGAAGCAAATAAGTATATGTTATGATTTTTGCAAATTTCTAAAAATCAGTGCAAGTTAGGAAAACAGTTATATTTTCCCTGTAATGTTTAGAACCTGACGTGTAATGATTCTATTTAATAGCAAGGACCATTAAATCAAGAGGACTGTTATTCTCCATACAAAATGCTGTTCCCCGAATTTACAACGCCATCTATGTATAAGCTTGGTAAAATAATTATAATATTATTTACAATTATTTAACTTTGCAAACGTGACACAGTATTTAAATTTATTTATTATTAGCTGTTTACGAACTAATTGTTACTATACTATGTTTCTTTGTTCAATTATAACATCGTTAAATGTTTAGTGTTATAGCGCCATCTAGTTTTTTTCCCGGAAATCCCCTAGCGTGAAAAAGGCCATCGCTTAGTTTTGCTACTCTCCGCTAGATGGATTAATGGATGGATTAAGTTTTTGTAAATTTCTAAAAAAGTATTAAAGTTAGGAAGACCGTTCTATTTTTCCTGTAATGTTCAGGTTGATATTGATAATCAGTAATTATGATACATTTTTCTGATCAGTAACTTCGGAGATAATAGGGGGGGAATGGTACATAAAAATGTATAAATTAAAAACTACTTATTTAAGAAAAAAAATAAAAATGGTGTTTTAATCTACAAATTAAGCCCTTTCATTTGATACCCCACTCAATATAATAGCCCTACTTTCAATTTTCAAAGTCCCATTACGGAGCCTTTTTAAAAAAAAAAAAGTAAAAAAGGTACAAGATATTTTTTATGTCCAATAAGCTCGGGTTAGCTACTTTTAACACTATTCCAAATTTCAAATCGATAGCATCAGTAGTTCCTGAGATATCTGGCTGTGACAGACGGACAGACAGACAGACAGACAGAGTCGCACCATAAGGGTTCCTTTTTTACCATTTTGGTACGGAACCCTAAAAATGCAACTATAAAGACCAGCTCGGCTGCCCCATATCAAAACCTAGTAAGTGCTCCAGATCAAATTTTAAAAAGGGCTTAAAGACCTAAACAAAAAACCGGCCAAGTGCGAGTCGGACTCGCGCACCGAGGGTTCCGTACAAACTCATAAGTAGATACATGAATAGTTCAAGAAAAACTATATGGCGATTAGCTTAGTAGGAGCAAATAAGTATGTGTTAAGATTTTTGCAAATTTCTCAAAAACAGTGCAAGTTAGGAAAACCGTTATATTTTTCGTGTAATATATAGGATGACATTAATAATTGGTAATTATTACAGATTTTTCTGTTCAGTAACTTCGAAGATAATAGGGGGGGAACGGTATTTTTTTTAACGCTTTTCGCCATAAATCAAAAACTACTTATTTAAAAAAAAATACAAAAATACTGTTTTAATCTACAAATTGAGCCCTTTCATTTGATACCTCACTCGATATAATAGCCCTACTTTCAATTTGCAAAGTCTCATTACGGACCCCTTTAAAAAAAAAGTAAAAAAGTTACAAGATTTTTTTTACATCCTATAAGCTCGGGTTAGCGGTTTTTAACACTATTCCAAATTTCAAGTCGATAGCATCAGTAGATCCTGAGATATCTTGCTGTGACAGACGGACAGACAGACAGACAGACAGACAGACAGACAGACAGACAGACAGACAGACAGACAGAGTCGCACCATAAGGGTTCCTTTTTTACCATTTTGGTACGGAACCCTAAAAATGCTTTTACGCCCTTTTTATAATTTGATCTGGAGCACTTCCTAGGTTTTGATATGGGGCAGCCGAGCTGCGCAGTGCACGCGCCGGGTGTCGCACTGCCGGCTGGTACTGATTTGGCGGTATTGTTACCGCCAAAGCGTTAGAACCGTCTGCGCGCTCGCTTAGCCCTGTCCTTTGTATACGTCAATGGAGATTTGAAAATCTATGTACTAAGAAGATGGTTGGATTGTTTTCAGTTTCTGGATGTGACGGGTACACGAGTGTCGTCACGGCTGGCGGCGGCGGCGGCGCAGCAATCGCGCGCACGCCCCCTTCGCATGCGCGTAGCCCACACCGAGGTGCCCAAAAGCGAACAGGTTAGCACAGAATTATCTACCTACGCCAGGGGTCGGCAAAATAGACAAAGAGACAGATACCGGAAAAATAGAAATTTTTTGAAAGCTCAAAGAGCCGCAGTTTTCTGTTTTTGTTTAAGGTTTTTTAATGTATACAGTATACTCTTACTTTTCAAAGACCCGCATACGGCTCGCGAGCCGCGTTTTGCCGACCCAAAGAATCAGACATGTGAAAGAGCCCTTGAGGCCTACTTACAGAAATAAATTATTTCATTTCATTTCCCTGACCTACGATATTAGAATACCTGGAATTTCGCATTTGATTTTCTTTCATGTTATTTTGTGTTGAGCTAGGGTCATAGAGTTTGTGCAGTTGAATGCTTATAGCGATCCTGCAGCGCCCCTCTAAAACATCAGAAGGGAATGGGTTTTTACCCGACTGCGGCGAAGCCCAAAGGAGGGTTATGTGTTTGACCTGTATGTATGTATGTAAGTATGTATGTATGTATGTCCGTTCCTATGTCCGCTCGTCACTACTCAACGCAACATCCGATTTTGATAAATGATACATCATTAGATTCGTCTTGATAGCGCGAGTGACACTGGGTATGAAGTTCGTTAAAATAAACAAAATGGCGGATTTTATGCAGTTTCAAAGTGCACCGCCAAACGTCATACGAGATTAACGAGATGCGTAAATGCATTTCCCAATGTTGAAAAAAAGGATGACAGAGTTGATTACTCAATTAATGCTCAATTCTTATAATCTTTTTTTCTAAGTATACAATATTTTAATCTTTTAATTGGACGCCAATGATATCTGCACCATTTATGATAAAATGTGTCAATTTTATTTTCTAAATGTATATTTTTCAGTACTTGGGCATTACTCTGGACTTCAAAATGTATTGAAATTTACCTACATCTAGACTTTGGAGCAACCGCAGAGAACTAGGATGAGAATATGAGACTGAGCAGATACGCAGGTAATTGAATATATCATGTATAATAAAAATGATAAAACTCTTGACAATGGATTTATCTAAAAAAATATCTGCCTCCAAACATGGAATACTTGAGAAGTTCCTTCGATTCCTCATGGATCCCATCATCAGAAATGGATTTTGAAAAATAAGGACTAAACCCTAACCAACAATAAATCGTTTATTAGTATTTTATCTCAATCGCAAACAAATCTTGTAGCCTTTCACCTTATCGATACCTTTAGACTCAAAGGGCGTAAACGCCGCAGGTTCTAATGGCGTTTACGCCCTTTGAGTCTAAAGGTATCGTTATTATCGCATTTCCCCTCGATCGCATATCTGGGGGCACGGCAGGGCCCCCGCCAAGTCAAAAAAAACAAAGGCATCCTTTTCTCGAAGCCATTTAGGCCGTTTTCAGCCCCCCGTAATTTTGTACTTGCTAAAGCTAGAACCCTAAACTTTCAGGGATATATAGCGCATAATAAGACAAATATAATCTCAATAAAATTCAATTTGAACGTGTAGTTTTAAGAACTATTGCACGTGAAATTCCTTAGTTTTGTCACTGACTAACTGACTGATCATCATAATTCTAAGGTACTTCTAGCAGACCCACAAGCTCAAGTCATGCAAAACTCAAAAATATTGCGATTTCAATACAAACTGCATAAGTAAGTTTGTAATTCTATACAAATAAATGCGACTACAACGTTACTTTTGTAGTTCAAATGGGAAATAGAATGGATTAGAATATTTGGAATGTAATAAATAAGGGAAGACCACTTACAAAAAGAAACGAGATCCCATCAAAAACATTACATGTAAAAAGATGGGTTAAATTTTCGCGTTGTGTTTCAATCGTTTATTTTTTTAGCCGCTAATATGTTTCGTCGCATTTCACCTCGATCGTGTATTTCACTACCGCCTTGTGTCTCAGTTGTCTATTTTATTATTAGACAGTATCTTCAGTCACATAAGTAGCACTTAAATTTCGCAATGACAGAGTATCGTCTATTATTTATTAGTCACAAAAATATTATTTTAACGAGTTTCATAGCCCTTAAGGCCTGAAACTACAGCTACAAACGCATAATGTGTCAAATTAAATAGAGTCCCAAACAAACATCATCGCGGCGAAATGCGTCTAGGGTAAAATACTACACGGAAAATAAAATGCAATAAATAATCTAAAAAGCTACGCGAAAAATTGCTTCAAGTAAAACATTCTAGACTTGGAGTGGGCACTACCGTGCTCCCAGGTAGAGATTTTATTCTACCTAGATAAAGTGCGATGAAAGGCTACAAGAATTTTTTGCTTTTGAGGTAAAACACTAACAAACGGTATAAATGATTGCCTCAGAACGCAACAAATACAGGGTGATTGATAATTCGACCTATACTTTGAAAGGGGTTATACTAGAGCTCATTTGCAATAAATTTAGCTCAGTAAACTAGGGGTCTAAATTTGATGGTTATCAAGTTATTTGAGTTTTACGTTTTTTTAGAAAAAGCCCGCTTTTCGGACTAAAAATGATAATTATGAAAAAAGTACTTCCATTTGGCTGGTATAAACTTTGTTTTCTAAAAGCCAATGAACCAATGACTACTTCAAATAAAAATTTGTGTCAACATTTCAGAATTATCTTAGAAATAAACGGTCATGAAAACCAAAGTCATAATTTTTTTTTTCGATTTTGTTACAACTGATGAGAATTACTTGAAAAAAATGTACGGCACTTGATGTAAAAACTACAGAAATAAGTTCCTCAATTAATAAGCTTTCCAAAAAAGTACAAATGTTGGCAACTTTTTCAAAAATCTTGAAAATAATAATAATAATTCCAGAGCAGGTAGCGGTTTCGCAAAAGGCGTACCTGGCCCGGAGCCGCGTTGTTTGTGTCACCTTTATTTTTCTGAGGGCTTCAATTGACCTGCCTCGGTATCTTATCTTACCTTATTAGGGGTGAGATCAGGGTAGATTGCGTTCAGGCATGTTCGTGACTAACCGAGGTTTAATTATCTTCATTCAGTAAGTGATCAATTATCTGCCTTCGACCTTCTTTCCAATTCAGACGTATCGTTGTTAACTTATTTATTTTACAAATGAAATGAATTATTGTTTATCAAAACAAAGAATAATAGCATGAACCTCGTATAATCCAACGAACTAACCGAGGCTAAATTATCTTCATTCAATAAGTAATCAATCAATTACTGTCAACCGTCTTTCCAATTGGACGTATCGTTGTTAACTAATTATTTTACAAATCATTAACTAACTAACCGAGGCTTAATTATTTTTTTCAGTAATGAGGTGACCAATTAGTTAATTATTGAAAGTAATAATGATACCTAATGACTGACAGAAATAAGCATACCGGACCTGAAGCCAGTCTGCTTACTTTGTGTTTCTTCATGCAGAAAGCACGATATTAATTTATTTACATCAAATGCTTGTTGGTAGGAATAAGATTGCAAAAGCAGTAAAATAACCAGTTTCTAAATAAAATTTTATTTTAAAATAATTAAATTATTACTAAACACAAAAAGAAGCACGCAGGGTAATGTTTCGCCATACGATAAATAAATAATTAAAATAAATTACAATTACAACTACAAATCTTGTTCGAATTGCCTGCCTCGGTTGCGAATGCAAGCACGAAGTCTTGTACGTACTTCACTGACTGTAACCCGCGTCGACAGACTTTCTTTAATAGTTTGGGCAGCTGCTACAATTTTTTCTCGTAAATCTTCTACATCACGAATTGGCCTGTCGTAGACTAATGCCTTCATGTGACCCCAAATGTAGAAGTCGCATGGAGTTAAGTCGGGACTTCTCGCTGGCCAAGGGATCGGACCACCTCGACCAATCCATTTTTCTGGATAATTCACATCCAACCAATGTCGCACACGCAGATAATAGTGAGCTGGGCAGCCATCGTGTTGATACACCATGGCTATCCTTCTGGCAAGCGGCACATCCTCCAGCAGCATAGGTAGTTCGTCCCTCAAAAAGTTCTCGTACGCGTCACCGGTTAATCGTGCCGGCAGAAAGAATGGCCCGATCAAATTGTCGTGCACAATACCCATCCAGACATTTAGTGAGAATCTGTGCTGGTGAGCTCCTTCTCTGGACCTCCGTGGGTTTTGATGTTTGGGGGCCCAAAAATGCAGATTGTGGTAGTTAGTTATTCCGTCGCGGTCGAAGTTGGACTCATCTGTCCACAAAATGTTCTTCAGGTACTCCGGGTCTTCGATGTCAGCATTCAACAAAAATCTGCAGAAATCGATTCTTCTTGCAGGATCTCCCTCCTCGATAGCGTGTACTGGAGTGTAGTGGTATGGATACTGCCGTGCTGAATGTAATGTGAACCAAACCTTCCACTGAGTTATCCCAAGCTGGTTAGCCACAATCCTTGTTGATGTAGTGCCATCCGCGCGGAAACACTCCAGGATTTGTTCCTCTTCAACCGGATCATGGACTGGAGGTCTTCCAGCATCAGCTTGACGACGTTGAACCGATCCAGTTTCTCGAATACGTCGATACGTCGCACCAAACACACTTACATCAGGTAAACGGCGGTTGGGGAAGCGTCGTTGATATTCTCTGCGAGCCGCAGCGGAGCCGCCATCACAAAACCCGTAACAGTACAGGATATCCGCGTATTCTTCATTTTGATAAGCAGCCATTTTTTTTAAGAAATTAGTACGTCCGAGTTGGAAAGAAGGTCAAAAGTAATTGATTGATCACTTACTGAATGAAGATAATTAAACCTCGGTTAGTCACGAACATGCCCGAACACGAACCGAACGCAATGTACCCAGATCTCACCCCTAATTAGATAAGATAAGATACCGAGGCAGGTCAATTGAAGCTCTCAGAAAAATAAAGGTGACACAAACAACGCGGCTCCGGGCCAGGTACGCCTTTTGCGAAACCGCTACCTGCTCTGGAATTATTATTATTATTTTCAAGATTTTTGAAAAAGTTGACAACATTTGTACTTTTTTGGAAAGCTTATTAATTGAGGAACTTATTTCTGTAGTTTTTACATCAAGTGCCGTACATTTTTTTAAGTAATTCTCATCAGTTGTAACAAAATCGAAAAAAAAAATTATGACTTTGGTTTTTATGACCGTTTATTTCTAAGATAATTCTGAAATTTTGACACAGATTTTTATTTGAAGTAGTCATTGGTTCATTGGCTTTTAGAAAACAAAGTTTATACCAGCCAAATGGAAGTACTTTTTTCATAATTATCACTTTTAGTCCGAAAGGCGGGTTTTTTCTAAAAAAACGTAAAACTTAAATAACTTGATAACTATCAAATTTAGACCCCTAGTTTACTGGGCTAAATTTATTGCAAATGAGCTCTAGTATAACCCCCTTCCCTTCAAGGTATAGGTCGAATTATCAATCACCCTGTATTTAAAAATAATACTTTAGAACCTCCTCCAGTTTGTGAAATCTGTTAAAAAGGTACTGCACTGTATTTCGGCCTGTTTTTAAACAAGGTATGGTTTTTACCTTTTCCGATTATTTTCGATAAAGGTACAATCGAACACACTTTTAACTGTACAGTACATTCGTAAACGAATGTCAACTTTATTGCAATGTGTTAAAGTCTATGGGTGGCCAGTTTTGCCTTTTCTTAAGCTGCTACTATTCTGAAGAAATGGCGTGTTAAGATACCTTTTTAATTTGAATATCTGTGTTATGTTGTATTGTACGTATAGGGGTTATAGTATTTCTCTACTGCGTCTGCGTTTCCAGATTTAAAGTGCCGTGGAATATTTCTTCAGATCGGTATCATTTTGATTATTCACACATAGGTACTTGTACATCGTCTTGATTTACCTTTGTTTTAGAATTTGCCTTCGCTGGACTAGTATCTTCTTGATTTAACTATGTTCTAGAATATTCTTCCGCTGGGTCAATGTGGTCTTGATTTATCTGTGTTCTAGAGTTTTCTTCTGCGGAACTAGTATCTTCATGATTTACCTGTGCTATAAAATATTTCTCTGCTGGACCAGTAGTGCCTTCCTGGTTTTTCCGTATTCTAGAATTTTGTTTTGTTGGACTAGTATCTTCTCAATTTACCTGTGTTTTAGAATATTCCTCCGCTAGACCAGTGTCTTCCTGATTTATCTGTGATCTAGAATTTTCTTCTTCTGGACTTTTATCTTCTCGATTGTGTTTTAGAATATTCCTCGGTTGAACCAATATTTTTTTGATTTATCTGTGTTCTAGAATATTATTTTGCCGGTTTAGTATCTTTTTGATTTACCTGTGTTCTAGAATAATCCTCTGCTAAACCAGTGTCTTCCTGATTTATCTGTGTTCTAGAGTCTCCTTCTATTGGAGTAGTATCTTTCTGAGTTATCTGTGTTCTACAATATTCTTCTGCTAGATAACCATCGCCTTGAACTTGAGCCACCGGTACTATATAATGTTTCTTCACTGTATTAGCATCACTTTGAACCGCTATCGTTGAGTGAGTGTCCACCGGATTCTCGTCGTCTTGATGCGCTGATGGAGGTTTCACCATCTCCATTTGTTTGAACCAGGCATACAGTGCACTGCTGACCAGCACGATAGCGTTGGACAACCACCAGAGCGCATTCTTTACCTCGTGGCGCCACTGCGAGGCTAAGATGGTCTGAGTACACGCCTTCGCTGTACCAGATATGTTGTGCGTTAGTGGCGATGTCACCTGAAATTCCCGAGAATTCTATGAGTTGGAGTGAGATTGCCAGGGGCCTTACATAGTTTCCTTCATAGGCAGTTATACTTATGGGTGACTTGGAGAATAGGGATGACGACTGGGTTAAAACTATATAATTATTCTTAGTCCGTCAGTTAGATTATGGAAAAATATGTGACACATATTTTTTGGTTTATCAAAATATTAAAAATCGACAAAGTTATAGATCATCAAACTCCTGGAGTGGGGGCTTGTGACGTCACTCCTAGGTTAAAATTGTACCAAGGAGTGACGTCACTCGAAACTTCTAAGCACTCTATCCTCGTCATTTTTTGTTTGTCAAACCAAGGACCATTAAAACAAGAGGACTGTCATTCTCCATACTTTGGATTGTAACCCGACCGCTAGGGGATTTCCGGGCAAAAACTAGATGGCGCTAAAAAACTAAACATTTAGCGATGTTATAATTGAACAAAGAAACATATTATAGTAACAATTATTTATTTATTTATTTTATTTTAAACTTTATTGCACAATACAAAAAAGTACAAATGGCGGACTTAATGCCTTAAGGCATTCTCTACCAGTCAACCAATGGACTAAACAGAAACATAAATTTGGTGCAGGGTCTTTAAAGTCAGAGAGAAAACTGAGGATTAGTTTACAAGTGTGCCTATGATATATACGTAAATATACTTACACAAATACAATATAATATAATAAACCTACATATACATACTACTTTACGTACCTAGTGAAAAACCTCATGCCGATAGTTAAGTTTAGAGCGTATTGTAGAGATGCTTGCGCAACATGCGCTTGAATGTAATTAGTTCGTAAACAGCTAATAATAAATAAATTCTAACATTTAAATACTGTGTCACGTTTGCAAAGTTGAATAATTGTAAATAATATAATGTTTTTACTAAGCTTATACATAGATGGCGTTGTAAATTCGGAGAACAGCTTTTTGTATGGAGAATGACAGTCCTCTTGTTTTAATGGTCCTTGGTCAAATAAAAGAAAAATACGTGTACAATATTTTTTAATAATCTAACTGACGGTCTAAACAGTTTTTTTAGTCGTCTAGCCCATATTGTGCAGAGACAGTAGACTATTAAAGGGATAAAATGATGGGCTACCAATAAAAATATAGAGTAAGAACCTATTATGTATGTACCTGCGATACAAAATTATACGTATTAACGAAGAGATGTGCCATTTCCAGGAATATTCCAAATTGTATGGAGAATAGTCACGGTTATAATTTAGATGCATTTTTATATGACAGGTACAGCATATATAGCAGTAGATGCAGTATATATATTCGCATTGGACCATATCTATACTAAGTAAGATATGGTCCAAGGTGAATATAAGTGAGCAATGAGCTTAACCCCAATGTCACTATGATAACAAGTTACACAAGACACCTTATCTACCACTTTTTTAAATATAATTACTATAAAACTGTTCAACGCTCATGCCAAATTAATTTAGTAGCTTCTGACTGGGTCAACAGACACAATATTTAAATTAAAAATGCATTTTAGACATGCTCGCGTACTTAGGGCTATTAGACTACCACACACTTTTTGAAGTCAGTTGAAAAGCCTGACTAACTTGCAACCCTAGTGGGCGTAGCAATCATATGACCGGGTGGTCAGCCGCGGCGTTCCCTGGGGTCGAACCAGGTCGCTAGCCGGACCACCCCGAGTGAATCGGACTGGGTGGGTGCCGGAGGCGCCTGGGGTCGAACCAGGTCGCCTTGTTCCAGTCCACCACGATATGTCGGACTAGGTGGGGGCCTGAACACCTGGAGTCGAACCAGGTCGTTTGACCACGGGTTAGACGGGTACTTTACCTGTATTTGCAAAGACGTGAAGTGACCAACAGCTAAGCCGCATACACCACCGATCAACATCTGTATCCAAAAGTATAGACTGCCAAAGTGTGTGTAATTCCATAACACTTGTATCTCCCCATTCAAACCCATCAGGGGCATTAACAAAATGATGGAATAGGCATTAATACAGTATGTCAGTAGCCAAACTTGTTGATCTACATGGGGAAGGGTTTTCTTCGTGTAGATCGAGAACAGAGCAAGCAGCAACGAGCTCACCACGCCATAAATGGTACCGAGCAAAGAAAAGGAACCTGAAAGAATTTTAATAAAGCTTTTAAATTTAGATTGAAACAAGGTTTTTTTTTTATTGAGATTATGCTCTTAATTTCGATTATGTGTGATTGTAACCGTTAATGAAACCTACGCTACGATGGAGCGAATGCACCCAGAGGGCTGCTCCTAAAAGTATCGGGGTTATAATTGGTGGGAAATACCGACGCCGGCAGGGAGTTCCATACTTTGGCTATTTGTATAATATTGTTGATGTGTGTACCGCTTTATTTGGGTGAGATGTCTATTGATCAAAGTTGACTTACTTTTTTGGTAAAGGTAAATTAGCATTAGGTGTTCAAAGGCCTTAAATTGACTTAAATAAGACCTCTTTATTTTATTTATTAGAGACATCAACAGCATCTTAATACAGAAGTATAACTACCGGAAAAACAAAGATCCATTGCCTAGCTACCCACCGAGTAAATTTTCCTGATCAACTCCGAGCCAGAAACCAAATATGATGACAGCACAGCAAGCCAAACATCTCGCGGAAGTGGCCTGTCCCATTATAACCCAGACTAGTATCACGTTAAAAACGGTCGTCAGCGATCGCCCGATGTAGTAGAACGACAAGCTCACATACCTCAGGGATAGGTTGCTGGAAGCTATCGTTAGTGTGAACATTATTGACAAGGGAACCACCTGGAAATTTAACAGCCTTTAAATAATAAGGAGCATCCCTCTCGGCGTGGGCACCAATATGTATACACCATAAAGTTTCAAAAATATGTATACAGGTCTTATTATTATGGCAGTAAAGATTATGTATACATATTTTGGAACTTTGTGTGGATATTTATCCTAGACTGTACTAGGGCTAGTTTTCATTTGGGTCATACCAAACTTAACGATCGACCGTCGATCGGTGGATCAATTAACGTCGGGTAAAAATTTATCGATTAACTTGTAATACTTCCCCATTTGGTACCTAGATTGTCCTCTTCGCCAACTGATGGCCTAGATGCTAGGTACTAACTAGGGCTAGGTACTTCCAGTTAATTCGAGTCCACCCCAACAAGATGGTCTGACGTCTTGGTTAAGGACGCCGGAAATCGATGGTGGCAGGCGTGCGACCGTTCGTTGAGGAAGTCTTTGGGGGAATTCTATGTTCAACAGTAGACGTCCAAAGGTTGAAATTATGATGATGATGATTTAACTCTCACCTTTTTAAATGTATCGAGTCGCCATGGTGTGCCTTTTGGAAATGTAAAAACTTTATATATGCCACCAGTGGTGCTCAAACATGCGCATATCGAAAATGAGATCACGCATTGAAACCAGGTAATGAATAATGGAGCCTTTAACGGCTCGTTCTGTCCGCTCAAGAGGGTCTTGTTCACAAAAACAGTAGATATTGATACCACCCTGAAATATAAGTTTAGTGTCAGGGGTCATATATTAATTATGGGATGTAGAATAGGGATGACGACTGGGTTAAAAATATATCATTCTATTTAGTGCGTCAGTTAGATTATGGAAAAATTTGGGACACGTATTTTTTTGTTTATCAAATTATTAACTATCGGCAAAGGTTATAATAGATCACATGGATGTATAAAATAGAAGGATACCGCGCGGTCTAAGACGCGGGTGAAGCCAAGCAATGGCCGCCGAAGTGAGCATGTGTGGGTTGACGGCCCAATGGCAGCCGACCGGCCCATTATGCTGGTTGATGTGTGCGTGCGTGCGTACAAAGCGCGGCGGCCATTGCTTGGCTTCACTCGCGTCTTAGACCGCGCGGTATCCTTCTATTTTATACATCCATGATAGATCATCAAACTTCCGGAGTGGGGGCTTGTAACGTCACTCCTAGGTGTAAATTGTACCAAATAGTGACGTCACTCGAAACTTCTAAGCACTGTATTCTTGTCATTTTTTGTTTTTCAAGCGAAAGAAAAAATAGGTGTACAATAGGTATATTTTAATAACCTAACTGACGGATTTTTTTAGTCGTCTAGCCTATTGGGACGACCGAATATTTTCAAAGAGAGTACAATATGGATCTAGATGTATTGTGATCTCTACTTACCAGTAGCATGAAACGATAACAAATATTTTAACGTATCGTGACCATAAATTCATTTGTCGTTTTGGTTTTTCCGTAGTCATTATTTTCCTTTCTTTCAACTTTCGTCCACCGTCAATCAACTTCACGTTAATAATTTATGATTCGTGTCGGTGAAGCAAGAAGAAATCCGACTATGCCTGCTCAAACAAAATAACTAGTACATCGTTTTCATACGTGTATGTATACGTATGAAAACGATGTATTGTATTATCCCTTAAAGTGAGCTAATGCTGTTAAAGAATACAATACCATTGAGAGGTTAACAGCAGATTAGGATAACGAGAATATACAGGGTGGCCCAAACTTTGAAGTCATAATTTTTTTTTAGATTCCTCACGTCGTGGGCTATCAGAATATACCCCATGTATGTTAGCCGATTTTTTGTAGTTTTCGAGTTATTAATTTTTTAAGGTTTTTTTTTCAATAATTCTTCGGGTGGGCACTTCAACTCATGTAAATTTTTTTTGGTAGGTTATTTTTGCGTGTTTTTTTTTGTGATATTATCCTTATTAATTGTACTTTCTCCCGTAAAATATTCAGCTTCCTAACTTTTAGTTAAGTTACACAAAACAACATCAAAAGTGAAAGTTTTGTGTTCAAGTAAGTCGCAGTTAAATTTTCGCGCTAACATACATGGGGTCATATTCTGATAGCTCACGACGTGAGGAATCAAAAAAAAAATTTATGACTTCAAGGTTTGGGCCATCCTGTACATAGTTTCTGAAAAGTATAACTGCCTTGAAAGATTATTAGATTATAGAACTGAATTTACTAAACAGTAAAGTGTAAATGCACTTATAGATAGCGATCTTAACTTGTTTAGCATTTCACATTCGCCCGACGCTCGACAGGTGCATATTCCGTAGAGAAAAGACTTGGGGATACTATGAACTTTCAACGGATTATCGGTTCTATGACCGTAATTATAAGGCGGTAAATGCTTTAAAACAAAAAAATTATAATGCGTTTTGCTTTTACTGACTTAACAGGAGCCAGGTAGGCCGCCAGGGTAGTACTCGTGTTGTGTGCGTGCATTCGTAGTTGAAATTTAATACTGAATGAGTACCTATTGGGCACAGCTAGTCATGCATGTAGTTTTTTAAAATGTCTATTTTATTCATTTAACATTGTTGCCCACTGAGTTTTTATAAATCTTTTAACACTATCGCCGCCGCCCATCACAAGATTTTTATTTTTTAAACCTTAAGATACTCACTATTTTTAATTTATTTTATCACGAGAATTACTAAATAGGTACTTTAAAATAATGAAGATCAGAAAAATTAATTTAGTTTTGTCATACGTCTAGCTCCCGCGCGTGTACGAGTATAACTATTTTAGTGGGGCATTTGTACGACCCACTTAAAGGAAACATTACTGTTGTGTGGTTTTGTACCTCATTATCGTCCGTCATAAACGAGAATTATACGAACGCTTTCAAATGGTTTCTAAATCTAGGGGCTTCATGCTCCCAATGATATGCGCATGTAACACGCGCCGTGTCGTATCATGTTGGTGCCATCAGTGGAAAATTGTGACTGGTCTCGATTCCCACCACACCGGCTTCCCTTATGACTTTATGAATCTTATGACGCAACTATATAGAGAACTTAAAGTAACACATCATCAGCCTATACCTACATATACGTCCCCATTGCTGATCATTGCTGCTGCTGCTGGGCTGGGTGTTGCTGGGCCTACGTTCGTCTTCATCTTTGAATTTCTTCGCGTTTTTGCTTGACTGAAAAGCTAATGGTAAATATCAAATCATATTTCATATACATAAGTTCTGAAAAACGTACGAACCATATTCGAACCCACAACCTCCGCTTGGAAGGCGCATGGTCAAACCACTCGGCTACCATTGCTCCTTACTCAATGGCGGTTTAAGCCAGTCGCGGGCACCCGGAGCGGCATAGTAAAAAAGGTCTACTTTTTAACCCATTCACTGCTAATCACGACACATTGTCGTGATTCCGGAACGCTCTTCGCGCGCTGGTCACGACAGTGTGTCGTTACCGCATTTTTGGCTTTTATCTCCATCAGTATACATCTTTTTAATATCGTTTTCTTAATTTTACATACTTAAAGGATGTGTTAAAAGCAACTGATACTTATTTTGAGTATATTAGAATAAAATCTCTTTATTTAAGAACACTAAACTTTTAGTAAATTTCAATAGAGATTAAACACTCTCTGATTAAATTTTTTCATGACTGCCATATATAGCGAATTACACGATAAGTAATATAACAAATAGTTACATTTAAAAAATAGAATATTAATTATATTAGTACTTTTAAGTATCACGACAGCGTGTTGTGATTCAGCGAGCGGCGAGAGTTGTATTTCCTTCAATGCCAATAATGACGTAACTCCGAACTTGGTTTATAATCGTTTTGGACCGTAACCCGTACACATAAAGTTTATTTCTCCTTGAATTGTAATGGAGTTATATTTTTTCGTAGATGATAATGGTACTACGTGAGTAATGAATGGCGTTATGCAGTTTTGTATGTTACTAGTGAGATTTTAGGTAATCGAATTCATTGTTCCCGTGCATTGATCGAAAATGAATGCGTAAATGTATATACGCAACCAGGCGATTTTATGTTAATCGTGTTGATGACATTATTTTATTATAATGTACAAGGTGCTCGTGAGGAATCCAAAAGGTTTTAAACACACATTCCTGAGATCATTAGGAGTAAAAAATGTTATATAACATAATGCAAAAATACAAGAAAAAAAGTTACAAGGATTTTTTTTATTGATTTTTGTATGTAAAATATTTTTTTTTACTGTCGAATTATACATTTTGAGTTCCTCACGAGAACTTTTGAGAAACGCGACATGGTTAAAACCACGAAATCTACAAAAACTCAAAAAATATCATCGTATCAAGAACAAATAAAAATTATTGCCGGTTTTGATATTATGTTATAAACATTTTTTACTCGTAATGACCTCAAGAATGCGTGGTTAAAATCTTTTGGATTCCTCACGAGACACCTTGTATGAATAGATATTTCAAAAGGAAATATTTTGATGTTACGTCTGGAGAAAAAAAAATACGTTTTGAGCAATAGGTAACGAACTAATGATTAATAAAATTACCTACCCGGCGGCCCTTTTGTATTAAAGTTGCACGTGCAGATAGAGAGTATAATGGTTTGCAGCGTCGTATTTTTACTGATAATAATTAGCACTGACACTGAGCTTTTACCCGCCATGCCTTTTGTTCATGTAGTTGAAGCAGTGGTCTTGCTTATGCACAAATTAGCGTGTTATTTTTAATCATTGTTACCAATGCCGCTCTATAATCCCCATAAGGATGATAAGCGATAACGATTACTCTCATTCCTAGAGTTTATATTCCCAGGTACATTAGAGTCGGACTACGCTAAGTTTGTAGAGGTTGAAAGGTTTTATTAAAAAAAAAATCATACGGCAACATCACGAGAAAGAGGATAATTCAGTCCTGATACTAGGTAAATATCTTCCGATTTAATAAGTATATATTTGTCTACATGCCTACTGAAATAAATATTCAGGACAGTCTTGCACAAATCGATCTAGTCTCAACCAAACTAAGTAGGTAATGTTTGTATACATGTACATATTTAAATATAATACTTAAATACATAGAAATTATCCAAGAACCTGGAACTGGTTGGAACTAAATCGATGTGTGCAGATATTTATTTCAGTAGGCATGTAGACACATTTTGTAATAAAGGGAAGAATTATTGCCAAGTACCAAGATTTAAAATTCCTCTCGCTGTAGTTTCCACATGTTGCCATAATTATGATTTTTTTTAAATAAAACCTTTCGACCTCTGCAAACTTAGCGTAGTTCTACTATATTGACGTTACCTATTTTTTTTATTTTTATTTATTTCTCACAAATACAGTACATAGTTACACTTTTCATGTCTTTGCCAAACTGCGGAACAGTTTGTTGGCGTAATTTCAAATTATCAACTACCGGTCCATGTCGGCGAGCAACGCAGCTCTGCGCTAAGTTTTTTTAATAAATAAAAATTGGGATAGGCAAGATATTTGTTCCTGAGTCATGGATGTTTTCTATGTATTGAAGTATTTATATCTATTAAATATATCGTCGACTGGTGTCCATAAGCAAGCCTTAGAGTCTGTGCGGAAAGAGAATAGGATTAATTTTGGGGGGCGCTGTAATTTCAAATTTTCAAATAATTTATTTCGGATTAGATATCCATAGTATGTGTTAGTAACAAAGGTCTTACTGGCTATATTAGTAATGCTTTTGTACCGTATTTTCTGTTCTGTGGCCATACTGGTTAGGTTAGTTCCGTTTTTTGCCACGCCTATTCGCCTATTCGCCTTTCCGCCCAGACTATTGAGCTGACTATGGGGCTAGTTCGATTTGTGTAAGATTGTCGCCTAATATTTATTTATTTTATTTTATCTTGGTTGGTATGTAGGTTGATGATACTTTTCATACAAAATAAATTAATATTGAGTATTGCGGCCAGCCTCCTGGGCACCGACCTGGAGACCGTGCATTATTTATAGTTTATTTTCTATCCTTTTATTAACCTTAATATTATATGTCTAGTTTTAAGTCTTTTTATCTGTACTGTTTTGCCCATTTTACTATTAACTAAATAAATCTACATATCGAGTTGATGACCATTTTAAAAGACACTTCTGTGTTAGTCACAAGTTAATGTCAACTATGACAGTGTTGGGGTTATGACAGCTCATTTATACTGGTTGGTGATTAAATTAAGATTATGAATATTTTAAAAACGGTATGAGTTACAACATTACTTTCTTGGAGAAATGAACTTAATTAGATCTGAAGAATATACGAATAATTTAACGGAACACAATAAAAACACTGTGTATAATTCGAGTTAGCGAAACCTGTTCAAAGTTTTAAAGGAATTGTATATAACGTATGGTTTTCACATTCTTGAATAAAAAAGAATGTTTACATTCGGTAGTATTTAAATTGCATACAATCATTGTATTTTACTTCTAAAAACACCTTACCCAAGTTAAAAATAAATAACTACCGTTGCCAGGCACCCTAGATTAGGTTTTTTACTTTTTATTTTATGTATTGTAAAAAACAACCCAGAGAAAATAAAGATATGCTAAATAAAAAAATAGCAAAAAACATTTTAAAATTAAAACAAAACATTATGTTGGCTAAAGAGAAATCGCGCATAACGCTATACAATATAAAGCTCGCATCGCTGAGCCACTGAGTCACGACACGCTGTCGTGACTCTACGACAGCTAGTTCGAATGTATGACAGCGCGCCGTACATGCTTCTGGAGTTCGGACGTCGCAGTGAATGGGTTAATTGCATTCGGCAGCTGGTTATTATGAAAAATTAATAAAAATAATTTATTTCAGACCTTACGATCTATATAATGTTAGTTACAGGAAACTTAAAATTGATTATGTGCTCCGGTTTTACTTACGGAAATATGAGACGTTAATACTTGAAATTATTATAATGTGGAGGTATGCTTGTGATATTTTACGCCATTCTAGACCATAAGCAATACTTTACTGTACGCGAAGAGAAAACCCACTTCTCTCATATTTTTATGCCACACCTGGCCATAAAGTGGTTTTTTCACCACGCTGCGCGTACGGAAAGTTAGTTATTTTTTTTTCGATAAAAGTCAATATGGTATTCCAATAAATAATTATTCGTGGCAATTCAATTCGAATAAATCATCCGCGAATAAAGGTGGATTTAGACCGCAATTCACTGTTGAATTCAAAATCCCGCTGTCATTACATGACAGTGTTGTTGTGTGCGTGGCCTCAACTCTCGTGAAACTACCTATACTACCGAGATTATAATATTCTGATTCTGCATCCAATTCGAAAATTTTCATTCGCTACCCATTCGTGATTGATCATGAAAGGGGCTTTTATTAATAGAATCTGTGCTGAAAGAGAATAGGCGTGGCGAAAAACGCAACTAACCTAACCAGTATGGCATTTTTTTTTGCAAATTCGGTAGAAATGCATTATAGCGCCCCCCCATCTAAATCCTATTCTCTTCCGCACAGACTCTAGTCTGTGCGGAAAGAGAATAGGATTAATCTTGGGGGGGCGCTGTAATGCTTTTGTACCGTATGTGCCGTATATTCTGTTCTGTGGCCATACTGGTTAGGTTAGTTCCGTTTTTTGCCACGCCTATTCTCTTTCCGCACAGACTAGTAGAGTAACTTTCTTCCAATCCAATTGACTACTGGCAACATCAAGGAACATACGTCATACGTCAATTTTATGGAATTGCAAAAGTTTGCGGTTGTGGTTTGTGATTTTTCTTATTTTCTTGAATAGGCTATTATCTTTATAAAGTGTGAAGGGTAGAAATCTCTACACGAGGAAGTCTATTTGCGATAAAAAAAGTCAGGGGAATAGGCGGAGGAGAGGACAGGGATGTCGTGATTTTGTTACAATGGATGAGATAACTAAAAACTCTTGTCCAAACTGTTGTCAACAATACAGTTTGAAAAGTAAGTCACTCTGTCAATAAATCAAGTGTAAATCATGTAGGACATAATACCTATGTGATGTTTTCTGTTATTTACAGCTTTGTCATCAGAAGGGAAGTCGAATATACCTTTGTTTATAAAATGTGGGCACTCTATGTGCGAGTGCTGCGTCCGCAAAATTGTGCAGTTTTGCAAGCCCATCGAGTGCAAGATATGTCCACGGACAATGGAGGTTAAAGCCGCGGACTTAGTGAAGCTGCAGAATAAGATAGAACTGTACAAGTTCTTCCCAGTCAATGTGAGCTTGCTAGGCGAGTTGGCGCTCGAGTTGATTACGGTATCTACCGGTTTTCTATGTACCAATTTATGTTACAGTTTTATGAGTTACACTAGATTACGCGTCATGAATTCGTCTGCATGAATTGGATTTTTTAATGCATCCTTTGTTTCTAAATTGAGGGTGAAATTTTGATTTATAAATTTCCGAAAAATAATCTTAAGAGTTCCTTTCCGCTATATCATTGTATTCCAAATTTCATCCGATCTGCCGGGACTTTGGCAGAGCACCATTGGTCAAACAGATAGTAAATGGTGTGGAAGACAGTTTATGATAAAAAATGTGTTACCTTTTGTTTAGGAAAAATCTGTAGCAGAAGAAAATAAAGCTGAAGATTATTTTATAGATTTGCAAGCTATCCTTGATACCAAGGACCAGACGCAAGGTAAAACTTATTTGCACCTCAGTACTTTATGTATTAATTATAAACTAAATAGAATTCAGCTCAGACCTTAATCATTACATTATTTCTCTCTATTGATAATTTTTTTTTTATACATTACACTTATCAACTCCCTTTGTAAAATGCTAAGATAGTGACTATAAACAGCAGTAGAATGGTATTCTTGCTGACAAGCATGCATAACATTAAGCATTTTAGCACCTTATTCTACTGCTTTTGAGGAAAATGACTGCCAAATATACACTGATTTACTCTAGTACATAGGTTCCCAAACTATTTTGACTTGCTGCTTACTTAGGCATGATGAAAACTTTCAACGCTCCCCATGCCAAAAAACCACCATATTGTTGTGAAATTTTTTTTCAATGACGTAACCTGCTGGCGGAAAACGACGCGTGATATTGGGGATAGTACAATCGCCAGGAATAGAGGAATAATAGTTTAGTTTGTACTGTAGTTGATATTGTGATTTGAGATTTTTTTTTTTTTCAAAAGTGATAGTGCCCTCCTGGGTAGCATCAATGCCCCCCAATTTCTTCCAAGGCCCCTACCGCCCCCCTGGGAATCCGCAGCGCCCACTGAGGGACGGTACACTTTGGGAACCTATGCTCTAGTATATTTAGTCATGTCATGCCACTGATAACCAGATATATGTTAGAATTTTATCGGATCCCATTTTATTTTAAATCAAAATTTTTAAAGCGATATAATAACACAACGTTTTTTATAGGTCAATGCCTAGAATGTCACAGTGAAACAACGAAAATGTGCCAACAATGTGCCACTATTATTTGTGAGGACTGCTTTAATAAGTCGCACAAGAACTTTGTTGTGTTCAAGAACCATGTTCTCCAGAATATTGAACAAGAAATAACAATAAATAACTGCAAAATCCACAGCCAGAAAATACTGGAGTATTATTGCAAAGACTGTTCTAAGTCTATATGCATGGACTGTATGATGGTGGGCTCTGAGAAATCTTGCAAGAGCCACAATGTGGTTTCAAATCTTGAAATGGTAAGCTCAAGTAAATTGGCTACTCGATCACGGTATATGGTAGTTTTTCTTCCTGCAAAAAGTACATCGGGAGCGCGCATGTGTGCGCGCCGTGTACGGACGCACCACAGGCAAGGATTTGAGCATGCGCGAGCATGCCACAGGATGGCGTTCACTCACACAGACGCGCGTCGTGAGTCTATGTAAATACGTGTCGCGCACTCCAAAACGGTCGAAGTCGTACTACTTGCTTGTCTTTATACTTTGACTCGATTCCTTAGTTATGTTTGTTGTGTACCTATGTAATTGTTATCATTCATTTGGTTTGTTGCAATCTTGTAAATTTTGTGATGTTAGCAAGGGATGGTAATCAAAATAAAGAAAAATCATTTAACCTTTAGTTGTAGAAAAAATGATTTTTCAAATAATATAACAAAATTGATATTACGCTCAAATAATAATACCTCTAATTATTGTTTTTTTGCAGAACGAAATGTTTTTATCAGATTTGCGTAAAATACTTCCTGAAGTTGACATTACATTCCGGAGGTTAACTAAAACTGCAGTAGTAAGAAGCATTTTTATTTTATTTCATTTTATTTATCAATATATGTATACCTATCTATTAAAATTTTTCCAAGAAAACAACTGACAGACGGTGAAAAATGTATTTTGTACATAATCTTGAAGTAATAATTTTTACTACTTGAAATCTACTTAGAAGAAATTTATGAACAAGAATTGTTTTAAATGGTTTTAAGATAAACAAACAAAAAGGAAGTTACTCCTTCTGTCAGTGGTCTTTTTGAAGTAATTGCACTGTATCTAACTGTAACTAAATAATGCCTCCAAGCATATTACAAAAGTACCCAAATTCTTAAAATATGGTAAGACATTAGACAGTATTTTATTTTCATGGAAAGAAGCTAAGTGAATTTCATACATTGTGTTCTTAATATCTCTGATGTAGCATCCTGTGAGTAATTTTCACATTAATAAGTATATCCTCGTCATAGTTATTGGTTACAGGTCCATAAGACCCATATAAGATTTGGTTAGTTACAATTGACTTAGAGCTGTGTTAGTAGCAATAGTATCTGCTTAGACACGGATCCGTGCCAAGCGTTGAACCTTATGTTTTAAGCTCAAGGTCAATTTTTCAATAACAAATTTTGACGTCGCATACATACATGACGGGGTTAATAATTAAAACACAATAAAATATTATGCGTTGCTACTGCCGCGATTATCCCCCCACCGCTTTTAGTGAAACCGCTCCTATACGATTTCGAATAACACTGCACGGCACGGTCTTCACGTCTCTACGTTTAGCTATATCATATTCATATTTTCTATACATTTTAGGACATAGGCCACTTGCTTAAGACCATGGAAAACGAAGGGTCCCCAGAATTACAGCAAGTGACTGCAAGCATCAATCAGCACTTTTCCAAGCTATATGCAGTGGTACAAGCCCATAAGCTGGAGGTGATGAATAATGTGGCTCGACTGAGGAACATTGAGATAGAATCGCTTCTCCGAGCCAGAGAGGATGTGGCTAGTGCTATCAGAGAGTCGAACCGAGTCATGGCGGCTCTGAAGTCGGCCCTGAATTCTGAAAAGAATCAAACGGTAATTTTTTACTTCTTTATAGTGATGTACGGACCTCAAAAGGAAAAAAAACGGAACCCGTATAAGATCACTTTGTCCGTCGGTCCGTCCATCCGTCTGTCTTTCTTATTTCTTATGAAATTCGGTCAAACGATAGAGAACCAAACTTATAGGGTACTTTCCGTTGATAGATGTATGAAATTTGGCAAGTAATACCGTCTTATACCAACTACAAGTATAGGGAAAAATCTGAAAACATTCGTAATTAAATCATAAAAAATATAGTCTGTATTTAAAGTCTTTGCACGGAACCCTCAGTGGGCGAGTCCGACTCGCACTTGTCCTTGTCGCAGTTGGTTTTATTTTTTAATTAAAAAACTGATCAGCAGTTGATTTCAATAGCACCAAAGACGTAAGCGATTACGCGACCAAAGATGGAGCTCGCTGGTTCAGTAACTATTGGAATCGGCTGGCGTTTTAGGCACGAACCATAAATCGCGTTTCGTCCGCGGCGCGGGTTCCTCGCGGCGGGCGCCGCGGAATGCGCGAGATTGAAATGTCTCCTTTTTACGTAAATAACCACAATTAGCACGAGATTTTCAAGTTGATTGAACGAGACTTACTATAACCACATTGTTGCGAAAAAAACGACGATAAATACTAAGAACGCTCACAAATTGCGGTGGAGGCGCCGCAGATCCGCTGCGGAGACGTGCTCGGCGTTCTTTGTGCTAATTGATTTTTATAGTTTTTTTTTCCATAAAATGTGGTTCTAATAAAACTTTTGCTCAGTTATCATGCAGACACTTGAAAATCTCGTACTAATTGTGGTTATTTACGTAACAAGGAGACATTTCAATCTCGCGCATTCCGCGGCGCCCGCCGCGAGCAACCCGCGCCGCCGACGAAACGCGATTTATGATTCGTGCCTTAGAAATCGACTGCTACCTCTATTCACTAATTTGCTGTGGCTAATGTTGCTGACTGGGCCATATCTTATTAATCTATCTGTCATTATATTTTCTTCAGACTAATCTCTCGGTGCTTCTCGAGGAAGCGAAGAATATCGCCAAAAAGCCCTGGTGTCTGAGCAAACATGAATCCAACAAGGACACACTCAAGTATGTATTGTTAAGTATGAGGGTAAGGGCCTGGCCGCGTGTCCATAACACGGCGCCGTGAACGTGAAATGGCGCGGCGTTGGAAAAAAATCGGCGTCGCGTTTAAAAAAACACTGTTACACTGTGCGGTACGCCGTGTAGGGGCTTCCCACGTCTTTTCTGGGGCTACGCTGTGTCACGTATGACGGCGCCCCGCCATGGAGATGTGCCCAAGCCCCAAAATTATAGTTTGTTTATAAACAAGTTTGTTATGATCTTAGAACTTCAGTATAGGGTGCACTATGTAATATCGTTACAAAGATTAAAATAAGCAAAATTGCACTTGACCACGTCGTAACTCAAACCCAGTATCTCTGTGCCCAGTCCGGCAACTTTTACAGTAAAGTACTTATTGGGATAGAATTACTTGACCTATGTATATATCGAAATGGCGTCTCTTGCTTGATCTTGTAAATTATACCGGGTTATCGAATCTCAACGACGGGACCACGTCCGTACGCATTTAAAAATGTTCTAAAGGAAATTGAAGCATCAATACACTAATAATTAAGTTTCATATTTCACCTCAGTAGCTTGGCAGCAATTAATTAAAATGAAAATAAATTCTTCCAGTAATTTTAATATACAATTACATTAACAAAAAAATTGTTATTACAAACAAAACTAAGCAAATACTATACAGGCAGTAGCGTGCACTCCATAAAGACACTACCTACTCTCTAATTTCTGCCTTACTAATGGTAGAAGGGTAGATTTTAGTAAGGTACGCGTTATTTGAACACACTACGTACCCTACTGTTTTCTAGCCATAATAGGGTAGAAATTACAGGGTAAACAGTGTCTTTTTGTCTATATAGGGTGCACGCCACCGTAAACAGGTTACGTCCCCGCGATTACTTATGATATGATATAATATAGAGAGCAGTAGCGTGGCGTCCAAAGAACTCGATTCCTACCGGTTTGCCTAATATGAAGCGTTTGAGCACCTTTTTCTGCAACTCTTAAGGATAATGTACGCCGAATCTGTACCGGCTTGCCCAAGGATATCTTTTACGCCAACCGCAGACTATGACTGTATTTTATCTGGGGCAGGGTGTGCGTGAGCGAGGATCTGTGCCTACTGGTGAGCGACTACGTGCAGGTCGTGGGTAACGCGCAGGCGCGGTACGCGCTGCGCGCCTCGCACGAACTGCCAGACGCGCCGCCGCCGCCCCGCGCGCCTGTCTTCCCTCCTAATGGTAACTGTCACCGCCAATGATTTAGTTCGATACACACGTTCACATAAGGCCAGGTTGATCCGCTTCATCCTTCCCGCTGGTCCGCTGCTCACTCTGAGCAATCAGCGAAAAGTCAAAGGTGGCCCTGGCCATCGTCCTGGTTCGACCCCAGGCGAACAGGCCCCCACCTAGTCCGACACCTGTCGAGGTAGGCCGGGACAGGTGACCTGGTTCGACTCCAGGCACCCCCCGGCACTTACCCAGCCCGATGTGCGTGCCGACTGTGTGTATGGCACACGGTCGGACGCCCTTGGGTGGTCTGGCCAGCGACCTGGTTCGAGCCCAGGGACCGCAACGGCCAACCACCCGGCCCGACAATCACCATGCCCGGTTATGGGTTGTGAGTGTGTCAGGTTTAAAAAAAAAAAAAATACCGCCAATGATTCCAAAAGTAAGGATAGGCCCATCCGAACAGTTCGGAACTATTTTCCTCGTAACAAAAAATGCACTATAAAGACGCTGTTGTTTTGATCGCCCTTTTATTTATTTATTTAAACTGTATTGAACAATAATAAAAAGTACCTACAATCGTCGGACTTAATGCCTTAAGGCATTCTCTACGAATCAACCCTTTTCGATAGGAGTTCGCCCCGAACAGTGACATCACGACTCATGATAATTCGATGACCGTTTTTCGAAATTGGGCTGGAGGGTAGTTGACGCCAAATATAATTTTTAAATTCGATCATAAGCAATTGTTTCAGTGTTTAATCCACAACATCATTGAAATTCTCTACCGCACCGGTAAACCTTTTTCCGAAAACTTGCTTAACACATTCAGTGTCAAGAATCCGAGTATCGGGTTTATTTTTATGGAAAATACTCAGGTGGTAGGACCTTGTGCAGGGTCCGCCCGGATCGCTACCATCATATTACCCACTAAACTGCCGCCAAAGAGGAGTGTTCGCACTCTTTTGTTCCGGTCTGGGAGTAAGACAGCCGGAGAAATTACTAGCTTAGAGGCATTCTATCTTAGTCCTTAGGGCTGGCAACGCATTTGTAACATTAAGATTGCAAATGTCCGTGGACCTGTGTTTGTTTGCCTTTCCCATGATATAAAAAATATTGGGAGCTTGGCACTCAATATGATTAACATATTGCATCATTACTTATGAAATAAAACAGAACAAAGCCCTAACTTTCGATTTCTCGTACCTACATACAGACGTTAGGTTCAACAAATCCAAGGCCGACCATGTGGATACCACTTCAGAGGAGGCTCCTCCGTCCCGTCGAGGTGAAGGCGAGAAGGACATACCGGTTGCTCCCAAAGAAAATTCAAGCACATACAGTGAGTATTTTCAGGTCCCATCAGAATCAGTCCCTTACATGAAACTGCTGTAATGAAGGCTAACGATCCTTAGCTTACCAAATTTCGAATATCTATCTATGAAATTGCAAACTGAACTAATAAATAAATCTATAAGTCCCGCGCTCAGTGGCGCCGCCCTAGTGACAACAATCCTTTAGCATTATTACACAGTTTCCTCTAAAAAAGTTTACTCTCAAGTACAGTCAGCGTCAAATAGTCTGTAGCATTCAAAATGCCATATATATATCGCAGCACGTCTCTGTGCCTATAGTTATAAAGACGCGTTACGATATATATGGTGACGACCGCTTTAGCTTAGTTGGCAGTGACCCTGCCTACGAAGCACGAGGTCCTGGGTTCGAATCCCGGTAAGGGCATTTATTTGTGCGATGAGCACGAATATTTGTTCCTGAGTCATGGATGTTTTCTATGTATTTAAGTATTTGTATCTATTAAATATATCGTCGTCTAGTATCCATAACACAAGCCTTATTGAGCTTACTATGGGGCTAGTTCGATTTGTGTAAGATTGTCCCCTAATATTTATTTATTTATTTATGGTGCTTTGGGTGCTACAAACTATTTGACGCCGACTGTACAACATTTTACTCTTAGGCTAATGTTTTAACGTTTTCATCGCCATACCGTGAAACAAATCACTGCCATACTAACGCCAGAAACAAAAAACTAAATTTAAAATGAAAGGAATTTAATTTAAAAAGGTAATAATAGGGAATATGCATGATCTTTTTTTAACAGCTTTCTTAACAAAATATGAAAATACCGTAAAAAAAGATGACATACAGTCAAAATAAAATTGAAATCCACCGAGAAATACGGAAGATATAAAAATTTTAAAGCACTAATCAGACAGCGATTAGAGAGAGAGATCCGATATGGACTATGACGTCATAGTACACGGCCGCCATACAATCTCCATACTATATTGTGTTTTACGAGAAAGAGATAGAGATAAATATTTGTTATGTAATTAATATCTTGGTTATTTTTATAGTTATTCAAAAAATATTTTTTTCCTACTGTTTTTTATATGAATGAGCTTTTATTAAAGTAAATAAAAAATATCATGCATATTCCCTATTAACCCATTCAAGGCCCAAGACGCGTATGCGCGTCATAGCTGAACTCTGCCGCCTGGCCCGTGACTGGTATGCGCGTCATGAATAATTCCCGATTTAAAAATAAACTAAAAGTAATACGAAAAAATACTACCAGTGACCCTAAAGCTAACAAATACAATTAATAGTGTATTGTAACAAAAAAATATTATCATAGTATTTTGTACTTGTAAAGGGTATGGAAACACAAAGTTAGGTTTACTATAAGTAAATTAAATAACTCTGTGCTGAAATTTGGTACACATATTCGTTACATTTAAATATGGTGGGTTTACTTTCAAACTATTTTCAAAAATCGTATATTTTAGGAGTTATTGGCATGACGCGGGGTATGCGGCACGGTGGCCTGGCACTTCCCGTAAAAATTATGACTCTTTTGGTGTCAGGCTAAAATAAACTTTACTGCGTTGATTTAAAGCTTATTTTGCTATGAATGTCGTTCGGACATGTCTCATTTTACGAGCGGTACAAGTTTGGACGGTGTTACACTTTTTGTCCACAAACCAAGCAGTATAATAATGTTCAAACTTTTAGAAGTTAATGTGTTATTTTACCCCCCTATGAATGACACCATTATTTGGGCATGTTTTTTAAATTGCTACCAAACACTTAATATTTATATTAGGTAAATTTTGTGATTCCTACTCAGAAGCGCGAGGGCTATGAATAATATGTCCCAATACTTTTTTTCCCCAATTTGAGTGGGTTGTACTCGTGATTCTGAGTAGGAATCACATACAATTTATCAAACTTTAAATATTAAGAGTTCGGTGCACGGTGGTAGCACTTAAAAACACCATTTACTCATTTGTTGCAATTTTTGTAAAGGTTCTTAGTCGTTAAGGGCAATTTGAATCTACCATGGTATTTAGTTACACCTAAGTCTATAAGACAATGGGCAATGGATAGTGATAATGGCCGACCTAATAGCACACTGGTGTAATTAACAATGACTGCATCTGCGCGGCGGCGGTGCGGCTTTAAGGAATCTACGTGGTATTTTATGCGGTCCAGGTAAACCCAGCAAGCTGACCTTCGCCACTCTACCTGAGCCTGGTTTTAGAATAATATTAAATTTTTAATTTAGGTACGAATTATTCGTTGACAGCCTCTACCGTGTTACGTATCTAGTGATTTTGTTGTGAACTTGTGACTTGGCTATGGATTACCGGAATATAAAATTTCTTAAGACGACTGACTGTGCTATAACTCTGAATCAGCTTAACCTGAACGACTTGGCTACGAATTCTATATTATATTTCAGAATAAAAAAAATATTTCTATAGGGATATGTTAGTTTTAAAAAATTATAGACCCGTAGCGCTACATTTTGAGATCTCAAAAATGTTAAAGTTGTTTGTGTTTCGCATGTAGTTGCCGGACCGTTTGCTTAACCTAATACATTACATTGTGTCATCCTACTTGTACTAGCATTGGTAGATATTTATTTTAGGAGTTTATCTTTTAGATCCGTATTGGATGAATAGAAAATTAGAGATGAAAATTTTACTTTCATAATAATAATGAAGTAGTAACTGATGTACATAGGCTTTTTGTGTCATTTCTGTCCACGATAATCCTGATATTTAATCAGTACCTAACACGTTGCCCAACTAGATCTAAAACAATAAGGGTTGAATCCGGCCCGCTAAAAGCCATTTATTTCATTACAAAATAACAGTATAAGGTGAGGTAAGGTATTTAGTAAATATATATGCTCAAAAACACGTTTATTGTATGGGAACCCATATTTATGTTAAACGTTATTTAATTTTTATTATTTGTTGCTATAGCGGTAATAGAAATGCACATTTTGTGAACATATCAGGCATCTACCTATTACCATGATTAAAATCGAACACAAAACACCGAAAAATCTGGTTTCTTGAAATAAAGGGCGCCCTGGATTTAATCTTATTTTTATCTTTTAGCGACAATAGTACACATTCTGTAAAAAAGTCAAGTCCCTATCTATTATGGTTCTAAAGATCCTGTGACTGATCGACACAAACACGTTTCTTGTATGGGGACCTTTTCTTATTAATTTTATTTTGTCCTTATTATTTGCTGTTATAGCGGCAATAGAAATACACATTTTGCGAATATTTCAAGTCACTACCTATTACGGTTCAAAAGCTAAAGCCCTGCCGGAATCCTAAGAATAAACAAAAAACAACAATTAAAGGGGGTCCCCGTACAAAACACATGTCTTTTAGGTGTTTCTTTCCGATTTTAATGATGTCAATAGATATATTACCGCTATAACAACAAATAATTAAAACTAGGGATGTAACGATACCGATATATCGGTATCGCCGATTATATGCAACCGATATCGTACCAACATCTTATATCCGTGTACCATATTTGCGTAAATAAACTTCATTCCATTTCATTTCGATATTTGAAGAGCGCGAAAAGATTTTGTTGTATGAAAAAAAACTGCAAAAAGTAATTTCAATTACTGACTTAATTTTTGTATTGGTATTAGAGATGCAGCGAATAGTGATTCGGCCGAATATCGAATACCGAATATTCGGCAGAGTCGACGGCCGAATAGCCGAATACTATATTATAACGTACCTAACTATCTTTCACTTGAATTATTACATTTTAAATAAAATGAAATTTATCTAAGATTTAAAACCTGAAGATCTACTAAAAAAAAAATTAATATTGAATCTCAAAATAAAATTAAAATTAATGCAGAGAAAAAAGTTGGTTACTAAAAATCTTGCATAAACATATCCTGCTAGCCGATTTCATAAGCGGCGCGCCGTTTACAGGAAGTGCCAGGCCCAAGACGCATGAGCCGCGTCATGAGTTTTAGCGAAAAATAATTTGTATGGGGGCCTGGCGCATAGTGTTCGCGCGGGGAGGCTTGTCCGTGAATGGGTTAAGTTCTTTTGAACCGGGTAGCGTGTCGTCGTGCATTGCCGACTGTGGCGGTCAAAAGGTTAATGAAACTCCAATGACAGCTTACATTTATTTGTGAAGAACGATAAGAGTCAGTTCTTTATATAGTTTATATAATTTATGCCACATCATAAAATTATGTACACAACACGGGAGGTAATAAAAAAGCCCTCGATCGCATATTTACGTCCCTCGCTTGCATGTCGGACCGCAAACATCTGCGATCTCGGCCTTCCTTTGTATTACTACCCTAGTTGTGTAATGTACTATTTTATAGTCTTGTTTCTATTTGTTGTGGCTGAGCTACTGTATATTTTAGGCCCAGTAATGAAGAAGACCGTCACGCCAACACTTAGGCCTACTGCTGAGAAGAAACCACTTATTGAATTAAAACCAGGTAATGATTTAATTTACACCTAAACATCATTTAATGATAACTCTTTGTATGTTCAGTAGAGTATGGAGTGTGCCATTTCGAATCGTAGTTCGGTAGAGTAAGTTTTTCGACGTTTTCTACGATCTACTCGGATCGTACCTATTTTCTCGAGTTTCGAGTTCATATTTATGGGGCTAGCGCATCTGGCCTCAACATGGCTTGTGGCGGGAAACGGTGTCAACCGTCTTTCTCGACCTGTACTATACTATATGTATGGAGTACAGTCAACATCTTAAATATCTATACGGATGAAGTGACAGAATTTTCTAAAATGGCAATTATGTCAGGGGCGTAAAAGTGTATAGGCATTTTTGTCGCCTTGGTAACGTATATAAATATATCGGAGGACAATCTTACACAAATCGAATTAGTCCCAAACTAAGTATATATATTTATGATGTTGACTGTTCATTAATGATTTTATGTCTACACTTGGCCAGAAAGCGGCTTTTTCCGTACGCGCAGCGCATAATGGTTGTTCGCATCGTTTCACTAAATGCGCTAAGATGGATCAATAATAAATAACCTTTATGCCACACCTGGCCATAAAGTGGCTTTTTCCGCACGCTACGCGTACGGAAAAAGCCGCTTTCTGGCCAAGTGTAGACATAAAATGATGTACACAACACGGGAGGTAATAAAGAAAGCCCTCGATCGCATATTTACGTCCCTCGCTTGCAGCTCGGTCCGCAAACTCCTGCGATCTCGGCCTTTCTTTGTATTACCACCTTAGTTGTGTAATGTACTATTTCCAAACAAGTAACTGGGGCGTGTTAAAAATAAGTAATAAAACGAAAGTATATGATTTTTGGAATTGTCTGTTTATACGTGCATCACACAAATACTACCGGATCGGTTTGCATGAAATTTAGTGTTCAAGTAGATTAAAACTACGGTACTTTTTACCCGAAGCAAAAAACTCACTTTAAAGCAAAAGAGCAAAAGAAGTCCCAAGCGGGTACACTAGTATATCATAAAAGTTGTATATGAATGAGGTGCAAATCTATACATAATGTTTACAGAAAACTCCAAATACATGTAGGTATCTCATAATCATAATCATTTTATTTTGCAAAAACATACACAGGTGGTATAACAAAGTACAGTAGTATGTCAGTAGAATTCAGTACATGAAAGCATGTTTCGTCATAATTTGGCATGCAAAATCTTTTAAAAAAATAATAATATTAAATTATATCATACAATATTAAATTATAAAATGGTCGAATAATCAAGTAGGATTTTAATTGTCTAGAAAATTCACTAATATTATTCCAGATCCTTATAATCTGAACCGGGATACAGTCAGTATTTGTCCACAGGCGTCCAGGAACCGGCGCAGATCACGCACATGGCAGACCCGCACCACTTCTACGTACGGCGCGCGCGCGATGAACCGCTGTTAACTCTACTGGAGAGTCAACTACGCGAATCTCTCGGAGACGTACCACGCGACGTTGCTGTTGGTACGTCAGTGTTTTTATAACCCACACGGCTGTTTGGCAGCCGATCCAAGTTAAACTTGAGATTTTTAAAAGCGTGCCTCGAAAGAAACAATGGTCATGATGAGATAAGGGGAGGGGTGTTATAACTTTGATGCTGGAATTATCTATCTTCTCTGCACACAACACCGTTTTTAGTTTGATTTGATCACGTCTAGCTAGTATGTTATAGCTAATAACACTACTAAGAAGTCACTGGTTTGATTATAAGATTACTTGACTTAAGGTCCTATGACCCCTAGATGGGGCAGAGGTCGTCCACAGTGCTAGGGAATTCAATCTCGAACCGAGATTGACGATTCTGATTCGAGATTGGGTGTTTCGAGATCTCGACCGTCAGACTTTCGAGATTGAGATCTCACAAAGTAATTAAAAATTAGTTATATTTTGATCAAAATGCCTAAGAATTCAGTATATACTCAACCGAATTACAAAAAAATTTAGGGTTAGCGAACAAAAATTATACTAATAATTTTGGGTATGCTACATCCGCCCGATTTTTCGCACATATCGCGCCACGTCGGTGAAAACCGGTCGCGCACTGTAGCACCATGTAGCACGAATCTAGCCTCGAAACATTAATCAAAACAAATTCATTCATACGCATCGATCTTTCAATCTCGTTCGAGATCTCGAAAACAATAACCGAGATCTCGATCGAGATTTCCTGCTGTCGAGATTGAATCTCGAAATTTTGCTCGAGATCTTGCGATTTTGAGATCTCGCGATTTCGAGATCTCGCGAGATCGAGATTGCATTCCCTACACAGTGCGCCGCCATCCCGAATGGTCTTGAGCTTCGCGTTTCACTTCGCTCCACGACTTTCCTATTGTCTCCGCTTTCGCAATGATCGTCCGCCGCCAAGTCTGCTTTGGCTTGGTTTGCGCTTTCCTTGAGGATTCCAGTCTAGGGCTTGCCTTAGTTATGTTCAGGATCCTTTCGGAACGTGTGCCCAATCCAGTTCCATTTTCTGCGTTTTATCTGCTGATCGATCGGGGTCTTATAAGATTAGAACAGTACAAAAAACTTTTCGTGTCTGTAATCATCGAATATCAGTTCTGATATCGATAACATTATTCTAATCATAATTATACTCAGCGTGATTTTTTGTTGACCAGTGTTAGATAACAAACAAATAGACGATTTGAATACGTGTTTTGTAGTATCTCAAAAATGAAAAATCGGACCCCTTATACTATAATAACGGCGATATCTGTCTGTATATCTGTAGCAGAATTAATCCTTTTTTCATAGACGACGAAAGACGATATTGCTGATGGCTCTTTCCTAGCAATCCTACAGATCAGGTCAGCTGACTTGAAGATGTCGGAAGTTTTTAAAATTTTAATTCGTAACGCACCTAACGTAACCGTTCAGCCACTTTACTCTTACCAGTGAGTAACTGGTAACTACGTCACGGGCACTAACGTACTTAGGTGCAAAAAAAGAATGGGCCCCAATGAAAACGAATCAGGTGTTACATTGACCCGTACACGACTTTCTTGCAGGAAAGACGTATGCTGTAAATGACGGAGACTCGTGGAGACGCGGCCGTGTCGACGGGATTGACGATGGAGCGAAGTTGCCTGCTTATCGTGTCGCGTGCGTTGACTACGGATACACGCTCACCGTTTCCGTCGACAAGTAAGCATCCTTGTAAACAGTACGGCTAGCACAAAACGGCTTGACATGTCACTACATGTTACAAGTTACAACCAATAAGAACGCGTGTACAGTCGCCATCAGATATATCTGAGCTGTCAGTGTACTCATAAATATCTGAACACGGCTCTAATGCTTTGAAAATAGAGCTGTGTTCAGATATTTATGAGTACACTGACAGCTCAGATATATCTGATGGCGACTGTACATTGCGCTGCGTTGTAGATGCACATTCCCATTGTGGCCTTCTTGTGCTGGCTGTGCTGATGTCTAGCTCTCTTAGTGCCCTCATACAAAAATTGGAAACGCAATATAGTGGAGCATCAAGACTGCAAACGTGACAGAAATACCCAACAACAGTTCCGTTTGTGACATCCGCCGCCATTCCGAAACACTCAACAGTGGCGACAGTTTTAACCTCATTGCCAGCCAACCTTAATTGATACGAATATTAAAAACTTATTTAAGAGAAACTCTTCACTTCGTGGCGGTTCAGCTGGTACTCGATCAGTACCTCTAGAGTGGTATCTTGTATCTGTATAACGGTAAGCCGTTCAATAAAGTGCGATTGTGATAGATTATCTGCTGCGCGACAAGCATAGGGAACGTGCAGGAGCTATTGGTGGCAGCACTAAATCGACAATATGTGGACAGTAAAGGAAACTTATCAGGCCTGCAAAAATGTCCTACTGGTTTTGATGTCAATGTCAAGTAGTCGTGGCTACACTAACATTAATCGTCCTTCATCGCGATAATAAAGTTTCTTGTTAATGTGGCCCCAACATGATACAGTACAAAATTCCAATAGCGGCAGCAGTTGGCAGCACCATCGTTGTGCACGTTTCCTATAGCCGCCGCCAGTGGTGTTAGTGTTAGCCTAGCTGGTAATGTTTAGTTTATGTGTAGGTAAAAATATAATTATGTATGTAGTTGTTTTAACCGATTCGTTGCGGATGGCACGACAGGCGTGTCATGAAGGTTGGTGTGTGGCGTCATTGCTCACTGAAAGGGTTAAATGGGTTTAATAAATATGAAAATAATAGAGTATAATCAATCATAAAATATATCATAAGATCACCTCTGTTATCATTTTTGGTGGTTCTACACAACACCTTGAATCGGAATGCAAACATACAGTTCAGTTCAGCTCAGACTGTATCCATTTCCCACACCATCACAACTGCAATTTTCTTAAAAAAGCTCCACAAATTCTTTCTATACTACATGGCGTACACATCATTATTCATCTCTAAGTTCAAGTTATACTATAAAGCTTTACTTTGGAATAAGTGCGGAATTGGTTTCTTGTATCTGCTGTATGAGAATCGAGTCTAAAACTCCATGCCAGCATCTTCGTAAATGGCTCTCCAGAAGGCGACCGACTCGGCGTCCAGGTGGTCGCCCACTGACAACCTCTCTGCGATGGTGAAGTACCGCTGTGCTTGGGCGTCATATTCGGGCCAGCGCACGCCCAGCGATGCGTCTGGCGTCGGGTCCCTGCAACGAACAGAGTATCGTTATTCATTAGCTTTGTGAATACAATTCACAATGTAAGATTTGAACTTTTGATAGGGTGGAGTTTCAAGTCTTGTAGTAAAATCTGTTCCGGTTTATCCTAATATAGCGTTTGTCGATTCATGCCATTGATCTTTACTATGTCTATAAAAACTAAAAAGCGCATTCTTCCCGGAGCAATTTTTGTGTGATTTTAGGTGTTATCTAATGGTGAAACTCTTTCTGTGTATCGTGTGATAGGAAGTAACACAGTTCCGGTAAGGTCGTTGTGTGTACATGCACATTTCAAGTCATTAACATATTGTTGCGCCAGTAGTATAGGTCAAAACTTCAAACGTGATTTTTCGTGCTTTAGAAGTGTTTTCAGCAGACTGAAAAGCGATTTCAGACCGTTTCTGAGGTGGCTTTTTCACATACTAGAAGATCGAAAATTTACCCAAGTCGCAGTTGTTTTCAGGCGCCTGAAACATGTTTTCAGTCTGTTTCAGGCCACCCTCTTATCAGATGGCGCAATAACCTGAAAACCCGTTTTCAGGCGATTTCAGGACACCTTATGGGCCTTTGAAGTACATTTCAGTATATGGCGAAATTTCTCGGAGTGAAAGCTATACTGAGAATGTTCTAGTAGTATGTGAAAGGGAAGGGGATAGCATTAGTCGAGAACGTTCCAGTCGAGTCGTGCATCGAACAATCTAGATTATCTAGAACTCGTGATGCGTCACGTACCGAGGGGTCGGCTTTAATGGAAACGGACCGATCATTCGAGATAGCATTTCTCTGGAATGATCTAGAGCAAAGGTATCTATAAAAGCCGCGCAGCGTGGCCCGGTAGTCAGTTCCAACTGGAAAGCGATAGTGCGGTAAAAGTGAATAATTGGTTAGTTAGTGCATTTTTCTATTCCGTATCTCTATTTACCCCACGAACGTAACAATATATCACAATAAATCTTACCCGTTTTTGGCAAAGTTAGTAAACAGCTTGCACATTTTCTGTATCATAGTGTATGTCTTGGATTTCGTATCAACGGTCAACGGCAAGGCATTGGCTTGGAATAAGTAAAGGCAGTCGTCTAAATGCGATGCGCCAGACATGCCAAACTCGGCCTGTGCCCGGCGGGAGAACAAGTTCCTGTCTGACTGCATATCGAAGTGGTAGAAATACGTTTTAGCTCTCCCGAGTTTCGGTATGCGCTGAACGAACCTCTGGATTGGATAACTAAAAGCTTCCGATGTAAAAGTTATGAACTCCTTCACAGCGTTAACATTGATGGCTTTGTCCCGAAAATAATGCTCTTTGACACGCTTAGCCAGCTCCAATACTTTACTTGATGGAACATTATACACAATATTTCGCGGCAGGAATAATTCCGGCCATTGATCGTATTTACTCAAGTAATCTGGTGTAGCCATACCAACCATAAAAAGAGTTTCTTTACTCGTGTACCCTATCATAAAGTCCACATCGTTGATCCTTCCTGCCTTCAGCGCTTCAAACGGATCTTCGTTTAAAAAAAACTCTTGTCCGAAATCTTTTTCTGCTATAGGCATAAAGTAATTTGTCTTCATACTTTCAATGTTTATAATATTTTCCACGGCAAGCAAATAAGGGCCGGTGTCGACAAGTTTTTCTGTTGGAAGGCTCTGAAGGAATTCAAGAAGTTTCTGTGGGTCTTCCGAATTCATTCCCAGTTGCTTACCCAATTTGAACGCCCGTTTTTTGAGTTCAAAAGGTTCGCACCAGTCACATATCGGTACACCACTCATGGATATAGCTCTCTTAAACAGTCCTCTCGATAATGGTGACAACACATGGTAGGCGACCGATGCTCCTCCCGCGCTTTCACCAAAAATGGTTACATTGCCCGGGTCTCCACCGAATTGTTTGATATTATTCTGCACCCAACTTAAAGCAGCGACTTGATCTTTCATCCCTGCGTTACCGGGAACATCTACTGTGTCTAGGCAGAGGAAACCCAACACTTCTAGTCTATAGTTGACGGTAACGAGAATGACTCCATTCTGGACTAAGAAATCTGGTCCGTACATATCGTCGTTTCCTGAGCCACACTTGAAGCCTCCGCCGTGCATGTACACCATGACTGGCAGTGGCTTGGCGGGGTTTAGTTCTGGAGTGTACACGTTGAGGTGTAGGCAATCCTCGTTGCCTTCAACAAATTTGCTGACGAAAAAATCGAATTGCGGACATGGGGGTCCATGTTCTGCAGCTTGTCGCACGCCAGTCCATGGCAAAGGTGGTTCAGGTGCCTGAAAACATTATATTCACGTTATAGGCCTATTACAACCATTTACCCGATGGACCACTGCAACTGTCCAAAGTCCTTGTTCGCGCATATCTTTGTTGGTCCACTTTTTGTTTGTACATTTCCTTATACGTCCATTTCCCTAAATGACCACTCTCCTAATTTTTTGTTCGGCCGTTTTCAGGTTACAGGTAAGGCAGGATAAATTAGAGTGAGGTAGGGTAGAGAAAAGAAAATAGGGTAATAACTGAGTAATTGCTTTCCTACAACCTGCAATCTACATATTTTTTTTTATCATAAAAATCATAAATCATAATATAGGCGTTTCGGTGACAAGATAGAGAGGCAAATTTCGCATTGAACGTGTCTAGTCAGGAGGTTCCTTTCTCTGTAGCGCTAACTACAAGTATCATGAGCCCCCGGCAGCGGGCGGCACCCTAGATAATTATTTTTATAATTGGTTATACAAGGGGCCCTAAAAACCAAGAATAATCTTTTAACAGCAATAGAGCGTCTAAAGACCCCCCAAAATATATAATTTTAGGCTTTGTAACATTGCTTTAATTTTCGAGTTTATTATTCACATTTTTGTAAAAATCAGGATTTTCCGCCCTCAATAAAAAAAATCCGTAAATACCACATTTTGAATTAGATATGGGCGGCGTGCCGCCGCAACATAATTGCAGCGTGCTTTGTCGCTCGCACCCGTAGCCCGCCTGCGTTTGCTCGCTCAGTCGCATCGAGTATTTAGAGTTAACGTATGCTCGCTTATATCGACTATTAATGCTTACAATGCAAGTAAATATAACGACTACGAAAAATCTTCCACGCCCCACACACACGCAATTTTAGGTGTGGATTTAAAAATTAACAATTACGGTTGTTTATGTCCTCCGGTCGTTTATTAGAATAAAATATAGCTTAATTTTACATCAAAATATGGTTTTCCTCATTTTTTCTTACAAATAAATTGAAGGTCGATCAATAAAAATATTAAGATCCAAGGCCACGCCGCCGCCGAGAAAAATTTCAGTCTACGCCGCCGCCGTACAATTGGCCGTCGGCGCTCATATCTATTTTGAATAAATTGCAATTTTGAAAATAGAACCACTCTTAAGTACATTTGTCTATTTTTCCAAAATTGCGAAACTTTCCTTGAGGCAGGCTTGAGTTCTCGATATTTTCTCAAAATTTCCTATTTCCGTCCGAGGAATGGCCCTTCTAGGATGTGGCCATTCAAGTATTTATGTGATCGTTTAGAGCGAAATGGACGTTCAGGGATGTGGTCATTCATGGGAAGTGGCCGTTCGAGGGAAATGGACATTCAAGTTCAGAATCGTTGTTCGCATCGTTTCATTAAATGCGCTAAGATGGATCAATAATAATTAATTTGGATTACCAAAAAATATTTAATACGTATTTTTTTTCTTTTGGCAATCAGACAAAAAATGACTTCGATAAAGCGAGTTAAATTTCGGGAGTGGGGGCTCATGATCATGACGCTACCACGTGGTAAAAATCGAGCCACGTCGTGACGTTAGGCGGATCTTAAACGGGCTATATCTTCATTCTTTTTGTTTAATTCACATAAGAAAAAATAGGTGTCCAATACTTTTTGATAATCTAACTGACGGGACTATGTAACAAAAATCAGGACAGTTCACAAGCCTATTAGTGTGTAACTTACCATGAACCTACGCTTGCCTGTTGGCGGCGCGGCGTAGGGCACGCCTTTAAAACTGTAGAAGGAACCATCTTTTGTCACCAGCTCCTGCTTGGTGCCTTGTAACCATCCCTGCTGCACTAGTACTTTCGTCATATCTTAATGATATATTTTAACGATTTTTAAAGATAGTGCCTAGAGTGCGACTACTAAGTTTGCAGAGGTCAAAAAAAGGATTTATTTAAAGCAATGGACATGGCAACATCACAAGGAAAAGGATTAAAATTAGTCTTGATACTTGGCAGATATATCTCCGTTTAATATTACATCATGATACGAGTACATAAGTCTATGTAATGACCCACGATCAATTATCATTAGAACAATTACTGAAAAAAATGTTTGGTCCGAACCATACCTTTTTAAAATTCTCGGAAATACATAATTACTCTATTTATTATATTGGTAACTAGCGACCCGCCCCGGCTTCGTCCGGTGTTTCTCTACTATATTATGCATGTATTATTAGTACATTTTTTTTCCTCGCAAGTGTGTTGAAAAACTTCGTGTTACACTCGTGAGCAGTTGTCATTACATAATGTAATGACCAACATGGCCCACTCGCATCATAATTTGTACTATAATAAAATCTTTTTTCGACCTCTGCGAACTAAGCTTATTTAGTGGGACTATCGGAGCTTGGCGTAATCGGAGTCGGATATTCATCTGTAAGTAAAAGTGAATGACCTTGAATTAGGTGGGTATGGTGAAATCTTAGATTATTTAATAAATGAATTATATCATGAACGAATTGATCTACCCATAGCTACTTACGTTATTTAGTCAATAAATTTATATTCTCTTTTTTTCCTATAAATAGCTATTTTCTTATAATAAAGCTTTAATTGCCATAAAATATCATCGACAATTTGCATTTAGAATTTAGAAAGTAATTTACTAAATAAAACATGTAAAATAAAAATGTTTCTTTTAAGTTGCACGAGGGAAAACTAAGGATGCCAGTGCTGGATTTACACTACGTACCTATAGGGGCGCTAGAGGATAGTGACCAGGGCCGCAAATTTCCGGGGGCGGCAAAATTCAGGGCTTTGTTGTCTTTTTTAGGGTTTCGTACCCAAAGGGTGCCAACGGCATCCTATTACTAAGCCTCCGCTGTCTGGCAGTAAGGTCACTATTATTATACACGATGGCATCTAGTCGGTAATCAGGTACCAGTTTTTCTAACTCAGTAATTGATGGCGGTTACGTTGATGTCGTAATTAGTTACATCTAAACATTTTTTTTTCTGTGGTAATTTTTATTTCGAAATCAGTTTTTTTCCTAAATTCCTTGTCACCCTACTAATCTGTATCTGTGAGATTACAACCTCTTTAAAACAATTATGACAATGATAATTTATGAGTAAATAACTTGTCACTGTCATGTATGTAAACAAAGTCATAGATAGAAGTCGCAAATATTGAATGAGAAAAGTAAATTAGTAATTAAAAAAACATGCCGCGACCATATTTGTGCCCAAAATATCGAGCGTTACAATATTGTAGGTACGTTTATCAATACAAACCAAACAGCTGAAGATGAACTCAAGAATTATTCCACGAAATTCATCCAAACGTACCAATTCTCACGCACAGTTTGATAAACCGCATGAACTAAAACCTCTGTGACTTCGGACAATTCACAGTGCCAAACCACGCTCAAGCACCCGGCCGGCCTCGACGTCGTCCTGACGATCTGGATCCACGCATTTTAAGATACTTTGCTCGGGATCCTCGTAGGTGCAATAGGCAAGCAGCGAGAAGGTTTCATGTGAGTCAGTCCTTCGTGTGGCGGCTACTTAAATCGTCGGAATTGCATTCTTTTCATTTTCGGCCATTTTATCAATTTTAATTCGTTATCTATCACGCCCTAACTACTCATACTCGTAGAAAAGTTTATTTACTTAAGATCTGTCAAATTTTCCGCGAAAGCGATGGCACTTGACGTATCGTGATCACGTGATTTTACTTCAATAATTAATGTAGGTGACCATGTATCCAGTGGTTATTACTTTAAATTATGTTTTAACCTTTAATTAATTAAACAGTGAGATCAAACTTAAGAGGAAACAGGAGGGCAGTTTTTCCATACAAACGTAGTCCCCTGTTTCCTCCCTGGATAATGCCAGTAGAGCAATAATTTTTTGTCCAATAATCTATGGCTACTATTGATATGTTCCTATGTTTTCCTTTTTACGATAAATTGATTCTCAAAAGAGATATTACCCTTCAAAAACCTAAAAAAAATGCCAGATTTTCCGCTGTGTTCACACATCCAGAAAACAAATTTGACTAGATTATTAAAAAAAAGGAAAACATAGGAACACGGCCAAAGCCTTTCTTTAATGTTTAATGAAAAAATTAGTTAAATAGGTTAAATTTTGGGGAAGAAATCAGGGGACTACGAAACGTTGTTTTCATGAAATTTTAAAAGGTATTTTCGGTCCAAGCTGCAGTTGTCTCTATCGCGCTCTGCGCGGGAAAGGCGGGCAGTGCGGGACAGCGACACATTTTACAAATACCTAATTTTCAATTCTCTCCACCTTACTGTTTCCTCTTAATAGGTAAGTTTGATTTTAGCTAGATATTAATATTTGTCTACTCCTGATTACCGATTAGAATCCGCCGTGTATATATTATATATATTTATCACTATTATTATATATATTTTTTATATAAGCAATTGCTTATCATAAGCAATAACTTATAACAAACCCTAATAAAAAACGGTTAAAAACACAATAAACTACTATCAGAAATCAAATTGGCCTTTGTTTAAAAAAGTGTTATAATATGATGACGTACTAAATTTTCAACTGTACCGCTATACAACTTGCAAACAAAGAAGTATCCACTTCAAAAACGTCGGTATGATATAGATAAACACTCACACGACACGACTGTACCGCCTCGAGTGACTTCAAGACCACAACTGATTAAATATTACCTGTCTACAGGTATTTATATGGCACATCGACTTTTTATCATAATAATTGTTGATATCACTCGTGACTCGACATATAGCTTTAGTTTGCAAAGTTTTAACAATAATAATGTGAGCGTCAGAATGACTGACCAAAATGGCAGATCAATGTTAGAGTACCATCAGCATTTACTACCTACGTTGACATATTTGCTACCTAAGTTTCAAAAAAGAAATGTAATTAATAAAGTGGGCAGTCATTCTGACGTCAGGATGACTGCCCACATTTACTGCCGCGGTTGGACCCCCTAATTTGCAACTTTCTATGTACTATGATTTACTGCCTTTTGCTACCTACACAAATATTTTTTCCAGATTTTTATGGCAAAAAATAAAAAAATACCTGTTTCCCTCCCTAGTATTTTCAAAGTTACTGAACAGAATAATCTGTAATAATTACCAATTATTAATATTGTTCATATTAAGTACAGGAAAAATATAACAGTTTTCCTAACTTGCACCGTTTTTAAGAAATTTACAAAAATCGTAAAACATACTTATTTGCTCCTACTAAACTAACCGCCATACAGTTTTTCTTGAACTATTCACGTATCTACTTACAAGTTTGTACGGAACCCTCGGTGCGCAAGTCCGGCTCGCACTTGACCGTTTATTTTTAAGACAAAAATTGTTTTGCTTATAACATTTTTGTTGTGTTCCTGACGTCAGAATGACTGCCCACTTTATTAAATAAATATCTTTTTTAAAACTTAGGTAGCAAATATGTCAACATAGGTAGTAAATAGGTAGTAAATCCTGAATGGTACTCTAACATTGATCTGCCATTTTGGTCAGTCATTCTGACGCTCACATAATAATATTAATCTGTACTAGGGTTCAGTGCACTCATGTGTGGTATATCATTACCATTCTTGCACTGTACCACCATAATTGTAGTCATAACCTCCATAGCTAAGCTAAATCCTACAGTTTTCCAGAAAAATGGTACCAGACATACATACACAACAATGGAGAGCGATTTGAGCCAATTAATTAATTTTTAACCGAGTTAAAAAAAACGAGGTAATCAATTCGACCCGTATGTAATATTGTCAGAATTGCAGATGTTACTTCTATATCAGTTTCTAAACGTGTTTGCAAAATTTCGTAAGTGTATGTATGTATATTTTCGTAAGTGTAAGTATAATAAAATAAATAGATTAATCAGCATATATGCACTAACCCATAGAGAATGTAAACACAAAATTACAACTTGGCTACTTTCGCTTACCTATAATGAGATAGAAGATTTGTTAGATTTCAAATAAAGATGACACATTACTTACTTAACATACTACACACTTACACACACTAATGAGTTTACACATACATTCAGTACTTAAAACATTTATGTACTTAGTTATAAAAATTCTATTGCATGTTAGAATTTTTGTTTTTACTTCTGTAATTATAGTTTACTTAAGAAGGATATGTTGTAACTTGTCTTCATTTAATTGTTATGTAAATGTATATTGCCATGTTTTCCCGGGGTGAGAGCCTGGTGATCTGTAATACAGGCTCACGCCTAGTTCAGACACCAGTCTCTCACAAAGGACTACACAATTATTAAACGCAATACTGTATCTGTGAAATTGTAACACTGTATATCCTTTGTGAGCAGATAAATAAAAATTTTATTATTATTATAATTTTTCGTATATCTTTATTTTCTCAGCTTAGGTTTTTTACAATATATATTATATATATAAAAAGTAAAATACAAAATGAAATGACAAAATATAAACACATTATAAAAAACCTTACCTAGGGTGCCGCCGGCAGCGGGGCGGGGCCCAAGCTACCGGTGGTTAGGGCCGCAGAGAGAGGAACCTCCTGACGATGCGCGCCGTGTCCAGAAGAATCGCTTTCTGTATCTGACCCTTGATCCAGCCATCTAGCGAGAGTCTCTTGAGATGGAGGTCGAGACTCTTCGCTATAAGTCCGTTCGCCGAAACGACTATCGGAACAATGATCGTCGAATCAACATCCCACATGGCGGTAACCTCGTGAGCCAAGTCAAGGTACTTGCTGAGCTTGTCCTTCTCGGCCTTCACGAGGTTCTCGTCATGGGGGTATTATTTATTATTATGTATGTTTGTCCGCGCATATCTCAAACACTATTTTAGCTAGACTAGGTGTGGTCTAACTTAGGGAACTGTGTAAGTTTTATCAAAATCGGTTAAGTAGTTTTTGAGATAGAGAGTTATACCTATGTGTACTGTAATCTTTAGATTTATCTTTTTCATAGAAATTAAATAGTATTTTCAATATACGTTAACATCAGTCTAATTGACGTCGCTTGTCACGCTACAAACATAAAAAATATCGCAATACATTGCGGCTTCAAATAAACTTTAAAGTGTACTAAAAATTAAAACAGAAGTTATTTTTAAATATCGTTGAACAAATGTTGTTCAGTTAGAGGAGTACAATCTACGTTTTAATTATTTGCTCCTAGTACAGGCAACACCTAGTATAGGTATAGGGTATAATGTGACTTAGATATATTCTCATCTCATAACATTCAATTTGAACTTGTAGTTTAAGAACTATTGCAAGTGTGTTGAAAAACGTCGTAAGACACTCGTGGGCATTGGTCGTTACAGTCTCGGCTATACAGCCCTCGCCTGACGGCTCGGGCTATGCAACGGGCTGTAATAGCCGAGACTAGCTAACATAGCCCACTCGTATCATAAAATGTACTATTATAGTTCTCAAATAAAGAATCCTTTGCAAGACTTGCATCTTTTTAATGTTTTTGATGGGATTACTTTTTATGTAAGTAGGTACCTATGCATGAATAGGTTAATACTAACCTATTCATGCATAGGTAATAAAATAAAAACGTGCGCTTAAAATAAAAACATGTCCAATAATAAAAAAATTCTACTCCTGTACTTTTATCTGTCTTTTACTTGGTCACGAACACTAATATAAGAACATACATAATATTAGTTCAGAGAAGTCTATACTCTATTTCCCATAACAGCACTAGTGTCGTTATAGTCACTTTACGATACTGCTAGCAGCCACAGACTTCTAAATCTAGGTTAAACTTAGGTCAAGGATTAAGCGCTCAATTGTAACTTTACGATAAAAATGCACAACTACCAACTTAACAAACAATTAAATTCCTACGGTTATTAAGAAAAACAAAACTTTCCGAACTAAATTCATTGATGCCGACATAAAAAAAAGTATTTTTAATATCATAACTGCGTGTCACACTCGCTATACGTCAATTTAAAAAAAAAGTTTACCATAGACACATACTGTCATTCATTGTCATATTTGCCTTGTTTGTTCGCTATGCTTAATTTTGTATTTTATATTTTAAAACCTAGTCGTAGAAAATAGTAGATTGTGTCACAAGGGAGCAAAATGATGTATTTACGGCGAGGGCGTATATTGGTGTCCGTCAAGATAGCGTACACCGTAAAGATATTCAGAATCTGATGCAGCCAATAAATAGTACCCAAATAGTACCGACGAAATACCTAGGTGAAAAAAATAGTACCCTTAAACTTTTCGAAATATAAGGCCTGTTCACGGTGTACGCTACCGGCGTCAAGCTGGCGTACACCGTTTGTATCTCTGGAACGGCTTTGTTTTTGGAAACGCTTTATATCTCAAAAAATAGTACCCAAATAGTACCCTAAGGCCCTAAAATTTTATTTCTCTAGCAATCGTAGAAGCCGAGATATAGTGAGCTCTTTCTATAAGGAATTCCCGGGTACGCCAGCTTGACGGTGTGAAATTTTGTACACCGTTAAGTTATGGAATATCTCGGCTTCTACGATAGCTAGAGAAATGAAATTGTAGGGCCCTAGGGTACTATTTGGGTACTATTTTTTGAGATATAAATCGTTTCCAAAAACAAAGCCGTTCCAGAGATACAAACGGTGTACGCCAGCTTGACGCCCGGTAGCGTACACCGTGAACAGGCCTTATATTTCGAAAAGTTTAAGGGTACTATTTTTTTCACCTAGGTATTTCGTCGGTACTATTTGGGTACTATTTATTGGCTGCATCAGATTCTGAATATCTTTACGGTGTACGCTATCTTGACGGACACGTATATTGAATCCTGAACGAAGCGAAGGATTATACAATAGAATCCCGAGCGTAGCGAGGGATTCTAAAGTATAATCCGGAGCGTAGTGAGGGATTCAAGTGTTAACGCCCGAGGTGAAAATAATTTTGCTACCGAGTGACACATACTGCTTTTCACACCGACTATGAGGAAAATTCAAATACAAACGCTAACTACCAAAATAACGAAATATATAGTTACTCAAAGAGCATCACACATTATTATTAAAAATTAAATGTTAAATTGTCAAATGTATAGTCTATTATTATTTTATAAAACAATTATTATTTTTTACGGACGAGACGAAAATACCACTTCCATATTATATTTATGGCCCTCGCCTGCGGCTCGGACCGCAAACACCTGTGATCTGGGCCATTCCTTATTATACCGCCCTCGGTGTGTAATGTAAGTCTATGGTATGGCATATTCTAAATGGGTTTAAACTAAAAATAACCTGTTGTCCTTGAACAGAAAAGTGCTACTTTGATCCCTCTTTTGAGGGAGCAAAATACTTTTTTCTGAATAGGAGGTGTGAAAAGTATTGTATGCAACGTTGTATAAAGTCAAAAAACGTATCGCAACTCACGCAATTCGTATTTTTTTGAGCCTACTTATACAACTGTTGCATAAAATACTATTAAGATTTGTTTTATTTTTATGGCTATTTTAAACTATGATACTTAATTTGCCCAATCCTGTATAAAACCTAAAACAATACTTGATGGTCTCATTTAGGTCGGAAAATTATATTTATGCCACACCTGGCCATAAAGTGGTTTTTACCGCACGCTACGCGTACTTTATGGCCAAGTGTCGACATAAAATGATGTACACAACACGGGAGGTAATAAAGAATGCCCTCGATCGCATATTGAGGTCAACAAACATCTGCGATCTCGGCCTTTCTTTATTTTACCAAGTTGTGTAATGTACTATTTCACACCTCCTATTCAGAAAAAAGTATTTTGATCCCTCATAAGAGGGATCAAAGTGATACTTTTCTGTTCAAGGACTACCTACAGGGTATTTTTAGTTTGAACCTGCTTAGAATATGCCATTGCCATACCATACATTATAGACTCTACATATTGACTCTACATATCAACTCTACATATCGACTCTACATTATTGACTCTACATATCGATTCTACATATCGACTCTACATATCAACTCTACATATCGACTTTACATATCGACTCTCCATATCGACTCTACATTATCGACTCTACATTATTGCTCTACATATCGACTCTACATATCAACTCTACATATCGACTCTACATATCGACTCTACATTATCGACTCTACATATCGACTTTACATATCGACTCTCCATATCGACTCTACATTATCGACTCTACATTATTGACTCTCATATCGCTCTAAATATCAACTCTACATATCGACTCTACATATCGACTCTCCATATCAACTCTACATTATCGACTCTACATTATTGACTCTACATATCGACTCTACATATCGACTCTACATATCGATTCTACATATCCACTCTACATATCGACTCGACATATCGACTCTCCATATCGACTCTACATTATCGACTCTACATTATTGCTCTACATATCGACTCTACATATCAACTCTACATATCGACTCTACATATCGACTCTCCATATCGACTCTACATTATCGACTCTACATTGACTCTACATATCGACTCTACATAAAGTCGATAATAAGGAATGGCCCAGACCACAGGTGTTTGGGGTCCGAGCCGCAGGCGAGGGCCATAAATATAATATGGAAGTGGTAAATTCGTCCCGTCCGTAAAAAGTAATAAACGTTTTATAAAATAATAAGGAACTGTAAATTTAACAATTTCACATTTCATTTTATTAAAAATGTGTGATGCTCTTTGACTAACTATATATTTCGTTTTCGTTATTTTGGTAGGTAGCGTTTGTATTTAAATTTTCCTCATAGTCAGTGTGAAAAGCAGTATGTGTCACAAGGTAGCAAAATTATTTACACCACGGGCGTTAACACTTGAATCCCTCACTACGCTCCGGATTCTACATTAGAATCCCTCGCTACGCTCGGGATTCAATTGTAGAATCCTTCGCTTCGTTCAGGATTCAATGTACGCCCTCGCCGTAAATACATCATTTTGCTCCCTTGTGACACAATCTACTATTCCTATTCCACGCATAAACGCATTATTTTTTGTTGCAGGTTGCGTGATATACCGACCGCGTTAGCTGTAGGAGAACAACCGCGTTACCCGCCTCCGCTGGCACTACGCTGTCGACTTGCGAACTGTGAACCCAACGCTGGCGTCTGGCGCCCCGACGACACCGCCCTAGTGCTCCGCATGGTGGACAAGTAAGCCGAACCTCCACAGACATTGGCCGCGCTAGCAGTGAGGGAACAGCTGAGGCGTAGCGACGTAAAATGGCGCCCAGGGCACGCATCCATCCATGCGGGGGGTTGCATGCGCCCTCCCTCCTTGTTGGCGCCCAGGGCACGTGCCCTGCCTGCACCAGCCTCGCTATGCCACTGGGGAACGGTCACGTTACTTGGCTCCGTTGACACTACGATGCCGGCTCGAAAGCTACCGTTTTTATAAAATTTTCACATGATATGTCTTTTTATTTCAACTATAAAATTAAATAATGAAAACATTATAAAATCAAGAATTAAAGGGGGTCGCCATACAAAAACCGTGTTTTTTGGCGATTTTGCCTTGATTTTAGTAATGGTAATAGGTAGATGCTTGATATTTTTACAAAATGTACAGTGTATTTCTATTACCACTATAATAACAAATAATAAAATAAAGTTAATACTAAAAGGGGGTCCTCATACAAGAAACGTGTTTTAATGGGCGTTTTTAGGGTTCCGTACCAAAATGGTAAAAAAGGAATCCTTATGGTGTGACTCTGTCTGTCTGTCCGTCTGTCACAGCAAGATATCTCCGGATGCTATAGAATTGAAATTTGGAGAAGTGTTAAAAATTGCTAACCCGAGACTATTGGACAGAAAAAAAATCATCGTTTTTTTACTTTTTTAAAATGGGACCGAAATGGGATGTCGAAAATCAAAAGTAGCTATTATATCGAGTGGGATATCAAATGAAAGGGCTTAATTTGTAGATTCCAAAACCGTTTTTATTTTTTTCTTAAACTTTTAGTTTTTTATTTAAGACAGTAAACGTTAAAAAAAAGACCATTCCTCCCTATTATCTCCGAAGTTACCGAACAGAAAAATCTGTAATAATTACCGATTATTAATATGATCTTAAATATTACAGGAAAAATAAAACGGTTTTCCTAACTTGCATAGTTTTTTAGAAATTCGCAACAATCGTAAGATGACAATCTCATTTGCTCGTACTAAACTAACCGCGACATATGTCGATGTATGGGGACGACAGTTTTTCAAGACCAAAGTTAAGTTTGTCCCACTATACAGTTTATCTTGAACTATTCACGTATCTACTGACGAGTTTGTACGGAACCCTCGGTGCGCGAGTCCGACTCGCACTTGACCGGTTTTTTTTAATTAAGTACACATACATTAACGCAGATTGCCGGTACTACTGCACGTGCGGCGGGCGGGAGCCATCAACGAGTGTGACGTCACGACGCGCGGCGGCGTCTGCGTCGCGCCCGCTCTGTCCTTCCACGCGCGCGCCACTCTCGTCGACCCGTTGTTGCCGGTTAGTATTATGTCACCACACACTTATTGTACAAGTGTAAAAATATAGGCATACAATATTCAAAAATATGTCTGAATACACCTTCTGCAGCGGCAATAAGAACTTCATACTATATTCATGAAACGATTTATTCGATACATATTTTTGCACTTGACTGTATAACTAGTCGATCCGCTCGCAACTTCGTGGGGATGAAATAAGATAAATGACTCGTTTTTGCTTCGGCTTAGTAGGGTAAAAATCCTAAGTGTTAACCGGGGCCATAATCTACCTGTACGTGTGTAGGGACACACGTTATGTAACCATGCCCGCGCCGACCCCCGGCAGCGCATGTGTGCAAACCTATGAAGCAACCTCTTTATTGTCATCGTGTTTCGAATTCCGGCACCCCTATTGCCTTGGCGCCTGTGTGCGTTGCACACTTCGCAACAGGGGCGGCGCGGCCCTGTATGTAACAAGTCGGCAACATAGAGTAGAGACCAGGGACCGGAAAACCCCTTCGTTGGCTTAAGCTCTTCGTAGGGCTTAAGCCGTCTGATTGTTAATCGTTAGTTTGGGTTAACAACTGATTGAGTTAACTCATAAACGAGTTAAGCCGTTGACCGAGTTAATCGTAGCCGACCAAACAAGTTTTAAAACAGGTTTTTTTTTAAGGGGTTCTGAAGTTGTTTTGTAGGGGTTTTTAAGAGGTTATTAAGGGGTTTTTGAAGCAGTTGTTATTTGTTTAGTGTGTGTTCTCGGTATAAGACACGTTTCGCTCCTGTGTCCTGTCCGTGAAGAGAACTATGAAATGATCGGTGGAATATCGGTTTGGTTTAAGGACTCGAGCCGTTTAGTCCGAAATGTTTAGCCATGCAGCCCTTTTTTAGAGCTGGGCTGATAGAAAAGGCTTAGTAGAGTTCGTGACTTTAATAAGGCTCGAGCCTTTTTTAGCCTATAAAGAGCTGAAGCCTTTTTTTAAGCTCGAGCCTTTTTTAAGACCTAAAAATTTCGGGTTAAAAAGCGCGTGCCTTTGGATCACTAATGCCGAGGCTATAAGGCGAAAAATAAATGCATGGAAGGGCAAAATAACTATTAATGAATCTCTTAAGTCTGGTAAGTAATAAATACGAATAGGTTAAGTAAGTATAAGATGTGCTTTGATGCCACTAAATGAGTAAGTCAATGAGGGCAATTTTGTCTTTTGATGGTATCTTAAGGTGGATTTAGACCAAACGAATTCTAACACATTCTAACCCCACTCTACCAAATTCTTTGTGTGTACACAAATAATTTGGTAGAGTGGGGTTAGAATGTGCTAGAATTCGTTTGGTCTAAATCCACCTTTAGAAACGCTACACTATAAAACGACCTCGCACCCCTCCCGCAACGTATAGTATGAGTAGCTAATAACGAATTAAGAATAAGCAAATAATTTGCGAAATTATACTTGGAATAATTTATCGCGAACGATTTATTCGTCGAATGAATTGCCACGATATTTTTTTATTGGAGCACATTATTAACTTTATGCCACACCTGGCCATAAAGTGGCTTCTTCCGCACGCTGCGGGTACGGAAGAAAACCGTTTTCTGGCCAAGTGTAGGCATAAAATGATGTACACAACACGGGAGGTAATAGAGAAAGCGCTCGATCGCACATTTACGTCCCTCGCTTTCAGCTCGGGCCGCAGACTTCTGCGATCTCGGCCTTTCTTTGTATTACCAACCTAGTTATGTAATGTACTATTTCTCGAAATAGTACATTACAGGGCGTGCGGAAAAAGCCACTTTATGGCCAGCGTGTGGCATAAAAATAATAACTAAACATAAGTGAAAAACTGTTGTTTATACTAACGGAAAGGACTAAGACTTTGCCTTACATAAAACATACTACCAAAGTATAAAGGTATACCGTTGTTGGTTATACATTAGACATGTGCGCCGATCAAAAAATTGTCGGCGGCGGCGTTTGGCCAAAAATCGGCGGCGGCGGCGTATTTTCGGCGTGAAATCGGCGTGATTGAAACATGATTTCACACAGCGAAAAACCGTAATTCAGGGACACAGTTATCTAAAATATCGCCGTACATCACCTTAAACTCTGATTTAATGTTATAAACCTATATTTTTACAAAAAAAATTGAAATAAAATGGTTAAAATTTGCGTTTTTTGCCTTTTTGGCACTAGTGATCATAACGTTACGATGCCAAAGCCATCTACTGAGGGAAAGTGACCCATGCTTCATCTTGGTTCTACATGGCACATCTTCGGCCTATTCGAGAGGTTTTAGGCCTTATCAGACATTATTTATTCGAGCTATATGGTATGGCATTACCACTTGGTTATTCGGAGCTACATCAATTAAATAGTGCTTATACGGATTTCCTCATTTCTACGGAGCAACTTAGGTTCACACACGTCATCACTGCCTGTATGAGAGAAGTTCACTGGCCAAACGCCTATAGTTACAGGATCTAAAGCGTCGCGAGGACGAACTTAAGTTTTTCCAACGTTACCCAAACAGACCAAAATTAGATTAAGTACCACAAAAAGGCTTGTTTTTTTCGATTTTTGGGACTTTACTGTCATCTTTCGAAAGCTTCCATGTAATTCCATATTCTCCATAAGAGCGCGTGACCAAGGTACCTCGAGGCCGAATCTCTAATACGGTTCTGTACTGGAAAAACATATAAGTAGCAGCAGACATAAGCAAACCACAGCTCTCAGTAGCTCTAACAAAAGTATAGTAAACTAGGTTAATAAACCAGCGAACAAAATGATTAAAAAGGGCAGAGCTCAAACTGGCTGGACTACCAGCTACAAATAACTTGCCATTCACTTTGATGGACACTTTAGTTCCTCTGTTGCCCAATATCTTCCTGAACTCAAATATTGCCAAATGCTTAGAAATGGGCCGAACTAAAAATAATAAAAAATATGCTCAACGACCCCTGTGTTTATAAGACGAAAGTTATGTCGAACTCCCTGATCCCAGTCGGTCTTGGGGCAGTTAACCTTGAAGTTGTCTAGGACGAGAACTACGAATACACATATGTAACTGAAACATACACTCCAGTTCTTCTCTCTCACCATGTCTCAATGTCTCAAGAATAGTTTTTGACTAGTGACGAGATATCCAGTAGACGTTTAGTCTTTCACCTTCATAAATAGGGTCTAGTCACTCAACGTTCCATAGAGAGAGCTATGCTTGGAGTTTACGTTACCAAATTAGTAAATCCGTTTCGTTCCGTTTCCAAAGAACCTACTTAGGTGACATAACTCTAGCAAGATGAGGTGGTAATGGACTGGGCATATAGCTCGAGCAACAATGACCGATGGGATGGAAAGGTTCCCAAAGGGAGACCACGAATCTGAAGGAAGATGGAGCGTGGGTTGGCCTCCACAAAATGATCTGAGGACATGTTTAAGTTCGTCGGCATTCGATCAAGAGATTTTAACTAGCCTCTGCCGTCTTTTGAAATCCTACGAGAGGATAATAAAAAAAAACGTTATCCAAAAATGGGATGAACCTAGATTTCAACAGAGTATATGCCATGAACTGCTAGAACAAAGTGTTAAATAAGGTTAGATTTGATATTTGGTACGAAAATCTGCTTTTGCAATAAATTTTTATCCACGCCGATTTCACGCCGATCAGAAATCGGCGGCGGCGGCGTGGCCAAAAAAGCCGGCGGCGGCGGCGCGCCGGCGCGGCGCACACCTCTATTATACATACTATCTGAGCTTATCCCTTAATTCTTTCTTAGCAATCCTTAAGTGATAGAACAAATATATGTACAGTAAAAAAGTCATTTTAAATGTTATTCGTGCAATCGTGTTGTTTATTTCAATGGAAGAAACAAAAAACCTTTAATATTTTCCGTGGATTTATCCCAATAAAATAACGAATAAATCATTCATCAAAATAAAAGCGGTCGATTAATTTATTCGCGAATATCCGCGAATAAAAAATCAGATCATAAATTATATCACAATAAATACTACATGCAGCACAATAAGTCCTTATACTTTTTTCGCACAATTTCTAACTTCACTGTCCGCTGTTTGCAATGAATGTGACGAAATTCATAAGTAAACAAACAATTGCAATAATGTATGTTCAGACACTTCAGACGATTATAAAATCTATAATTTAAACTGTTAGGTGCAAATTTGTTTGACGCAAAAATGGTGTCGATGTTAACAAAAGATTTGACAAATACCACCTGCCTGTGCCGTTTCTCGGTGGCGATCGTCGAACGCCAAAGAAAAATGAGCTGTATTGTATTGTATTGTATCTGTATGAAACTAAAGACAGGGTGGCCACTTTCTGGAAAACCGGGAAAACCGGGAAATGTCAGGGAATTTCAGTAGTCATGGAAAAGTCAGGGAATTGTCAGGGAAATTTATTGAAGGTCAGGGAATTTACATCTTCACAACCTGCAAGCCTGGTCGCCGAAAAATGAAAACCCGCAAAGATACAGCGTCAATGTTTGGGCATCGTTAATTTGCCTGTTGCGTCCGTTACAAAAAATCGGGAAAAAATAAAGTTCATGAAAGGTTCTTTGGGATTATTGTACATCATTAGAAAGAGGATAGAGCACAGAATTTTTTTAAACAATTTTAAGAACGTGGGCCTCATTTTTTTTTTTTATTGCAAATCAAAATTCATCTTTGTCAAAATTTTTACATGTTGTAAAACATTTGAAGGTCAATAAAAAAAAACTAGCAGTAACATGTCAGTAATTTGATTTAATTTATTTTATTAACGTTATATAATATTTGTATAAAATTAACGTTACACATCACGATGCAATAAACATTTCATCTCTTTTGCACTTACTTTTTTTTTAATTCAAATTTAAACGCGTCGGCCCTGTAAATTCTTTAAAAACAATAAAAGAAAGAAAAAAAATACACGTGGGCCAAAAATTTTTTTAGAGAGCGTAGAGGGATAGAAAATAACCCCACCTATCCGCCATTTTAATTTGGCAAACGATGGTCAAACACCCTGTATATTTCATCCTTATTACATTTAACCCTTAAATGAATAATAATGATGTATATCTGCATCGTATATTTGTTGGCCAGTGCAGCAATATGCAGCTATCCAAAATCACATTTATTACTTTTTTTAATAAATGTGACATTTACGTGTTAGATTCCGAATACATCCATAAATATTTTTGGCAAAAGTGTATTTAAAAAAAAGTTATTAGATTTTTTGAGCAAAATGGCGGCAATTTTGAAAAAGTTAAATATTTAAGGTTTTCGTTGAGTGTGTTTATAACGGTTTTTAACAAAATAAGTAATTATTTTTTAGTATAATGTTGTAGCACATATCATAAAGATTACAAGTTTACTAATTTTTTTTTTATATTTTTCTAGTGTTTATTACGCCATTAGGTATCCACATATTTTTTTAGTAACGATAGAAAAAAACATGCATTTAAGGGTTAAGATTATAGTCAGGGAAAAACTAGAAAAAACGGCTGGAAAACCGGGAAAAGTCAGGGAATTTTGATTGTTGTAAATAGTGGTCACCCTGTAAAGAACAAATTAGTTTGAATTCAATGCCCACAACAAACAACCCTGGAAGTTGTTTTTATACTGTTGTGAGTTAACTCGAGTTATTTCACATGAGCGTCTTAGCTCCTCCATTCAAAATGAAACTAATTACTATGACGGTTAAGATCAATTTAGTTTGCGCTACGTCCGGAACCGGTTCCCAGTAACAACCTTACGGGGGTTTTAATTGGGGGTTTTGGGTTGACTCGAATTACTTCTTAACTGTGTGAGTATTAAGCCGATGATAAGGTTAACAGAATAAGGCGGTTTCTCAAAACCAGCGCTCAAAAAACCCGGCTTAAAACCTCGATAACGGTAAGAGGTTCCGGTCCCTGGTAGAGACGGTTGCACCGCCGCATACTTTATTACTTACTGTTAGTCTGGAATAAAGCTTGTAACGGTTTACACGTGTCCTTTCTCATTTCCGCAACCTTAATCTTGAAGCGTTAAGTATACATATACCAAATTAATAAATCCAATTAATCTATACCGTACAACGTACACCATGGAAATCGGTCCGGTAGTTTTTGTGTGATGCGCGCACAAACACACAGACGAAAATTACAAAAATCATTTGTTTACATTTTATTAATTATTTATAACACTGCCCAGTTACTTCTTTCGAAAATTCTTTAATGTACAAATATAGTCTCCACACGATTTTGTTATACAGGGTGTCCCTAAAACCAACTTTGATACGATCAGGGCTGATAGACCAGCTCATAAGAACCTAGATTAAGCAAATTTGACCTCAGTAAAAATCTCTTAGTTTTCGAGATATTGACGTTTTTGTAAAACTCGTGCTAAGTGATACCCTGACTCGGTGTTTTGAGTGTCATTGCTAAAATATCAAGTATTTTACAAATCTGTTTTTTGCTATGTGTTGCCAAATAACTATGCTATTGAACGTATTTTCTATTTTTGCTAATTTATTCATGCTGTGGACACAGTACAATAACAAAAAAAAATTATTCGATTTTTTTCAAATTTCACCTCTGACTTCGAACTAGCGTGGTGAAAAAAAAATGTACCAACATAACCTGGCACTCAACGTAAAAAAATTGCGCATTTATTGTAGTTTCTAAAATGGTATAAAATTTACTAAACACTGTAATATTTTTTGAAATAATGATATTTTGTTACAAAATTAACTGTCTGCCGCCGTCATCTCATACGATCCGGTTGAACTAAGTTTGCACCTGGCGTGCTTGACATCACATACAAATTAGGTGCAAACTTCACGTAATCGTCAATATCTCGAAAACTAAGAAATTTTTATGAGGTCGATTTTACTCAGTCTCGTATTTTATGAGCTGGTTTATCAGCCCTGTTCGCCATTTTGTAAAAGTCGCGAATTTTGATAGCCTGGATCGGTATTTCGAATAATAATTATGCTATCATAGCTTTTCTGTTCGAAATTCAAATTCTGGTACGAAATTTAACCAATGGAATATTGTAGTATAAACTCCTTTTGAATTAAAATGCTATTATCTTAAAAACTACGGTGTCTAGTGTGTAAATTCTTACTATTTTAAACTACATTATTTTTTTTTATTTTAGCATGGTAAATTTGTTTTAAGTATTACGCGATTCAAATCCGAGGTCATATTTTGAATCACGTAAAATGTAATTTATTTTGATAAGGTATGATAGCATAATTATTAAGTAATATTTAAAACAAAAAGCAGATTAAGAAAATACTGAAATTTGAAGTCATGACATTCGAAAGACTGATCCAGGCTATCAAAATTCGCGACTTTTACAAAATGGCGAAAAGGGCTGATAAACCAGCTCATAAAAAACGAGAATGAGTAAAATCGACCTCATAAAAATTTCTTAGTTTTCGAGATATTGACGATTACGTGAAGTTTGCACCTAATTTGTATGTGATGTCAAGCACACCAGGTGCAAACTTAGTTCAACCGGATCGTATGAGATGAAGGCGGCAGACAGTTAATTTTGTAACAAAATATCATTATTTCAAAAATTATTACAGTGTTTAGTAAATTTTATACCATTTTAGAAACTACAATAAATGCGCAATTTTTTTACGTTGAGTGCCAGGTTATGTTGGTACATTTTTTTTTCACCACGCTAGTTCGAAGTCAGAGGTGAAATTTGAAAAAAATCGAATAATTTTTTTTTGTTATTGTACTGTGTCCACAGCATGAATAAATTAGCAAAAATAGAAAATACGTTCAATAGCATAGTTATTTGGCAACACATAGCAAAAAACAGATTTGTAAAATACTTGATATTTTAGCAATGACACTCAAAACACCGAGTCAGGGTATCACTTAGCACGAGTTTTACAAAAACGTCAATATCTCGAAAACTAAGAGATTTTTACTGAGGTCAAATTTGCTTAATCTAGGTTCTTATGAGCTGGTCTATCAGCCCTGATCGTATCAAAGTTGGTTTTAGGGACACCCTGTATGTATAGATAGATAACCAAGCCTGCCAAATCTGAAATAATAGTCAATGCTTGTCCGAATTATACGTGAGAAAGCGAAAACACGTTATTCGATATAACTCAACACTCTAGTGTTGTTGGGATTTAGTTATGTAGGTAAATAAAGAGCGGACGGCCATACATTTTTGTAGTATGAGTTAGCGTCATGTATTTTTCCTGTGGAACTCATTAAATTATAGGATTTAGCCTTATTTTCTTGCTGATCCATAAGGCTTATAAAGCAGGCTTATAAAAACATGTACAAACTATACTACTTAAGACTATATAATAAAATCAATTAGCACTATACCTAGACCGTGAAGGTATTGACCACAGCACCTGGTTTTTTTATCTGTGCGTCTGAAACAATATAATTTACTGGAAATATTTTAATTATTTCTAGAATTGATTGTGAAAACACTACTGTGCTTGTTGTGTGTTATGGCAAGGACCATTAAAACAAGAAATGAAATGAAATAATTTATTTATTTCTGTAAGTAGGCCTCAAGGGCTCTTTCACATGTCTGATTCTTTCTTTTGGCGCTTCGGCAAATGACATTCTGGTGAGAAGAAGCGCCGGAAGAAACTCACCAGTTTCTCTTTTAAAATAAACATGAGACTGAAACAAGAGGACTGTCATTCTCCATACAAAAAGCTGTTCCCCGATATTTACAACGCCATCTATGTATAAGCTTGGTATAAGAATGATATTATGTACAATTATTCAACTTTGCAAGCGTGACACAGTATTTAAATGTTAGAATTTATTTATTATTAGCTGTTTACGAACTAATAGTTATTGTACTATGTTTCTTTGTTCAATTATAACATCGTTAAATGTTTAGTTTTTTAGCGCCATCTAGTTTTTGCCTGGATATCCTCTTGCGGTCGGGTTACGATCCAAAGTATGGAGAATGACAGTCCTCCTGTTTTAATGGTCCTTTGTTATGGTCACGTTTAATTTTACAAAGTATTTTGTCTTTCTATATTTCCGAATTTTGTTTGTGATTCAGTATCCTGAGTTACCGCGCGAGGCGCCGCCGAGACTGCTCCCGGCCAACACGACTCTGCGCCTGAGGGGCAGCGGCGACGTGCACGTCACGCACGTCGTCTCGCCGGACAAGTTCTACGTCAGAGAGGTGGGTGCTACTGATAGAATAAAAACAACAATAATAGATTGTGTCACAAGGGAACATAATTATGTATTTACGGCGAGGGCGTACATTGAATCCTGAACGAAGCGAAGGATTCTAAAGTAGAGTCCGGAGCGTAGTGAGGGATTCGAGTGTTAACGCCAGTAGCGAAAATCATTTTATGCCATACCTGGCAATAAAGTGGCTTTTTCCGTACGCGCAGCGTGTACTTTTGTTGATATCCTGTTGCAGAGTGCCTTACAAGTGGAATATATAAAGCTTTGTGAGGAACTGAATAACGCGTACGGTGCTGGGAACGAGAACGGTTACATTTACTTTCCCAAGAGGGGTAAGTTTTCAATGTCTTAAAAATAATAATAATAAAATAAAAATGTTTTGCTCAGTTGTCATGAGTAATATTGATCACTGAGCTGGAACCTTTTTGTACTGCTGCAACGCACACAAAGTACAATTTACAATGTATAATGTGAATTGTTTGTTTTATTTTTCTGTGTTTAATATATATTTTTTTTCATGTTTCACATGTTTTTTATTGTAATTATTGTATTTTTGTGTGTGTAATAGTGGAACAAATAAATGTTTTATCTATCTATCTTAAAAATATGTAAATATTTTAACATAAAATCTTACGAATCAATATCATGTAGCTGAACAGTAGACACGTCAGGTCTGTTTGTGAATCTCAGAGAACCTTAATATCACACATCTTAATGATTATCAAAAAAAGAAGAGGTTCCCAAATTGTCTTATGAAAAAGTGTTGCTGGATAGAATAAAATAGAATAATTTATTCATCAATTCATATTGAATTCCAGTAGGCCTACCTAGTACTACCACCTACTTTACTCTTCTGTTATGCGATACTTTGAAAGTCTGCTCGATGCGATTTAGATATAAGGATAAAATAAATAAATAAATATTATTAGAGGACAATCTTACACAAATCGAACTAGCCCCATAGTAAGCTCTATATGGCTTGTGTTATGGATACTATACGACGATATATTTAATAGATACAAATACTTAAATACATAGAAAACATCCATGACTCAGGAACAAATATTAGTGCTCATCACACAAATAAATGCCCTTACCGGGATTCGAACCCAGGACCTCTTCAGGGCTCACTACCAACTACGCTAAAGCGGTCGTAAATAAATTTATATCCTTACATCTAGATATAAGGATATACGTTTTGCATATTCGACAGGCATGCTATGCGTGGTGCAAGTGGGCAACCAGCAACAGCGCGACGACGCGAGCTGGGCGCGCGCGCTCGTGACGTCAGCGGCGACCGGCGACGTCTGCGGCGTGTGGCTGCCCGACTGCGGCCGCCAGCTCGCTGTGCCCTGGCACCGGCTGCGCGCCATCGAGCCGCGGTTCACCGCGCTCAAGGCTCTGGTCGGTCGCTCCTACCGTACATATCGATGGCAAAAAGCGGAAATGTAGTAACCGCCAAGGGTTACTACATTTCCGCTTTTTGCCATCGATATAGTTAACCCCGCGAGACGTGCCGGTGACGTCAGCGGCGACCGGCGACGTCTGCGGCGTGTGGCTGCCCGACTGCGGCCGCCAGCTCGCTGTGCCCTGGCACCGGCTGCGCGCCATCGAGCCGCGGTTCACCGCGCTCAAGGCTCTGGTCGGTCGCTCCTACCGTACATATCGATGGCAAAAAGCGGAAATGTAGTAACCGCCAAGGGTTACTACATTTCCGCTTTTTGCCATCGATATAGTTAACCCCGCGAGACGTGCCGGTGACGTCAGCGGCGACCGGCGTCGTCGGCGGCGTGTGGCTGCCCGACTGCGGCCGCCAGCTCGCTGTGTTTCGAACCTAATACAAGAATAATTGTGTCATAAATTGTCCGTTACAGATTGTCACGTTTTTGTGTAGAAGTTTTTTTTATTTCTATGGACGTACCGCATAGACATAATTTTCCATACAAAAATTTGAGACGCAATTTTGCGTGTATGAGGTACGAAAATACAAACGATTCTCAGCGAGAAAAAACCCCAAAAGTAAAAAATATTATTTAAACACATGTACACTTTTTTTTTAAATGTCAAATATGTGCCAGGCCTGATTGCCTTTCAAGACTCCTTTACCTTTGATTAACGTGTTTATAGGCGATCGAGAGCCGCCTGGCCGGAGTGAGCCCGCGCGGCGGGTGCTGGCAGTCAGAGACGTCGCAGCTCCTCAATCGACGGATCGGCCGAATTCTGCACGCCGTCGTACGCGTCGAGAACCGCCAAAGACTCGGTCTCGTTCTACTCGACCTGAGTGACGAGCCCGTCTGCGTCAACCAGGAGGTGGTCGACCACGGGTTTGCCGACGCCAATGGGTAAGCTGGATTATCAGAGGTTGCGCACTTAGTAGAAGTTAGTAGATTAGTGACTAAGCTAGCTTTTTCAGCCCATGGCGCACTTACAAGTTTGATACTTCGTCACGGCGCCCTAGCCTAGTTCGCTCAAAATAGGTATTGTTGCTTTATAGGTACCCGCGAATATTTGTGGTTTTAGATAATGATAGAGCAGTGATTTTCAAAGTGTGGGTCGCGACCCTCTGGGGGTTCGCTGAGCCTCTAGAAGGGGGTCGCCAGGGTCGAGAAACCTCAGGAAAAAAGGAAAATAAAGCACATAAGTGTAACGGAATAAAATTCATGTTAGAAATCGTGAAAGATAGGGGGTCACGAAATATTTTCACATACAAAGGGGGTCGTGCCATGAAATAATTTGAAAAACACTGTGATAGAGGATCAACTCACGGCGCCCCTCTTTACTTTCTACGGCGCACCAAGGCGCCGTGGCGCACACTTTGGGAAACCCCCGGGCTAAGCTATTAACGAGGGTGGGGATCTAATGGAGCGCCTGTTGGGGATATCTGACGGGATCATTGGTTTAGAGATCACTTGGGGGGTAATTTTATGTTGATGGTTTTGAAAGCTAAAACTGAGTTTTACTTTAATTCAAACCTTCATATTTTTACTATAAGTATAACTTTGAAAACGAGTTTACATTGTTAGTTTTTCGATTTACCACTATCAACTAATAACACAGCACAGCTTTACATATTAATGAAATCGAATTTCGTAATCTAGTTAGTGGCTTCCGCACAGTCGATACATTTATTTTCTTGATTTCTCTTAAATTAAAATAATAATATGTAACTAGCATTAACCCGCGGCTTTGCCCGCGTTATGCACGTTAATGTCCTAAGGGAATTCTTTACCGGGACATGAAGTCTCATCCTATGTTTCAATCCAGGACTTGGTATCCTTGCATGCCAAATTTTATATCAATCCATTCAGTTGTTACTGCGTTATTTAGTAAGAAACATCCAGAAATCTTTTCAAACTTTCAAATTTATTATAGTAGTAGGTAGGATAATTATTGGATAACAGGAAGAGAACTGAGAATTAACACATTCAGTGCCAAGCTCCCAAAGTTTCCTACAAAATGAACCCGATAGTCGGGTTCATAGCAATGAATATGTTAAAAATCATTATCGTCTCATTCAATTTTGTGCATAATTCTCCGTTTTATTTTTGTAGGTCCGTAGATTTTCAACTGCTAACTGCACAAAACTCCCAACATAGAGAGCTTAAGTCAAAACCAAGTCCAGTTAACGAGATCGTCACAACAAATACGGTTAATGAGACCAAGATGGCGAGTGATCAGGAAGAGTCCCATGCGGAACGAAACGGATCAATCAGATTGGAAGCGAAGATCCTTCTCTGCGAGTCCCCTTCTCTGATCTACATCTCCCTTGTACATCAGCAAAAGACATTCAACGAACTCTTTGAAGACATTCAGAAATTCTACATGAAACGCAAACCGCGTAACGACAACTGGGAAGTCAACGACAGGTGTTGCGCGTTCTGCGTACAGTCAGAGACATGGCGTCGGGCGACAATTTTAAAAATAGAAAAGGACCAAGTGACAGTTTTCTTCACCGATTTCGCTCAAACCGAGACCGTTCCAATGACGCATTTGAAAAAGTTGCACTCGGATTTTGAAGTGATCGGTGACGCGGCAATAAAGTGTCATCTCGCGGGGATCGTGCCTGCGACGGAGGAATGGCCGTCGCTCACTAAAGAGTTCCTGAAGGACAAGCTAGAGCAGTACAAAAGGGTGTTCGTGACGAAGGTAAGAATAGATTAGATAACGATAACCAAGTCCGTGATTATACAATTAATTATACGGGGAGTCAGAGGCAACGCACCGAAACCCGTATTGTTCAAGCCAGGGCCGGATTTGGGGGAGAGCAAGCGGCGCTACTGTTCCGGGCCTCCACAACACTTCCCTAATAAGTAGGGGCCTCCGCTCCTTTGTTGCCCCAGGGTCTTCATACCTCCAAATCCGGCCCTGGTTCAGGCCATTATTCTGACCCAGATAATACTGGTCTAATTTTTTTTCTGCGTGTTTTTGGCGTAAACGTATTGCAACAATATACTTCATCACCCCAAAATACACTTAAAGAAGCATTTTAGAGTAAATCAGCAATGTATCCCTCGCGCAAGAATATCACGTCATCTATCAACTCCCGCCCCTTACACCTGTAAGCCACCATTAAGGCTCCTACACACTACCTCCAATAAGCGCGGCAGCATGCCCGGCAGGTATTTATGCCACCGGGCTTGCCGCACAAACGAGTCGCCGGCATGCCACATGTATGGCTGGGCATACCCGCGCGGCAAAAAGCCAGCATAGCATTCACCTCAACTCTCGTGGAACTTACTCCTCCTACTTATTAGCTACTTAGTAATTATGTTTCAAACAGTCCTTTCGCGTGTCCGTCAAGATAGCGTACACCGTAAAGATATTCAGAATCTGATGCAGCCAATAAATAGTACCCAAATAGTACCGACGAAATACCTAGGTGAAAAAAATAGTACCCTTAAACTTTCTGAAATATAAGGCCTGTTCACGGTGTACGCTACCGGGCGTCAAGCTGGCGTACACCGTTTGTATCTCTGGAATGCCTTTGTTTTTGGAAACGCTTTATATCTCAAAAAATAGTACCCAAATAGTACCCTAGGGCCCTACAATTTCATTTCTCTAGCTATCGTAGAAGCCGAGATATTCCATAACTTAACGGTGTACAAAATTTCACACCGTCAAGCTGGCGTACCCGGGAATTTCTTCTAGAAAGAGCTCACTATATCTCGGCTTCTACGATAGCTAGAGAAATGAAATTGTAGGGCCCTAGGGTACTATTTGGGTACTATTTTTTGAGATATAAAGCGTTTCCAAAAACAAAGGCGTTCCAGAGATACAAACGGTGTACGCCAGCTTGACGCCCGGTAGCGTACACCGTGAACAGGCCTTATATTTCAGAAAGTTTAAGGGTACTATTTTTTTCACCTAGGTATTTCGTCGGTACTATTTGGGTACTATTTATTGGCTGCATCAGATTCTGAAAATCTTTACGGTGTACGCTATCTTGACGGACACCCTTTCGCTTCCTAAAAATGTTGCTATAGACATCTGAGGGTTGGAGACCTGGTGACCTGACATACAGGATCCTCCTAGTTCGGGCACCAGCCTCCACCGCACAAGTTCTGTACCTAGTTTTAAGTTCATTATATTAAATACTGTATACTTTGTGGTGGAGTCATAATTACTTTTTTACTTTTTACTAACTACCTATACTTGTTTATTGTTTAGCTGAATGCGCTAAAAGCGCAATGCCATAAAAAACTTGCCGATAAATGATTTGATTGTGGAGGTGGGCCAGTTCGTGGACACGAGTATGCCGGTGGAGCTGTGGGTGTACCACACGGAGCAGGGCAGCGCGCTGGAGCCCGACGCGTCCGAGTGGCGCTGTCTCAACGCGGAGCTCGCGGCCCAAGGGCTGGCGCTGCCGGCGCCCCAGAATATCCCACAGGTAATAACTACGGGGGCATTCCACCAGAACGTCAATTTTGCCGGGGAAATGACGGCTACGGCAGCTTCCTTAAACACATAGTCTTAGAATACACTATCAATTCAAAAACCATTTTATAAAATATTAACATACCAAAAAAAGACTTCCTAACTTTGTTAGAGGTATAATAATGGCGTCACGTGCCCGACATTCTGGTGGAATGCGCCTACATTGGGTAAGGCTATTTCGACTGACTGATAATGCAAGCTAGAAATTATTAATAATTTAAAAAACACGTTAGTCCTACACCGGAGACGACGATGCAACGGGGCCACGCCGTTTCTTCGCCTAAATAGATATTTTATTTCTACCTTTCATGACGCATTGGTTTTTTTACTGTAATGTCATGTGAACATATATTAATAAATAAATAAAAAATAATCCCCTTTACACGTGTAGTCAGCAGTTATAGCAACTAAGCTATAGGGAACGTGCACGACGAAGGTGCTGCCAACTGGTGCCGCCAATCTAAATGAAGTACCCTCTCATGCTGGGGCAACATTGACGGAAACGCCTTAATTTATTGCGATGAAGGACGATTAACGTCAGTGTAGCTACGACTTATATTTGACATTGACACTTACATTTTGTCATTGACAGCTTGATTTGACAGGGGTGATAGTTTCCTTTATTGTCCACCCGCGTCTCTTTTGTCGTTTAGTGCTACCACCTATAGTTCGTGCACGTTCCCTATAGTTTCAGGCAGGGCAGCAACAATTTAACTTGTTACTAGCGTGAGTGAAACAGTATTCAGATATAGGTTATCCCAGGAGGGTGAAATGAAAAGGAGTTAAAGTTATGATATAATGCCCATCAACGTCTCTACGCTCCTGCCAAGCACGCAACTTTTTAGGGTTCCGTACCAAAATGGTAAAAAATATTGGATAGAAAAAAATCTTATACCTTTTCAACTTTTTTTTAAAGGGGTCCGAAATGGGATGTGGAAAAACAAAAGTAGAGCTATTATATTGAGTGGGATATCAAATGAAAGGGCTTAATTTGTAGATTCCAAAGCCATTTTTACTTTTTTTGTTAATTTTGTACTTTTTGATTTATGACCAAAAACGATCAAAAAAATACCGTTCCCCCTATTATCTTCGAAGTTACTGAACAGAAAAATCTGTAATAATTACCAATTAATTATTAATATCATCCTAAATATTACAGGAAAAATATAACGGTTTTCCTGAATTGCATCGTTTTTTAGAAATTTTCAAAAATCGTAACATACTTATTTGCTCCTGTTTTTTTTTTCTAGAATGAGAGCGGCCGCGGAGAGCCCACCGACGACGAGACGCTGTCGTTCCTGAACGTGCGAGGCTCGGTGCACTCGTGGCTGCTGCCGATGCCGCCGCTGCCGTCCAGCTCGGGCTCGGGCTCGGGCTCGGAGCGCCGGCCCGACGAGCCGTTCGTCACGCAGTGGCTGCCGCCCGAGCCGCTGCGCGTCACCGAGTTCACCGCCGTTCCCACGTGAGTCCTCTAACCTGACAATATTCATCAATGAACACCGGAGAGTAGTGAATCGATCGCCTCATTAAATATATGTATATATGTTTATTGTAACAAGTATAATGTGTATGTCTATTATATACACATATATATATATATATATATATATATATATATATATATATATATATATATGTGTATATATATATTGTCGCCGCCAACTAGTTTAATTAGCCATTTAGTTAACTGCCTAGCCTTTTCATTTAAATTATATATATTAGGCATTTAACCAAATGGCTGATTAAACCAGTTGGTTGCGACATATATACTCTTATATTGATTTGTGTCTCTGATGTTGTTTCGCCTTTAAACAATCCTGCACCAACTAAAATCTCTGTTTTACCCAATGGTTGACTGCTAGAGATTGTCTTAAGGCATTAAGTCTGCCAATTGTACTTTTTTATTATTGTGCAATGAAGTTTAAATAATAGTACATTACACAACTAGGGTGGTAATACAAAGAAGGGCCGAGATCGCAGAAGTTTGCGGCCCGAGCTGCAAGCGAGGGACGTAAATATGCGATCGAGGGCTTTCTTCATTACCTCCCATGTTGTGTACATCATTTTATGTCTACACTTGGCCAGAAAGCGCCAAGCCACTTTATGGCCAGGTGTGGCATAAATAAATAAAATTGTACTTTTCGTCCCAGGTATATCGACAACGACGGCATCATCTACTTGCACGACGTCTCGCAGCAGGACGACTTGGACTTCATCCGCGATACGCTGCAGATGGCGTTCAAGGAGCCCGACCCCAAGGCGCGCTACTGCACGTGGCGCGTCGGCGAGCCCTGCGTGGCCCGCTACTACCTCGACAACCACTTCTACCGCGGAACCATCGTTGAGGTAAACGCCGACCAATCCAACTGCCTAGTCCAATACGTGGACTACGGAAACAGCGAGAGCTGCACTTTCGAGGACCTCAGGAAACGCATCGCTCTCCACCAGATCCCGACCCAGGCCCACAGGTGCTGCCTGAGCCGCATCAAACCCACCACCGAACAGTGGGACCTCGACGTCCTTGACTACGTACACAAGGCTATCGTGGAAAAGAAATGCTTCGTCAAGATCGCCGGGCCGGCGGTCGATGGCGTCACGCCCGTCGAACTGAAATACGACAAACTGTGGTTCAACGACCATCTGGTCGAGTTCGACCTGGCCGCGTACGTCGACGGCGCCAAGCCTCTAGAACATCGATTTACTCCAAAGAAAGGCAAAGTTACACCGAAAAACAATAATGTAGAAGTCGTGAAAAATACGGTTATTAAACTAGATTGCAGCTCAGAACCGGACTATATCGTTGAGGAAGACGTAGATTCCTCACAAGCCTCGGGCTCACCGGACTCGTTCAAGATGCGCACGCTTGTAGACCACGGCAGCAGCCCTAACGAATTAGATAAACAGTATAAACACATCGTCCCTACCTTAGTGGTATACGCCCAGCATGAAGAACAACAGTTCGATTGCAACATACCCGTTATAAACGATACTAACTCACTAGAACTAAGCATTGTACGTGATCCAGAATTCAACTCTACGTATGAAGAACTTTTTGAAACTGTGAAATCTGAAGGAGCCAAGTTGCCCTCATTGGATGGTATATATGAATATAAACCGTGCATCGCGCTCTTCGAAGGCAACTGGTACAGAGCATCGGTCTTAAAGTACAGTGAAGCGAAGAATCTGATAAAGATTCGCTATGTTGATTATGGTAACATCGGTATAGTTCCGCTGTCTGATGTGCGGGAGATAAACAGAGATTGGGTTCGCATTCCGTCGGTCTGTATCACTGTGCGTCTGAATGGAGTGAGAGTTAACCCAGATTTGCTCCCAGATGAAGTAACCAAAGCATTCATAGAGACATTTCTTGACAAAGGGCCGTTCCGAGCTAAAATTCTGGACTATGACGACACGGTACCTCTCGTAGAGTTACGAAATAGCGATGGGGAACTAGTATATCACAAATTGATTAAGGAGAAAGTGTTATTACAAGATGCAGGCGATGACCTTAAGTCCTAATTTAAAAAAAAATATGTTAAAGTTAATCGAGTTGGTCCATTTTCCATACAAACTAAAAGAGGGTGATCGTATGCCTCGACGACGGCATCAATTATGTCTGAAATGTGTTTTATTTTATAGCTTGATGCATTTTGTTTGCGCAAACTCAAAAAGCCAAAAAAAGTATATATTTTAACGTTTGGTTTCATTTCAAACTGTGAGATTGCACGTTGTGCTTTTTTAGGACTTCTCATGTCATTTCGCGCAGACGAAATGTATCAAGCTATAAAATTAAACTCATTTTAAACATAATTGATGTCGTGGAAGCTAACGATGACCTTCCTTTTGTTTGTATGGAGAAGCAACCGACTCAAATCACTGTATCTTAATGACTGTGACAGTACCACACACAGGGTATATATAAATATGTAAGTGATATGTGAATTTCAAAACTATTTGTTTGTATCTCTTTTCTTTTTCAACTATAAGATGATTACAGATTATGTAATGACTATGTTTTTTTTCGAGTTCAATGCTATCTTCAGATTCTTTACATTTCAATGGTAAAAAATGTATGACAACTATGTCGTTAAAGTTTTTCGCGATCATAATTAGTAAAGACTTCTTTCTACCATACAGCTTCAATGTCCACTACTGTATGTGTAACGTCATACATAACAGTTATATCCAACTACGAAAAAAGTACCGTTAGTAAGTAGTCGCACTCTATCAGAATTTATTTTGTAGTAGTGCAATAGGCTACTTTCCTGACAGATCAAATCAGCTACTTTTTATGAAGTGTCAAAACGCTCAGATAGTATGAAGTTTGTATGGAATAAAAGTGAAATGACGTCATTTTACTCAAACATCAAATCATCTTCTTATTTATAGGTTTTGATCTCTTAAAAATCGTTTAAAACGCTAAATAGGTGATGTTTCGTTCATTTTTGCAAATATTCGAAAGCTGATTTAATGGCTAGCCTGTAGTCATTTATATTGACTACAGGCAAATACCCTATTCCTGCCGAATGTGGATGGTCATACTATACATTATTTCACGCTGACTATTCCTTGTAGATTGTATCATAAGCTAAATTATGTATTTACTATATACACTTGAGTCCAGAGCGGAGCGAAGGATATTACAATAGAACTCGGAGGTAACCAGAGCGTAGAAATGGGCAGACTGCTCACGTTTATGACCTTTTGATGATTTTTTCAAATACTAAAGAAAAGGACGCAATTTGTTCTGTGACGTCATTATCCTTTCACAATACTTTTTTGTCGTAATTTCATACTGTCTGAGCGTTTTGAGACCTTATAAAAAGTAAGTCATTTCAGATTTGATCTGTTACAAAAGTAAGTACGCTAACAATTTACATTTCTTAAGTAGTTAACCTTTTAGACCTTAGAGGGGTTTACTCTTTTCTTTGCAGTTTGTTGACCTGCAATTATTTATAAACTACTTCTGTTCTGACGCTGAATCTACCTTGTAGTACCTACCTATAGTAAGGCTTTTAGGAATGTAATTCCTCCATTTTCCTGATATTTAATAAATATATACACGGCAAGAATTATTTTGGTTTTATTTCGACTTACCGACGGCACAGAATGAGAAAGCATAATTCAGAATTTATAAAAAGTTACGTGTTGTTCCATACCATACCTATTGGCATACATCAGAAGTTTGAGTTTCAATATCAAGTGGACGTATTTAATCATGGGAAACAAGTGTAACCCACGATATAATACACCTAGGGCGGTAAAATAAAGAATTACCCAGAACGTAGCTATTTGTGGACCGAGCCGTAAATGTGCGATGTAGCCTTTGCTTCAGATAAATCGTTTTATAAATTGGTACGAAGTTCTTATTGGTGTCGTACTTTCTGGCGGTGACATGGTATCGTACCGAATTCAAAATAGCATCAAAAAAATGTGTACGCGCCGTGAACGAACGCGCTACAAGCCAAGTTTTAAGAATGTTGCAATGCGGATCGCACTCGCACAGATGCGCGATCGCGTGTCTGTGTCAATACGTGTCGCGCGCTCCTAAACGGCCGGGCCGAAGTTGGACAACTTGTCTGTCTTTATACTTTGCGTGCAGTGTGGCTTAGCCTCTTGTTTACCCTAAAGGTGAAAATAAAAAATGCAACATAGTTTGGAAATTTTATTTAGGTGTTCATTTTGAAGTAACAACTATAGCTTGGCAACTTCGTTGGTGACACTCACCTGTGTGCTTTTTGTTCTGTGCAGCCGTAACTACTTACACAAGTTACCACCAACACGAACGGCGACCGACGGAGGCCCCCGTTCGTGTCGGCGGTAACTTGTGTAAGTAGTTACGGCTGCACAGAACAAAAAGCACACAGGTGAGTGTCACCAACGAAGTTGCCAAGCTATAGCAAAGCTATATCGCTCAATACCAGCTATAGACACTAATACTGCAGGGCTCATATATTGAATATTTTATTTAAATCAATTGAAAATATGAACGTTTTGCGATCGGCGGAATATTTCTTTCCGAAAACGCTTTATAATATTGTCATCGGGGGTCAAATTCCATTCCAGGCTTTTCTGTTCTTCTTGGGACTGTGTATCGAATATATCTCGTCAGCAGTTCTTCTGTCGTTGTGCCTTGGTTTGTCGAGGGGTTTTCCAATTAGTTTGCTCTTTAACGAGGTTCGGCGGCGAAAAATGCGAAAATTATGGAGTAGAGGACTTTTCTTGTTTCTCCTCTGGTGGCTCGAGAAAAGAGATATCGAGGATTGAGTTGGCGCCTATCACTTGTTGCCTCATGTATGTGATGCGACGGCGATTGAAGGACTCCTCCAGCAAGGCCATTTGACGCTCGTTGCTCTTACTGAAGTTCAGACGATTCTGACTCTTCTTTATTACAGTAATAAAGTCGTAATACTTCTCGACGTTGCCCGCGCACTTGTAGCAGATGGTCGTGAGCGGATCCGTGTCTTCTACAACAACCTTTAAACACACCAGGATTTTCTCCACAATGTTGGTTTTACGGCTGTAGTTGCCGAATAGCGATACGTTGAAGTCACTCTCGGATAAACAGAGACGACACAAGTTTCTAGACATTTCAATTTTGTGAAATGTTAATTACTGATAATTAAACATTAAAATAAATATTTAGGCAACAAATGACCATAGTTAGCAAAGAGCAGTGTTTTTTTTTCGTGTGCTTCGCGCCAAAATGTGATGTGCTGTGATTGGCTGATTAATTTTTATGGTTTGTTTCGGATTCAAATTGGCGAAAATAATAATAAAAGTAGAGCATGCTTATAAATAAGCATGCTCAAAGCAAACGATTTGACACAATGGCTGATAAGCACAAACTTTCGGCCAAAAAAAAAACAGTGGTTTCAAACAGTTCCATTTATAAAGAACTCAAAAACATAATCGACGATTGAAGACGAAATTCATAAACTTTATTTCAAATTCCCGCCAAAGAATTCATGACGAGCTTGAAACACTCCCCCTTCCACCCGCGCCGCAGCGATTTAAGCTTGCTCATTAGTAGCAAGACACACCTGCCACTAAGTAGCACTCGCTCATTAGTGGCATGCTTTCTTGCTACTAATGAGCAAATGTGTACTCATTTGAACATGATTATTTATTCCGGTAGTATATGATTAGATTATGTTTTTGAGTTATTTAAAAATAGGAATGTTACTGTAATACCATAGAGAACCACTGTTTTGATTTATTTTTAGCTGCAAAACGGCCAGTTTGCCCGAAAGGCTATGCTTATTAGCCATATTAGCAAGTGTGTCGAATCGTTTGCTTTTAGCATGCTTATTTATAAGTATGCTCGAAATTAGCAAGCTGAACACCTGCAGAGCATGTTTATTTCTGTGCAAATGCGCCAGTACCTTTATAAAAGAATGGAGTATAGCACGACATGATTTCATTTCAACTCATTTGTGATCTGATCATCGAAGAGACATTACTCCGAGTACACACTCGGGGTAATATCTGAACGCTCCGTTTTAAGCAAGAGTGACAGTGACAGATAAGTGACAGTTTGTGTTGTGCGTGCGTACAATATGTATCGGTGTTGTTTGTAGGTTTGGATTTGGTGTTTTTTTACGTCTCTAACTTTTATATAGTTTATGTTTAGATTTTAAGTCGAAGACAAAATCAAATAATTAATCGCCCTTGGTTGAAAAACTATTGAATTATGGATATATTAAAAGCTGAAATCGCTAAGAAACGGAAGCTTCTCGAGGAAAAGAATGTCTTGGTGAGCTTTGATTACAATAAAAACACAGTACACTTTTAATCATATGATATTTATTTAGGATGCTATGTTACAGAATGCAAATAAGAAATATTTCAAAAGGGGGGATCTATTGGCTAAAGAACAAGAGGAGTATTTAAAGAAGTATGGTCAATCTAATAAAGAGGCTGAAGAAGACAAGCACACAGAAGAGAAGTGCGAAAAAGGTACGTTTCAATATTTCTACAGTGTAAAAGTATTTCTCGAGTCATGTAGATTTTGGTTATAAAAATATACTTAAATATTTAGAAAACATCTGAGATTCGTGCTCATCACATATACATATTTGCCCTTACCAGGATTTGAACCCGGGACCTGTCCTGCCATCCTAATTCAAAAGGACGCATCTAAAAAAACAAATTTCTTTTTTTTAATTCCTTAATAGAAAATATATCAATGCATCATATGTTATTTCCAAAAAGAAATCTTAGTTTATAAATAAAATTTTCCTAAAATTCATTAAGAACTACCAACTAAAATTGCTTGTTTCTCAAAATCTTTGAAACTGAGATGAGTCCTTTGGAATTAGGACAGGAGTGTAGTTTCGTAGGCGGTGTCACTCCCAATAGGCTAAATGTGTTGTGTGTGTGTGTATGAAATGTTATTGGTACAAAGCTAAAGCTCTTTTTTTGCTGCGGTATATATAAGGTCCTAATTTATTAGTTGCAGATATTTTCACAGCCGATAGTACTCGGTCTCTGGAGTATATTAAAGCATGAAACACTTAGCTTTTGCGATGTTTTTTTGGAGAAAAAGGATAAACAAATTTGCTACGTAATAACACCCTGTTAATGTGATTACTAAACGAAAACTCATTGAACAGATTCTAGTAGCTGTAACTGACCACTTCACGTCGATAAATCCCATCCTAATGACATTTGCAGTTTTCCCGCCGAACCGTTACGACAAACAATTGTTGACATGACAGATAGTATTATTGTGACATGTGATAATGCACATGGTGATTTTTTTAGACGAAATTATAATGAATTTTTTTGTTAGGTAAATGAAATCAAAAAAGTTATATGAAAAGATTTCTTAATTTCTATTTAAAGTAAATTATTTTAATGTAAAGTATAATGTGTTAAAATATCTGCAACTAATAAATTAGGACCTTATATAATAAAAAAAACACGCATTTGATGTTGACTTCAGGTAAAAACGCAGTAAGTGTATATGCAGTTCCTATGTAACTTTTGACGTTTTTCTGTACGACTTTTTTACATACAAGTTTTTTTCAAAGTAGTGACGAAATGTTTTTTTTTTTCTAAAGCCCAATGAATCATTTTCAAGTTAGGTCTGGCATGAACCTGTCACCTTCTGCCGTGTGAGGGCTCAAAATGTTGCATACATATTGAAATGTTGTATGTTGGTCAAATGTAAATAAAACATCCTTTTCTATGTTTTGTACCTGAATTGCAGCAAAGAGACAAGACAGCAATGAATCAGAGCAAACAGAAAGTGCTTCTCTTCCAAGAGCAGAGGTTATAAAACGGTTAAGAGAGAGAGGCCATCCCATACTAATGTATGGTGAAAGCGAAGTGCAAGCATTCCGGAGATTACGGCGGATAGAAATCCAAGAACCTGAAGCTAATAGGGTATATATACTTCGTTCATTAATTGTAACCTGTTCAAACAGGAAGTATTATAAAAGTGTTTTGAATATTTTATAACACTCAGTACTGTAGTCATCTATTTAGACTGTGAACTAAACTAGTTCATAAGTATCGACGCCTGAAAGGCGAAATTATCTAGCTTTCAAGCATCATATTATTGACAAAGTTATAATTTTTTATAATTTATTTTAGAAAAATTAAATTTCTTATTTGTTTTTATTTAGGGCTTTAGAAATGATTTCCAAGAAGCTATGGACAAAGTGGATGAAGCCTACCTTAATGAAATATTAGCCCTTGGAACACAGGTTAGTAATATTGTTTTTTTTTTGTTTAGATAAGTGAAATGTACTACTGGTAATTCCAATGCAACACTACCTACTTAAATTAATTACACATCGTTTTCTTTTTAGAGTGATACTGAAAAGGCATTGAAAGAAGATGCCTTAGATGATTCTGTTACATATGAGTTCATTCAAGAAATGGCAAAAACTATGGGTCAAGGAGACAGGAACTATGATATGAATGTCATCATGACTCTTTTACAGGTAAAATATATCTTGAAACAAAAGTTACTGCTGGGTCAATCAACTTTTTCTTGTTTGTTATTTTGTCCCATTGTCCAAGTGACAAGTGTCTGAGTTTCATAAAAAAAACTGTTATGATATACACTACTAATGTACATAGGAGATGTTCCATAAAATATTAGGCTTATAACTATGACAAAAATGTATGTTTGATTAATTTTAACTGTAGAAAACTTATAGAAAATCATGTTTCTAAAGAGTTGTCCAGGGGACGTAACCATGGCAACGAGATACAAGAAAAAGTTGATCGACCCTGCTACATATTTGGTAGTAGGTATGTACACAATTTCTTATTCCAGAAATAAAAGCCGTTCTTGTTAATTTATTATGCTTATTCAACACTTTCAGTACCAAATAAAATAACTATGCAAATTAAACCCGTCCTGCAGCGCTTTGCAACTAAAATGATTATGTAACTGTATTAAAATTTATTTCAGTTTTTACTAACAATGTGGGGCCAACAGCTTAACTCTGCGACTGCAGCGGAGAAAAATACTGTGAAGCACAAAATGACCCGTGCCACATACACCCAGACACAGGTATACCTCAAGCCACTAATGAGAAAACTCAAGAAGAAGAATCTTCCAGAAGACATTTGTGACAGCCTTATGGAAATCACAAAATGTTTACTAGAAAGGAATTACATAATGGTATGTACTGTGATGTTTCATCCTTTGTTTAAGTCTGTCTAATTTTATCTTAGTATAGTATAGACTATTTTTATTTAATCGTATGGCATATACAGTAGGTAATTAACCTTTCACAACCAACAACCCGCTTTGTAGGCGCTGGTAACTTTTGCGTTCCACTTTATTGGCCTCACAAACACACCTAGCGGGCTCTGTCGGTTTCTAGGGTATTGTTAATTTTTTTGTCTTGGCGTGAAACTATTAAAACAGGTCGAGTACATTAATATTATAAATACAAATTAAAATCTGTTAGCCATTATACAGGGTGATTTTAGTTTTTCTGACTCTATAACTGGTCAATATTATCTTATGATAGCATTTGATCAAAACAGCATTAATTAAGATTTTCTTATTTTCAAGTAAAATTATTCTTCAACTAAGTAAATCATGGTCACCCTATGACTTTTGACATACGTAGTATGGGAAGCGACAAGACGTCACATTGAGTAGGGAGGGTGACCAAATTTTATGCAAAAATGTTTTGGCCTACTTAAAATCTGAAAAATAATTACAAATGTTGGTGATAGATAAGAATTAATAATTAACTTCATTAGGTTCATCTTTGAATATTGTATTTTCTTGTTCCACGACCCAGAAATCATCCTGTACATATACTATTAAAAAATAAAAATAATCAGGCCTCTAACCCTTAGATTTAACTAATATTTACTTTTTTTGATTAACCTAAAGCAGCAGTCGGCAACCTGCGGCCCGCGAACCATTCACTTGGGGCCCGCGAGCCTCCTGACTATTTTGTATGTAAAGGTCGTTATATTCAGAATCGTATAAAGACTTCACAAATTATTAACAAAGTGCGGCCCGCGTCAATTTCGTTACTCTGTAGCCCTTGGCTGCTAAAAGGTTGCCGACCGCTGACCTAAAGGAAAGACTTAAATTGACAAAAATTGCTTTCAGGCTAGCGACGCATATCTTCAAATGGCGATCGGAAACGCACCCTGGCCCATCGGAGTGACAATGGTCGGCATTCACGCTCGTACTGGACGCGAAAAAATTTTCTCCAAAAACGTCGCTCACGTCATGAACGACGAAACCCAGAGAAAATATATCCAAGCTCTCAAAAGACTCATGACCAAATGCCAGGAATACTTCCCCACTGATCCTTCCCGATGTGTAGAGTATACTACAACTGTATAAACGAATTGAAATTGTGCTTGCTGTTTTTCTATTATGGTCCTGTAACTACACTACACATGTCTTAACTCGCAATTTTCAACTTTCTAGTAACATATTAAGGTATACTTTAAACTGTATGTGTACCTATGCTTTCCCGCCTACAACAACGGTCACTAGGAATAGATAGATCATATTCATCTGTAGCATCGAAATATAATACATATGGAAGCGTGACTGAAGCTCAAAATCGGCCCCACGGAATAAGCACTAACGGGGCGGAGTTAGCACTTAGTACTGAAGAAAAAACTGTAGCGGTAAATGAAATTCTCACGTCAGTAGGCTTTGTAACCAATCACAGATTGTTGTCTTTTAAACGATATGCAAAATGAAGACTTCTCAAACTTAATATTATTATTTGTCATAAATGATTTTAGACTTGCACATAGTAAACGTTAAGTTGGTTATCAATACCACTTGATATATAAGATGTATTCATTTTAAAAAGTGGTTGTGGGGTAAATTTCAACGTCTATTTTGTGAGACGTTATCGTTCCATACATTATATTTCGATGATCTGTAGTCAATATTGATTATATCACGCTAATGATTAAATGCTCTTGTGCAAAAGCGAAAATTTGCAAAAACAACGCAGCTCCACTTTTAGCAATTTCAATCAGGTTATCAATTCGACCCGTATGTTTGTAATGTAATATTGTCAGAATTGCACAGTTTTCATATAATTATGTTAGTCTACCAGCTTCTAAATAAATTTCGTAACTGTATGTATGTTTGTCCGAGCATATGTCAAAAACTATAAGTCGTATTGCAAAGATTCTTTTTTTGTTGGACTAGGTATAGTCTAACTTAGGGAACTGTGCAAGTTTCATCAAAATCGGTTCAGTAGTTTTTGAGATAGAGTTAAGTATGCATCAGTCAGTCAGGAAAACATATCGTTGGCTATAATAAACATCGTAATTCATTTACTACTGAAAAAATAAGAAAAAAAAGAAGTAATAGTATTTTATGCAACAGTTGTATAAGAAGGTTCAAAAAATGCGAATTGCGTGAGTTGCGATACGAGCCGCGAATGCGGCGAGTATCGCAAATAGAGACGCAATGAGCGTTTTTTGACTTAATTATACAACGTTGCATACAATACTTTTTCTACGACTTGGTTAAAATATAAACTACATGGACGTCACGCGTGTCTCGTCCGGTCTCTCCGAGTGTGTACAGCCGGCATGACAGTTGTGTCTATGGTAAACTTTTTTTTGATATGGCTAGTGACACGATGTGACGATAATTAAAATACTTTTTTTTATGTTGGCATCAATTAATTTAATTCGGAAAGTTTTGTTTTTCTTATGAATCGTAGGAATTTAATTGTTTGTTAAGTTGGTAGTTGTGAATTTTTATCGTGAAGTTAGAATTGAGCGCTTAATCCTTGACCTAAGTTTAACCTAGATTTAGAAGTCTGTGGATGCCAGCAATAACGTAAAGTGACTATAACGACACTAGTGCTGTTATGGGGAATAGAGTATAGACTTCTCTGAACTCATTCATATTATGTATGTTCTTATATTAGTGTTCGTGACCAAGTAAAAGACAGATAACAGTACAGGAGTAGAAAAAAGATTTTTTCGAGGTCGGTGCCAGCGTCGTAATTGTAACTCGTTTATTCCAAATATTAAGACCACAAAATAAACTTTTATTTTACCTAGTTTTTGATGTTGGTTTAATTTTTTTAATTTCTTTTTATTATTCTTACCTAAATAAATGAGCACAGACATGTGCTTTTTGACACTCCATAAAAAAAGATGCGTAAGCCGAAACGAATTTACAATTTCTAATCTCAATGTCAAAACAAAATTGACATTAACACTCAAATATTTACAAGTGAGCAGTGATCTATAAAGTTAAATGAAACAAAATTCCACAAAAAAATATGAGGGAGATGGGATTGGAATGGAGGTTAGGCATCCAGATTTTATTTCTCGGTGGCACCACTCTAGGATATCGTGAGTATTTTTGGTGTACGATATGTTAACCTAACAGACCTAAGAGCTAAATTAACTTTATCAATCATAATTCTGTCAAGAGCCCTGAGGCCTACTTGCAGAATGAATATACACGGTGGGAACGAATAACCCGACAAACTTTAACCACATATTCCTGATGGTATTACAAGTAAATAATGTTATATCCACAGGTCGAATTTTGTCATTTTATTGAAAGTTTATCAAGGTGGATTTAGACCAAACGAATTCTAACAGATTCTAACCCCACTCTACCAAATTCTTTGTGTGTACACACGCTGCCAGTGTGTACACAAAGAATTTGGTAGAGTGGGGTTAGAATGTGTTAGAATTCGTTTGGTCTAAATCCACCTTTATATACAGTAATTTAAAGTAGAAGTAGAATATCGAATTCGAGACCAAAAACGTAAACAAGTGGGTTGCCACCATTAAAAAAATAAACGCTAGTGGTGGTAAGTCTAAAATCATTGAAATAATTATAAAAAATAAATTATTCACAGGTAAACACTGTTGTATGGATATTTAAAAATATGTTACTTAGTTATATAGCGAATTAATATTTTTTTATAACGTATTTGTGGTGTTTAAGTAAATTATATGGAGTTTAAATTTATACTACTGGTAATGGTAAGAAGTTTTAAACATTTGGAATGTAATTAAAATAACAGTTTATTTTTAATATTATTATCAAATATTCGCGAGTCATTGACACATTTTTAAATTTCTTTTCATGTATATGACGAGGAAGGCCTACAACCATACCTTTGGGTTCCAGATCACCTTTGGCCACCCTAGTGGTATGGTCCAATAATCATCCAATAATCCAGTATCCGCACCAGTTTGAGTACTGGTGTATTGCTCTTCATGTCTTTCTTTACACAATCTAAATGTCGCAGTGATAATAAACGAAGTTACACGATAAATTCCCAGAGAGCCACGTAATTCCGTACATTTCCCAAAGATGACTGACAATTCATCCATCAACGTCATATTTCCTCCTTTTAATCTAAACTGCCTGCATTACTCAAAAAGGATCTAATACTAAATGGTCAGTCATAACTAGCGCCCTCTCTGCGACTTTATCCAAGCCAATAATCAGATATTTTTGGCTAATGTAATGTTGTTATTTTATCACAATACGACATATAATTGTATTTCGTTGCATTTTGCTTTTTGTTTCTGTTAAGTTTTCTATTTGTGCGTGTTGTTTAATGAGTATAATCGTTTTTTAGACTAAACCTTTTTTACTTAACAATATACTGGTTAGTTGTAAAACGGCCGAATAAAAAGTATGTTAAAAAAAACAAATGAGGGTGGTTGAAAATTTGTAGCACATGCATGTGAGTTTTGATCTATCTAGACTATAAATGTCCTAGTCTTCCACCCAATATCTGTTACTGAAAAGCATACATGGTAAATAAAATTCATATATAAAACATGCATTAGATAGAAAAGATTTTATACCCCTGGAAGGTCACTTTGTTTGACATTGACAGTTGTTTGTTTACATTTTTGATCTCGAATTTGATATTCGACTTTAGTGCTAGATGTTATCTACCAAATTTTTTTGTATTTTTTCAGAATATATCTCTGACAACATGGACCTTGCAACAGCGCAAAAGTATTCAATAATAATAGGTCAGTGTTTTTAGGGCTCCATTGTCAACAAGGAACTCTCATAGTTTCGCCATGTCCAATTGTCTGTCCATAGTTTAGCTCAGAGACACTTAGCACTATAAAGCTGTAATTACGTATTGACACTCTATAGATAATGCAGACATACCACTTGGTAAAATAAAATATTGAAAAAAGATTTATTTACAATACCTCCCAACACAACACCTATATAAACGCGAAATGCGGTCCACTGTGTCACCCCCTATCATTTAGTATGATGTACCCTTTGTGCGCGAGACAAATTCACAATTGGCCCAGTTTTTGTTATGTCCATGACGGTCAAAAAGTAATTATATAAAAAAAAAATAAACACATTTGTGAAGAGTGAAGTTTGGAATAAATTGTTACTTTTTAATCGAAAATTACTTATTTTCAGCAAGCTTTATAGCCCACCTACTGGCAAGCCAGTGCTTTGAACTAGCTTGCATAATTGTTTGCTCTGCAATCAAGAGTAATAAACTCCCCCAACTGAAAATCAAGAGCAAGTACAAACTCACCATTTATGTGCTAGTATTCAGCTTGGCTGTCTCTATATACTACAGCTACTCATTATTTAAAGAAGAGTTCCTCATGTTGTGGGTAGCATGTGCACCAGTCCGATATTTGGAATCAGTGAGTTCATTTATCACATAAGCATGCTCATTATTATAGGTTAATGCGGGCGAATTTTCCGCAGCATGATGACGACCGATATGTACCTATTTTGGGGAGATGGGTAGAGGCACTACGCTTGTCAACCCAAATCTACTAGAAAGCCTAGCAGATCCTTGACGTACCGACGACTTCTGTGGTGCCCATTATTAAATTTGTAGTAAATATTTTATTAGAAATGAAAAATTGAAAAATTATATGCCTCGGGCAGGATTCCAACCTGCGTCTCCAACGGCTCTCTGGGCCAACACAGGCGCACTACCAATTGTGCCACGTAAGCAATACCAAAGCCTTTTTATTTCTCAATCAGTCTCTTCATTTCTGACATCATCCTGAGTGATTTTTCAATTTTTTTCTAAAATCATGTTTGTAGTAAATTTGAAATTAAAAAATTCTGGAACCATTTATAAAACTTTTTGAAAAATTTATATAAATATTATGTTGACAGCTTTGTTATTTGCTACTTGATGACAGTTCAAATCAGCTTCTTTTTATGAAGTGTCAAAACGCTCCGAAAGTATGCAGTTTAGTATGAAATACTATCTTGTGACGTCATGCTCAACATGGTGCCTTATTTTTTAGTTTTCGTCATTGTAAAATCGTTGATGGCACGAAAATAAGTTTGAATGATTTTATCCGGGCTGTTTTGGAAGCGTAATTTGCTGGTTAGAGTTAATGAATTTATTTTGATTGTTGTCAAATACCCTATTCAAAACCTTTACGGCTTTCAGTTATTTAGTTATAAGGGCCTGTGCACACGGCGTACTTTAAACACGCCGTCGACGAGCGTTTCGTACCGCTGTCGCTTTTACACCCTAAAAATAAATAGAGACAACGCTACGTAACGTCGACGGCGCGTTTAAAATACGTTGTGTGCATAGGCTCTAAACAAAGCATTTATGTTCCAGAAAAGCCGCTCAGCCACAATAACATATGGCGAGGCACTGGCGTGCAGCTTTGCCGAGGGGTTCTTGTTCCATGTCATCCCACCTGGTGGCAAGTGGGTGAGCTTGTACTGCCGCTTGCTTTGCTTTGATTATTTTTAAATAGATTTATGAGATTCGGCCTAAACGATCCTAAGCCCAATCCAAGTGGTCGTAGTCATATGTGTTCCGCCACTTTCATGCCAATATCAGATCAGATCTCAATATTTCTTTGGTTCAGAGCACATGACGGTTCAATTTTGAGATTAAAAAGTTTGGCGGATTTGCATTGTCAAATTTAAACTTTTTGAACGCCACCTTACCGCGCCGCATTCGCTTTAGTTACGACGGGCTGGTAGCGGCGATAGAGGAAGCGGAGTGGTCGCGGCGGGCGCGGTTCCCGGTGCGGCGGCTGCTGGTGGTGTTCCCGCGGTCGCTGTACTGCCCGCGCAACCTCGACCAGTTCAACAAGAATGACGAGTCCTTGCCGCGGCTGGAGCTCTGTGAGGTGAATAGTGCGCCGAGTTACGGACATGCTTCTATGGGAAAAGTTCACATCCGGATACCAACACCAAATTTTAGTATGTTGTTATGCATGGTCTCTGGACCCCAAAACTGCTGGGAGACAGTCTCTGAAAGGTCAAGGTCACCGAATATGACGTCATTCATCTAGCCGCTCCCGCGTTCTTAAGAATGTTTAATTGTAATAAAACTACACATCTCACACCCCCATAAGAGATATCAAATGAAAGGTAATTAAATGTGCTATAAATTACTTTTACATTTAAGTTTAATAAATGTTATACTTTAGGAACTATTCACACTATAATTTCAATGTCAAAAAAAAAATGGAAATTTAGGTTTTACAGCAAAACTAAAAACACAAAGTTATGCAAATGTACTACAAAAACAAAAGAAATTTATTAAGCTTCATAACAGTTTAAATCTTGAAAATCTGTCAATAAATATAGAAGCTATTGCTCAAAAACCTTGAGCGCGCGAAATACTCCCGTAGTGCCCCGAGTTATGGAAAAAAAAATTACTTCCGGATTTTACCACCAAATTTTAGTATGATATTAGGCATGTACTCTGGACTCCAAAACTGCCGGGAGGCAGTCTCTGAAAGGTCAAGGTCAACGAATATGAGCGAACTACTTACGACTGACAATGAACTTGAAATTGATGTGTATCGATATGTGTTTCATAGGGTATATTTTAGGGTTTATTGGTCGTTTCTTTATTACCTCCCGTGTTGTGTACATAATTTTTCCGTACGCGCGTAGCGTTTGTATTTGAGTTTTCCTCATAGTCGGTGTGAAAAGCAGTATGTGTCACAAGGTAGCAAAATTATTTTCACCATGGGCGTTAACACTTGAATCCTTCACTTCGTTCAGGATTCAATATACGCCCTCGCCGTAAATACACAATTTTGCTCCCTTGTGACACAATCTACTATTGCAGAGCCTGCCCGAAATAAGACGCGACGTGGCGGGCGTCCGGGACCGCGTGTACCGCAACACGGTGTACAAGATCCGGCGGCGCCCCGCCGACCCGCGGCCCGTGCACGTGGTCTGCGCCACGCCCATCAACACGCTGTGGATGGTGCTGCAGAAGCGGGCCGTCTACACGCGTGTGTGCCTACTTTTATTATATTAGTACATTACATAACTAGGGTGGTAATACAAAGAAAGGCCGAGATCGCAGAAGTTTGCGGCCCGAGCTGCAAGCGAGGGACGTAAATATGCGATCGAGGGCTCTCTTTATTACCTCCCGTGTTGTGTACACCATTTTATGTCTACACTTGGGCAGAAAGCGGCTTTTTCCGTACGCGCAGCGTGCGGATAAAGTCACTTTTTGGCCAGGTGTGGCATAAATTATATCACGGAATAAGTACCTCGACCCGGCAACGAGGTTACCGCCATGTGGGATGTTGATTCCACGATCATTGTCCCGATAGTCGTTTCGGCCAACGGGCTTAATAACAAAGAGTCTCGATTACTCGATGGCTGGATAAAGGGTACGGGTAGGGATACAGAAGGCGGTGCTTCTGAGCCCGGCGCGCATAGTCAGGAGGTTCCTATGTCTGCAGCCCTAACCACGGGTAGTTGAGCCCAACCCCGCTGCCAGCGGTTTTTTATAATGTGTTTATATTTTGTATGTATTTGCATTTTGAATTTTACTTATACAGGGTGGCCCATTAACATCGGTCAGTTTCGGAAAGTCTGAAACTATAAGACATACGAAGATCTGTTCTCAGGAACCATGTCATCGATTTCGATCGATCGGACAAGAAAAACTGCATATATAGATTTGAAAAAAAAAACTTGCACTTTAACTGGGAATAGAACCCGGTTGTTTTGAAAAATAAAACTAAAAGGTGTGTGTTTGTGTGTTGTAGCATTAGCGTCGGCGGACGCCGATGAGATCGCGGCGGCGTTCCGCGCCACACTGCCGGCCATCATCCGCAACAGCCGCGAGCTGCGCGACAAGTGCGACCTCGTCTACTACGACGGTCAGTACCCGCGGCTGGGTGCCGTCTTGTATACGTGTGTGTGTGTGCGTGCGTGCGTACGTGCGTCCTGTGTCTGTCTGTCTGTGTGTGTGTGTCTGGCTGTGTGTGGGTGTGTGTGTGTGTTCCGCGCCACACTGCCGGCCATCATCGGCAACAGCCGCGAGCTACGCGACAAGTGCTACCTCGTCTACTACGACGGTTAGTAACCGCGGCCAGTGCCATCGAATACATGACTGAGGTTTACCTTCAGGTCCATCTGATCGGACGTAAATCCGTGCCGTGTATAAATGAAACGGCCTTAAGGCCATCACGCTTACGGCGGCCTGATAGACTGAAGCGATTCAATCACATTTGGCCTGACCTGATTGACTGAACGGAACATGTATGGACAAGTTCGTTCAGTTTGCAACTGAGCTCAGACTGTGAGGAAGTGCGTTTTTAAAAAGTTTTAGAGAATATTAGTGATAAGGCAGCGTAACACAATAATTCACTTTCGTCCATTACGACCGCTACTCGCAGTGAACCAAAGTAAACCATTGGGATTATGCCGTGTATGTCCACCAATCCGTTCAGTCCAAACTGACGCAAGTTTGTCTTTTCAGTTTTGCCTTCCCATGTATGGGGGGCTTTAGAGCCTCCGCGCATTGGGCTACTGGTGGCGACCACTAACGCGGTCACAAATTGCGAGCCATTCCTGCATCTTGTGGCCCGAATGCGGCCACTCGAATGCCCGTTGAGCGCCGGTGCCATACAAAATGTATGAAAAATCTCGCCCACAGCGTGTGTGGCCTGGCCGTGGTCGCTACTAGTGACCCAATGTGCGTAGGCTGCCGTCCACTGGAGCGGAGCGGAAAAGAGAGGACCAATATTAATCAAAATAATTAAAGCTCTTCTCCGCTTCAGTTGGCATGGATTATTACAATTCTATTGGTCAATATAGGGTCTCCCTGCTCCAGTGGACTGGCAGCCTTATGCGCCCGGTGCGAACTTCGCAACTGCGCCCTTGAAAAGGTCCTGATTTGGTAATTCCTGCGTCTCTCTATAGTCTGCTACCTGTGCCTGGGCACCGCTGGCACTCGGTGTCATAGCGTGGGCGTCAGCCGCCCTTTATACCAATGGATGAAGAAAAAGCTCAAGCCCTGAATTTTCCCGCCCCTTAAAAGTGCGGCTCCCCCGATATCCCACGCTACGCCACTGTTGGCACTGGCCTAATTACGGTACTGATAGCGGTATGTGAGTAAAGAAACGGAACACAGTTCACAATTAGGGTGGTAATACAAAGAAAGGCCGAGATCGCAGAACTATGCGGCCCGAGCTGCAAGCGAAGGACGTAAATATGCGGTCGAGGGCTTTCTTTATTACCTCCAGTGTTGTGTACTTACATCATTTTATGTCTACACTTGCCCAGAAAGCGGCTTTTTCCGAACGCGCAGCGTGCACTTTATTGCCAGGTGTGGCATAAATATATTACTGATGCCTTTGAACAGAAAAGTAGCACTTTCATCCTTCCTACGAGAAGTTTTCCCAATGGGAGGCAAGATTTGTTTTCTATCCTTTTTTAAAAACATTTACCAAATATTTTATATTTTTCGTTGCAGACACAAACCCCAACGAAAATTTAGCGGAAGTGTTGTTAGCGAAAATCCAAGAAATCGAGCCAAACTTTGAGAGCATCACGGACTACTGGATATAGGCTTCGCCAGGTGTAGCCCTTGATAAGGTCCTCATAAGACACCAAAAAACAAAACAGATATGTTCTCCCCGAGATCTGGAATCGTTATGTCACGTTATATTAATGATTAAGAACTTCAATAATTTAAGAAAATGTATCAGCAAGGACCATTAAAACAAGAGGACTATCATTCTCTATTCTTTGGATTGTAACCCGACCGCTAGGGGATTTCCGAGCAAAAACTAGATATCGCTAAAAAACTAAACATTTAACGATGTTATAATTGAACAAAGAAACATAGTATAGTAACAATTAGTTCGTAAACAGCTAATCTAGACACGCGGCAGCGTGTCAAGCCAAGTTCAAGCAAAACTGGCTAGCCAGCGCCAAGTGTAATATTACACGAACCACTTGGTGCCACTTTTTCACTTCGGTGAAGGTCGTTACTCGGATCTTAGACTACTAGTACAATAACAATTAGTTCGTAAACAGCTAATAATAAATAAATTCTAACATTTAAATACTATGTCACTTTTGCAAAGTTGAATAATTGTAAATAATATAATTCTTTTACCAAGCTTCTACATAGATGGCGTTGTAATTTCGGGGAACAGCTTTTTGTATGGAGAATGACAGTCATCTTGTTTTAATGGTCCTTGGTATCAGTTATATCTATGATCAGTTATGAAGTAAAACTTTGATAACCGGCAAAATTATACCTGTTATTTGTTTATTTGAAATGAAAACTATACAGGGTGGAACGGAATGAGAAACTTTCCTGCAAATGTTTGTTTAACAATACAATATTTTTTCCAAATAAACTATGTTAATATCTATCACCGTTTTCAAGTTATAGCTAGTTAATTTCACACAAATAACTGCGTGGTTCAACCCTATTTAGTTAGAAGTCACACGCGGGCATGTATAGTAAAGAACGTGTATAGTAAAGAAAGACACGGCCGGCACTAGCAACGGCGAAGGAGTAGGGTTGTACAAATATTATTTTGATAGTTTTGATCCTCTTCATTATTACACACATTTAACTATTGCAAGTCGGTTCTACATCAGATATATACTAGGTCAACATCGAATAAGTTGCGAGTTTTACATGCTAGAGGTAAGCTAAGAAAATGGATAGAAACTGCATTTATTTAGTCAGCCTTGTAGAATTGTAATATGAAGTACAAAGAACGGCATGAGATGCCTCTATTATTAATGAATACCAAAACGGAGTGAGGTATTCTACAGTTGTAACATTACGTTTACTTACCTTATATTTTGAATTCACTATACTAGTTGTCTGGCACAGATCGCTTTTTAGCGATTAGACCGCCTCTTGTTTACCATTACCTTGATATAAGTTGGAATTGTAAAATTCTGTTTTGAAATAAAGTAATATTATACATACAACGGATAAAATAAATATGTGCTACTTCTTTCACTTTTGGATAAGTAAGTTTAAATTGCGACGGCGAAGATGGTGTTCAGTTCAATCAATATATATGTGGCTGTCCATCAGAAAAGGGACCTTACGTCAACGCTATAAGGACCCTTTTCTGATGGAATGCCACATATTATCATGTATGCGGTGACCTTGGGCATTGTATTCTAGAAAACATTATTAAATAATGTTGCTTACATACAAAAAATACATTATAGGTTGCAGGTGCTAAAAAACTTTAGTCAACGCATTTATATTCTCCCTTTTAGACAGAGTTCGAAAGATTAGTTTTAGAAATTAATAAAATCTTTTTCAGTATACCTGGATTTGGATCTCCATGACAATAATGTGGTAACTGGAAGAGATCTCTTATATGGATAATTTTTTTTTACGTAATTTGTGTAAAATTTATATTTTATGATTTGTGTACAATAAAGTGTTACATATTTATAAATCTAAACTCTTCCAGAGTAATATAGTACATTGTGCATTAAGGGTAGTAAGAAGGGGATTACTAAAGAGAGTTTATTAGAAGCCCGACGCTGAAAGCGGAGGACTTTTTTTATGAATCGAGTTCGTAACCTTCTTACTGCCCGTGATACACACAATGTTTTTCATCACATTTGCGAGGAAAAAAAAAGACATTCAAATCAAATCAACTAAGCGCACTCGCTAAACGGTAACTTCAACTGTCAACTTTTTCAATGTAGTCTTCCAGTTTCCACAGATAATGCTAAGAACAGCGTTTAGTTTTCAAACTTGACTGGCCATTATGCCAGATTGTACCGATTTTCAAAATGAAATTACTAAAATATTTGCAAAATTCTCTGAAATAATAGTGTATATTTTACTATTATTTCAGAGAATTTAGCAAATATTTAAGTAGGTACGGTAAAATTGGTTTCGTAGCCAAGTTTTGAAGATAGGAAATAAGCCTTGGCTGATTTGAGACCTCCACTTATACAATCTATAACTCCCACGGGAGGTAAATCGGCCTAGCTGCTCTATAAGTATGCCTGCGTGCTATAACACCCTTTATGAGTAAGTGTGATGAAATAATACATTACTTACCTAGGGCGGTAAAATAAATAATGTCTCGCAGGTATTTGACGCCCGAGACAAATGCAAGGGCGATAAATATGCGATCTGAGGCTTTGTTGATTACCGTCCGTGGTAAGTACAAAATTTTACATCACCCCCAGGCCATGAAGTGGGATTTTCCGCACGCGTAGTGGGCGGTTATTGCCACTTTATGGCCAGATGTGACGTAAAATAAATAATTCATAAGTATACAAATTACAATTGATTATTGATTCTGGATCAGATCCTTCTAGTCTATTATTAGCATTAAGGTGATTTTGATATTAAGCGTTTTTAAACGTTTTGTATTGCACTGTGCTTCATGCAAACAATGTGTTAATGAAAAAAATATAAAAATGTTCAACTGAAGTTTATCTTTCTTTTTTACAAGCTTTTATTTCGTTACACCTGTCCCGGTTTGATGACTTTGACCCACTTACCGGTTTCCTATCGAGCTGAAATTTTGCAAGAGTATGTAAATCAGATGACAATGCTAGGTATATTATTATGACATGGAGCTGATCTGACTATGGAGCCGGATAGTAGCCATAGGATCATCTAAATTAAATAAGATAAATCCACCATGTTTGGGCTCATTTGATTAGTTTTGACGTGCAGTTTGCGATTATATAAAAAAAACTGTCGGCAATAAAAGCTAGTCTCAATAAAAACATTTTTTGACAGAAACTCGTTCACTGAAGATAATAGGATACTTCCTGACAGATCAAACCAGTTGCATTTTCAGTTTCTACGGAAAAAAGTAAAATGGCTTCATTTTACTCTAACATAGATGAAGATTAGTTAATGTTTGCTTATTTTCGAAAGCACATTTATAGGCTAGCGTGAAATAATTTGTATTGACTACAGGTAAGTACCCTATTTCTTTGTTGCCTAAAAAGAAATTAAAAATATAACAATGTTAAAAATAAAGAATGCTCATACAAGAAACGCGTTTTGCTCGATTTTGATAATGGTAATAGGTAGATACAGGTAAAAAACTTAACTAAAGCATACATGTAGTAGTATACGGAATCTATATATGATCTATATGCAACTTATGGCCTTTTTCTAAAATGGAACGTCAAACTGTCTATACGGACAGGTTACAATTACATGTAACATGTGCTTTAGTTATAGTACATTACATAACTAGGGTGGTAATACAAAGAAAGCCCTCGATAGCATATTTAGGTCCCTCGCTTTCAGCTCGGGCCGCAAACTTCTGCGATTTCGGCCTTTCTTTATTACCTCAGTGTAGTGTACATAATTTTATGTCTACACTTGGCCAGAAAGCGGCTTTTTCCGTACGCGCAGCGTGCGGAAAAAGACACTTTATGGCCAGGTGTGGCATAAAGTTTTTTACCTACCTATACTTGATATATTCACAGATTTTGCATTGCTATTGCAGCTATAAAACAAATAATAAAATCAAAATAAAGTAAAAATAAATAGGAATCCCCATACAATTACCGTGTTTTTGGCGTGTTTAGGCTCGACGGCGATAGAGGACCCTTCGTGTGCGAATCCGACTCACACCTGCCCGGTTTTTTGTTTGAAATTTGTATTTATAATTTACTAGCATTTTCCCGCGGCTTCGCCCGCGTTGTTCCCGTTATTGTCCCAAAGGAACTCTTTACCGGGATATAATATATCCTATGTTTCAATCCAGGACTTGGTCTACTTGCATGCCAAATTTCAGCTTGATCCATCCAGTTGTTACCCCGTTATAAGGTAACAAACATCCAAATATCCAAACATCTTCACAAACTTTCGCATATATAATATTAGTGGGATGTTCTGCCGTGTAGAACCTACTGTACTTATAGGCTCTGCACGGCAGTCTTGCAAAATCATTAGTAGGTTCTATGTAGGTTCAATTCAACGCGAAAAGATCTTAAGGAAACGAAGTAAAATAACTGATGTTTATTTAATCATTTAACTCCATAACTTACTAACCTAACTGATCAATGAACAACACAGACCTATTTCTATGTTTTTTTTTTTATTCTCATGATGTACAATAGCCATGCCATTTTATTGCAGGTATAAGGAATACGCTAATGCCGTGACGACATTATTTTTTATGTAATTTCACAACACTTGTTACTTCAGCCCTAACTGACCAACTCGCGTGACTACTGTAGTTAGTAAAGGACGCTGAATAGGCGTCAATCAATTTAAGATCTAGTAATCAGACAAAAACTGCTCGCTATTATCAATAATTCATGTATGTGTATGGCTTGAGTTAAATAAAATAGCTGGTGCTATAACTACAGCGGCTACATTTATTCGCCATCGTCAGCAGAGCCCTTGTATGGGTCTGTTTCATAATTTTCTATAAGTAATGTTCTGAATCTCCGAGCTGTAATCACAATGTTTTCTTCTTTTGCCACTAAATTCAAGACTTCAATACGGGAGATGTATAAGTGATCAGAATTCTTGGGACTTATTGTCTTTATTATGTCGATTTCATCTCCTATTTTAACCTGGAAAAAATTTAAAACTCTGTGTAACATTTTACAATTTTTAGTTATAGTTTATTTACATTATTTCTATACTTACAGATAGACTTTTCTTTAAAATCTTCTTTCCATTTACTCTAATTTTACTCTCATAGAACAATTGCTCTATTTTGCTGAAATTATTACAATATTGATAAGAATTTGTTTACGATATTAGTAGTTTATGCAACTGATACATAATGAAAGGCCTTTTGAGGCCTCTCATTATCTCACAAGTGTGGTTTTATAAAACTAATTTCTCTACAAAATTGATAAGAGGTAAGGTGATTTGAGAGCTTGGTTAGACAGTATACAAATTAAAAGAGGGTTAAGCATCAACGAAATTGGAATGTGTTTCATTTCATAGCTTGACACAATTTATTTGCGCAAACGCAAAAGCTAAGAAGTCTCAAAAAACAAAAAAATATTTTTTTTAGTAATTAAAGCTTGGACTTCTTATGCCGTTTTGCATAGATAAAATGTATCAGGCTACTAAATGAAACCGATTTCAATTAAATACAATGTTGTTAACCTTTTTCGCTATAGTCGGTAATACACAACAGCGGAATTTCGTGCCTACGCCAGTTCGGCAAATGCCGACACACATTGCCCGGTTCAAAAGCACTTAAAATATATACCATTTTAAATGAAATTTCTTTCTTTTTTTGGTCCTGGTGTCAGGATGGCAGTAATTTGCTCAAAGGTCTGGCGGCCAAAAAGTTAGTCTTAGTCCTTTTATATTGTCTCTGCTCTTTTCGTTTGTAAGAAGAGTCCAGCAACTCCAATCACCTTAAAACTAAACTTGTACATAGAGTCAACAGCAAAAATATGTATGGTTACACTTTTCTTCCTAATTCCAATGAAATAAGATCACAAAGTGGTCATACAGTCGACATATATGTGCCGTTGACTGTACAATAAAAAAAATAAAATGATGATTAATAGATTAATAAAATTATTGATGATTGTGGTTAGGGCAGCTAAATTTTCTCAAATTATTTAATTTAATTATAATAAGTAACAATTTCATAATATTAAATTAAAAAATTGTTAATTCTCATACTTACTTTCTAGCTACACCCAAGGCAGTTTTTAGTACTAAATCTGTCCTTAATGAAGTGGTGTTGAATTTGACTACTTTCGAATCTCTTGACAGTGAGGTATCATGATCAAAACTCTCTCCTTCATCATCTGACTCATGGGCGCTTTGCTGTAATTATTAACATGCAATTTAAATCATAATAACCTAGGTCACTAACCTAATTTTTTTTATTGGCCATGAGACTTGTCAGAGTTTAACTATGATGAGATTACATGTTCTCATATAACGGATATTAAGAAGAAAATATTAGGGATATTAGGACAAACCTTTTTTGATTTATGACGAACAATATAACACGAAAAGGGGTTATGTGTTGTTATCAAATTTGTGTTTACATATTTTGAGCAAACAGCAGTGCTTATTAAGTTTTGCCGTACTCCTTGTCTAAGGACACGGCTAACCAATAAAGGCTTCGCTATACATCGCCACACAGCATTCATTGTTGTTATTGTTTAGTAAATTTCATAAGTAAGTTACGACACAAGTTTTTATAAGATTTTCACGACATATTCAGACAGCTGATTATAATGTCAACTGTCAAGATTTAGAGCTGGGCGTTTTTGTCACAAACAGTTCGAGAAACAGTTTTTTATAAAGAAACGGAGTAAAGGCACATTTGCTTATTAGTAGCACGAAAGCATGCCACTAATGAGCATGCTTAAAAATCAACCGCTATGTTTGATTTGTAAGCATGCTACCTGAGGCGCGGGTGGAAGGGGGCATGCTTCAAGCGCGTCTGAACAGGCTTGCTTATTAGGCTGCTGGTGTCATTGATTCTTTGGCGGGAATTTTAAATGAAAGGGCGAATAATTTTTAATTTCATCTAAATTGTTTAATTCTTCATTATTTTCATTATGGGTATATAAAGGGGGTATTTGATCATGTATTTCAGTTATTTTCGTATAGAACTGGTGCTGTAATTCCACAGAAAACCAGTCCATCTTGGCCAAAAACCTATGCTTATTAGCAAGTGTGTCCAATCTTTTGCTTTGAGCGTGCTTATTTATAAGCATGCTCAAAATTAGCATGCTTATTACTGGCAAATCTGAACAGCTGCAGAGCATGCTTAAAAGCATGCTTATTGCGCAGTTATATTGTACGTGCGTAGATTCTTTAAGACTGAGTATGATCCCCGTGATCCAATATCATCGAGTGTGTGCAACCGGCATTACGTTTGTTTACAATCTTATCAGCTTATCTCTCTTATCAGTGGTAGCAGTGACAGTGACAGTTGCTCAACTAAATGAAATACTTTAATGTATGAGGAATGTTGCACAAATAAAGGAAAAACTTAATATTAAAGGAGTATATATAACAACAAATTAATTAATCTGGTTAAAGTCTTTGTGCTAGGTACAGCTAAGTATAACACATTAGGCGATATAATCTCAACATTGTAATTACTTCATTGTATTTTTCTGTTGTCGCTGATGACTGATCGCATTCTCTTATACTTAACTTGTTCGTTGTAGTTATAGTTACCGATTTGCTATTATTAGCTACGGCAAATGACCGTCGCCATCCTAATTGTATAAATAAAAATCGGTTTAGTAGAAGTAGTTGAAAAAGCTGCCGCAAGATTTGACCCAAACAAACAAACTTGACACAAACACGGTAAGTTAAATAAAACCGTTTAATTAATATGGTAAATTTCAACGAAAAAATCGTAAAATGGTCGCACAAAATAGCCAAAGAACAACAATTTGACGGTTGTTATCGAGTAGATGTACAGCAAGTCACAGGATTGGGATATTCCTCAGCTAATTTCAAAGTCTCTATCTCCGGACCACATCGAGAACTGAAATTATTCGCTAAAATAGCCAACATTAACGAAGACTTGAGGGAAACCTCTTATGTTAGACTATTTACTGATGAACTGTATTTTTACATGAATATAGCAAAAATATTTATTGAAATAGAAAATCGAAATAACATGCCCGAAGGGGACCGATTTCTGATGCCAACATTTTATGGCGGCGACCCTACTCCTCGGGAAGAGACTATTATTCTTGAGGACTTGAGCCACAAAGGATTTTTTACCTACGACCAGCGCCTGCCCTTCGATTGGGATTATGCTTCAAAAGCCGTGGAACAGTTGGCAAAGTTCCACGCGCTTTCTTTTGTGTATGGAGCAGAACACCCTTCTGAATTCGGCAAGCTGCTCGAAAGCAAGCCATATCACGTGTTCGACTCGGCACTGATGAGACAGCTGGGGTTCGAGCAGACGGTGCCGGCGTCAGTGGCGGCGCTGGGCCAGGGAGAGCTCCGAGAGCGCGTGCAGTGCTATCTGGCGACTGCAGACCGCCATGATGAGCTCGTCCGCCTGTACCGGAGTGCCGTGCCGCGAGTGCTTGCGCACGGAGACTTCAAGACCAACAACCTCATGCACCGCCTCCATGTCAGTTTATATTTTTTTCATATGTATGCTGGTGGGTGGGTGTTATTTTTCATATTACCTATGTACCTTGCAACTTACCTATCAGCTAACATGTTGTTGCGATTGGTCACAGTCGATCGTCGACATGTTGGTTGGAAAATTGCAAGGGCGACCCTACGATTTTGTTCTAGTATGTTTTACCTAGTCCACATGCAAATCTGTTTTACCTAGTCCACATGAAAATCTGTTTGCAGGAGGGGCAGCTGGAGGTGGTCCCGGTGGACTTCCAGAACATCCATGCTGGCAGCCCGGTCACCGACCTGCTGTACCTGGTGATGCTGGGCTCTGACGAGGAGTTCCGCGCGAGCCACTTGCACGCGCTGCGTGACCACTACTACGTGCAGCTGACGTGCGCGCTCGCGCATATGCACGTACAAGTCCAGGATGTCTACCCTAAGAGCGCATTCGAAGAGGATTGGAAAGTGGTCATTATTTGTGTAATTTTCTTTAGAACACTATTGATACATACTAAGAGTGAAGCAGTTGGTATCTGTTACTCACCACTGCAAGAATATAGATTGCTTATACCTCCGACTGCTCTGCGTCTTCTATCCAAATCCACTGTCTGTAGTAATGTACCTATATATAGGTAGGTGTCGTGCAGTTAAATGTTTAATTATGCAACTGTGGTCGTTTAACAGGCGCTCCCGATTGGGCTGGCCGTGGCGCTGATGATCCTGCCGTTCGTGCTTCCGCCGGGGGCGGCAGCCGACCGCCCCGACAAGGCACTCGCCGAGCGTGTCCAGGGCGTCGTCCGTGACTACGTGCGCTGGGGGATTTTGTGACAGTTGCGATTGGTAGGTAGGAACGGTTTCAATTCCTGGTGCAAGTGGCGTAACTATATCATCTGGGGCCCGTGGCAAATTCCTTTAATGGGGGCCCTACCATTAAGCTTTATTATTTTAACGTTATACTTACGCCGGGGCCCTCTTGGGTCGGGGGCCTGTGGCATTTTGCCAGCCCTGCCACCCTGTAGTTACGCCACTGCCTGGTGCGAAGAATCGCAAAATCGTATGCCACTGCTGTTCATTATGTATATGACGTAGAGATATGATAAAAACAAGGGTTTGACCAAATCCCTCAGGGAGATAAGATGATCAACTCCGGTTAAAATAATGGCGCGCTGGGTCATTTCCCTACCGAAATCAGTGATTTGATCAAATATCCAAGCCATTTTAAGGAAATGAAAAATTATAGCAATGGCCACTCGACTTTCTCATTTCCCTTAGTGATTTCATCAAATCCATAAGCTGTTTTAGGGAAAAGATAAAACGAGTAATTTTAGGCACTTCGATTTTAACGTGTCACTAAACAAACAAGTGATTTAGTGAAATGAAATTAAAGGATATTCAAGATATTTATTTGGTAAACATGTAGTTAGCAAATACAATTATCTGTACAACTTTAGGGATTCTAGAGATTAATTCTGTCGAAATGATGCTGTTTTCGAGAAAGCCGGATATTTATCTGTGGTGACAAACGCGACATCATATCATAGGCGTTGGATACGTAAACTAAGACAACTGCAATAGAGTCTGGCTAATGAAAGATGAGACTAAAAAATAGCGGCAAATTTAAAAAAACAACGGGTTGCAACACTGTTTATAGGGTGACAAAAACGGTAATGATACTTGGCCCGATTTTTTGTTTTGTTGTCACTTTTTTAATTCTTCCGATTTTAATGAAAATTGGTAAGTACATAGTGTTTATTAAAGTGTTAGTGTTTATTTATGATATATTCACTCCCCACATTAGCCACGGCAAGAAAAGCAAAAACAATTCAGTAAGAGTTTTCGAAAACTGTAACTTTCTTATGTTCCATATTGAGTATCAAATTCACCACAGTATACTATCCTCAGAAATCTAATGACGTTTCACACATTTGACGTTACTATAATGTCGCCATTTAAAAAGTTTTGAATAAATCTCAGTCTCATCTTTCATTAGCCAGACTCTAGTAATTAAATAAAATTATTTTTACAAAATTTACTGTTTTTTTAATGCAAGTTAGTGGGGTGTTGTGATTGGTAGCTATAAGTAGCTACCAAAATCAAGTGGTTATTAAAAGAGCTATTTTTATAAATAGCTCTTTTAATAACCACTTGATTTTGACTCGAGAACGGGTGGAACGATTTTTATGATCTTTGCAACGTAGGTATGTCAGCGCCCGCCTGTCATAAAAGCTGCCTTTTTCGCCTTTCTGCCGGACTGCCGTCGCTGTCCACCGGGCACCGCCAATTCCCCGCCGAGCTCTGTCGAAGCTCCGCCGAATGCTGCCGCATTCCGCCAGGCATGCCAGCCTCGCCAATCAGCCAGACATTAGTCTCGCAAACCTCTAATATGGTGTTTTCCCACATTATTATTGTGGCAACACTGGAGTGAAAGAAAAGCGCGAAAAACTTACTTACCTTTGTTGTTTTGTTGTTGTGAGTTTGTTGTCGGAATAATTTATGTCAGGAAGAATAAAACACTGAAAATTGATTTAGTTTCTCTTCCACCCGTCGTTTTATCCTTTATTTGTAGGGCTAAAACATTTAAAAAATTAAAATTCTGAGGCGGAATGAAAGTTCGCTGGGACAGCTAGTTTGAAAATAAAAGAGACTTGCATCTAGCTACGCCAACGATGTTAATACCTACCTACTTGGATAAATCCTCATATTGTATCCATTTATATACCTGATAATATGAGTATAATATATTTATTTATTTACAACTTATTGCACAATACAGGAAAGTACAAACGGCGAACTTAATGCCATAATAAGGCATTCTAATATATAATTGATCAGGTATATTCATTCCTATCGAACGATAAACGATCATTTAAGAATTTGTCATAGATAAGTATCTCGCTAGATAATAAATACGATTAAGATTCAGATTGGAGCACTCTTGATAATTAGTCAGCTTGCTGAAGTGCACTTGTTACCTAATATAAATAGTAATTCAGCATACTTAAATTTACACCGTTAAATTGTACACATTATAATGCGCAATAGATTAATTTGTATACCAGTGCTTATTGCAGCTTTTATCACAAATTCCCAAGGTAACAATCAGTGATCACCTTAGTACATCGACGAGGTCGTGCCTAATATACACGGATCCGTTCACCTCGTAACTGGACATCAAGCTGCTTGCTTGTCCCTGTTCGCGGTGCTACAGATGGTTTGTGTTTGTACAAACAGCAACACACTTAACTGCCCATTAAAGACAGAGCAGAGAGAAAATGATAACGATTGAAAGAGATATATATATTTGTATTATGTCAACTTCAAATCAAATAACGTTTGCGTATGTGTAATGTGCCTTTGAGCTTTGTCATTGTAGTTGTTTGGGCAAAGTTTTTTTTTCCATACTGTAAATAAAGGTTTTATTTCAACAAGACAGGTGAATTTGTCAAAATTATGATTTAAGTAGCTTTCAGACGAACGTTGTGATGAAATAAATAAATAAACTAATTATATTGCTAATGCTTTTATTGGTGCTTCATATTTTTGATATGATGCACCAATATAATGTAATTTATATTTATTATTCATTCATTCTTTTCCACGAATTCAATAATATGGCATTAATGTCAATAATGACATTGGATCAGGCAGCCATAAAAGAAAAATTATTGTTTCAAAACTCTTTTGAATAATAGCAAATTTATACTCATAAACACACGCACACATGCATAACACGTCGCCTTCAAGTGTGATTCTCTTTCTTGCAGTATTTCCCATTTTTGAAGTGTATAGTTAACTGTGTTGCTGTTTGTACGTTGTATTGATCTCCGAATTAGAATAGGAGGCAGAGTATGGACAATTAACTTATGGAACGACAATTGTATACCTACCACTATTTACCGCCTACCTTGCCTCGTCCGTCCCACAGATCACCGTTATTTGGAGTTGACGCTTCTTGTTCTAATGTACCGAGAAATTCTGATCCTCTAGCACAGGGGTCTCCAAACTTTTTTCCCAGAGGGCCATACAGCACCTTTAAAAATATCGCGCGGGTCACATGACATGGCCGACTTAGTGTTACGTTCGTCCTGGGGGGACGGGGGTGTCTAACATCATCTGTAGTGTAGATCTGTGCCGCGGGCCGGATCATAGGCCCTCTCGATTTCTTCCCGCGGGCCGGATTGGAACGGCTCGCGGGCCGTAGTTTGGAAACCCCTGCTGTGACGCATCGCGACTCATCACAACTGTGAAGCATAACTTTTTGTCGCGCGACTCATACCCAGAATCAGGTTGCCAGATTCAGGCATTTCATTTCCGGGACGAAATAACAAAAAAATGGCTTATGGGGTGGCAACATAAGATATCCCCGGGTGTCATTCATTGTAGCTACGCCATTGTCGAATTCGGTCGATAGGAAAATATACGAAAATAGATAAAGATTTCAGCAAATCGCTTTACTTGTAATAGTTTACAAACACTCACGTAGGTACGATACGCATCGTAGGTACCTACTAGTAACATACTAAAAACTAGAAGTAGGTATTCGAGATCCAGGACTATAAAGTGTAATTCCTGGACACGGAACAAGAACGGTAATTCCGGAACAATTTCCCGGACATCTGGCAATCCTATACCCATTCCATTTCATTCAATAGGGAACGTGCACGACGAAGGTGCTGCCAACTGGTGCCGCACTGTGGATCAAAAATAGACTCTCCATAGTCTCCATAGAAATAGGGACTTATTTTTGTAAGTGTATCTTTTTTTGATTGAAATCGAATCCACTCATCATTTTTAGGGTAAAAAATGATTATGGGTATATTTGGCTAAAAAAACCGACGAGAAATATTTTTTTTTCTTAAATTTTGTATAGGAAAAAACGGAATATTTCAAAAAGTGCAACGAAAACCGTAATATCCTCCCGCACGAAAATAGTACCAATTATTTGTGATATTTTGGCGCACCCAAAATTTCCCGGAGAGTTGCAAATTTATTTTTTTTAAAATCAAAGAAAAAAAAATTGTGCTTTAGGCGTCATATTCGACTTAAAATGTACGGAGGGTGTTAATTTTTATTATTGAAATCGAATCCACTCATCGTCTTTAGGGTAAAAAATGATTATGAGTATATTTGGCTAAAAAACCGACGAGAAATATTTTTTTTCCTTAAATTTTGTATGGAGCGTATAGGAAAAAACAGAATATTTCAAAAAGTACAACGAAAACCGTAATATCCTCCCGCACAAAAATAGTACCAATTAATTGTGATTTTTTGGCGTACCCAAAATTTCCCAAAGAGGTGCAATTTTTTTTTTAAATCTAAGATTAAAAATGTGTTTTAGCCGTCATATTCGTCTAAAAATGTATTGTGGATGTTATTTTTTTTATTGAAATCGAATCCACTCATTATTTTTAGGGTAAAAAGTGATTATGGGTATATTTGGATGGGCAAAATTTAAGAAAAAAAATATTACTCGTCGGTTTTTAAGCCAAATATACCCATAATCATTTTTTAACCGACTTCCAAAAAAAGGACGGTTCTCAATTCGTCTGTATGTTTTTTTTTTATTTTTTTTTTTGTGTGTTTGTTCCCCGATTACGGCTATTTGATTGAAAACGGTTAGACCGATTTGGAATTTTTTTCTATTTCTATTTATTTATTTATTTTTTTTGTCTATTTGGTTAAAACAATATTTTTCCAGCGCTACTAAAAATTTAAAAATAAAGTAAATTTTTAAAACAAAAAATAAAAACCGACTTCCAAAAACTTATAAACTAAAAACCAGAAAATAATATGTTAATTACCTCCTTTTTAAGTTTTTGGAAGTCGGTTTTTATTTTTTGTTTTTACCCTAAAAATTATGAGTGGATTCGATTTCAATAAAAAAAAGATACACTTACAAAAATAAGTCCCTATTTCTATGGAGAGCCGATTTTCGATCCATAGTGTGCCGCCAATCTAAGTCTTGTCTTGGGGCCACAATGACGGAAACGCCGTTAATTTACCGCGATGAAGGCCGATTAACATCAGTGTAGCTACGACTTACAATATTTGACATTGACACTTAGGCATGATCATGGCATGATAGTTTCCTTTATTGTCCGCCCGTGTCGCTTTTGTCGTTTAGTGCTGCCACCTATACTGCCGTCCTTTCATACAAATTTGAGGACGGTAGCATTATAGTTCGTGCACGGTCCCTGCGAAAGTGACAGGTTCTGCTCAGCCGCGCGAAAATTAATGACGTCGTGGCCAGTTGTGCTAGCCCGGCTGGTGTATGTGTGTTCAGATTTGGGTTATCTTGTCTGTCGTAATTGTAGAGTTACTGAAAGTTACCATTTTTAAAACTTTTGTAGGGTCAACACTGCGGATTGTTGGAGGACATGAAGTCCCTTCTAAATTCGGCTTTTTCCACGCTTCCCTGCAAAACTTAGCCGGGGCCCATGTGTGCGGCGGAGCGGTTGTGTCGGATCGACATGTCGTCACAGCGGCACATTGTGTTCAAGGGTAAGATACATAACCTACGTACATTAAATCTAGAGCTAGGTAGTTGTTGTACATATTTGCCCTATTCGTTTTGAAGGGACTATAGTAAAATGTGCGATACTTAAAAGTCAATTCAAAAGAAAACTTGGTAGATTAGGTATGACGATCTGCTGCTCAAAGCTGGTTCGTCTTTGTGAAATAGGTAATCATAAGTAAACAAAAATACATTAATCAAGAGGTTCAATATTATGTAAAATTTGGTCGCAATAAACCGTCAATTTTGCTCTACGAATGCAGTTTTTCATAATGCATAGAGCTTCATACTAATGTTTTAATTTCAGTGCTGAACCGCAATATATAAAAGTAGTTGTGGGTACAACCAACCTGGATGAAGGAGGCTACCAGTATGATGTTGAAGCCATACGCATCTACGATGATTTTAACTACAGTCAAAGAATTAATGATATAGCGATTTTAAAGTCGACCGCGCATTTTAACTCAAGTAACGTCGAAATCATAGAATTGAATGTGAATAACTTAAATGAAAACGATGAAGTCATTTTGACTGGGTTTGGAGCACAACAGGTTTATAGATTTTTGCTATTACAATATTTACAATTCTTGCTGGCAGTTTATCATTAGGTACCTACATCTAATATATTGTGTCATTTTTAGGCGAATGGTGAATCAAGCCGTGTAATGCACGCTTTAGATTTGACTGTTTTTAGTCAAGAAACTTGTCAGTATGCCATGCGATACACGCGAGAAGTGGCCGAGAATATGTTTTGCACATTCACTAGAATCGGCGAAGGAACCTGCCATGTAAGTATTTGGAACTAGGTACTTCGTTTCGGAAATATCGCACTGATACGTTACAACTATTTAAATTATGACAATGGCAACCCTGCTATATTTCATGGCACTTTGGATCAGTTTTTTTTTTCATTTACTTGTTTCTTTTAGTTTGTGGATGAGAATCAAGAAAAGTTTTTGATTTTGAGAGAGCTAATGTTTTTATTTTATTTATAGGGCGACTCTGGGGGACCCTTAACGAAAGATAACAAACTCGTCGGGCTAGTTTCATGGGGAATCCCCTGCGCTGTAGGGTTTCCTGATGTGCACACAAGGATCGCACCTTACATTGATTGGATCCGAAATCAAATAGAACATTTTTAATGGACGGTATAAAATCAATAAATCATATCATCATACAGAGTAATAAGTGTGTAGAATCACTATACATATCGCATAATTATTGAAAGGAAATATATACATCAAAATTATCGGTTGTTTTTCCATGTCTTGAAATAGCTATATCTACATTCAATAAAAGTTAACATACTTTTATGTTCTTTTACTATTTATTATCCTTGCTCGCCATTTACTTATAACATAACAGATACCTATAGCTTATCCAAAATTAAATATCTATTTATTACACTTATACAGTTTTCTTCTGAAATGATCTACTCTCGAGAAGTTTACCTGGAAACGGAAAAATGATAATGTGTACTTAGAGTATGTATTATGATTCCTGAATTAGCAGCATGGCGTTTGGAAGTAGGTAGGTACATAATATCGATACCTTTAGACTCAAAGGGCGTAAACGACGCAGGTTCTAATGGCGTTTACGCCCTTTGAGTCTAAAGGTATCGATATATCCAAGCCTGGATGGTAAATGTCAAAATAAAGTATGAACACCCAGTGCAAATATTAACTCCCTAAGTTCGTATTCGTACTGAAGCAGATGCTCGATGCTCGAATAAGAATACTGCTAAATAGCGGTTCAGGTTTTAGCTCCAAGGCGGTGCTAAAGAGAATGTTGTCAATATCTACATTGGTAAATTTCATAGACAAAATAGATATTCAATTCTATCAACTAAGTCAATCGACTTTTAGAATTCTATCAAGTAACAAGGAAAGGTACCCAACTGTCCGGCTCCGATCTGATTTATTTTGATACATATTAGAGAGTAGTCTAATAATAATAGACACATATTTTTTTTTAGCTGCCCAATCTTAACCCCTTGGGACAAATTGACCTTCAAAGTACTGAAAGTGAAGTGGACCTACTTGTTTATCTTTTAAATACTTTGGTAATACCGTGTAGGGGCGCGTCTCCTGTGGGATATCGACGAGCACGGCCATGGCGGGGCGGCCGTGCGCGCACCGGAACGGCGCCCGGCAGCGCGACAGCGCCTCCACCAGCGACGCGCACTCGCGCGCAGACAGCGCGTCGCCGAACATTATCGCGTACCTGCACGCCTGTAATAATGTGCATGTGACAAATATGCCCTTTTTTACTGACATGAAACTGACTTTAGCTTTGCCAAGGGGCTCCACCAGTTCATCTTCAATGTATCCTACTAGAGTTTGTGCGGAAAGAAAATAGGATTTAAATTGGGGGCGCTGTAATGCTTTTCTACCGTATGTGCCGTATTTTCTGTTCTGTGGCCATACTGGTTAGGTTAGTTCCGTTTTTCGCCACGCCTATTCTCTTTCCGCACAGACTACTACTGTTCTAGGTAGGCCTCTGCGAACACGAGACAAAATATGGCCCGCCAACACATACTTTGGCACCGTTCTTTACATCGGATTGCGGATCATGCTTATAAAGGACTCAGGTAATTTAGGGAAAGTGCCTAAATACACATATAAATACACACATAAATACACATATACATTGTATTTTGAAATTGTGACATTTTTACGTTTATTATTCTAATTTTGTTGACGATCCTTATTGGGAGACATGATTTCATTATTATTTGCTAATTCTGTTTTTATTGTATTTTGAAATTATGACATTTTTACATAACTTTGTACTACAAATTTATACTGTTATTTTCTCATGAAATAAATGATCTATCTATCTATCTCCAGAAAATAAACAAATAAAATAAACATTATGGTACAGCCAAAATATTACGCGAACGTATTAATTATAAGAAAAAATTAAGTTAAAAATCTCAAAAAAAGTGCCCTCTTAAGGTAGCATTCGGCAAGACGCTGCCGCCGCCCGGCAGCCGCGACCGACCGCCGCCGCCGAACGTGACTGCTGGGCAGCGCCGCCATAAGCATTCCGCAAGGCGCGACCGGGCGGCGACTGCCGACTGCCACGTCCAGTACTCACACAGGAGTCAGTGCTAGCGGTTGTGCGATTCGGTTGGGTATATTAAAAATAACGATGTCTGACAATTTAAATACACGAAAGCGAAAACTTGTAGAGCAACTGCTTCAGGACGAAGAAAAAGATGATGAAATGATGATGATGATTTTACTTTCATCAAAGAGGACTCGACTCGTTGGATCATCTCGTGCCCCCTTAGTTAGGGGCACGGGGAGGCCATCCCAGGGCTTAGCCCTTTATGGCGGATTTCTCCTCACCGCGTTATGACGCGGCGGTATTCGTTCTGCCATTTCTTGGCAATAAATCTTCTGCGGGGGGGGGGGGGGGGGTCCGGTGACGTCACCATTCATCTTCGGACTTCCCTTCCTTCTGGATTATTTGATGGTTATCCTCTTCCTTCTTCTTACTTCCTTTGTTCAAGGGGAGTGAGGTATTAGTTCCCTCGGGAGGGATTTGGTTCTCCGACGTATTTCGGGCGGGCGAGCGTGAAGCGGCGCGATCCCTCTTAGATGTTCTGCACCTGCGGCGTCTGCTCTTGCGAACATAGTTTTGGCGAGTTGGCCTACAAACTCATCCAATCCCTGCCACTCTAGGTCTTTGTGGATGAAAGTGTTTCGCATGTACCGGGGAGCCTTGGTGATTGTGCGCAGGGATTGGTTCTCCTGCGAACGAAGCTTTTTCCTGGTGGTCTGTGATGTCAGACTATACCATGCGGGGGCTGCATATGTTAGACGGGACCGCAGGTATGTCTTGTATATCCCGAGCTTCGTCCGCAGGGGAAGGCTGCTGCTCAGGATCGGGCGGAGCTTGGATCTTGCCACTTTCGCCTTCGTGATTATCTCCTTTGCGTGCTGGTTGAAGTGGAGTCCTCTATCTATTGTGACCCCTAGGTATTTCACCTTAGGGGCCCAGTCAATCTCCTGGCCGTCCAGTTTTAGTTTGGGCGGGAGACGTCTTTGCCCGGTGATGATGGCCTGCGTCTTTCCCACGTTAGCCGCAAGCCGCCATTTCGCCAGCCAATTTGGGAGTGCGTCTAGGGTCCTTTGCACCTTTTTCGCTGCCATCCCTGGGTTCATCGATGATGCATAGTAGGCCGCATCGTCGGCGTACAGTCCCAGTTTGGTCCCTGCCTCCAGAGGGATGTCGTCCGTGTAGCTAGCATAACACGCGGGAGAGAGGCAGCTCCCCTGGGGGACTCCCGCCAAGATAGGGCGTTCTGAAGAGGTGGCGTCTTCGACAGCTACTTGGAAAGTTCTTCCTTGGAGAAAAGACGCGATGACCCTCACTATGCGTCTTGGTGTTGAGGTCCTTGACAGCTTGTAGAGTAGCCCTTGATGCCACACCCTGTCAAAGGCTTTCTCCATATCTAGAAGCACTGCAACCGTATGCTCCTTCTTGTTATGGGTCTCCGCCATGTGGTGCAGTACTCTAGTGAGCTGTAGTGTTGTGCTGTGGCCCGCTCGAAAGCCAAACTGCTCGGGACGGGGCTCGACGTGAGGCTGGAGTTGGCGCAACAGGAGCTTTTCAAAAACTTTGGAGATCGTGCTGAGGAGAGTGATAGGGCGGTAACTCTCCGGCCTTCTTGGGTTCTTCCCTGGCTTATGCAGCATTATTACTCGGCCAATCTTCCATTCCGTGGGGAAATGTCCGGTGCGCAGGATTCCATTAAATAGACGTGTCACTGCCGCTACGGGGCGCGGCGGCAGGTGGTGAAGGGCTTCGTTGGGGATCCTGTCGGCTCCCGGTGCTTTCTTCCGTTTGGTTCTCTTTAGTTGGCGCTGCACTTGCCCAGGGGTGACGAAGACTGGGTCCTCGTTTGCCTCTATCGGAGCCGCGAAATACTCCTCCAAGTTGCGCTCGACTGTTGCGACGTGCTCTACGTCGTCCGTCGGGTTTGGTCTGAATTGGGCTTCCAAACAATCGGCAAACAGCTCCGCCCTGTCTGCTGCCTTATAATGTGGGTGACCATTCTGGTTCTCCAGTGGATGAGACGCCGTAGGAGAGAGGCCAAGTTGCCGGCAGAGGCGGTGAACCGAGGGTAAGTCCCCCTCTACTGTTGCTAAGTGGCTCTCCCAGGATGCTGCTGCGAGGTCGTCCAGTTCCTTTCGCACTCTCTCAACGAGTGCGTTGAGTTGCGTCTTGAGCGTAGGACACCTCGTCCTCTGCCATTCCTGTCGCAGGCGGCGCTTTTGATTGAGAAGTGCCTGGATCCGGCCTGGGAGCGGCTTTCGCCTGTCGCTGGCCGGAACGGTAATTGTTGCTGTCTTCAGCGCTTCCTGGATGGCTTGGGTTATGGTGGAGGAGCATTGGTTTATCTCTTCTTCTGTTTCTGGGACTTTGGTGGGGAAGGTGTCGCTGTTAAGCTGTGCTTCATATGTGTCCCAACACGTTCGCTTCCTTGGTGGTCGCCCTGGGGTCATCACTGGCGCTTCGCGTATCACCAGCAAGATTTGACTGATTGATCAGATGGGAGATCGGGCAGGGCCTCCAGTGTCATCGCTGCCTTTACTTCTTTGTAGATCACAAAGTCTATGACGTCATCTGCTCTGTAGTTGTCGCTGTGGTGCGTGGGTTCTCGTGGACCGACGACGTCGTAGTTGTGGTCTATGGCGGTCTTCATTATTGCTTCTCCCACCCCGTTTGTGTGGGAGGAGTGCCAGACGATGTGCTTCGCATTGAAGTCCCCCGCCAGGATGGTCGGCATGGGGGACCTCATGATGTGACGCAGGTCGGCGTCAATATTCCCGGTCAGCGCGCCGGGTGGTCGGTAGATGGTGTAAAGCCGTAGATCTTCGTTCCCCACACGCAGGTCGATGCCCAATGCGGTGAAGGAGGCTAGTGGCTCGAATTCGACTGGCTGGTGGATTAGTCTCCTCTTGATCAGGATCGCTAGCCCCCTGTACGCGCGTCCTTGCGGCGACACTTCATCACGGCGATATGTTATGAAGCCGCTGATCTTGAGGGGGTCCTTGGCCAGTAGGTGTGTCTCGCTGAGAAGCAAGATGTCCACGTCCTGTTCGCGCGTGAAGTTGCGTAAGAGCCCTATCTTGCCTTTCAGCGATTGTGTGTTCCAGAACACAACTCTTAGTCCCCTATCGAAGAGTTGGCCGGGGGTTGGTGGCGGCTCTCATAACTTCTGCCATTGTTTCAGAGTCCTGCTCGGAGGCCAGCTTTAACAGCTGGGTGATGAGGCTCAGCATGGCGGAGGCGTTTGCGGTTGTTGGTGCTGGTGCGGGTGTGGCAACGGCGGCCTTGGAGGGGCCCAGGGGTTGACGGTTGCTCTTTTCCGTTTTTGTTTTTTTGGGCTTCTTTTTCTTTTTATTATTTTTTTGATTGCTGTTATTCTCGGCTGGCCCTTTAGCCGTGTTTTGACCCCTGGGGCCCCTTTGTTGGGGGCCGTTTGCCGGCGCCATCAGAGATGCTGCTGCCGACTCCGTCACTGTGGCGACAGGGATCGTTGCGCGGGTTTGCGGGCCTGGTCGGGCGCTCTTCGTAAGGGGATATGTGCCTCCCTTTTTGTTTCTGACTTCTTTTTTGAAGACTGGGCAGCCGGTGTAGCTTGCGGGGTGGGGGCCCTTGCAGTTCGCACACGTTGCAGTCTCGTTCTTTGGTCTGGGGCAGGCTCTTGCTCGGTGCTCGTCCCCGCATCGTACACATTTTGGCGGGCGATGACAACCGAGGGAGGAGTGACGGAAGCCCTGGCAGTTATGACATTGCGCAGGGCCTCGCTTGCTCCTCCAGGCGACGATCTTCACAGATGGCATATTCAGGAGCTCCGTAATTCCGTAAATGCCTTGTCCTTCCGCTGGGGTGGCCTTCAGCAGGGCGTAAAAGGTACAGCCCGGGCGCCCCCTGCGCGCTTCGATGGCTGTCACGTTCTCTGCTGGGAACCCCTTTTCGTCTAGGGCTTTCTTGATGATGTCTGTGGGGGTGCCCAGGGGTAGGCCCAGTATGGCCACTTTCAGGGGTCTCCCCTCCTTCAGGCTGTAGACGTGGAAAGGTGCTGCAGATTTCCCATCTTTTTCTTGTAATTCTAGTAGGTAAGCCTGGATCGTCCGGAATTCCGTGTCTGATTTGGGGCTAAAAGTGACCCCCTCCCCTGCCGTCTTGGCATTAGGGGGGTGCCCGAGCTTCTCCGTGAGCTTTGCGAAGTGTGAAGTCCAGTCAGGGAAACGGTCCAGGACGATTGGTGGATATTTGGGTGCCTTCGGAAGTTGTTGCTTTGGCTGCTGTGTGGTTGCTTCCGGGTTTTCTTTTGAGGCTGATTGCTGAGGCGCAGAGTTCTTCTTTACAGCGGCGGAGAAAGAAAACACCTGCTTGCTCGTGTTTGGTGTGGGTGGCTGGTAGCGGATTTCCGCCGTAGGGTTTCCCGCGTTTAATATGAAACGCTTCGTAGCTGTCGGTTTTCCCGCTTCTGTCCCGTCCTTAGACTTGCGTGGGTCGGTGGGCGGGGGTGCGGCGGGGGTGGGGGCCGTCACTAGTGCGGCCGTGGTCGTCTCATTACCATCCGATTTTGAGCGGCGGTAAATTCTTGGGTCCTGCGGCGGTGATATCTTCCTGCAGGTCCTTTTCCCCTCCTTCGGGGTGGGCGGGGTGATCTCGTCTCGTTTCCTTTTGATTGCCGCGGCCGGTAGGAAGGCCGGGTTTTCCATCAGAAATTTGATGAAGGGTTCATCTTCCCGTAGTAGGGTGGTGGTTTCGTCCCCCAGGAACCAGGCGGTGATGCGTAAGTATGCTGCGATCCAATCTTCCAGGCCCTTTGACAGTGTTCCCGACCCGATCAGGCGGGTCGCCTCGATGCGATCACGATCGAGACATTCCCGTGGCGAGAGGGGAGGCGCGTCGCGGGGCGGGGGCGATGTGCTGCGTCCGGGGGTTGTCCATCCGCTTCCTTGTGGTTGGAGTGGGTTTCTTTGCCCGATGGGGCGGCTTTTTCCGACGGGGGTCGTTTCGTATGCTTCTTTATAGACGTTTTCATCCACAACGTCTTCTTCGTCCGGATTGGACAATGTATTTTTTCGGGTGGGTAGATCGTAATCAGCGCGATCATGACTACCCACACCGAAAAACTCTCTCAGTGGAGGGGGAACAAGCGACGTAGGTATATCGTCATCTCGCGAATCTGATCCACCCTCCCTCCTAAGAGGGGGGTCGTCGCTTGTAGACGGTTTTCGGCCCGAGGGCCTAGTTCCGTCCTCCCTATCTCTATGTTGTTGATGTTGGCTCATTTCTTGATGCTTGGAGAACGCACGACGCATTCACTGCCGGTTTGGTGGCCAGTCCCCGCATTCCCTGGCCCGGGGCATCCGTGTGAGCGGGACCGGGTGGTTGTGCGGCGAGGGCCTCCGACAGTGAGTGGTCAGAATTCTGGAGTTCTCCTCCGGCGGCTGCCGGGGTGCAATCCTGCTCGCTGCTTCTAACGAAGTAGTAGGTCGGGATCTGCAGAGTTGTAGGTGCGTCCGTGTGCTGTGTTGCTTGCTCCAAGTGCAACTCCCATCAAAGAGGAGTAGAATCGATTCATTATATACGTCCAGAGTTGATGAAGGCAGTTATCAGATCCACTAAATACTCGTCGTTTGCTTCATGTGACGCCATTTTTGTGACTGCTGCGCGAACGGGCAGCGCCGCCATACTGCTACAGGAGCGGCTCGGCGGCGCCGCCGAAGTCGCGCGCATGCCACGCCCCCCGGCAGCGCCGCTCAGCTGCCTGCTCGGACGGTGTGTCATACAAATCCCTATAAAGCAGTGCGGCGACTGCCGGGCAGCGACTGCCGGGCAGCGACTGCCGGGTCGCGGCAGCCTCTTGTCGACGCATACCTTTAGGGCGCGGACCCATGTCCACGGCATGGCGCCGTACGCCGTGAAACGGCCACGCTCGTCATACAGTTTGTATGGCGCGCGCCGCGCCACGTCTCCGCGTACGGCGTTTTACAGTGTGGTACAGCATGACCGAGAAGGTTTTTTTTATTTCTTTTGTGGTACATATTCTCAAAAAAAATAGTACATTGTGCACCGAGGGTAGTAAGAAGGGGATTACTAACGAGAGTCTATTAGAAGCCCGACGCCGTAGGCGGAGGGCTTTTAATGACTCGAGTTTGTAATCTTCTTACTGCCCGTGATACACACAATGTTTTTCATCACATTTGCGAGGAAAAAAAAAATAAAACATAAAAATGAAATAAACTAAACGCACCCGCTAAGAGACAACTTCAACTGTCAACTTTTTCAATATAGTCTTCCACAGATAATGCTAAGAACTGCGTTTAGTTTTTAAACTTGACAGGCAATGTCGCCAGATTGTACCGATTTTCAAAATAAAATTTTAAACTAAATTAATTTAATTGCATTAAAATAATCGCAAAAACTACGGAAATAATAGTAAAATATACCATATAAGTTTTATTTTACACTAAAATTGGTTTTGTAGCCAAGTTTTGAAGATGTGAAATAGCCTTGGCTGATTCGAAACCTCCTTAGTCTGAAATGACGTACGACTTTTAAAACTAAACTCATAACTCCCGAGGGAGTTATAGATTTTCATACAGTTTTTCCTCCCGTGGGAGTTATAGATATTTGTAACCCACGGGGGGTAAATCGGCTCGAGTTGGTCTATAAGCGCGCGTGTTATAACACCCTTTACGAGCAAGTGTGATGAAAATACTTTTATGTAGGTACATACTATTAATTTAAAAAAATACTCATACGGTTTTGGCATTGCGTCATAGAGGTAGTCAGGTAGTGATTGTGTTATGTTAGCATTTGCAACTTTCACTACGTTCGTTCCAAAATAACTTACTTTGTTTAATATTATATTCGTCTTTTTACACCGAAAGTGCGATACGGACTGGAAGGTGTTTGGGTATACCATTTCGGAACGAACGAGAGAGACGTCAGATTGACAGATGCGTACGCGCGATCGTGGATGGTAAAAATGGAATTGTATGGATTTAATTAAGAAAAACGGAGAATATTGTGAAATATGGAAGCTGGATTATAATTGGTATCTCTCATAGCATTGTTTTATTTTAAATGTTAATATCAGAAGTGCTGGATATGAGTTGCGCTCACTTTGGTATGTATATATCGCGTTTTACTATTATTTTCATGTTCAAATTACTTATATTCTAAGAATTTGAATGAATTTTATATTCTCCACTTAATGAATTAATGAAAACACCATAACGGATGTTGTAATACTATTAATTTAATGCAATTGAAGTATAATTGTAGTAGTGTTTCGATACAAGCGGGTGTTTATTTACGAACATCGTAATTATGTTTTGTTAAGGTTGCATAAGGCCTACACTCTAAAAAAAAAAAAAAAAAAAATAAATTGGTTGCTCCTAACAAGATTGTGATAGTTATAATCAAGCATCTTGATTCCATACGAGCCTAACAAGACGTTAGATGCATCAACTAAGATGATATTGATTGTTTATCATAGTTCAATTAACCATGTTCTGATTTGATTCAACAAACATTGGTGTATAAGGTAACTAATTAAACATGATCGAATCATACAAAGAAGAAAATAATGATAGAAACAAGGAATATGTTTGTTAAAATTATCAAGATTCTAGATTGTTGTTTTAATCACCAATGAACTTGCTGTTTTAATTAATCGGCTTTCGTTGATATGTTTAATATCTTGTTTGTGTTATTCAAGTTAACGCCAACAAAGAGAAAATCTCTCTTGGTGGGCTCTGATTTTTTAGAGTGTAGTACCTTATGAACCCCTAAAGATATATTTGTTTTGTGTCCAAACTTATATTCGGGACGTAAGATGTAAAATATGTGTATATTTTTAGTTTAGACCATGCTTTTGTCAAAGAAGGTCAATGAAATTTATTTATTGTTTTGCACACTGAATATTAGAATTTAAAAGGCTAAGTAAAGGTGTTTTCATCTGATATTTACTTCTGACCATTAAATGTATTACCACCAAATATATTATTACTAGCCTGGTTCATACTTATAATTATACTTTTCTTTTATGTTGACACTGAAATATGCCACTAAATTGTGGTGCTCAGTAAACTTACAGATGGTGCAACTGAAATATGCCACTGAATTGTGGTGATCAGTAATTATTAAACTGAAATATGCCACTGAATTGTGGTGATCAGTAATTAAAATTATTAAAAAGAAATATGCCACTGAATTGTGGTGATCACTAATTATCAAAAAGAAATATGCCACTGAATTGTGGTGATCAGTAATTAAAATTATTAAAAAGAAATATGCCACTGAATTGTGGTGATCACTAATTATCAAAAAGAAATATGCCACTGAATTGTGGTGATCGGTAATTATTAAACTGAAATATGTTGTGCAATGCGGTCATCAGTAAGTGAACAAACTATTAAACTAAAATATGCTGTGTACTACAGTGATTGGTAAGTAAACAAATGATCAAAACTAAAATATGCTACGTACTGTGGTGACAAGTCTTTTCTTCTTCATTACTGAGGTTCACAACCACATATTTTTAGTCTCCAAAGCGTGCAGTTATAGGCCAATGAACAGCGTTCTGGCTGCTGCCACCAATTAACTCCTTAATGTAGTCAGACCATCTTGCTCTTCCCTGATGCCTCCCATTTGTTTGGCTTATAATTATTTGTTTCTTCAGATTGTGCTTTGGAGATCGCATAATGTGTTCGAGGAGACTGACCGTTGAATGACTGTCTGTCATGGAGAGCCGCGTAATGATGTTGAGCTCTCTTAATATGGATGGAGGTGACCAGTAAGTGAAAAATTATTCAACAGGAATATACCATGTACTGAGATGATCAGTAAATGTAAGTTTATTCGTACTCATTAACCATGGTAATTCGTTTCATAGGAATGAGCATCAAACATCTATAATATAAATACTAGAAATATCTATTACATTTATAAAGATTTTGTTTACTGATTTTCTAATAGCCTACATGTAAACAGAGGATGTTAAGTATAACAATATGTTTCCATATTGAAATACCAGTATTAAAAAAAAAAAATAAAAAAAAAAAAAAAAAACAATGAATAATTATGATCCATTTATCTATTTTGAAAAGTAAAGTAAGTAGTAAATACTAGTGAGCACTTACTTTGCAGAGTAATATTGAGACCTCTAGACACGTTCAATTACAGACCATTTCTTCAATCACACATACAAAATATGGTTTGTACGCATCCGACTTTATTATTGTATCATCAAACACTGCATAGTGTGAAGAGATAATGACTAAATGACTCAAGTCGTAAGTTTATCTAAAGACGGATATTAAAATTAAAAGTAGTGAACTGCATAATGTTATTGGATTACATCTTCTAATTAAAACAAAATTAATGACACAGACAGATTCTAATTAAAATATATATATATATATATATATATATATTATATTATATTCCTGCGGTTTATACTCATAAATATAAAATTGTATGTCTAGTACACGGGCACTGCTGGTTCGTGCTAACAATTACAAATTGATGTAAGTAATGAACTTACACTGGATGTTGGCTAGTGTTAGTGTCAGCTAGTATAACACAATTACACCACAACTACTAAGTTAAAATTTTAGCGAAGAACAGTTGGAGAGCTTTTAGGCTGATTCTGGTTTACATATAATATAAATAATAATTTATGCTTTCATTCTACTTTTTCAAGACTCAATTTACACTAAGATTTACATTTCCTTAAAGGGATAAGTTCGCCTTTGTACATAGGTATAACTTTATTTTGTAACCCTGTACCTTGTCTTATTTTATGCAATAAAGAGTTTACATACATGCATACATATGATACATACATTTCATTAACACCTAATTGGCAATGATTCTATACTGGCCTAGTTGAATATGAACCATATGAATAGTCCCCAATACCTAAAAATAAAGTTAACACAGCAATCGAGATGTACAAAGGAAAACTAATCACTAGAAACCCTTCTCTACCAGCTAACTTTTGAGTGAATGATAGAGGATCGTACCTAAATATCAATGTCATCAGGTGTACACAATTATCGATTGTATCAGGGGTCAATTCTAAGTGTAAATGCAAAAGGTTTGTTTCGGTTCCACGTTAGAGAAAGGTTTCCTTGACCGAAAAAAAAAAACAATTTAATAAATGTAGATGATAATATGATACGAGATATCAGTTGCAGATCAAAGAAGATCTAAACCAGTAATAGACTCTATTATTTTCTTTGCAAGAAAAATACACGTAATCGAAATTTCATAACAAGGACTCATTTAGTTTCTTCAGCAGTCCAGTTTTTTTTGGTTATTTGTTTATTCAAGTACTATCACATCGTATATATTACATCTTTGACTTAGAATTACATGCGTATTGACGTCTGATACACACGACAATAGGCTAGATGACTAAATAGAATTACATATTTTTTAACCCAGTCATCATTCCTATTACGGTGTACATAACATTTACAGTCTTAATTTAATGCAGTGAGATCAAAAAGGATAAGATAAAAATAAATAATAATTACAAAATAATAACTTAGATACAAATTAACTAAAAAGGAACTATGACAACAGTTTTATTGTAAAACGACCATCGTGGTCCGTTTGTACTTGAGTTTATTAAAACATTTATTGTATTACGCATTCAGTAAATAATACAAGTTTACTGTTTACTTAATGTACAGGTAGGTCGACGGCCCAGATCCGGACCGCGGTCCGCCATTTGGTTATTCCTGCTTTAGTGTAGAATTTTTGGCCGAAGTTGGGGACAAGTCTGGTTACTGTAGAGACGGACTAATGGAACTCAAATGAAATTAAGAAAGTTCCAAAATGAACAAGCCAGCAGGATTAAAATAGAACCTAGCAAAACCAAATTCAAGGGCATCATTATAATTATCATTCAAGACATCCACTGCGGACATAGGCCTCTTCCTTGGAAACGTTTTGTTGATGGGGTGGATCAGATAATTTATTAGATTATTTAAAATCACATATTATAAAGAATTAAAGAGAATAAATAAAATAAGTTAAAATATCAATTTCTTATCGTAAACGATTTAACTACATATGGCAGATGTTACCAAATTGTACCTATATACCAGACTCTCATGAACCCTGTGAGGGTATAGCAAAATCTTAAATGTGATGTGTGAAGGTCCCAAATAGTTGTGCCATACGACATGATAGAGCGATATACCGGTTTTGCTACGTTTGACGGGTGCTGGCTATCGAAGACGAGATGCGTTACATAGCGTCCGCTGTTGCCCGACCCCTGGGTTGTCACGTGGCAAAGGTCAGACAAGGAGCTCATAATATATAATTAAAAGTAAAGTACTTGAGATCTTTTTTCTAGTGTTAAGGGTTTTAAAAAAATAATAATATGGGAGTTTTCCTGTGGCGTTTCTCTCCCTCCTGGGAGAGAGAAAAAGGCCTCCTGGCCTTACTCTGTAGTGCTCCTTGATTATTTAAAAAGAAAAAAAATAATTTCTCCATGCTCCTTTGGTATGCTCAACGAAATTCAGTCCGGGGCCAAACCTAGTCCAATTAAATTATTTTATTTCAAAAAAATAAATAAATAAATAAATAAACAAAATGTGAATAAAACTGGAAATGATCTAAACAATCAAACAGATCAACAGAGTCAAATTGTAAACTACATAGTTAAGTACTACTTTAGATAGACATTGTTGAAATAGTTTTCCAAGTGACTGGTACTTATCAGTGTTAATAAGCCATTTCTAAGGATAGCATCATAACTGATCAAAGACGGATTCATGAAATCGGATGTTGTGCTTGTAAATCAGAAATGCCCAATAGGGTTTAGGGCGAGTATTAAAGTAATATTATAAATAATAACGCAGTAAGTGCTCATGAGTTTACCGTCATGTGGAATGTCAATTCGACGATCATTGTTCTGATAGTCGTTTCGGCGAACGGGCTAATAGCGAAGAGTCTCAATCGGCGGATCAAGGGTCAGATACAAATACGGTAGGTACTGTACTTCTGGAAATGGCGCGCATAGCCAGGAGATTCCTCATTCTGAAGCCCTAACCATCGGTGGCTTGGGCCCGCCCTACCACCGTGGCTACCCTAGGTTGGGTTTATTTTTATGTGTTTATATTTTGTATTTGCATTTTATACGTACTTTACCTTATATACATTCGAATATCGTTCGGCATACAAAATACTTGTAAAAAAAACTTACAGTAGGAATTTGCGATTTCTGGCCTATAATCTCAAGAAGAAATTAGCTAGTTTAATAAATATCGACAGTTAATGATTTATTGTATCTATTGAATACGAAATGTCAATAGGTTTATGAATACATGTTATGTATACCTACTATGTATAACAAGATATACCTAATGTGTAACAAAATCTCTTGTTGACTCCGCCCAGGATTCAAAATAAATTATGTCACTGACTGAATTCTTGGTATGGTAACGAAAAAATAATATATACATAATATGAAACGAATGTAAACTTTATTGCAACGTGTTAATGTTCACGAGTAAAGTAGTTTGTATGCAAAGTAAAATAAATAATAGAGTACAAAAGACAACCCTACTAGGGAAAAGCATATTTGGGATTGCGCCTGGAACATACAATAAGTTTCCAAGTGCCATCCTTGAATTGTATGACATGCGCTCTACAAAGGGGCGCCGTTTAAAGTTTTAGCTAACGAGGTGTATTATCCATAGGTATCGGAATATTATACTAATAATTAAACAAAATCTAGCAATAAGCAGTAATGTATCCGACCTTATTTAATTTATGTTAAGCTCACAAATCTGCTTTCTGTGAATGCTAGTGATAGCTGTAGCTGTTTGTATGCCTTAAGCATAGTGGTTCAAATAACTGATAATTAGACCAATATACATAAGTACATATGTTTTACAAATGGAGTCTACCTATTCTATTCTATTTATAACATAATTGTAACGGTAGTTACCTATTATTTAGTTCTAATCTTAGCTGAAAGTTATTGATTAGATCTGTTTATTGAGGTAAGAGCTGTCCAGAAATTAAATGACATGTCGGGTCTTAGGAATTGTTATTTGTTATCATCATTACGGTTTCTGCATAACGTTGCTGAAGGAAATTAAGTTATACGTTAACTCTTGATGACCACTGAAGTAAAAATGTTCTTTAGCTTCATAGAACACGCAAGTAGGAGACATTCAATTTTTTAACAAATTTTTCAGCAGGGTATCCAAAATAATTAAGATTATGCACATCTCAAAGACTCTACAATGAGTCACCTCTTGTTTCAAGATAATTGGGTTGATTTGGTTTGAAACACCTCATTTGGTTTACGACTTTAATAAATGAACATAAAATTGAAATTAATATATGGACACTTATTCTGAATTGTACGGTTAAGCGAAACTTATGCTATGTTTAAATGGCGTCTAACTTGTCACATGGTTGGATTGACACTAATCGACAGTTTTGTGACGACCTTTGAACTGCCAGTTATCAGGATATTTTGAAGTAGAATAAAAAAAATTGGCGTGATGAAATATTTTTGCTAAAACTGTTTGTTGGGTGTAAAGAAAATAAATATAATAATTATTACATATATTCAAAATTGATTTACTGGTGATTTAACACCGCTAAAATGTAAGTTCTATTTGTACTATATTTACATATTAATGAATATATACACAATATGTACATAATTGGTATAAGTACTTGTAAACTAGTTTAAGAGATTTGTTTCTATACTGTGTACCATCACAGGGTGTGTCATGAACCCTTCACTTGTAAAGATAATGCAATAAATTATGATTGTGATAGTTTCACACGTTTATATAAGTACATTCCTTTATGTATATACTAAACAAAATAAAAATTGTTGAATAGAATGTTAATCTATATATAGTTAGCCAATAGTTTACTAAGTACAATAGAATATTTAGAATATAATAAAATGCATGTATGCAGAAAAGTCGTGTGATAAATTAATCAAACTTTTAACATATTTGTGAAGTTATTACTAATTTGCCTGTATGGACTAGGTATAATTTATGATGAATATGTTCAAGAGATAGGAAGTGCACTGTAATTACATACTTCAAATACATACCTACAAATTATTTGGAGGCACTAATGTAATAGTATGCTTGCTTAGTAGTGTTGTAGGTGGGTATTCAATGTTAATAATTAATTATAGTTCTGATTAATCTAACCTCACGTGAATATTACTTAATCCTTAAGCAGTATGTGATGAGAAATAAAACAGCAGTCAACACTCAATCAATTGGGTACCTACTTGACTGTAACTGAAATTTGTAAAAATTATATAAGATCCTGTTAAAATAAGCATAATAAGGAAATCTGTTCAAGTTTTGAGTTTGATATCTAACGTGTATTTTTTTTTATGAGCCTCCAAAGTTGAGTGGGAGAGTCTAAAAATGCGATTTTAACATTGTAGTATCTCGGTGAGTTTTTTTATGATATTGAAGTGGGTTTTTCACTAATATTTGTATTATTGAGAGGTGTTTCTGTAACGTATCATAGAAAAAGTTGTCAAGTAGCCAATTAGATCAGTTACATGAAGGATTTGCAGTGTGGTCACAAATGTCGGTTACGATATTGATTGTATTTATTGAATAATTACATACTTAATGGGTAACTAATAATTGTATTGTTATATTATTGCAACATAATATAGATACCTAGAGTATAGAGACATACATACATGCGAATGGCCGAACCGGAATAGGGTCATTCCGTCTATCAGGACGGCCGTCTGTTAGCATTTGCAACTTTCACTACGTTCGTTCCAAAATAACTTACTTTGTTTAATATTATATTCGTCTTTTTACACCGAAAGTGCGATACGGACTGGAAGGTGTTTGGGTATACCATTTCGGAACGAACGAGAGAGACGTCAGATTGACAGATGCGTACGCGCGATCGTGGATGGTAAAAATGGAATTGTATGGATTTAATTAAGAAAAACGGAGAATATTGTGAAATATGGAAGCTGGATTATAATTGGTATCTCTCATAGCATTGTTTTATTTTAAATGTTAATAGTTAGGTAGATATTTCCTGGCACGAATACACTAACGACAAGACTTACCTCACTGAAAACTAAATCCATAATAGACTTTGGATATAAAGAAACACAACCGCCTTGTTCCTTGATAATATTGATCTCCTCTTTTATCAAGCTTTTAACTGCTTTCAGGACAACATCAACCTAGAAAATATTATGTCGGCATTACTTTTGGGATAGAGATATATAGTCTATAGACAGAATTGTGCAAATGTGTTTAATTGTACGGTATACGGAATTAGCATCGGGCAAATTTTATACTTAGATATCCTAATTTCCATGGTACTTTACCTGTCTTGGATGTTTGCCAAGTATAGCTTCAGGTATCGCATTTATCAACACTTGTGTGTCATTCACCATGCACCACTGAAGGCCGAGTTTCTGAAACTTATCCTTGTAATTGTGCAAGTATAGGGTTTCATCTCTGGTCAGCTTCAGTGAAACACCATCCAGCGATACGCTTTTCCACTCAGCATCGGATATATACTCTGTAGATACAAAATTCATGTTGTAATTTTTCGTACAAAGTCTATTTATGTACCTAACCTTAGTTACGTATTTTAAACATAGGATCAAATTCAAAACGACATTAAGTTGTTAATATAAAGAAGTAACAATAATAAATATAAACCCTCGCCAATTTTTTTTGGACCCTGTTAAACAAGAGGACACGTCTGGACGAGCATTAAGCGACGATTCGTGCGAAAGTTTAATTCGTTCGTGACCATTTAAAACGAATTAATTGATTTAAATATTTTTATTAGAAGAGAAAAATTGAAAAAAATATATGTCTCGGGCAAGATTCGAACCTGGATCTCCTCGGCTGTCCGGGCCAAACACAGGCGCCTTACCAACTAGGTTACCGAAACTCTGTCCAAGTCATCCAATCTTTCAACCAGTACGTCCCTTCTTAATTGATTTAAATTTCAATGTGGTAACCTACCTTTCAATACATAGACCGTGTTATTGATTCCATTATTTATCACTTTGTCCGGGTATTCTGAACAATCAGATGTTGTTCTTGGCCTACGAGGCCATTTAAATTTTAGGTACAGGTACTTAAGTATTCAGTCTAGGTACCTACACGAATTGAAAGATTTGCTAACCTGACATATTTTGCTCCAATCTTATTCTTTCATGCACTGCATGCTGGTCGAATAGGACCAAACAATTAGGCGCGTCACTGGATGTGCCTTTTAATATTGTAGCAATAAATTTGCTATCAACTTGACCTAGAACCTAATTGAGGAAAAACCAAAATAAGTAGGTATATTAATAAATTGTAAGTAATTCATTCACAGTATCAATGGGGCATGTTATTAGAAATTTTAGGATTCTGAAAGTCATCAATCACATCATCGTCTAGTGTTAGTGCCATACAGTGGCGTGGCGTCCAAAGAACTCGATTCCTACCGGTTTTTCCTAATATCAGGTACTTAACCACCTTATTCTGCAGCTCTTAAGGAAAATGTATCCCAAATCTGCACCGGCTTGCCCAAGGTTATCTTTTACGCCACGCCACTGGTGCCTTAATTGTCACACTTGCGATTTGCAGGCGAGTTAGAAGCGAAGTTCCATATAAATGTCACTCGCGTGGTTTTGTATGGAAACTCGCCCGTAGTTCGCCCCTTACCTGACTGTGTTTTAAAGATTCTCCGTTAAATGTAAAGCAAGTATTATCTTTATTCAAGTTGTTATCTGTTTTCTGAACATCTCTTGAAGCAGTATCTTTTACATTCTGAATCTTGGGCTCGAAAATTTCTGAATACATTTGAACATTTTGTACGAAATTATCGTACACAGTCTGAAAACATATATAGATACAGGAAATCAAAGTACACAGAAAAACTAAATGGCACTCGCCTGTGTACAGACCGAGAATCGAACCCGGTACCTCTGGATAAAAACCAATGAAGAGACAAAAAACGTTTCTTTCACATATACAGTCTGAAAAGTTCAAACATTAAGAAATGTAAAATATGGTAAAAGTGAGTCGGTAAGAATCCGATAATACATACTTCTCCAAAATAATCTTCATCAAATTCATAGTTACAAATATTCTTCAAATGGCAGTTTTCAAATATTGGTGACATACCTAGAACATTTAGATATCGGTTAGGTACTTTGTTATTCATAAATTACTAATTTGAATACTTTACCTTTGGGAACATATCTGCGTCTGTTTTTCAAATTAAAGTTATGTGTTCCAAAATCATTAGCGTCAGGGTTGGAACCGTTGAACATTTTTTGTAATTGATGATTTATGTTATCATCCTCTTCTCCATTTCTGTGGCTGTTATTTGATACTGTTCCAATTGTATTCCTTTGAATAACATCGTTCGGTGTTCCTCTTTCAAACACATTATTAATCGAATCAAAAATAATAGTGTATTCTCCACTATCTTGTTTATCATGGCATCCAATAACAGTCTCACAAATTTCAAGTGGTTCGATTTCATTTGTTTCAATTTTTGAATGTTGTGAATTAGAAATGAATACCACATTATTATCAAATCCGCCATCTAAGGTTCTTTCGGTTTCGTCCTGTGTTTTTTGAATACAGTGAGATTGTTCTCTGTATAGCTTTGACGGTGCTTCAAAATTTGCCCCATGATTATACGGTGTTTCAAGAATACATATTGCATTTGGATTGTTATTAGAACTGGCATTCTTGGGGTTAACTGCGTCCGCAACTGTATAAGTGTTACCAATATAAAGTTTGTCACTAGATGATATAACATCACATGAATTTAATGCTGGTTCCCCTGTTTCACTGACTCGCGTATCGGTTGCAGTAAAATGTAAAGAATATGATGATTTTACCACATCTGTTAATACTTCGTTTTTCCTTTTATCATGGTATTCCTTTCTAGCAACTTTTTGCTTACTTATCAAGTTGCCGGCAGTGATATTTCTTTGTTTCCGACTTGAAACAAAATTATCACGTGAAATTTTGCTTATTAATTGGCCTTTTTTATATTTTTTATCTAAGTCGTATTTTGGTTGAGTGTATTCTGCTTCTTTTAAGTAGCAGTGACTTTCAAATGTAGGCCCTAGTATTTTCGAATCGGATAGCTCTGTGCTATCTATCAAGGTGCGCGGGTCTGACTGATGCTGAACTATTGCAGGATGTATTGCATTTCTTGGGAGTATATTTTCATGAACTATATTAATAACAGGGTGGATAAGATCATTGGATGTTTTAATGTCGTTCGAGATGTTATTATCTCCATTAGCAATCTTAATCTTCTTAATTACATTAACTTTATTGCGTTTCGAACTTTTGTTGTCTCTGATAATCTTGCTGTAATGCACGGTTTCGTTGGTGCAGACATTGCATTTTCTTTTTTTATAAATTCCAAGTAGATGATCAACTTTATTTGCCAAAATATTACATCTTTTCTGCACGGTTTCTTTTTCAAATTTCAATAATATTGTATTTTTATTGGTCTTTTCACATATATTTTTAGGATTATATTTTATTACACGTTGATGTTTCTCATTTTTAAGTAGTGTTTGTTGTTGGTTAACCTTTGCTAATATGTTATTTATTTGCTTACTCTCTGGGACTCGAAATGATCTGTTATTTTTAGATGGGTTTTGGTTTTGAATTTTTGCCGAACCTGCAGAGCCTTGTGTTTCTCTTTGAACTTTATTCTTTTTATCTTTCATTAGCTTTAATTTATTCTTTAAAGTCGGAACAGCCTTTTTTTTAACTTTCCGGCTGATATGATTTCCTAAAAAATATAAAATATTTTTAATACGCAGAACAACGGTCTAAGTATACATTTAGTAACGTATCTTTAAATAAATCAAGATTACCTTTAACGCCATTATGTAGATTAGAACCACTCATTTTTTTTTGCTCGGTACCCATTATTTTATGTATAATTTGCTTGACTTTATTTCTAGTTCCTGTTTCACTGACCTTCCTATTTTCAGTTGTTTTAATAGGCTGTTTCTTCGCAGTTGTCGCCTCGGCTAAATGAATATCTCCCATGTGGAATTTCGCCAATTTTTCTAATAAATTGTTAATTTGAGGCAAATTTTTAAATTCCACTATTGATTGCTTAGGATTGGGTATTATGTCATAATCATGTTGCGGACAAGTAATGAAAATGAAATAATCAGGTATTTTTTTATTGGTCGTAAGTTTTTCATCTTCAGGGTAGTCACTCTGTAAGTTTGAAATTAAAGACGACCCATCCTGCCTTGTCTTAATTACTAGATACCTACTTACAGTATACAGCACATTTATGTTTACACTTTTCAATTAAAATAAGGCCGAAAAGTGTAACTTATCTATTTTGTGCCAACTACGTAGAAAATTTGTGCGTCCTTTTAAACTTGGATTGCATATTTGAAGTTTTTTTTTCATAGAATATTACTTTTTGGGTTTTTCTTGCTAAGAATAGTTTGTACTTTCGAACCTAATACACGAAAATTTGTGTCCAAAATTTTTGTATGAAAAATTATGATTCCAGTGCGTCACGCACGTCCATAGAAATACCTACAAAAAAATCTTTCACACAAAAACGTGACATTCTGCTATGGCAATTTTGGACACAAATTTCGAAGTTTTAGGTTCGAAAGTATAAACGATTCTGAGTAAGAAATATCCAAAAAAAGTCAATATTCTAAGAAAAACAATCATGTAAACTTTTTTTAACAACACTTAGGCACTTAACTACATTTTAGTTATTTGCGACATCAGTGTGAGATTCGCCTAAGTCCACTATTTTTTAAGAAAATAAACAAATTCATAAACGCATTAAAAACATATCTACTTAATAGAAAAGGTTTATAGTTTACTACACCATCGACGACTATTTAAATGAATAATAAAAATAATTTCGTGTGTGGTGTCTGTCCCTCTTCGTCTGTCTTTCCTACGTAGGTAGTCATTAATTATTAAATATCATATTAATTAATAATTATTAATACCTGCAAACCGAGTTGCAATTGAAAATTGTACCTTCCAAATCATCGAGAAGTGCACGTCAAAACTAATCAAACGAGCCCAAAAACAAAGACTACAATATTATACTCCCAAAAACAGAACATTTATCTTATGTAATTGAAGTGATTCTATGGCTACCATCCGGCTAAATCATCGAATCAACTTCATAATCATAATAATATTGCATTCTCATCTGATTTACATATTGTTGTAAAATTTCAGCTCAATAGGAAATCGGTAAGTGGATCAAATTCAACTTGCAAGATTGGATTACAGAACACAGACAGATAGACAGACACCGGGACAAGTAAAACTAGATAAAAGCTTGTATCAGCTTTAAATGTTAAAACATTACCTTTGTAGTAAAGTAATACATCAACTTAAACGGATTAAATTGCGTATGTTACTCCTTTTAAGTCCCGACATTTCGTAACCCTTTTCATCCCGTGCGTATTGCCCGTATTACCTATATGTCATCAAGGGACTGGCAAGACCTTAACAATGAACGGTGTTTGTTTTTCTAAAAATAGCATAGGTACCTAGAGTCTTTAGTTTCAATTATGTTCTTTTTTGCATTAAGCGAAGCTGATAAGTTTTCTTGGCGTCTTCTTTCTTATCGTGACGTGAGTCTAACAAAAACCGATTTAAAAGACTGTTAAAAAAACCCTATTTAAGCACATTAAGTTAATATACTAATTAGTTTATACAGGGTGGGGGGGACTATACCGACATACTTTAGCCATGAATTCCTGGGGCCCGTTTCACGAAGCTACAAGTTACAAATTACAAGCGGAAGTCTCTTTTCAATACCTTTTGATAGAAAGAGACTTCCGCTTGTAATTTGTAACTTGTAACTTCGTGAAACGGGCCCCAGGGGCCCGTTTCACGAAGTTCCGTGGTGGTGTGACTAGTAAATAATGTTAAATCAACATGGGTCCAATATTGTCATTTTACATTAATAGTCTTATGGAACAAAATAAATCAGTAAATTCAGCCCCTCGTTATAAACATGTCCTTACTGGAGGAAAAGTTATCAAAAAGAAAAAAAAAAGCTAAAATAGAAACAAAAGGTCAATTTTTTGGCCTCGTAGTCGCTTACCATCAAATACTGCGAAGGTTAATTGCTGTTTAGTTAAAGGATTTAAAAAAATTTGTAAAAATATCTTAGTCACATTTATTAGGGCTTGTTACACACTTGGGAGTTTTCATTTAAAAAATAATGAATATCTCTGAAAGTAAACGTTTTTCGACCATACATCATATAAGTTTTTTTACTCGTAATAGTTGTTAGAATCTATAGTTAAAGTTTGTCGGTATAGTCCCTCCCACCCTGTATACTGTATAGAGACTCATGATCCCACAGACAAACCTTATTAAAGGTTTTGTGGGACACTGTTCATAAATGTATGTTAAACTATGTTATATATATAAATAAATAAAAATATCCAGTAATGCCTTTTGGAAGCGCCGCTAAGTGTGTGAACGTCTTTACACATTCGGCCCATCTGGCAACACTAATTTTCAATTTTCATTTTTTAAAGTGGGTAGGTTTGCACAGTGGTAATTTTGACAGGGAAAATTTGGCATTTTCTTTTCTTAGTCTACCTGCGACAACGAACGCTGAAAAGGGTTATGAAACGTCGGCACTTAAAAACGTCGTAATATACGCGATTTAATCCGTTTAAGATGTTTTATTACAATGAGTGATAATTCTGGAAACCGAAGAAAATATTTACCTTTGTATTTATTTTATTTTTCAAAAATACATCTTTCCCGAGGTTTGCACTCATAATGTTATGCAAATTGGAATTAGCAATAATTCTCCCATTTACATATATCCATTGATATCCTTTGGCTTCATCATTGTTTTTTTGTATAAACCCAGTCACTTTATATTTCTTTTTTTCTACATGTAATTCTTGTAAATTACATGTATCAATACTTAGCACTGATGCTAAGGTCTGAATTATACTTCTGTTTTTATGAGTTTTTAAAATAATTTCATTTTCAGAGTTATCCCGTAAGCTTATAGAAATATTGCAGTGTATCAAAGATATTTGTTCTAGAAAAGTTTTAATGCTTTGAAGCTCTTCTAATACTTTCACAGATTTTTTCTGAATGGTAAGATTATAAAGAAAACCTTTTATTTCGACCTGAAATTCAAAAATACAACAAGATATCTAAAAGCTTTTTTTAAAACATATGTATAATTGTAGGTACTTTCAACTTACAGTTGTTCCTCCAGAAGGTCTTTCTGTTGTAACTGAGCATTTATAGTCTTTTCCATTACAAAACTGTTTCATCCATGTTTCCGCATTTTTCATACATTTCGAAATTATTTTAACACTCTGTGACACTTCAATAAGATTGGCTAGAGATTGACCATAGCGACCATACTTTTGAAAAGAATTAGAGCCAAAAGTTTCAAATTTACTTGTAGTATGTCTTTGCCCCAGCATGTTAAAATCGTCGCTTGCCACACCATGCCCATTATCAACCACTTGTATGTAATGTTCTTGAATGTGAACTCTTATGGCAATAGACGACGAGTTAGCATCAAGTGCGTTATATACCTAAAAAAAGAAATTGCTATATTTTAATACGGTATTTCTGAAAACATATTCAATGATTTGTAAGTGTAGTTGATAATATGGACCAATTCTTCCACTGCTGTTTTAAAAGTTCTAATCCGGGCTGAAGCTTGGAATATCGATTGAACTTCTAAAGGAAGCTTTCTTAAAGCCATTATAAACAATTTAAGAATTTGGTTATTGATTTGTACTGTCACACAATGCAAGTACTAAATTACTAATGCATTGTGTGACAGTACAAGTCAATAACCGTGTTCAACAGTTTTTTTCTCTATTACTAAGTATAAAAACTTCATGTACACCGAGGTAATTAAATGCGGACTGCAAAACTTTTTGCACCTAAAATAGGTGCAACCGCAACTTTTTAGGTTTAATTATGTATGTTTTTATACCTAAATACTAATTGATTAATTACATTTTTCATCTATTTAGGTAATCTTATATTAGGGAGGGAGAAGTGTGTCCCTATAATTTAATTGTTTACTGAAATAACTGGGGTGTTCTTATTTTTATTTAAGTAACTATTCATAAACAAAATTAAATTAACCCGCTTGGCCACACAAACAGATAAAAAATTATCTCTACCATTCACAGACAAGGCGTTAAATAATACAAATTAATAATAAACAGAGTATGGTAAAATATAGTAAAAAGAGGACAAGGTGATCTGTGCTACCATTTGAACAAAATGAAAAGGGCTGGACGTGCACATTCGATTTCTAAATCGGAAAACAATCGAACATTTTTCAAATGCACTTATTGGCCTTCATTATACATTTTATTCGTGTCGAACTAATTTTCATGTTTTCGTCTATGGCAGTATCTAGTAGGTACTTTATAGTGTACGATAAACGATATGTAAGATTTGTGTTTGTGTTTTGACACATATATACATATAATATAGAGATGAGGCTAATTTAAATCGATGTTTAAAATAAGCGATTACGATTGATGATGGCTACAAGCGGGAATCGATTGTATGATCAGAAATCTGTACTAAATTCATGAAATTCAAACTCGACTTGTTACTAACTTATAATGCTTCGAGTATTGTTTTCAATATATTTCATTTTTATCCCTTATAAGATAATGCATTATTAAATTCGACATAAGATTTTTATTTAAAATCGATTTCTTAAAATTACAACAGATTCCAAACAGTGGTATTCGCGCAAAAAATAAGTCGTACCTAGAACGTAAACATAAGCAGATAAAAGGGTAAATTGGGGGTTTGTGATTTTTTACGTTTTACCCGGGCGAAGCCGGGTTAACAGCTAGTTAAAATATATAACATAAAAAAAGAAAGATGAGATACTAAGAAAATTATAAAAAAAAATCAAGGCAGAATGGTTCAACTTGTGTTTGAGAAATGCTAAACCAAATAAAACACCATAAGGGAGGGATCCTTTTTTACCATTTTGGTACGGAACCCTAAAAAGAGGATAACGAACGTATTTTGAAAAAAAAATTGTACTAGCATTTACCCGCGGCTTCGCCCGCGTTGTTCCCTTTACTGTCCCAAGGGAACTCGTTACCGGGATATAAAGTATCCTATATGTTTCAATTTCAATCCAGGACTTGGTCTACTTGCTTAATTTTAGCTCAATTAGTAATAAACATCCAAACCTCCAAATATCTAAACATCCAAACATCTTCACAAACTTTCACATTTATAATATTAAGTGTGATTCTGAAGAAGTATTATGCATTCTCGAAGACGACAAATTTGATGATGATGGTCTTAGCATAAATGAAGTTGAGAAGATGTTGATCGATGATTATTACATAACTAGGGTGGTTATACAAAGAAAGGCCGAGATCGCAGAAGTTTGCGGCCCGAGCTGCAAGCGAGGGACGTAAAAATGCGATCGAAGGCTTTCTTTATTACCTCCCGTGTTGTGTACATCATTTTATGTCTACACTTGGCCAGAAAGCGGCTTTTTCCGTACGCGCAGCGTGCGGAAAAAGTCACTATGGCCATGTGTGGCATAAAATATATTAAAGTAGATTGTTTGAATATGTTAATGTAAACTTTAAATACTCTCAGATAGATAGCATACCTCAATAAAAGCGGATATTTACTTAGTAAAAAAGAGATTTTTAACTATAAGTACCCAAGGCAATCTAGGCATTTCTTTATTTGCTACTTAAAGTACATACCAATAATTAGACGAGTAGATGCCAATATTTAGAATATCTATGCCAATAATTGGATTTTGATAGTCTGTTGGTTTTAAATAAAAATATTTATTGAATACTAACTATCTAATCCCTTAAAAACGGTTATACATATAAAGATTAAAGTATTTACTTGATACTGTTACATATTTTGTCCACTAGCTCTTGTAAATGCAATTTTATGGCAACTTAATTTCAGACTGACCTCTTAAATTGGGCGACCGCTTTAGCTTAGTTGGTAGTGACCCTGCCTACGAAGCACGAGGTCCTGGGTTCGAATCCCGGTAAGGGCATTTATTTGTGTGATGAGCACGAATATTTGTTCCTGAGTCATGGATGTTTTCTATGTATTTATGTATTTGTATCTATTAAATATATCGTCGTCTAGTATCCATAACACAAGCCTTATTGAGCTTACTATGGGACTAGTTCGATTTGTGTAAGATTGTCCCCTAATATTTATTATTTATTTAAAGTGCCAATAATTGGGTGGTTTCTATATGTATCTACACCATACCATCATCGTCATATAGGTATCATGTTAGTTACCTAGATGACAGTAAGTATTATAAACACTCGAGTTTATCTGTTTTCTTATCTATTATAAATAGACTTACAGCATGTAGATAATATGCAGAAAAACGTGTCCGTCAAGATAGCGTACACCGTAAAGATATTCAGAATCTGATGCAGCCAATAAATAGTACCCAAATAGTACCGACGAAATACCTAGGTGAAAAAAATAGTACCCTTAAACTTTCTGAAATATAAGGCCTGTTCACGGTGTACGCTACCGGGCGTCAAGCTGGCGTACACCGTTTGTATCTCTGGAATGCCTTTGTTTTTGGAAACGCTTTATATCTCAAAAAATAGTACCCAAATAGTACCCTAGGGCCCTACAATTTCATTTCTCTAGCTATCGTAGAAGCCGAGATATTCCATAACTTAACGGTGTACAAAATTTCACACCGTCAAGCTGGCGTACCCGGGAATTTCTTCTAGAAAGAGCTCACTATATCTCGGCTTCTACGATAGCTAGAGAAATGAAATTGTAGGGCCCTAGGGTACTATTTGGGTACTATTTTTTGAGATATAAAGCGTTTCCAAAAACAAAGGCGTTCCAGAGATACAAACGGTGTACGCCAGCTTGACGCCCGGTAGCGTACACCGTGAACAGGCCTTATATTTCAGAAAGTTTAAGGGTACTATTTTTTTCACCTAGGTATTTCGTCGGTACTATTTGGGTACTATTTATTGGCTGCATCAGATTCTGAAAATCTTTACGGTGTACGCTATCTTGACGGACACAGAAAAACATAAGTTTCCACAATAGTGAATCGTGAAGCGTACTTAGTCGAAATAATGAAGTATTTGAGTCCAGTGGCTTATTTATCTCTATCAAAAATTAAAGTAATTGATATGACAAATAATATGGGACATTTCTTTCGAAATAATTTTGAATTCCTACAAGTGCTATCAAGGGAGTAAGTATCGTATCGTTCATCTGTTGTTCTTATTTTATCTATATGAATATTATTTAGAATAGGTATTTATTGATAGTCCAATTCATTATGGATGTTTTTGTGTCCAAGTGTATGTAAAATTACATGTGCGTGATTTATGTTTTGGTTTACAGGCAACGTTACATTTATTTAAGGAGTTTGGGTGACATAAACGTGGGAAGTTATTAATTAATGAACGGGAACCCAACCAAGAGACCCTTGCCGCCCTGCAGGAGCTCAAACTGGAGGACATCATTTAGTTTTAACTAATTAAATTAACTGTAGATGTAAGTTTTATTTCCTTTTCAATTTACCAGGCACATTGTATTTTTTCTAGTATACAAGTGTAAAACGTTTACGTTCTACGGCTTTTTCTTTTTAATTGTAGTGTTAAGCGAATGCTATCGTTTGGAGACCTATGCCATTTAAATAAATCGGTATATAATACTACGTCGCATAAGAAAATCATATTTTCTCACAAGCATTTATAAATCATTGAAAAATGCTATTTTAAATTACGAGTTTATTAAGTATACAGTGTCACAGAATAAGTATTAGTACTTTGTACAGAACTCGCACTGTCTAACTAACAAAACCCACGTTCGAGTCACAATAATGCGCCGAATCCTACCTTCTCGCTCTAACTCATAACGCGCGCTCTTTCTGGTCGCCAGGCCCACCGCTAGGGTTGTCGACAAAAATAAACTTCTTATTACATATTGTCTTTCATGTTAAATTACAGGTAGTTATGACGTTAATGGGCTTTTTTATTTAAAGTGCGTTCTTTACTGAGAGTTAGCAGGTCGTCACAGAACTAACGATTAGTGTCAAACTCCATACATTTCGTCACGGACTGACAGGTTAGACGGTATTTGAACATAGCTTAAGTTTCGCCTAACCGTAGATTTTAAAATAAAAATGCCCTAATAATGGCATTTGATTTTATACATAGTCGAAATAATATAGTATTTCAAGTTTCAAGCAGGTTAGGTATTGTTTTCCGTGGTGCACAGCAAATATGTTTTATTATTATTTACCCGTATGTATAACAACCCAGTGCTTTCTACATTGTATAATATAGGACTTAAAAGGAAAAAATATCGCCTTTTCTTTCCAAAATTGAATGATTGTAAAATAAACAAAATTACTAGAATCTAATAATATTCATAAATAAACGTAAATGAACCAGATTTCGTCGAAACACGACGACAATAAAGAGGTGTTTCATAAGTTTTGCACACAGGCGCTGCCGGGGGTCGGAGCATAGAATCGATTCTCTCTATTAGTTACCTTCAATCGTAATCACTTCTTGTGACAATCGATAGTTTCCTCATCTCTAAATACGCCATTGACAATGTGTCAAAAGACCCATATAAAATCTGCCCGACTACTTTAAGATACCTGAGGCGCGGGTGGAAGTGGGCGTGCTTCAAGCTCTTCTGAACAGGCTTGCTTGCTTATTAGCATGCTAATGTCATGGATTCTTTGGCGGAAACAAACTTTTTCAATTTCGTGTATGTTATATTTCAATAGCATTTTTGATTATGTTTTTGAGTTCTTTTTAAATATGAATCGTACTGTAATACTGTAGAGAATTACTGTTTTGATTTATTTTTGTTGCAAAGCGGCCATTTTGGCCGAAAGCATGTTTTTATTAGCAAGTGTGTCAAATCGTTTGTTTTGAGCATGCTTATCCCATTCACTGCTAATCACGACACATTGTCGTGATTCCGGAACGCTCTTCGCGCGCTGGTCACGACAGTGTGTCGTTACCGCATTTTTGGCTTTTATCTCCATCAGTATACATCTTTTTAATATCGTTTTCTTAATTTTACATACTTAAAGGATGTGTTAAAAGCAACTGATACTTATTTTGAGAATATTAGAATAAAATCTCTTTATTTAAGAACACTAAACTTTTAGTAAATTTCAATAGAGATTAAACACTCTCTGATTAAATTTTTTCATGACTGCCATATATAGCGAATTACACGATTAGTAATATAACAAATAGTTACATTTAAAAAATAAAATATTAATTATATTAGTACTTTTAAGTATCACGACAGCGTGTTGTGATTCAGCGAGCGGCGAGAGTTGTATTTCCTTCAATGCCAATAATGACGTAACTCCGAACTTGGTTTATAATCGTTTTGGACCGTAACCCGTACACATAAAGTTTATTTCTCCTTGAATTGTAATGGAGTTATATTTTTTCGTACATGATAATGGTACTACGTGAGTAATGAATGGCGTTATGCAGTTTTGTATGTTACCAGTGAGATTTTAGGTAATCGAATGCATTGATCCCGTGCATGTATATACGCAACCATGCGATTTTATGTTAATCGTGTTGATGACATTATTTTATTATAATGTACAAAGTGCTCGTGAGGAATCCAAAAGGTTTTAAACACACATTCCTGAGATCATTAGGAGTAAAAAATATGATATAACATAATGCAAAAATACAAGAAAAAAAGATACAAGGATTTTTTTTATTGATTTTTGTACGTAAAATATTTTTTTTACTGTCGAATTATACATTTTGAGTTCCTCACGAGCACTTTTGAGAAACGTGACATGGTTAAAACCACGAAATCTACAAAAACTCAAAAAATATCATCGTATCAAGAACAAATAAAAATTATTGCCGGTTTTGATATTATGTTATAAACATTTTTTACTCGTAATTACCTCAAGAATGCGTGGTTAAAATCTTTTGGATTCCTCACGAGACACCTTGTATGAATAGACATTTCAAAAGGAAATATTTTGATGTTACGTCTGGAGAAAAAAAAATACGTTTTGAGCAATAGGTAACGAACTAATGATTAATAAAATTACCTACCCGGCGGCCCTTTTGTATTAAAGTTGCACGTGCAGATAGAGAGTATAATGGTTTGCAGCGTCGTATTTTTACTGATAATAATTAGCACTGACACTGAGCTTTTACCCGCCATGCCTTTTGTTCATGTAGTTGAAGCAGTGGTCTTGCTTATGCACAAATTAGCGTGTTATTTTTAATCATTGTTACCAATGCCGCTCTATAATCCCCATAAGGAAGATAAGCGATAACGATTACTCTCATTCCTAGAGTTTATATTCCCAGGTACATTAGAGTCGGACTACGCTAAGTTTGTAGAGGTTGAAAGGTTTTATTTAAAAAAAATCATATGGCAACATCACAAGAAAGAGGATAATTCAGTCCTGATACTAGGTAAATATCTTCCGATTTAATAAGTATATATTTGTCTACATGCCTACTGAAATAAATATTCAGGACAGTCTTGCACAAATCGATCTAGTCTCAACCAAACTAAGTAGGTAATGTTTGTATACATGTACATATTTAAATATAATACTTAAATACATAGAAATTATCCAAGAACCTGGAACAAATTTGGTTGGAACTAAATCGATGTGTGCAATACTGACGCAGATATTTATTTCATTTCAGTAGGCATGTAGACACATTTTGTAATAAAGGGAAGAATTATTGCCAAGTACCAAGATTTAAAATTCCTCTCGCTGTAGTTTCCACATGTTGCCATAATTATGATTTTTTTTAAATAAAACCTTTCGACCTCTGCAAACTTAGCGTAGTCCTACTATATTGACGTTACCTATTTTTTTTTTTTTAATTTATTTCTCACAAATACAGTACATAGTTACACTTTTCATGTCTTCGCCAAACTGCGGAACAGTTTGTTGGCGTAATTTCAAATTATCAACTACCGGTCCATGTCGGCGAGCAACGCAGCTCTGCGCTAAGTTTTTTTAATAAATAAAAATTGGGATAGGCAAGATATTTGTTCCTGAGTCATGGATGTTTTCTATGTATTTAAGTATTTGTATCTATTAAATATATCGTCGACTGGTGTTCATAACGAAAGCCTTAGAGTCTGTGCGGAAAGAGAATAGGATTAATTTTGGGGGGCGCTGTAATGCTTTTGTACCGTATTTTCTGTTCTGTGGCCATACTGGTTAGGTTAGTTCCGTTTTTTGCCACGCCTATTTGTTCCTGAGTCATGGATGTTTTCTATGTATTTAAGTATTTGTATCTATTAAATATATCGTCGACTGGTGTTCATAACGAAAGCCTTAGAGTCTGTGCGGAAAGAGAATAGGATTAATTTTGGGGGGCGCTGTAATGCTTTTGTACCGTATTTTCTGTTCTGTGGCCATACTGGTTAGGTTAGTTCCGTTTTTTGCCACGCCTATTCTCTTTCCGCCCAGACTATTGAGCTGACTATGGGGCTAGTTCGATTTGTGTAAGATTGTCGCCTAATATTTATTTATTTTATTTTATCTTGGTTGGTATGTAGGTTGATGATACTTTTCATACAAAATAAATTAATATTGAGTATTGCGGCCAGCCTCCTGGGCACCGACCTGGAGACCGTGCATTATTTATAGTTTATTTTCTATCCTTTTATTAACCTTAATATTATATGTCTAGTTTTAAGTCTTTTTATCTGTACTGTTTTGCCCATTTCACTATTAACTAAATAAATCTACACATTGAGTTGATGACCATTTTAAAAGACACTTCTGTGTTAGTCACAAGTTAATGTCAACTATGACAGTGTTGGGGTTATGACAGCTCATTTATATTGGTTGGTGATTAAATTAAGATTATGAATATTTTAAAAACGGTATGAGTTACAACATTACTTTCTTGGAGAAATGAACTTAATTAGATCTGAAGAATATACGAATAAGTTAACGGAAAACAATAAAAACACGGTGTATAATTCAAGTTAGCGAAACCTGTTCAAAGTTTTAAAGGAATTGTATATAACGTATGGTTTTCACATTCTTGAATAAAAAAGAATGTTTACATTCGGTAGTATTTAAATTGCATACAATCATTGTATTTTACTTCTAAAAACACCTAACCCAAGTTAAAAATAAATAACTACCGCTGCCAGGCACCCTAGATTAGGTTTTTTACTTTTTATTTTATGTATTGTAAAAAAACAACCCAGAGAAATCAAAGATATGCTAAATAAAAAAATAGCAAAAAACATTTTAAAATTAAAACAAAACATTATGTTGGCTAAAGAGAAATCGCGCATAACGCTATCCAATATAAAGCTCGCATCGCTGAGCCACTGAGTAACGACACGCTGTCGTGACTCTACGACAGCTAGTTCGAATGTATGACAGCGCGCCGTACATGCTTCTGGAGTTCGGACGTCGCAGTGAATGGGTTAAACTCCAAATTAGCATGCTTATTACTGGCAAATCTGAACAACTGCAAAGCATTCTGCACCTTAATGCGATTTTGCTTTTCACGCATATGCGAACAGAGCTTTACATGAAAAACCGGAAAACTACTGCTTCGAAGAACGTCTCATCTCTATTAATACCTGACAGTGACAGCTGTCAACGATACTGACACTACTGACAGTAGCATATTAATTACAGTGACAGTATAAAATATCGCATGTTGGCAAGGCGATTGGCCGGCCGACGTTTCACAAGATATATATTCTTTTACCGTAACCTAAGATCACAAATTATAACATAAAATGGAATTAAACGAAAGGATTTTGCACTACTTAGAAAAACGTGATAAAATAGACACTCTAAAGTTAGCTAGTGAGTTTAATGAAGATCATCAGAAAATAGTGGGTGCAGTGAAAAGCTTGGAAGCCTTAGAGATGGTGGTATCTGAGGCAGCCAAAAGCACGAAATGGGAATTGACTGAGGAAGGGCAGTCGGTGGCTGACAAAGGAAGTCATGAAGCGGCCCTGTACAAAAGTGTACCTGAAAATGGCATTGCACAAGCCGAATTAATGAAGGTATGCTGATAATAATATGGTTACCTACTTCAAACATTGATAAGGAATACTCACGTTCATTCTGATTGATATTAAAGATTCACATAATATTTTATAGGTACTGAAAATTGGGTTAATCAGGGTGCTAACCTACATGGTTATTTTTAACTTATCTTAAAGGTAGATTACTTAATCAGTATCTCTCCAAATTTTAAATATGCACGTGTGAATGTAAACAATTATATTTAAAAACTATTTAAATTTTAAACCTTTTTAATTCAAAATATGTATTTTACGCCTGGGGTTGCTTGACAACTAATCTAGCATTGTAAATGTTATTTTTGACACAGTTATGTGTTACTCTAATGATGAAAATGTATAATTTGTAATAATAAATTCATAACATGTGCTTTTATTACTGTTCTAATACATGCATGTATTCTTTTAACAAAAATATAATATTGTCGACTATAGGTCCAACTGGGGTAAGAGACAGGCAAGACAATGTCCCTTGCGCCAATTGAACCTACAGTCGATGATATTGGTTAAATCTAATAATAAGACATTTAGACCATGGAGGAATTTAAATATTGTGTATTGGCATTTAATATTTTTTATGTATAACTATTCAGTCCAATCATTATGTGTTCTGTTACCATTGTCATTATTAGCAAATAAGGAAGGGGGCCTTTACTATTTTAATATTACTTGTATATATTGGATTGAGAATTATACAATATAATACAAATATACTTTATTCCACACCTGTACATAAAATAATCAAATCAATTTTAAATGGTACAACAGGCAGCCAAATAATACTTGATAATTATATTTGCAATTATCGTAATTATATTTCTTCACAGATAGTACCAAATGCGAAAGTTGGCTTCAGCAAAGCAATGTCGTCAGGATGGATACTCATAGACAAATCTGGCGGGGCACCCCTAGTGAAGCGCAAAGTTGATGCTATCTCCGACATAGTACAAGATCATTTGAATGAAATTAAGAAAGGCTTAGACACATTGCCTGACAACATACGGAATGATTATAAGAAACGCAAGCTGCTACAGGAGATCACAATAAAAAGCTTCCTTCTCTCCAAAGGCCCTCAGTTTGCCACAAGTATTAAGAAGTTAGAAACAGATTTAACTAGTGAAATGCTTTTGACAGGCTCATGGAAGAATCTTGAATTCAAACCTTATAACTTTGACGCTTTAGGTAAGTAAGGTACTGTGTAATAGTAATTAGTCACTAGGTGACCATGCTCAGCATGCCTCGGGTACAAGAGGCCGGCACAAGCCACGGGGGACACCACAAACTGCCATACTTAAACTAAGGCAGGGGTTTCCAAAGTGTGCGCCGCGGCGTCCTGGTGCGCCGTAGAAAGTAACGAGGGGCGCCGTGAGTCGATCCTCTATCAATATCTTAAACCACAAATCTTCACGCATACCTATAAAACCACAATACCTATTTTGAGCGAGCTAGGATAGGGCGGCGTGACGAAGTACTAAACTTGTAAGTGCGCCACGGGCTGAAAAAGATTGGGAACCCCTGAACTAAGGCATATCTTAACCAGGCGGCAAACTATTGGCATAGGGTGCTAAATTTCGAAATATGCCCCTTTATTTATTCATATTTTGCTACTTCTTATTGTGCACACATGCAATCATAATATGCACTAACCTATTATGATTGCATGTGTGCATAATATTAATGCATAAACACATAGATATCTGATCAAGAATAATGATGTTATTGAAAAAAAAAAGTTTAAATTAACAATAACATGCTTTCATATTTAAACTATTTCAAATCTTTGTTCTATGCTCAGGCCAGCCACCAGAATGCGGCCACCTCCATCCTCTCCTCAAAGTGCGATCAGAGTTTCGGGAGATCTTCCTAGAGATGGGCTTCACGGAGATGTCAACCAACCAGTATGTGGAGAGTTCATTCTGGAACTTCGATGCGTTGTTCCAACCGCAGCAGCACCCGGCCCGGGATGCGCATGATACCTTCTTCGTGTCATCTCCAGCCACCAGCACTAAGTTCCCCATGGAATATTTGGAGAGGGTGAAGGAGGTGCACAGTAAAGGAGGTCATGGTTCCCAGGTAAGTTTCAATGGTCACTCATGGTGCCTGTAAGAAAAGCTTGTTAGCACAATTAAAGCCTAGCATTTCAAAGCATCATTTGGAAAACATATAGAATGCAGTATTAGCATTTGGCATAAATACGGGGTGGGAAAAATTATGCCCCCTGAAGGGTAATATAATTTCCTCTCAATTTACTTCAATCAATAAGTAAATAAATCTGTAGTTCCCATAAAAAATAGGTAAGTAGAATTACTTATTTTAAAGTTTTAAGGCAGTTCTTCAGTTCAGGGTCCAAGAATTTTTCCGAACCTGTTCCTATATATTGTTGTATGTCCAGGGCTACGGTTACGACTGGAAGGTCGGGGAGGCGCAGAAGAACCTGCTGCGCACGCACACCACGGCCGTCAGCGCGCGCATGTTGTACCGCCTCGCCCAGCAGGAGGAGTTTACCCCGCAGAAGTACTTCAGCATCGATAAGGTGAGCACCCGTTGAGGGTTGCGTCGACCCCGGCAGTGCCTGTGTGCGAAACCTATGAAGCACCCGTTTTTTGTCGTCGTGTTTATTCTGGCGCCCCTATTGCGTTGGCGCCTGTGTGCACCGCTCACTTCGCACACAGGGGCCGCGACATCTATGAGGGCATCTATGCTTATAGGGTTTCAGAGGGTTACAATTACTACTGGAACGTCGGGGCGGCAGCTACAGATGTCATAATTTCCGAATCGCTGGTAAAATCAAACCTGCAATGTACCAATGTGGTCTATTGCTATTTGCAGAACTTTTAAATTAGGGTTGGCTTCAACGGACCAGTTAAAGCCAACACTAATTTAGTGATTATGTTTAGGTGTTCCGCAATGAAACCCTGGACGCGACGCACTTGGCAGAGTTCCACCAAGTTGAGGGTGTGGTTGCGGCTCGAGGCCTGGGGCTGGCCGACCTGATCGGCGTACTGGACACCTTCTTCCAGCGCCTGGGCTTCAACCGTCTGCAGTTCAAGCCCGCCTACAACCCCTATACAGAGCCCAGTATGGAAATCTTCGCATTCCATGAGGGTGAGTGATAGATATGGTAGCAGAGTCTGACATGCGCCTTTCTAGCGGACGTCGTGGACTCGAAACGTGCCAATAAGATTTCGGATCTTCTGTACGAAATATGATTTGATATTTGGGCCAGAATTCCTTTTGATATCTCAAAAAACGTATCTTTTACATTTTTAACCCTCGACGTAAAAAAGGGGTGTTATAACACTTATAACTTTGACGCAAATGTCTGTCTGTGGCATCGTAACTCTCGGACACCAGAAAAGTGTCCGTCGGGATAGCGTACACCGTAAAGATATTCAGAATCTGATGCAGCCAATAAATAGTACCCAAATAGTATCGACGAAATACCTAGGTGAAAAAAATAGTACCCTTAAACTTTCTGAAATACCTATAAGGCCTGTTCACGGTGTACGCTACCGGGCGTCAAGCTGGCGTACACCGTTTGTATCTAAGTAATGTAAGTATTTCTATCTGAAATTCTCGGGTACGCCAGCTTGACGGTGTGAAATTTTGTACACCGTTAAGTCATGGAATATCTCAGCTTCTACGATAGCTAGAGAAATGAAATTTTATGGCCCTATGGTACTATTTAGATACTATTTTTTGTGATATAAAGCGTTTCCAAAAACAAAGCCGTTCCAGAGATACAAACGGTGTACGCCAGCTTGCCGCCCAGTAGCGTACACCGTGAACAGGCCTTATATTTCAGAAAGTTTAAGGGTACTATTTTTTTCACCTAGGTATTTCGTCGGTACTATTTGGGTACTATTTATTGGCTGCATCAGATTCTGAATATCTTTACGGTGTACGCTATCTTGACGGACACTCAGAAAAACCTCTGAGAACGTAGCTATAGGTTTTTTTTTAAATCGATATTTTATTTAAATCTGTCATTTGAGATGTTAAAACTGCCCCCCAGGCCTGGGCAAATGGATCGAGATCGGCAATTCGGGCGTGTTCCGGCCAGAGATGCTGCTGCCGATGGGGCTGCCTGAGGACGTGCGGGTGATCGCGTGGGGGCTCTCGCTGGAGCGCCCCACCATGATCAAGTACGGGCTCAACAACATACGCGACCTGGTCGGCCCGCGCGTCGACCTCCAGATGGTGCAAAACAACCCTATATGTAGGCTTGATAAGTAAATTGTTGATCAATTAAAGTTACTTATTTATATGTGGTTAGTTTTATTTAGCACATTTCATGTAGGAATTGAATATCTCACGGTTATAAGATCGCATTCTTGATTGTTAGAGCTTTAGGTATACGCACAGACCACTAAACCTAGTCTGTGGGTATACGTAAAGTAAGCCTCAAAAGTGGTAGACCTCTAGGCTTACTGTACTCAGGAATAGGACGTCTAATACAAGTGATTATTGACTTATTTCAGATCAGCACATTTGAAAACATAAAATAACTTATTAACCACCTTCGAAAAAGGTGTTTCATAATTTGTCAGGTTTCTTTAAATGTATGTTCTCCGGTTACTCGGAGACGACTGGACCGTTTTTGATTATTTTTTGTCCCATTGTCACCACGTCAAAATCGGACGATTATGGAGAAGAACTTGATGCTATTCGAGAAATCAAAAGAACTCTTAAAATGTTATAGGCACTCCTGAAGCAAACAAATGGGTATTTTTATATAGTACCTAGCTGTATTTGTTAATTGAATAGAAAGTAGATTATTTTAAAATATTTAATTTTGAAATTAAAAAAATATATATTTAAATGATGTGACGTCCTCTATTTTGAAATCTAAAAGTTGACGCCATTTTCAACCGACGTTCAAAAGAAGGACGGTTTTCAATTCGTCTGTATGTTTGTTACGCGATTACTCGAAGACGGCTGAACCGATTGTTTGAAAAGGTATATTTCCAAGGTGGTCCCATTGCAACCAAATCAGGATCTGAGGACGGGATCTCTGAGAAATCGAGAAAATTCAAATATTATAGGCACACATAAAATAGATCGTTTTGGGTATTGTTCATAGTCACTCGAGTATTTCTTATTAAAATAGGTTCATTGAAAGTCTGTTATTTTAATTTTGTGGTTAGGTATTTGTTTACCAGCTTCGTCCTCAAACCCCAAGGTCAGGTACATGGGCGCCGGCAGTGGGGTCCAAGGGGGTGCACTTGTATTAGGTACACTTTTGGCGTGAAACGCCAAGCGAAAAACGTTACACGCTTGGTTCTCATACAAATCGACGACTATTTTCTTCTATTGCGATATGTTTCTGTGAGTGTCGGTGTTTCTAGTAAAGTCCACGGGTAAAATGGCTAAATTATTCTCAAAAGCCTTATTCAACCTATTTCTCAAGCATCGGCACTATTTCTTGTTTTTAAAAGACACGTCAAACGAAACGTCAAATTTATTTGCATCCGTGTCTCCTCCGTGTTTATTTATATTGTTTTTACGACAACTTATATTATTAAAATGTTTACGCCTATGCGAAGCCGTTTTCTCAATAAAATCTGTATAATTCACCTGAGCAGGAGAAATTATGAGATTCCTGCGGATTTGGTGGAAGTCGGGAAGGCTACAGACCCAAGCTTCTATAGGATGGTGGAATACTACTACCATTACGCCGTGAAGGTCGTTGAACCCTCCTTGACCGAGTACCTTAAGAAACACCCTGAGTATTCTGAAAAGAAACGGAAGCAGCGAGTTGCAGGCATTTTGAAGGCAGGTCTAGTACCTAGGTAATAGGGAACCATGACGTTACTAGTAATTGTAATTAGTTTAAACTGAAGTGACAGTAGTGAGTACCTACTCCAGCAGCATGCCCAACTTGATTACTGCATCTGCCCATCGCCGTGTGATACGTTGCGTACCGACTATATTTTATTTTTGAGAACAAATCATATATAACGACACGACTATTTGACGACACGTTTAGCTTAGTGGGAGTGCCACCGCCTACGAAGCTAGAGGTCCCGGGTTCAAATCGTGGTACCTAAAATATTTGTGTGATATCTATATAAGTATGTATATCGTCGTCTAGTACCCATAGTACAAGCATTGCTTAGTTTGGGACTAGCTCGATTTTTGTAAGATTGTCCCCCGATATTTATTTATTTTATTTTTAATTTTTATTATAGCACTCAAATTGTCCTATTTAGTACCTAGCATAGAATAATTGCACTTGTTCGCAGTTACCTAATATACGAAGTTTAAACTGACCTGCAGCCGACCAGCAGCCAAAGGCACTGGTCCCAACGTTGGCGAGTAAGCAAGTAAAGTTGGGCGAGTTCATAGCGGGCTGACCAGGCACGGTGTGATCAATCGATCTTTTCAGATCGGCGGATTGTCGGCGGTGGGACCAGTGCCAAACATGCAAATTTGAGTAACAGACGTCGATGTAAAATTTGTACCTACTCAAAATGTACATCAGCGAGAAATTACTAGCGTTAGAAATTAGAAACGATCCGAGGTGACGATAAACGAGCAATGGTTTGGTCGCTAGGTTTAATAGCGAGTGCGACGGGAGATTGCCTGGTAATATGTGCATGTACCAAGCGAGTCTCTCGGCGAGTATCGTGACCGACAAGCGACCATCGCCGAGCGATGATGGCTCTTGTCGCTGCGACATACTAGTGAATTGAAAGTTCTCGCCGGCAGTATAAACAGTTACTAAGTATTAGGTACTTCATGTACCTACCTTTTTTATTTACCTACGCGGGATCTACATACCTATTTGTACGTTTCTTGAGCGAGAAAATAGTCTATAACAAGTAACTGTTTGCTCGTTGGCGGTTAAGGTGGAAGTAAGTAGCACTTTATGATCAATTAAAAGTTACTGTGATATCGAGATCCTCTACGGGTTCCTATGTATACTTTTTTTAAAAGAAAATCTTCCTGGATATTTTTCCAAATAGCCATATATACAAGTTATAGCTAAATGTTAAAATGACGATGTCGAGGTTCGTTTGCTCGGACCGACGGAGGCAGCCTCCGGAAGCCCCCGTTCGTGTTGGCGGTAAACTGTGTAAGTACCTAGTTACGGCTGCACATAACAAAAATCACACATGCGAGTGTCACCAACGAAGTTGCCAAGCTATAGATACTATGATTTCATTGCACGGAATCGCTTCGGCCTATTGCCGATGCAATCGCCTCGCATACGCCCTCGCTGAAAAGACACGTATCTACTTATAGGTACTTCGACGATGCACGGCACGTCACTGTGGGTGATTGAGTCTTACACTAATTTGCATACTGTTTCGTAGGTGATGGGATCATGCAACAGCTCGCTACAGTTCGAGTTTCCTCTGCAGCGCAAGAACGGAGAATACGAGATTGTCAAAGCCTACCGGTCCCAGCATAGCGTGCACCGGCTGCCGTGCAAAGGAGGTCTGACTTCCCCCTCTACAGTAGCCAGCCATAACACTGATTACCTACCATTCTGCCAACGGATACGATACCGAATCACAATGTTCAAGAGAAATCAAAAACGAATTTTGAAAATTATGTTATGAAATGTTATTTCCTTAAAATGTAGTAGGTAGCTACTAGCTACCGCACGCGGGCGCCCTGAAGTATATGTATACTTACTCGCATGTATAGGTACTTACATCGGCCGTCGGCGTCGCTCGGTGACGTCAAGCCCGCTAGCAGTGGCTTACCTAACTATAGGAACCTTATGAGGCCCGAGACAAATTTATCGTGGATGGGGTCCTCTAGTCCTCTGAAATGATGTACGTAATAAATGTTGGGATCCTCTGAAATGATGTAATAAATGTTAGGTTCCTCGTGTCCTCAAATGGCTTCTCTGCCTCGGGGCCCCTTCAGGCCGGAGGCCCGTGGCAGTTTGGTCGCTCTGCTACCTACCCTATTGTTACGCCACTGCCCAGTTTATCACATTGTACATAAACGCCAAACTATATACACACGGAGAGTCAAATTTAGGCTAAGGATCCTCCTAATTAAATGATGACAATGTTATGACGTTTTTCAGGGATCCGGTTTTCTGATGGAGTGGACTTGGAAGAAGTGAAGGCTCTCGCAGCGCTAATGACTTTCAAATGCGCCTGCTCCAATATACCCTTTGGAGGAGCAAAAGGGGGTAAGAGCCGTTTGCTGCCATACAAATTAAAACCATTGGTAAAACTCTAAACAACTTGCGACTACTAATTATAATTTTAACAATAGGTAAATGAACAAATATCTGACACCTACTTTTCCTATAGTAATTAGAATTTCTCTAGTAAGAGAAATGTGGTAGAGCTGTTTTTTAAAAAAGGTGACAAGGCCTTATTGAGAAACTACAGGCCAATATCGTTTCTGAGCCACGTGTTCAAGCTGTTCTCGAGGGTAGTTAATCACAAAACGTCTCGAACGCAGACTCGAGGACTTTCAAGGGTTTTCGAAAGGGCTTTAGTACCATTATAGACCACATACACGCTAAGACAAATTATACAGAAGACTGAGGAGTATAACTGGCCCCTTTGTCGAGCGTTTGTGAACTATGAAAAAGCCTTTGATTCAGTTGAAACCGCTCGTGTCCAAAATACGCATTCCCGAAGTACCAGATTTTTCAAAAAAACAGATTTTCGATTTATGTTATGAGATTTCTGTCGTCTTACCACTTTCGCGTTACACTATAGATTATAAAATCGTAAGTTACTCAAGGATCTAAATCACTTTGTTGGGTGTGTTATTTTGGGAATCTTGTATAGTTACGGAGAATCTGGTGTAGGTATCGAGAATCCGGTATTTTAATAATCTGGTATTTTAGGAATGCGGTATTTTGGGAATGAGCGGTTGAAACTTGGGCAGTTCTTCAATCTCTTCAGCGATGCCATATTGACTATCAATACGTCGAAGTGCTGAGATGCTTGTCCAAAAACGCCACCATGTTAGTGCGGCTACAGGATCAAAGTACGAGGCCAACAAGCTTTTGGACTGGGACGGACTTGTCATAGGCGACATCTCTCGTCTTCGATTTGCCGATGACTTCTTGGTCATGGCAGTCCCAGGAGGACTTGAAGAATATTCTCAATGATCTCAGTGCGGTATCTCAACAAGTGGGTCTCAAGATGAACACGGATAAAACGAAAGTTATGTCGAACATTCATCTAAGATCCACTCCAGTGACTATTGGGAATACCGCCCTCGAAGTTGTCGACGAGTTAGGTAGGTCCAACTTTGAGAAAGAGGTCAAACGCCGAATCCAACTCGGCTGGGCAGCGTTCGGGAAACTGAAAATGGTCTTCGCGTCGTCCAAAATCCCGCAATGTCTCAAGACCAAGGTTTTCAAGGTGTGTGACAGTGATGACATACGGAGTAGAAGCGTGGTCTTTCACTATAAGCATTACGAACCGGCTCAGAGTCGCTCAACGTGCTAGCTATGCTCGGAGTCTCTTTACGTGAACGAATCAGAAATGAGGAAATTCGTAGAAGAACTAAGGTAACCGATAAAGCTGCCAGAGTTAGCAAGTTAAAGTGGCAATGGGCGGGGCAGTGGGCATAGCTCGAAGAACCGATGGCCAATGGGACGTAAAGTTTCTCGAGTGGAGACCACGCACCGGAAGACGCAGCTTAGGTCACCCCCTCCCCCCCCCCCCCCCATAAGAGGGACGGCCTGGTTAGGGTCAGCGGAAGTCTGTGGAGGCAGGAGGCGTGCGACCGTTCGCTATGGAAGTCTTTGGGGGTGACCTATGTTCAGCAGTGGCCGTGTCAAGGTTGAAATTATGATGATGATGTTGAATGTTGATGAAAGGACCAATATATACGGCCAACTTATAACGCTCAATATAACCAAAAACACCATGTTTTAGGTGTGAATATTAACCCGAAGAAATATACGGTAGCTGAGTTGCAGCGGATTACACGGCGATATACGTTGGAATTGGCCAAGAAGAATTATATCGGTAGGTCTTTGTGCCCAATTAAATTCATAAAGTAAATTTTTGAATATGGCATACAGGATCGCCGTTCACACATGACCATTTAAATTTAAATATGTAAACAGACAGATATAGTATTTTGTGACTCATGCAGACCTTAGCCACGGAGGGGACCTTATCTAGTTACTCTAGTTAGGTATAAGAATATATGATGCTCAGGTAATTAACATCGTGGTAGCAAAGCAGTACAAACTTAACGCAACAGTGACCTATAGTATCGTGGCAAAACTAGTATGTTTGTGTGTATCAGGTGCAGGCATAGACGTCCCAGCTCCGGACGTAAACACTTCCGGCAGAGAAATGTCCTGGATCGTCGACACCTACGTCAAAACATTGGGTACGAATCTATCTATCTAATTGAATTCCCGTTAATTGCATAAGGTCCTTTCATAATTCTGTGGGTCTAGTGAAAAGTGGTGTAATTCCAATTTATACCAGGACCAAAAGGTCACAACTCTATAGTATGACTTAAGGTCTTTTGCTCCTAGGTTAAATGTGACTTGTTCCTCTTTTCATTAGACCCACAGAATTATCTACTTTACTGTACTGCAGTAGCTTGTCATAGACTGACACCGATCCCAGCGGGAATAAGTCCTTTCCTTGTCTTAAAATCTATCACACAACTCTATCGCACTGGACTACTTAAAAGTGTATCTGCGTAAAAACAAGTCGCATAGTCAGCTGTGCTATTATTACCCGCATATATATGGTAGTCTTGGCCTGACTCTAAAACCGTTTTTCCGTGGTGTTTGCCTTCAAAGGCGTCGCGGGAAGTACCATTTACTGAAATCTTTGGTAGTTAGGCAGAATTATGTGGCGGACCGTATGTTTCTCGCCTCGTCTCGAAAGTAGTTGTTGTTAACGCCAGGCTTCCGAGACATTAACGGGGCGGCGTGTGTGACCGGCAAGCCGATCAACGGCGGTGGGATCCACGGGCGCGTCGAGGCGACCGGCCGCGGCGTGTTCATGACCATCAACCACTTCATACACGATGCGGCGTGGATGCAGCTCATCAACATCCCTCCCGGGTTCAAGGTACAGTCGCCATCAGGTTAAGACGGTAAACTTAATGTGAAGCCTAAACGGGACATTTATTAGCCGGGTATCGGGGGTGGTGCTGTGAGAGTTTCCCTCTTGATGCTTTTTTTCACCCTTTTGTTGAAAATATCCGCCGAACGTCTAAATTATCCAGAATCATACTAAAACATTCGCACTGATCATGCTGCTGCTATTCCAAAATTTAAATCGATAGCAGCAGCAGTTCCTGAGATCTCTGGCTGTGACAGACGGACAGATAAACAGAGTCGCACCATAAAGGTTCCTTTTTACCATTTTGGTACGGAACCCTAAAAATATTTACTTATTACACAAATTAGATACTAAATCTGTAGAAAAATATTCTGATTGTGTCACCTACAAATAGATGAAACCGACGTGGTCCAGCCATCTTGACCGTCAGAATGGCTGACCACTTTATTACGGCTACAATATTTTTTTTGCGATGTACATTTTTTTCATATCAGGTACAAAATAATACAAAAACTTAGCATAGCTCAAACTTCAAAAACTCATGTGGTCCAGTTATCCTGATGGTTTCAAGGAATGACTACGCTCAAGTTATAAATCAGTCTCGAGGTCACAGTTCACTGCGAACTAAGTTACTAGTTAAGTTAGTATTAATAGTTTTAAATCCAAACTGCAGGATAAAACTGCGATCATACAAGGCTTCGGGAACGTAGGCAGCTATGCGGCCATCTACCTTCACCAGCAAGGGGTCAAGATTATAGGCGTCGTGGAGTTCGATTGCAACCTGGAGAATGTTGAATGTGGTATAGATCCTGTGGTAAGTAAGTTTATATTTATAGATATCGATCATTGGCTATTCGTGTATTCCAAGTAAGTAAGAGTTATATAGCTATAAGCAAGTAGGTTAGTTAACAAGTGCTTCCAGCATTTTTCGCCATTACTGCCGCGTCATTTTTATAGGTCTATCAATGTCTCTGAAAAATATACGATTTAAAATGAGTTTACCATTTTTTATTGCCACCAGGGCGGCGTTTCCTGGAAAGAGAACTTGTTCATATCATCAAGTTTTCTTTGTAAGAATTCTTAAAAAAAAACATTTGACGGTTCTAGCAGATAATTTGGCGAGATAAATTCAATTCAAAATGAAATTTAGTCACAGACAAGATAGACAATCCCATTTACCAAAGCGTATTATGTCGCTTTGGTAAATGGGATTGTCTAATATAGTGAGCTAAATATGGTTTGTTAGCTCTCACTGAGCGGCAACGCGGCTAGTGCCGTCTAGTGTGTAGTAGAAAAATGAGTCCACTCACTTTCCTTGGCGGGCAATAGATGGCGCACATCTTCATCAGCTACCACACTTATTCTCCGATCAACTCCCATAGGTTCTTCGGTATTCAGGCACAACATTCGCGTGAAGAGACATCTCTCTATTGCCTTCTCTTCTACACACAGATATCTTGCCTCATCGGTTGATCGTTTCAGGCCTTGATGAACTATAAGCAGGCCAACAAGGGCAGCGTGAAAGGTTTTACGGGGGCGCAGGAGGGCGACTCGGAGGTGCTGTACAAACCGTGCGACATCCTTGTACTGGCCGCCCTAGAGAAGGCCATAAACCATGAGAACGCCGCCAAACTTAACTGTAAGGTGAGGCTGCAGGCTAATAATAAGTCTTTATCGTGAGTTACTAGGTTTTGCATGCGTGGAGCAAAGAATTAGGCTAACATTTGAGAATAATGCACTTTTTCTATATAAAATTACCTATTCTATTTCACTTTCTCGTCCATTTCCCTCTCAACTCTACTCGTGCTGACAGTGGGGTGGAGACTCTATACAACTCGGTTCCTACCTCCTTGCTTACTTTACGGCACTAGAGTACTTCTCCCATTGCTCATGTATGAAGAAAAGTATTGTACATTGTTGCAAAGGCCGGAAAGCAAGCAATAGATCCGAGGCACACGGCGTGCTCTCCACTAACCGCGCAACAGGTCACAACATTGGTCACAATCAAACACAATATTGTAGACCCCTTTGATTACACTGTTCGCTTGTTTTGCTGTCTGCTTTGCGCTTCTAATTTCAATACCGACAATGCCACTGATCTTTACCTAAGGAAAATAATTCCAGAACAGACGAGAGACAGACGCTTTGTCTAGCTTTTGTCACGTGATAAATGCGGCCATCACACAATTACTCGCTTTCTGCATAGTCGTAGAGCTCATTTTGTTTACATTGTTTACTGAGCAGATTATAGGAGAAGGAGCGAACGGGCCGACCACGCCGGCAGGGGATGAGGTGCTGAGAAAAAAGAACATCCTAGTGCTACCAGATCTGCTGGCTAACGCGGGCGGTGTCACCGTCTCCTACTTCGAGTTCCTTAAGAACCTCAATCACGTCAGCTACGGCAAGCTCAGTCTCAAGTTCTGGAAGGATTCTAATACGGCGCTTTTGGGTAAATCATGGTGCAATAAAACAAGGTATGTTCTTCCTTGTACACATGGATATCATATCCGCTATATAACAAAGGGGCGCAGTTTGGATGCGTACCCTGGGCGCCGTTTTACGTCGCTACGCCAATGTGCGTATTGTCCTTGTATAGTATATGATATGGACTTCAATATGCTTAAGACATCGTCAAGTTGATACGTCATCAACTTTAATGGGAAGGACATATTTTGTTTTTGTTGTGCCATGCGGTAAAAAGCAAAAGTCGAAATGAACACTATTCATCTTCGTTCGTCTGCCCTATTTTGAAGGGCTGTTTTTTTTAATGTACCTAGTCCTTAATTCTTTCAATGCTCAGAAATATATCGAGTTAGAAGGATTTGTAAGGAAACTAAGCGTGTAACGTTTTTCGCTTGCCGTTTGACGCCAAAAGTGTAATTTAGTGATGGAAAACATACATTTTCTATTTTATTTGATGGTATTTGAACATTTAATTATATCATTATTATCAGATTTTCAAATCTGGTAATAATATTGCCGGAAACTGAATTTGATGGCGTGCAAAGTAGGTCAAAATCACTTCTTTTTAGCACGCGAGGTACACATGTCGCAGCCAACTGGTTTAATCAGCCATTTGGTTAAATGTTTAGCATTTTCACTTAATTATGACCCGCCAGCAGGTCGAAGAAGGGCTTAGGGACTACGCGGGGCTTCTATTTCTGCTCTGAGGGACACGAGCTAACTAACAAACCTAACCTAAAATTTAAATGAAAAGGCTAGGCAGTTAACTAAATGGCTAATTAAGCTAGTTGGCGGCGGACCCATACAGTTTTTCCGTCTACCTCGATATATTTCTGTTTTAATGCCATCTTCCAACAGTGAAGATATTTTCCAGTGCTGATATTGAATTAATCAATCAGAAGGCACTAGGCGCCGACGGATACTTAGCAGAAGGCCGCGAAGTGGTTTCTATGGATTCGAGCTGCTACTTTAGGTGCACATAATCGGATTGAAAATGAACTAAGTATCATATAAAAATTAACTGTTACAGACTCTGTTGAGCAATCGCTAAAGAACTCTAAAATCGACGCTAAGATCCAGCCCACGGATATGTTCGCGACTATGATATCGGGGGCGGATGAGGAGCTACTTGTCAACTCGGGCCTCGAGTACTCCATGACTAAGGCCTGCAATGTAAGCTCTCTTAGGGTTCCTTATACCTAACTACATAGTGCTTATGCGACATGAGATGTTGCGTCTCAGGTAATACGAGTATTCTCCGTTTGTATGGGATATATTCCCATCTCGAGCATATACCTCAAAATTCCCTATACAACTTCGGAGTTCTCGAATTCAACGTGGGTTTTGTACAAAGAAAAATTGTAACGTTTCACGGGTACATTACTTACCTAGGGCGCGGTAAAACAAAGAATGCATGAATAATCGGCCGTCCAGACTGGAGTCGCGAGAGCTATATGCTCCAGGCGTGGAAGTGTAAAAGGGCATTAACGCCGCGAGTACCCTCGGAGAAAGCGCAGGACACCTCTCGACACCCTGCAGCTCTCCGCACCGATGTTGCCGCTAGGCCATTTTATAATGTCGCTATTTAACAGGGGCCCATCTAGCGGAGACACGCACACTGATACACTTTGTCTGAGACACTTTTCCTGACAGTCGCCTTCACGTCTCAACACGGACAGAGATAGCATCCGCTGGGTGTACCTACACTTTGGCTTTCATTAAATTGTCTCTACGCGTTGGCTCCGGCTCAGGTCCGGGACACCATTGTCCGTGAACGGGAAACACATAAAATAATAATAAATAACATTCCCCGATACCTATTTACGGAGGGGGGGGGGGGGGGGTGTTGGATATGGTGGTGTGTTTTTGTGTACTTGGCCATGGTTCATTGCAGAACGTGATGCGTGCAGCGAAGCAACATAACCTGGGAATAGACGTCCGGACCGCGGCCTACGTCACGGCGATAGAGAAGATATTCTACACATACGACGAACAGGGACTTGCTATTTGAGCGGGCGTTTGTCTTTTTACCTACTATTACGCTGTGATGTTAAGATAATGTTTTAAATTGTTTTACTTAGTATAAAATTCAGTAAAGTTGTTTACTGCATAGTATAAACATGTTGCAAGACTTGGTATTTTATTGCGATTTAAAGTAAGCACATTATGCAATGAGCTCAGCAGCCTGCAAAAGAAAGACTTGTTTTTTACGCTAGCAAGTAACCCAATGGCTAATTATTTTTATGCCCCACTTGGCCATAAAGTGCTTTTTTCCGCACGCTATGCGGACGGAAAAAGCCGCTTTCTGGCCAAGTGTAGACATAAAATGCTGTACACAACACGGGAGGTAATAAAGAAAGCCCTCCATCGCATATTTACGTCCCTCGCCTGCGGCTCGGGCCGCAAACATCTGCGATCTCGGCCTTTCTTTGTATTACCACCCTAGTTGTGTAATGTACTATAAAATTTAGACAGAGTTATGGGCAGACGGGAATAAAAACCACCACATGACTTTTTGGGTACTTACAATAATTAAAAAACTTGGCAAGGGTTTTAAAAATATCAAAATACCCAAATATTTCCAATATGGTGACTTTTTTGCTAAAAATTATATTTGCATTTTTAGAATAATCTCAGTGCCCTTGGGATTACCCAATGGCACTTAGATTATTTACTGAAGTGCGTGATTTTTCCATTTGAGTTGCAAGATTTGAAATAAAACATTATGAACGTCATAGTTTAGGTAGGTAAAGAGTAATGTCATTGGCATATAATTTATTTCATTCGAATAACATTCTCATAAAAATATTAATGTGCTTATAAATAGGTAAAACCTGTGGATAAATGCTTTTGAGTAGGTTAATTCCGTTCAAGTTGATATATGGACTTTTTTCGCGGTTTTGCGGTTCGCGGTTTGGCTTAACTGGGTCATACCTTAACTGTATACCAAATTTCATGAAAATTGGTCCGGTAGTTTTTGCGTGATCCGCGAACAATTAAACAATCAGATAAACTGTCAAACAAAAATTAAAAAAAAAAATTATTAACGTTTTATTACTTACTTTTAAAACTTCCCAGTTATTGTACAAACACCGTCTTTCTACGATCTCGAATTTTGACATCGACATATTTTCGTATACATACAACTCTACATCACTGAGCTGGACCTGTGTTTTTTATTGTGTGCAGTCTATTCATCTATATACCAATGTAGTGAATAATGTTTTGCCATCGTATTTTGTCGGAAAGTTCGTATTTATCTTGCTATCGCAATTAGCTTCAGCGCTGATTAAACGAACTTTTCCGACAAAATACGACGGCAAAACGTTATTCACTATATCTGTACCAAGGTCAATGCCATCAGATTCGATTATTTTTATGCGAAAGTGCATAAAAAGTTGTTTTAGTCCGCTTAGGGGTCATCCATATAGTACGTCACTCAAATGGGACAACCTATATTAAAAAGATGAAATATGTTAGGAAAGTGTGACATGGGGGGGGGGGGGGGGTCTAAAAGTCTGAAAAATCATGTAACGTACTTTGCGGATGAGCCCTTACGCCAAGCATAAACAAGAACTTTTTGAGATGTGAAACCTGTATTTCGAAGGTCACTACAGCCTAGCCTGTTCCCTGTTTTCTCTGAACCACTCCACCGTCTCCTGAATAGCTTGCTCGAAGGGAGTGAACTTGAAGTCCTTGTAAAGGGCCCGCAGTTTTTTATTGGATGCGGTCTTTTTGTACTGGCCGTCGGCGCTGCTCGTGTCGTAGACTAGAGCACCCTGGAACCCGTGGGCTTTCTTGATGGCCTCCGCTACCGCGCTAATGGACATCTCGTCTTCTTCGTCCGCTGTAGAAGTTTAAACATCGACAATGTAATAGGTACGGCAGTTTAAGCGTAACCTAAGCTTTGAAGAAGTATGACAGTGACATATGTTTGGCTAAAACTATTATTAATTAGTGTATTCCTAGATAGCATTAGAAATACTACGCTCCATAGCACAAAGCGTACTGAGCCCTAGTAATTTTGCAACTTTACTACCAACATATTGTAGCAGTTGGTCGCGAGCCGACTGATTCTAAGGAGCGCAGCGTAGGTAAGTTGCGGTTGTCTACCACATAAATCGCAATTGATTGCAACAACAAATTGGCTTCTAAGTTGTAAGGTGTATAGCTTATATTCAACATACTTCCAACCGTGATTCCGACCGATCGCAACAAAAAAATTGCGATGAAGTTGTACGGTCTGTAGCTTACATTCCACATACATCCAACCGCGACTCCGACCGGTCGCCACAACATGTCGGCTGATAAATTGCAAGGTGCGTAGCATACATTCCATATACATCCAACTGCGACTCCGACCGATCGCAACATGTCGGCTGATAAGTTAGAAGGTGCGTGGCATACATTCCACATACATCCATTTAACCGTAACTCAGACCGAACGCAACAACATGTCGGCTGATAAGTTGCAAGGTGCGTAGCATACATTCCACATACATCCAACCGCGACTCCGACCGATCGGTACAACAAATTGGCGATGAAGTTGAACCTTACATACCTGATAACATGATGGGCTCGACGCTGTCGTAGTGTCGCAGCACCCACAAGAACAGCCGCGCAAGGTCGGGCGAGTAGATGAATTGTCGCAGCGGTTTACCACTGCCGAGCACTGTGAATGTTGCGTCGCCTGCAATCACAAAAAACGCACTCAGTGATACAGCCTAACATCGTCAGGCATCAAAAAGAGGGACCAAAACATTAATATTTGTACACTAAAATGTATCACTGCACTGAATAAAATTATCATTTTTAGGGTTCCGTACCAAAATGGTAAAAAAGGAACCCTTATGGTGCGACTCTGTCTGTCTGTCTGTCACAGGATATATCTCAGAAACTACTGCTGCTATCGATTTTAAATTTGGAATGGTATTAATAGTAGCTAACCCGAGCCTATTGGATGTAAAAAATCTTGCAACTTTTTTTTAAAGGGGTATTATATCGAGTGGGGTATCAAATGAAAAGGCATGATTCGTAGATTAAAAAATAGTTTTTTTTTTAAATAAGTAGTTTTTGATTCATAAACTAAACTTTGAAAAAAATACCATTCCCTCCTATTATCTTCGAAGTTACTGAACAGGAGAATCTGTAATAATTACCAATTATTAATGTCATCCTAAATATTACAGGAAAAATATAACGGTTTTCCTAACTTGCACAGTTTTTGAGAAATTTGCAAAAATCAGCTGTGCGTTGCTTATATCTAGATAGCCACGCAGTCAAGTCAGCCAGTTAAGGCTTCAATGTATTTAGATTTTTTTTATGTGCACCTCAGATACCGACAGCGCCCGCTGGGCGGGTTTGTACGAACAAAAAGGCCGGCATCTGAGCAAAAGTTACGAGCGCCCGCTAGACGGGCGCTTGGGCGTGAAAGTGTTAAAACTAACAGTAGGGCCATATTATTCATAGCCACCCTGTATATATGGATTCAGTGGCGCAATGTAGATGTGACTCCTAGCCAAGTCTTTGAAAGAATTATTCGAGCAGGTATATTATAAATAGTATCTTAACCGTGTCTGATACTAAGGTATCACACACGGTTAAGATACTACAGTCTATTCCGTATAGGAATAGACAGAAGAAAAAAAAGGTTCTTTATAGTGCCGGTTTTAGGTTGACATTCAATAAATGACATTTCTGAAGTAGGTGCTCAAAATAAAATATTGTTGATGTCCATACTTTTTGGTTGGCTGAAAATAAAAAAGTGTCCTTATAAAATACCCAAAGAGCCAGAAATAAGCAACTCTCAATATATGCGACAGCTCCGAGCTGTCATTATTATATTGTATTATCAAATAGTTATATCGAATTTGTATGTTGTTTTAATTTGTATACTGTTTCTGTTATAGTTTGTGTATTCCCAAGTAATTACTGAATAGTTATTTCTAACGTTCAATATGAGTGATTCTGTGGGGCAGTGGAAGAGGCGTTTGCTCTAGCGTGCGTTGTCACTCGACCATCGCGAAGAAGAAGAAGTGAAAGTTTATTCTATGGTTTGACAAAGTGTCTTACAATTTTACATCAAGTAAATATTATTACAACTTTACAGAAACTTGTTTGGAATCCCTGCTTCTGTGTCCCTCTAGAGTCTATTGTTATCTGGTACGAACTATATACTATTTTATATCCAGGTATCTTAAGATAAATAGTACATTACACAACTAGGGTGGTAATATTATATCCTCGATCGCATATTTACGTCCCTCGCTTGCAGCTCGGGCCGCAAACATCTGCGATCTCGGCCTTTCTTTGTTACCTCCCGTGTTGTGTACATCGTTTTATGTCTACACTTGACCAGAAAGCGGCTTTACTAACTTAACTAGTAACTTAGTTCGCAATGAACTGTGACCTCGAGACTGATTTATAACTTGAGCGTAGTCTTTCCTTGAAACCGTCAGGATAACTTCTTCAAATATGTACAGATATATATAGAGATAGCCCACCGTTCCTCATGGCGTCGTCCATCCTGCGCACCAGCGCGGGTATGACGTGGCTGGACCGCAGGCTGAAGTTGTCGCGCGGTCCGAACACGTTGCACGGGATCACCGACGTGAACACGCGTTTGTGCTGCTCGTGGTAGCCCCTGGATGTCCATTCATGTCATTATAGCGTAGCGTGAATTTGCGGCTGGTGCCCCTAGTCCGATCAGGGTGGGCCGGCTAGCGACCTGGTCGACCCCCGGGAACGCCACGGCCGACCACCCGGTCATACGATCGCTATGCCCAATAAGGGCCGCGAGTTAGTCAGGCTTAAAAAAACGCGGCTAGAAATTTGCCGTTTCTCCGGGTGCGATTTGAAAAAGGATTGATGATCTTGGCTGTGAATTTAACATATGACACTTCCAGGCAAACTCGACAACTTTTCTTGCATCTTCGACCCTACTGGTTTGCCGACTCTTTATTGACAAGGTGGTATTTGGTTTGGCTTTTGCCTGAGTCAGACACAAATATCTGTCTATGAACCAGAGTTCTAGTAACACCTCCTTAGTTGCAACAAAATCTGGTTGTCCTCGTTTCACGACGTATTACGACAAGGCACCGACCGCCAAACTACGAAGCGATAGCAAAGTTTCCACTAATTGCGAGCCTAACAAATTGTACCAATAATAAAATTATAAAAAAATATAATTTTCAGGAAAGTGTGTACTTATCCAAACAGATAGGCCAAATAATTTTAGACATCTCTTAAGAATAGGATTCAAAATTATACCCACTTGGCTGTTTGAAAGTTATAGATTTACCTACCTGTTTAGAACATCCACCATTCGCTTTGCATAGCTGTATCCATAGTTCGAGGAGTGTGGAGGTCCATTGTGGACCTGAAAAAGGTACATAAATGTCAATTAATCTTTAGTTTTAAACAATCACAAAGAGAAAAGGTGAGTTATGCGGTGTGTAATTTTTAGCGAGTGTGTGAGAAAGCAATGGAAATTGAAGAAACGGAGCAGATGAGGATGGTTCTATAATTTCACAATTATTGATAAAATCAATATAAATTTTGTAATGAAGTTTGCAGACTAGCATGATGATGTTGTGTGGGGATGCCCAGCCGGTATCAGGCGGGCTGTCGATTACTTATGTGTGTTCATTCAGCCCAGTTCCCCGTTGTTGGAGCCAGTCTGCAACTGTCTTAAGCTGCGTCTGTTTTTGCCATGTGTATGTTATGTGTTAATTATCTATAACAGGTTATTGTTTTATCAGCTGACAGGCATTACCATGGTCTCATCAATGGGGTAAGTGGTCTTGTCAGGAAATATGCACGTGGAAAGACAGGAGACCACCTTCTTCACATTGTTCTTGTGGCAGGCCGCCAGGACATTGTCATTTATTGCCATGTTCTCCCTCTGAAACCATAATGTAGTTATTAATCCGACAGTACTCACTATGGGGTAAAAAAAACCCCATGATAATATAATTTGCATATATTGTTTTACTTAGCCTATTACCCGCCCAGGTTTCTAGGTAGCTACAAATAGATAGTTATTTAGACGCGTATGCTTGCTTGCGAGTCATTTCAATCGGGGCACTCAGTGAGACAGGATGTGAAAATTATTTTAATTCGTAAATACGTAGCGATTGCCACCAAGTTAAAATCGTTCATCAGCAGTTACAGGCGTACTATTATTTTATTAGTGGCTTTAATTTCAATGCATGCTCTAATTTTTATTATAAATGTTTGTAGACATACCTAGTAGGTCAGGCAAAAAGATACAGTCCATTATGTTTAATTATTAATATACAATTACAGAATGTTTGAATTCAGCCTGTTATTTATATTGTTGATATCACCAATAGCAAGGTTTACCAGTATGATGGATGCAACCCATAGAAAAATATTAAGTATACTAGCTGAAATCCCGGCTTTGCCCGGGTAAAATGTAAAAAATTACAAACCCCATTTAACCCTTTCACCTCGTCAGAAATAGCATTACCAAGAATCTCTTTAGTTAGGTACATTTTGTTATTTATCTTTCGAAGCCTTTTATTTTTAACCGACATCTAAGAAATGTGGGTTCTATATGTAGTTATGTTTTGTTGAAATTCAGGGAACTTCACAAACATTTAATATATTAGGTATGTAATTTACATATCAAAGTTTACTTTCAAATATCTGAAATAATAGATTCCTATTCAAAATTTTACCCCTTTTGGAGCCAAATCCCATTTTTTTAGTCTAATTATTAATGTCCCACTGAAGGGTAAATCTATCCCGCTTGCAATGGTTCTGGTCCAAAGGACCACCCAGACCAGCCGTTAAAAAATACGTCTAGGTTCTAGGTTGTCCTGCCATTTTCACCGTGGCATGCTACGTCCTCGCCACCCAGCCTGTACCTCGGGCTCACCCCACCCCAACATGGTCTAAATTTTTAATTTAAGCTCTCGACCTTGAATTACAAAATATGACAGCCGTCCCGGTTCCGAGCTAACTTTGGACAGCCGTTAAGAAATGCATTCAGGTCGCCTCACCATCTTCGCCGCGGCCTGTTCTAGCGTCGTCGGACTGGCCATATAGTTAAGTTGGTGTTTTCCAGTTTTCCTAGCCGCCGCGGAGCCCCCACGGGCCTGGCCCCCGGCTTGTGGTTGTTGTTATTGGGCCCCGTACTCGTGGGAAGTCAGGGAGCCCAGTTCGGTCCTGTCCATTCAACATGTCGCACCTACTTCGAAGCCAGTATAGCCCGCCTATTTGGATACATACTACAGACGTGGCCGGCCTAGTCTTACTTCAACCTAACCTAAGGGGTTAGCATCTACATAATCAATGCAGATTGCGGTGCGCAGCGTGGTGTTCCGAACTCTGTCGGTTTTTTTTTTCACTTTGATTTGACAAACCTTAAATTTTGTCTTATTAATTTTACCATGTTCTTCAAAAACTACGGACTCATCTTATGGAGGTAAAATTAACCGGCATCCTCTATGTTGCTTCCCGTAGGTAGAAAAAAAAAATTCGAAAAACATATTTCAACGTTCCTATTCCTACCTCAAACATGAAAAAAAAAACCGGTCAAGTGCGAGTCGGACTTGCGCACCGAGGGTTCCGTACAAACTCGTAAGTAGATGCGTGAATAACTTAAGAAAAACTGTTTGGCGGTTAATTTAGTAGGAGCAAATAAGTAGTGTTATGATTTTTATATAAAAAATATCACTTAATACAATAGCACAACTTGAAATTTTCAACCTCCCATTTCGGCCCCCTAAAAAAATTAAAGAGGTATTAGAAATTTTTTACGCCCAGTAGCTCAGGTTAGCGACTTTTAAAACTATTCCAAATTTCAAATCGATTGCATCAATAGTTTAGGATATCTGACTGTGAGAGACGGACAGACAGACAGAGCCGCACCATAAGGGTTTCTTTTTTACCATTATGATACGGAACCCTAAAAACATTGAGACCTGCATCCTCAAGTTTATCTGTATTATGGTCGAATATTTCAAACGCCTGGTTAATTTTGTGTTTTCACCTAAATCATAAACATTTATTTTCACTTTTCTGTCTTTGTACCAAAAACGGGTATAATTTAATGTGTTTTTTTAAGTCAGAATAAATTTAAGAAAACTTAAAAATCTACCTACAGAGTTTCGCCCCTAACTTACCACTTCACCTTCAGAGGGATTTAAAAAAATGTGCCTATTCCTTTTTTTTCGTTTAGAATTTTATCTGACACCTTCGCCCACGTTTGTTACTTTTTCTTGGGTTATGTGTCAATAATATTGTACAATATTATTATATTATTTTTCAGTTATGTCAGTAACTTATTAATATTTTCCCGTTTAAAGATTGTTTTCTTTGAAATAAAATTATGGAAACGTATGATTATTCTAATTAAAATAAAAAACGGGTTTCTTACCCATGCCAAGTATGTACAGCCGCGCCCGCAGTTATATTATAGTCGCATGCTACGTACTACGTACCCCTGCACTAAACTGTGACAATTTCCGAACGAACTCGAATTGACGCAGGCAAACATGGCCGACTGTTTTTGGTATTATTAGCATTATTTTACATCTTTATACGCTTATTTCTGCGTTATACGAATTTTGCGAATATAAGTTCTCGATTCGAAAGTGTTATTTTTTTACGCTTTAATTTTTGAGACGCTTTTCGTTCAGGTCTACCGTAGGGCCCGGCTAAATTATTAATATAGACTAGCTGAAAACCCGGCTTCGCCCGGGTAAAATGTAAAAAATTACAAACCCCATTTAACCCTTTCACCTCCTTAGAAATAGCATTACCAAGAATCTTTTCAATTAGGTACATTTTGTTATTTATCTTTCGAAGCCTTTTATTTTTAACCGACATCTAAGAAAGTGGGTTCTCTATGTAGTTATGTTTTGATGAAATTGAGGGAACATCACGAATATTTAATGTATTAGGTATGTAATTTATATACCAAGTTTTACTTTCAAATATCTGAAATAACAGATTCCTATTCATAATTTTACCCCTTCTAGAGCCAAATCCTATTTTTTAAGTCTAATTATTAATGTCCCACTGAAGCTGAAGGGCAAATCTATCCCGCTTGCAATGGTTCTGGTCCAAAGGACCACCCTGACCAGCCGTTAAAAATACGTCTAGGTTGTCCTGCTATTTTCACCGTGGCATGCTACGTCCTCGCCACCCAGCCTGTACCTCAGGCTCACCCCACCCCAACATGGTCTAAATATTTAATTTAAGCCCTCGTCCAAAATATGACAGTGAATTACAAAATATGACAGCCGTCCCGGTCCCGAGCTAACTTTGGACAGCCGTTAAGAAATACATTCAGGTCGTCCCACTATCTTCGCCGCGGCCTGTTCTAGCGTCGTCGGACTGGCCATATAGTTAAGGTGGTGTTTTCCAGTTTTCCTAGCCGCCGCGGGGCCCGCACGGGCCGGGCCCCCGGCTTGTGGTTGTTGTTATTGGGCCCCGGACTCGTGGGGAGTCGGAGCCCAGTCCGGTCCTGTCCATTCAACATGTCACACCCAGTTCGAAGCCAGTTTAGCCCGCCTATGTGGATACTTACTACAGACGTGGCCGGCGTAGTCTTACTTCAACCTAAGGGGTAAGCATTCACATCAGGGGTTTCCAAACTTTTTTCCCAGAGGGCCGTACAGCACCTTTGAAAATGTCGCGCGGGCTACATGACATGGTCGACTTGAAGTTACGTATAATCTTTTTCGTCCTGGGGGTGCTGTGTGTTTCACATCTGTAGGTACTTTACTGTGCAGGCAGGGGAGGCTTCTATACGCGGGCCGGATTAGAATGCCTCGTGTGCCGGATTATATAGGCCCTCCCGCTCTGTCAGTTTTTTACGCTTACTACGTTCCTGATTGGGTTTGATTGCTGCGTGCGTGATTTGACAAACCTTAAATTTTGTCTTATTAATTTTACCATGTTCTTCAAAAACTACGGAATCATCTTATGGAGGTAAAATTAACCGGCATTGTTGCTCCCCGCAGGTAGAAAATAAATTTTTGAAATCATATTTGAACGTTCTTATTCCTACCTCAAACATGAAAAACTCGTAAATAGATGCGTGAATATTTTAAGAAAAACTGTATGGCGCTTAGTTTAGTAGGAGCAAATAAGTAAGTGTTACGATTTTTCCAAATTTCTAAAAAACTGTGTAAGTTAGGAAAACCGTTATTTTTTTAAATAATATTTAGGTTGATATTAATTATTGACAATTATTACAGATTCTTCTGTTCAGTAACTTCGAAGATATGTATTAATAATGGAAGGAGGGGAATGGTATTTTTTTGAACTTTTTTCGTCCTAAATCTAAAAGTAAATGCTTAAGAAAAAAACTTAAAATGGTATTGGAATCTACAAATAAACTCCATCCTTTTGATACCCCACTTAAAACAATAGCACAACTTGAAATTTTCGACCTCCCATTTCGGCCCCCTAAAAAAAGTAAAAAAAGGTATAAGAGATTTTTTTTATGTCCAGTAGGTATAGTAATTATCCGTTCAACAGAGCTAATGCTGTTAAAGAATACAATACTATTGAGAGGTAAACCACAAATTAGGATAACAAGAATATAGTGTCAATAAAGTATAACTGCCTTGAAAGATCATTACATTATAGATTCTATTTACTAGACAGTAAAGTGTAAATGCAGTTATAGATAACTGCGATCTTAATTTGTTTTGCATTTCACATTCGCCCGACGGTCTGCAAGTGCGTATTCCGTAGAGAAAAGACTTAGAGATACTATGAGCTTTCAACGGATTATCGGTTCTATGACCGTAATGATAAGGCGGCAAATGCTTTCAAACAAAAAAATAATAATGCGTTTTGCTTTTACAGATTCAACGGGGAGCCAGGTAGACCGCCCGGGTTTACTCGTGTTACGCATTGTTATTTTTTTTTTGTGGTATTGTATTACCTCAATGGCATTGTTCGCTCAATGACATTGTATACTTTAACAGCATTAGCTCTCTTGAACGGATAATTTCTATAGCTCAGGTTAGCGACTTTTAAAACTATTCCAAATTTCAAATCGATCGCAGCAATCGTTTGAGATATCTGACTGACCTATGAGAGACGGACAGACAAACAGAGTCACACCATAACGGTTCCTTTTTTACAATTTTGATACGGAACCGTAAAAACATTCAGACCTGCATTATCTTTATTATGGTCGAATATTTCAAACGCCTGGTAATTTTTTTGTTTTCACCTAAATGATAAACATTGATTTTCAAATTTCTATCTTTGTACCAAAAACGGGTATAATTTAATTTGTTTTTGATGTCAGAATAAATTTAAGAAAACTTAAAAAGCCCCTATAGAGTTTCGCCCTAACTTACCACTTCACCATCAGAGAGATTAAAAACAAATGTGCCTATTCCTTTTTTTTCGTTTAGAAATTTATCTGACACCTTTGCCAACGTTTGTTACTTTTTTTGGGTTATGTGTCAATAATATTGTACAATATTATTATATTATTTTTCAGTTATGTCAGTAACTTATTAATATTTTCCCGTTTAAAGATTGTTTTCTTTGAAATAAAATTATGGAAACGTATGATTATTCTAAATAAAATAAAAAACGGGTTTCTTACAATGATATTTTATAAGAAGATACGTTATACGCATACTCGCCAGCTGAGAAATATGCTTCCAAGAAAGCAGCAGCACACATTGGGACCTCACTGTACGGTGTACATACTCACACATATTAACAGATTGCATAAAAGAGATGGCATAGTTACAATAATGCAAAAAAAAGAGACAGCTAGCTTTTTGTTACTTGCGCGATTAATTTTTAAACGTAACCGAGTGAACCCATCGGCTAGATTCGGATTGACTCGGAGCCTGCTCGGCGCTCGCAGATTAAGCACGCAGAAGGTTGGTTATCCTTGTCACTCTCATTGTCAAAGACGTAAGTTTGTCTCTTTCATTCAAATGACCTCTATGGTAGTAAGATGGCGTCGTATTTGAAAAATAAAATAATAAAAATGATAAAATTAAATTATTTCAGCGTACTTACAGGTGAAATGTGCTCCCTTGCGCTTTGTTGCACTTTTTGCTATGATTGGTGCACTTTCTGATCACACACGACGGCATTTTTTTTGTGAATCTTGTAAATATTCACCCTTGACATCGTCGTGCGTTTCGTTGACCGACCCGCGAGTGACTACCCACTACAAAAAGGGCACCAATACATTTATCGTGGTTTCAGTGCTTCACTTTTGGAGTGCTTGTAACCTATCTACTTATAAAATATCATTGGTTTCTTACCCATGCCAAGTATGTACAGCCGCGCCCGCAGTTATATTATAGTCGCATGCTACGTACCCCCGCACTAAACTGTGACAATTTCCGAACGAACTCGAATTGACGCAAGCAAACATGGCCGACTGTTTTTGGTATTATTCGCATTATTTTACATCTTTATACGCTTATTTCTGCGTTATACGAATTTTGCGAATATAAGTTGTCGATTCGAAAGTGTTATTTTTTTACGCTTTAATTTTTGAGACGCTTTTCGTTCAGGTCTACCGTAGGGCCCGGCTAAATTATTAATATAGATAAGAATGACTAGCATTTACCTATCCATTCGTTATTATGCCAACCAAGGGCCTGTTTCAATCCAGGACTGTTCTATATCTATGATAAATTTCATCTCAATATATAAAACTGTAACCACACTATTTGGTAAAAAACATCCGAACCACTAAATATCTTCACAAATATTCACACACATTTATCTGCTGCTTATCAAGATAATAATAATAAAGACGTTTATTCAGACCAAAGTTATGCCTAACTATTACATAGTATCTAAAATTTGAGATTTACTAATTTTCTGTAGGTCTGTTTGCCAGTCGGCATAGGCCTCCTCCAACCTTCTCCATTCACATCTATTCTCTGCCACTCTCTCTTATCAAGAACAATGGCCAATTCAAAATAATTCCGAGTTGAACTTTAAATTCTAACATTGGGTAGTAAGACTCAAAATAAATTTACTTTTCATTTTGAATTGTGCAGTTGTTCTCGATAAGCAGATTAGAAAGATATACATAGAATAAAAGCTGTATACTTACAAAGAAGTCTAAATTATGAGCCATATTGTGGAACAGGCCTCCAACCATAGCCGCTAGATGGATGACATGTGTTGGCTGGTGCTTATTGAATAGTGCTTCTGTCTGCTCCTTATCTCTGTAAAGATTCACATCAATAGTTTTGATACCTATTAGTGGTGTGGCTTTCAGGTAACTCCATTCCCAACAGACTGCATATTTTAAGGGAATTGAGTACCTTCTTGATTAAGGCAATAGATGGTATCTCAAAACAGTCACTTTTTTAGTTACCCCTGTGTAGCTGAGGAAATTCTGAATCAGGTGACCTAAACAACTTCACCATAGCTGGTCTAAAACATGCATCAACCTTCAATACCTTCATTGTTATTAGTGCTAGATTCTCAAGTGTCTGCATGAAAATTGAGCATAAGTATTATTAGAACCACATTGTTGTGGAAAAAAACGATAAAAACCAATAAACACAAAGTATGCTCTCAAGACGCTGCATATCCGCCGCCCTCACCAAACACCTTTTCGATATTATTATTAATTATTTTATTATATTACTGTTATAATCGCCGCATTCTCAGGGCAGTATGTATGATGGAGTGTGCAATATAAATATCAAAGTAATAAATATTTTTACCCAATCTTCATGAAACATGCAAGGACATCCTTCAACTTCGCATAATTATTGAATGTGGTAGGTTATATTAATGTATGTAAAACCAATCCCACTACAATAAATCTCGAACTTGAATTTTTGGTAAATTTTTATCGTATACTTGCCTAAGGTCACCATCCTTGGAACCACAAAATATCCAAGTCTCATGTTGGCGACCTTTTCCCTGATGTTTTTCTTCTTCAACAACTGTTTTAATGGCTTGCCCCACAAGCCCGGAGCCTCCTGTTACTAAAATAATATGTGGCTCTACATCCATCTGTAAAATAACACAAAAACACTTTATCGCAAAAACAATAATACTTGCTACAAGTATATACAACTTGGTTGTGTCACAATTGCCTTAACAATGTTCTTGGTTCTTGGTATATGATAAACTCAATAAAGGTTTTGAAAAATAAGAAGTAATGAAATTCTAATCACTTTAATTTAACTGAATACGTGGCAAGAATTATAAAATACCTTGTTTGTACTTTGCCTGTCTGTCGCACCGGCAGATGTGATGTTTTAAGACTATCAAACAAAACTTTGATTGAACAACTGAACTGAACTGTCAACTGTCTGAATGTGAAATTGACAGTGACAGTTCACCTATGCCATAATAAAATAAACAACGTTCGTGTTATACTTTAAAACGGTACGTCAAGTCAATAGAACACTTCACATGTTTTATTGTTACGTATATCTAATTTCTTTTCTTTACAAGCAAACAATCGTAATATAATACTATCGTAATATAACTAACGATGACTATGTACATTTACATTATGTAAAATCTAGTAATATCGAAATTCTATTTTTAAAACTATATTGGCTTGCGGCTTTTTTACTTCAACCATAGCCATCGGCAAAAAAACATACCATCTTGTCTCTGCCTTTTTTTTGATTGGTCAGTCAACGTCTCGACGAGCGTTCGTTCATCTAAATACGCTTTCAAACCAAAATGGAGGATTTGTCGGTCGAGGTGTACGGTGAAAATGGTGCTTATTATAAGGTTTGTAAATTATGAAGTACGTTCAAATTCTCATCATAGAATAGTGATTTAGTCGGTGCTACAACTGTTTAATCATTTCTAACCAATAGTTTCACTTTAAAACGTAAACTTTCAAAAATATTTTTCCGGGATGATCATCACGGCTGGAATGGACGCCATGTCCGTCTGTCAGGGCGTGAATTTTCCATGTGCTGTAAAATATGCCGATTTTATATATTTTTAGCTTTGGACGTGGAGTAAAATGGGGGCAGCTCTCGCCGGATTACAGTTAAAGCTCATTTTGCGTATCTGACCTACATAACTTTTTATTTCTAGCGCATTACTAAGTTATTTAGTCACCGAAATCTCTAAAATTCCCTTATATTTATAGGCCACTGTCACCGACGTGCTCGACAACGAGGTTCTTGTAGCCTTTGAAAATGAGTAAGTGTTGTAATTGGTTAAAAAATTGTGATTTATTTTTGGTTGTCTTTATTTACTTATTTGCATGGTTTTGTTTAAGCTGGCAGCCAGAATCCAAATTTCCTTTCTCACAAGTGTTCTTGCCGCCCAAAGACACTGGAAAACACACGGAGTTCGTGGAAAACCAGGAAGTTGAGGTGTTTGCCCGGTCCAATGAGAAGGAAGCATGCGGCTGGTGGACAGCCAATATCAAGGTAAATCATTTTTATTTATTTTTATAAGAGTTATGCCATCAGATGTGTTAATTCACGATTATTAATAAAAGTTAAGTCAGTGAGCCCCCAGTAAGACAAGTTTCATTTTTATAATTAAAGTAGCAAGTATTCTTGAATGATTAATTACTAGTTTACCATGGTAACTAAAGTTTGTGTAATATCACTAGGTTTCGATTTTATGATGTATTTGATTTGCATGTTCATTCTAGTTGATTTTCACATAGCACATCTATGCTGGTTTTGCAGTGCAACAAATACTATATGAACAGGTCTGCCAGGTCTCAGTTCTTGGTATTTCTAAACACTTTTTCGATTCTGTATAAATTTGACCAGTTGTAGAGATGGTGCTAAGTTATGTTAAGTATAAACTTGACAATCTTTTTTCTCATTTGTTTCATGTAGTAAATCACCTATCCCCCACCCTCCAGTAACTAGCCACTTCGTAAAAATATACAGACTGGTAAAGTTGTAACATTGGTGCAATTCAACTTAAACCCTAGTCCAGGAACTTTTGCTTGGAGCATAGTAAAAATACTTCTAGTACAGTATTTGCAAGTAAATTTGATGGTTAGTAACTGAATGACATTTTCTTAAGTGGCCAGTTATTGACTGTTTAGCCTATTGTAATAGATTGGGAATGGTTATAGATATCTTGTTGTATAACCATAACAGGGTGGCCACTTTCTGGAAAACCGGGAAATGTCAGGGAATTTCACTAGTCATGGAAAAGTCAGGGAATTGTCAGGGAAATTTATTGAAGGTCAGGGAATTTACATCTTCACAACCTGCAAGCCTGGTCGCCGAAAAATGAAAACCCGCAAAGATACAGCGTCAATGTTTGGGCATCGTTAATTTGCCTGTTGCGTCCGTTACAAAAAATCGGGAAAAAATAAAGTTCATGAAAGGTTCTTTGGGGTTATTGTACATCATTAGAAAGAGGATAGAGCACAGAATTTTTTAAAACAATTTTAAGAACGTGGGTCTCATTTCGTTTTTTTTATTGCAAATCAAAATTCATCTTTGACTAAATTTTTACATGTTGTAAAACATTTGAAGGTCAATAAAAAAAAAACTAGCAGTAACATGTCAGTAATTTGAACTCTGATACAACCGTGAAACGTTACACATCACGATGCAATAAACATTTCATCTCTTTTGCACTTACTTTTTTTTAATTCAAATTTAAACGCGTCGGCCCTGTAAATTCTTTAAAAACAACAAAAGAAAGAAAAAAAAATATACGTGGGTTAAAAAATTTTTTAGAGAGCGTCTACGCTCTCTAAAAAATTTTTTGAATCCCTCTATCCCTCTATCCCTCTGAGGTATAGAAAATACCATTTTAATTTGGCAAACGATGGACCAAACAACCTGTATATTTCATCCTTATTACATTTAACCCTTAAATACATAATGATGTACAGGGTGATTGGAAATTCGACCTATCCCTTGAAAGGGGTTATTCTAGAGCTTATTTGCAATGATTTAAGTCCAATCAACCGGGGGTCAAAACTCAATGGTTATCAAGTTATTTGACTTTTAACTTATTTTTTTTAAAACCCGCCTTTCGATATAAAACTGCTTATTGTGAAAAAACTACTTAAATTAGTAATGAAAAAGAGCCATCATCTAATAGCCAATAAATGGTTGATTACGAAAAATCCAAAAAACACGCCAAAACCTTTGAAAATGTTACCAATAAAAGAATTTAAAGTCAAAAGTTTTTGGATTTTGTTCAAAATTTTGTAATTCTTTGAGGCATTACTTAAAAAAAAATTACGACACTTCGCGTAAAAATTACTAAAATTAGTTCCTCAGTTCATAAGCTTTCTAAAAAGGTAGAATTGTTGACATTTTTTGCATAACTTTTTAAAATAACATTAATAATAAGAGAGGTGGTAGAGAATTTCGCCTAGCGTACCGGACCCTTAATCAGTTTGTTTGTGTCACTTTAGTTTCTCCGTGGGCTTTGTTTGTCTTCGGTTTCTTATTTTATCTCATCTTCTTAGGTTAGAAGTCACTAAAAGTAACCTTCCGTGATATTTCGGTTAGTAATTTATCTGTAAGTTCCCGGTTGCCTTAAGTTTGCACCTGGTTTCCTTGGTGTAACTTACAAATTAGGTGCAAACTTAACGCAACCGGGAACTGATTGATAAATTACTTATTGAAATATCACCGAAGGCAACTTTTAGTGATTCCAATCCAAATATTGAACAAAATCCAAAAACTTTTGACTTTAAATTCTTTTATTTCAACATTTTCAAAGGTTTTGGCATGTTTTTTGGATTTTTCGTAATTAACCATTTATTGGCTATTAGATGATGGCTCTTTTTCATTACTAATTTAAGTAGTTTTTTCACAATAAGCAGTTTTATATCGAAAGGCGGGTTTTAAAAAAAATAAGTTAAAAGTCAAATAACTTGATAACTATTGAGTTTTGACCCCCGATTGATTGGACTTAAATCATTGCAAATAAGCTCTAGAATAACCCCTTTCAAGGGATAGGTCGAATTTCCAATCACCCTGTATATCTGCATCGTATATTTGATGGCCAGTGCAGCAATATGCAGCTATCCAAAATCACATTTATTACTTTTTTTAATAAATGTGACATTTACGTGTTAGATTCCGAATACATCCATAAATATTTTTGGCAAAATTGTATTTAAAAAAAAGTTATTAGATTTTTTGAGCAAAATGGCGGCAATTTTGAAAAAGTTAAATATTTAAGGTTTTCGTTGAGTGTGTTTATAACGGTTTTTAACAAAATAAGTAATTATTTTTTAGTATAATGTTACATACATTACAAGTTTACTAAATTTTTTTTTTATATTTTTCTAGTGTTTATTACGCCATTAGGTATCCACATATTTTTTTAGTAACGATAAAAAAATCATGCCTTTAAGGGTTAAGATTATAGTCAGGGAAAAACTAGAAAAAACGGCTGGAAAACCGGGAAAAGTCAGGGAATTTTGATTGTTGTAAATAGTGGTCACCCTGCATAACCAGTTGAGTCAATGGGACAAATAGAGCTGGAAGAAAAATCAAATGTAACTTTCAATTTGACTCTATCATGCAGGGCAAAGTAAATTTAGGCAAATTATAGAAAAGTGTTTTTTTTTTCAAGAGGACTAGGATAAAGAGCTAGTCACTTGATAAAAGGAGATTAATTTATTTGCCATCAATTTTACATACTGGCCAGACTATGAATGTTTTCACTGTGCTCCTGGAGATTAGGATTTTAGTTTTATTTTCTTAAATACTATCCAATTATTAATCTTTAATCTATATATATATATATAATTGACAACCTTTCATTTTTTGAGCCATTAATTTTATTGGTTCTCTGTATTTGGTTTGAAAAGACGAATATGCTGATAGTTTATTTGTTTCACCAGGATTTGTAATTAATTTATAATTAATATATTAATACTTACTTATTCTAAAAGGGGCGTAACTACAGTTCTACGGTAGAATAAACCATTACTTTTGTCTTATCGCAATCGAAAAAAGTAAGCGATCTGACAGTATGCATTGACAATGTCAAATTCAAAATTATGAAAGCTTATTTTTTTCTGTGGCAAAAGGCACTGGCATTTCATCTATTGTGCCGTAGAACTGGTAAAATGAGAACATATTTTTTATTCATTTGTATTTTTTATATTAAGCTATATACAAAAATTATAAAAATAGTGTAGTGTTCGGGAGACAAAATGCTTTTGAATCGTATATACATTTAAAAGTGTTCTTAAAATGAAATGTTGTCAATTCTTCTGGATGTGTGTTTGTCACATAACTCCTCCTAATAGGCTGGACCTATTTGGATGGAATTTTGTGTGTATATTTGAGTGGGTCCCTGGATGGTTTGAAAATACAAAACCCAGTAGATGGCGTGGTGATCGCGTTTTCATGAGGTGGGACGATGTTCGCCTCGACAGCTAGTATTTTATATATTTTTAAAGATGCCAGTTACTAAGGGGTGGCCAGTAGGAGATTTACCCGATATTTTTATATGAGAGAAGCTGGCAGTAAGAGTTCATAAAATAGAACATTGTTTTCTTTCTTAAAAAAGGAAAATGGATGCCTAATTTATCTTCCTTAACCTCATCTCAATCAAATCTGGCCATCCCAATTGTTTTAAATTTCTGTGACTTACCAACAATTCTTATTTGTAACTCCTTGATTGACTGACAATTTCTTATGACTATGATTTTCGATACTGCACTAATAATCGAATATTTGCTCTAAATTTCTGACTTACCAACATAGTTAAATGTTGCTCCTCGATTGACAATTTCCTCAATGTATGGTGATTTGAAAAATTATCTTGGAAAATAGATATTTTATAAATTTCTTGGAACTGTTTTGCACCTTGATATATTTTACTGGATTTCAGTGCAAAAGTCTTAATCAGGCACCATTAGTTTAGAATACACTACATTCACAAAGCAATAAAAAATCACTACAAATATGAAATTAATGCAATTTGTCTCTTAAAATGTTTTATACGTTCTTTTAAAAATGCATATATTCAAATGATTTGTTTTGATACTAACAAATTTTCAGCTCATCAGATGTTGCGTGATTGGTTGATGTGATGTTAGTTGTCTCATCACTCTTATTAGTCTCACTGTATCTCTGTTTGACTGTTCTATGAAAATAATTAATTTTGATTCATATTTCGATTGATGAAACAAAGAAAAACCAACCAAAAGACAACAGCTTTTACCTTTAAAGATATAAATTTGTATGGTCATGTCTAAGTCTATGAAACCCCATTTTCTTCTCCCAGCGTGTGTCTCACCACCAGCCAATGTGGTGTCACCCTGGTGGCAATAAAGTTTAAATAGTTATAGAGGATTTTGTGTTAGTAGTGTTGAATAATAATAGTCAAAGACACACAAGATGCACTACAGTAAGTCGCATAACTATTTTTTTACATTATACAGTCAATTACAGTCATTGTAGCAATTTACTTTACTTTATCATTATCAAAATTGAAAATATGTGGTCCTTAATATTAAAAAGTACAGATTTTTTAAACATGCAATTTAAATGTATTGTCACTTAATGAGGTCACTTGACTTAATGTGAATTAGATAATGTTCACAGCCCTTAAGGTGATTCGAGTTGGTTGGTTTTCCATGCAAACATAAAGAAGGTAAGTGTTTGCTTCCATGGCATCAATGATGTTATAATTGTGTTTTATTTTATGTCTGCGCGAAATGCCACAGGAACTCGCAAAAAGCTAAAATAACTGGCCAAGAGCATGTCGGACCATGCTCAGTGTAGGGTTCCATAGCCGTAACTATAAGGTAAAAAATACGGTGAAAAAAAGTACAACATAAAAAGAGCGTATCTTCATAGCAATTACGTCCTTTTATTGAGAAGCGCAGTTTATTGGCAATAACTCAAAAACGGTTAATTCGATCTTGTTGAAAATAATTTTCGTTGAAAGCATTAATTAAGCGTTACCTTCGTGATTTTTTTCATATTTTTCGGACACACGGTTTAGAAGATGGAGGGGGGGGGGGGACAATTTTCACAACTTTCGGAGCGATTATTTCCAAAGGTATTCACTTACTCAAAAACATTACTTAAGAACCTTAAAATGTTTTTGAAAGAGCTGTCGAACTATGTACCACACGTTGATATTTTCTGAAAAAAAAAAATATTTTTTAGCTTCTGTAACATGTATGGAGTGCCCCCCCTAAAAATATTCATTTTAATTATTTAACTACCAAACTAAGTAGCGGCTCATACAAGACACCTATATTCCAAATTTCATCAATATCCATCATGTAGTTTTTGAGTAAAATGCCTGTGACATACGGACAGACGGACGGACGGACATGACGAAACTATAAGGGTTCCGTTTTTGCCATTTTGGCTACGGAACCCTAAAAACCACATTTTTAGCAAAAAAAAGGTTTGGTTTCAATTTTCAAATGACGATAATAGATGGCGCTGACCTTCGACGTCAGATTGCACGTTAATTCCAGTCTTTGAGACTGTCATGTTATTTCTCGCAGACAAAATATATCCAGCTATAAAACGAATCACATTTTAATCACAATTGATGTCGTGGAAGCTAATAATGACCTTTGTGTTTGTATGGGGAACCGACGGACTCAAATCACCTTTATCCATAGACATTGCAGCGCTTTATTGTCCTTAGTTGACACACTTCATGTGTATTTTTTTTATAAAATACCTACTACTATTTTGTTGAAAAGGTTTATATTGACATTTTGTTGCTTTTATATTTTCTTGTATGGAACACAACAAAGATACGTATACATTTATTCACCTTATTTAGCTGAAAATAAGATATCTACATCATCTTTGTACGTTTTTTACGAACAACCCGTTTCGCAACATCAAGCTTGGTATGGAAAAAACCAGTTCAAGTCCACCTATGCATTGAAAAAAATAAATGAAATTCAATTTTTATTCATACAAACTGTTTTGTTTTTCATCGTAGTTATGGGTTGTCCATGACATTGAAAATCATGGAAAGCACATACATTACATGAATCTATTAGAATAAACCAAAATAAAACGTCCTTTATTAATTCAGCACCTATTACTTCCCCAAAAGAATTAAACAGATGTGAGGACTTTATATATTTACACTGGAATCACATGAATACATTTTGAAAGCTTAGCTGGACCAAACAAGTAGACACAAGGACATAAAAATCTCAAGGGCAGTACTTTATGTTAATTGCCGGTAATAGTAAGTAAGGGTGACGATCTAGACGTTGGGGTCTACAGGACAGATGTTATCCAAGGTTATCAGTCCCTAACAAGCTTAAAAGGGGTGGTGGAAGATAGGTTCTAGTACAGATTCATTCACAAATTAATCATTTGTTATTAAAATATCATTTAAATGTTGATAAATAGGACGTGAGACAAAATTATTGGTTTCTTTCTCCATAGCCTTTAAGGCTGACATTAATAATGATTTGTTTTGACTGTATGAATTTAGGGACCCTAAGCGCACACAGTGAGAATGGTTACTAGTAAAGCCAGTGGACTTGCAAAATTTTTATGATTAATGGGGTTACGTAAAATAAACTAAGAAAAGTAAGAAATGAGAGTGATATCAAAGAGTAAAAGTATAACCAGTTTATCCTATTCATCCTATTGATATTAAAAATCATAGAAATTTGTGATGATGCTTGGAAGTTTGGATGTTTGTTACTAAATAACGCTGTAACTACTGAATGGATTGAGGTAAAATTTGGCATGCAAGTGCAAGTAGACCAAGTCCTGCATTGAATCATACACATAGGATACATACTTTATATTTCGGTAAAGTTAGTCCCTTGGGATAGCAACGGAAATAAAGCAGGTGATTCTGCGGGTAAACACTAGTTGCAGAAGTAATCCAGTGGAGCATTTTTTTAAATATTCACACACTTAATGTTTTGTCAGTTTTATTATACTATAATAAAAGGTTTATTTAGTAAATGTATTTAGCTAGAAGAAAGTCCAAGGATTCTGCGGATGTTTTTTATTATACCTTACTTCATAATAACCTTATTAATATGAATTGTGTGTTGTTAGTAAATATAATTAATATTATTAGCAATAATGGTATCGGTTTTGTTAACCTTTTTTTTAATTATCGTATTTTTTGTTATTAGATGATGAGGGGGGAGTTCTTGGTAATAGAATATTTAGAATGGGACAATTGCTACACGGAAATAGTGCCAAAGGACCGCCTCCGAGTCAAGACCCCCAAGACACCCATCGACAAAACCACCTTCCACAAGTTCGAGATACCAGTCCCTGAAGATCTCAAAGACTAGTAAGTAAAACATTATATTATATTACCATTTATACTATTTTTGTAATAGTCATGCATCTAACAACCTAAGAAAACCCCAAAAATGCACGGAATGAGGCGTTATATTCATGATAAATGCCGCATTGCGACTTTGTCCGCGTGAGGGCTTCCGGTCCCGATACTTCGAGAACCTGGTATTTTGGGATCCCGGTATTCGCATGATTACCAGTGTGGGATTGCGGAGAAGCACGTAGACGACTATTCAGATTTCTCCTGGACATATTTTTGAGAAATACGAAAAAAGGCAAATATATCAATTTACCTTTTTCGTATTTTATTGATCTCATAGTAGTAAAGCCTTGATAAACCCCAAACTCCGCTACCCAAAGGTTGACTGGAAGAGATCGCTTTTTAGCGATAAGACCGCCGGTTGTCTACCATTTTAATTTTTTTGTGTTATGTACCCTTGTAATGTGTTTTTTGGTATGCAATTACGTATACTTGTATAAAAGTGAAGTTATGTTGGCTACTTCATTGTTAGAAATATTAATTTCTGTGCGGGATCCCGCAAATACCCGGCATTCGTATCGGGGGGAATTGTTGTATATCTCTAGGTTCCCTAAAAAACATTTGTGCCAAATTTCATCACACTGTCGAGTCACGGAACTGTTTTATATGTATAGATAGATAGTACTGAATTTCCAAAATGCGAGAACTCCAATTTGCTAAAATTCAAGCTGAATTCGCGTTTTTCCACTGAATTAAGAGAAATAAGAATAGTTTTGAGAATACACTCCTCAATTATAACCAAAGTTTTGTCAAACCAGATTTTCCATCACTTTTGCAGCAGTATATTCTTAAAATGCGACTGTGAAAACTTGTTTGTCTTTATGAATCGCTTTCTTATTCTTCTATGTTTAATCAAGTGTTAAATGTATACAGAAGTGATGTATAGTTGTAGATAGATCATAGTTTTTGTTTTCAAACCAGCAATAAATTAATCATTGAGTACGAACTCAAGTATTTATGTATTTTTACTTTTGTAAGGTGTGCAAATGATGTAGATGGACGAAGAGTTCAAAACTATCTGAATTAATTATAGTGCCTTGACCAATAATATCAAATGTTAATATTTTGAGTACCTCTTACGTATATATATTAATTACTTGATGTATGGTAAATAAACGTGGTCACTTTATTTACATAAATAAATAGTGTCTAAAAATATGTCACTTAACAAATAGGCACATACTAAATAAGTGATGTATGGTACTATTTACGGGGGTATTAAAGTATGCCCTTCTGCATTTGTCCACCTTAGTAACTTCTTTCACATTTTAAAGGTATATATTGCTCCTCGAACAAATTTCGGGACGGGGATTGATCACTCCATCGGAGATCATTAGGTTAACAGTTCAGTATTGAGTGTCTGCGTTACTTCCATAGCCTGCACGAGATCCATAGCGCTAAAGTGGAGAACGCGCACAAGGAGTTCCAGAAGGCAATCGGCGCCGCGCTGGTGTGGTACGTGCCCGAGCGGGGCGCGCTTGCCGTGCTGGCGCGCGGGGACTCGAGCCACCGCCGCGCGCTCATGCTGCAGGAGATGCACTTCCGGTCAGTCACGAGTCACCTCTATCCTGACCACACTGGCAGAATGGACATGACGGAAGGCACATGCTCTGATATGTGCTTACTAGGGTGTCCTTATTTTGTCGACTTTTTTATTTCTTGCGGGGCACCCCTTCATTTTATTTTAGGGTATGAAAACTACTTGAAAACCTGTTTTTCGGACTAAAGTGAGTCATGGTTAAATAAAAGTGATCTAACGGTGAAAATTAATAATAATTAAGCATTAATGTAACAAAAAGGTCTACTTTAAAGAATAAAATGGTTTTCAAGCATAAAAAAAAAATTAAAATTCTATAAATGAATGAGATATTTTTTTATTCAACTGCTGGTAGCGACCTCTAAAACTTGAAGAAAAAATTTAAAAAAGAACAGACATGTCTTTTCATCCCCTAAAATAAAATGAAGGGGTGCCCCGCAAGAAATAAAAAAAAAAGAAAAAACACCCTAGTGCTTACGATAGTTGTTAATTTTCTTATAATTTAACATTGCCGCTGACTATTAACAAAGTTATGAACCCAGAGTCGAAGGCACGAATCGTAAATCGCGTTTCGTATCGCGCCTCGGCCGCCCGCCGGTATACGCCGTGCCTTGTAAAGCGTTCCTAGTGTTTATTTTTTTTTACAAAATAAGACTCATTAAATTTTCATGCAGAAACTTGAAAGTCTTGTAGTGATTTTGGTTATTTACGACATTAAATCTCGCGGAGGGCGCCGGACGTACGTCCGGTGGGCGGCCTAGGCGACGCGGTTCCGCCGCATCGCGGGCGTCGCGCAGGAAACGCGATTTACGGTTCGTGCCAAATAGGGAAGATTCAGAATTGCATTGTCTATATTATTTGTATGGTAGGATTTAACCCTTAGGTGCATACCATATCGTGCATTTTATTCCCAAAATGTCTCATGTGAAAATGAAATCCAAGTCAATTTGAGATTTCGTGACGAATTTGACAAAGTCTGAAATTAACGTTGAGTTGATTTCTACTTTTGTCATTTCAGTATTATCGTTTTGGATACTGTATGCCTCTAAGGGTTAAGATGTATACCTAGTACCTAAGTCCTCAGGGTAAGCGAGCACTTAAAGGAATTTCATTTGTGAAGTAACATTTGAGATTCCGTATGTTCAACCAGCAGACTCACTGGACGAACTAAACTAGTGCTAACATTATGTCCAGAAGCTACAGGGCTACCGGTCACGAGACGATCGAGATAGTAGTATACGGCTTCGCACAAAGCAAATATTTAATGACCCTAATGAGCTGATACGACGGAAGTTTAGCTAGCGTAGGTTAACCAATCTAAATCATTTGCCTATAAAGTGAACTCTTAGTTGACTAATCATCATGTTTCATTTGCATATTACCATCCCAAGTTGCTAACGTTATACGCCAGTTTTATATTGACAATGATTGTAAAGTGTCTCATTAACTTTGTATTATGTCTGTACCAGTTATTTCTAGTAACAGTATTTTTCACGGTGATAATTCCGTATATTGCCTACAGGAATCTAACTCAGAAGCTGTTATTGTTGAAAAAGACCGAAGAGGCCGCGAGACAGTTGGAATCCACTAAAATACACAATCAAGGAGGGTAAGTTATCTATCTCAGTCTTTTTGTGATTTTTTCGACAATGAAATAAGTTGATGATAAATCGATTGATTCGGGTGGCAGCTCCCTCTCATATACATGATAGTAAATAATTGTCTAAATCACAAGTGGAGAAGAAAAAAATACCTGTGGTATAATTAAAAAGAAAAGGTACCACCTCGCTCACTGGTCTACTTGGACAAAGCAGTTGTACCACGGGAATTGAACCAGAACAGAGTTATGGTTATGATTTTACCAGCATGTAAGCATGCATGTATATATCTATCTATTCAGCCTGTATCCATTCAATGTTGGGTATTGGCCGTATAGGTATCTTCTTTATTACGCCATATTTATGCCAAATATGACAAAAATGCCGTGTGGTACTGTTTTCACAATACACAGTAATATAACTTTTGTATCAGCAATAATAGGGTACTTGCCTGAAGACAAATTATTTCATGTTAGCCTATAAATCGGCTTCCGAAAATTCGCGAAAATTAACTAAATTTCACCTACTTAACGCTTTCAACGTTTTGTGAAAGGTCAAAAACTAAAAATACCTACGGAGATGATTTGACCACTAAGTAAAATGACGCCATATATATTTTTTTCATATAAACGTCATACTATCAAAGCGTTTTGGCGTTTCACATAAAATAACGAAATAGATGTGTCAGGAATGTACCCTATTGCATATTTTTTCTTGAAACTTTTCATTTGCATTTCACTTAGAGCCTATACACACGGCGTCTTTTAAAAGCGCGTCGATGACGCCGTGTGCATAGGCCCTTAAAGTAATTTTAGACTTATAAATATTTCCTGTAAGTTATATTTTAATTAGGGCTTGCAAAATCGGTCGATTTTCCAATTCCGGAATTGGACTCGAATTTTACCTTCAATTCCGGAATTCCGGAACTGGTTCCGGAATTTATTAGGTCTGCTTTCTAATATGTGAAATTTGCTTAAAATATATTTAAATAAGGATCAGCGCTCATATTACAATCAACAAATATGTATATCGTATTCCAAGACAACATTTGGGACATAATTACTTAAACAACGTCAGATAAATGCAAGAGAGTAGCAATTAACACTTTCGGTACCAAGAACCCGCCTGGTAGACACTCGTAATCTTTGCTCAGATGCCGGCACTGCCTGCCAGGCGGGCAATAGCTATAAACCTACACGCCACGCCAATGCCAATACTGTAATTCGACATCATATAATCATAAAATCATCAAGTAATATTAGGGTGGCTGTTATTTGGTAGTTTTTAGGGCTCCGTAGCTCAAAAGGAAAAAAACAGAACCCTTATAGGATCACTTTGCTGTCCATCTGTCTGTTAATACCCTTTATCTCGGGAACTTGTGAAGGTATCGAAATGAAAATAGAACCATGTACTCGGGTTACAGTCCCTTGAATCTGTGAAAAAATCAAACTTCTAAATAAACGTAAAAGAAAGATACGGCCGTTGATGGCAGCATTCATCTTTATTGTTTTATTTTATTTTAGTTTTTTTTAACGCTGCATTTTTTGAGCTGCTGTCATAAATAAATGCATTTTCTTTCTTCTTTCTTAAAGAAGACTTTAAACGTATATTTCGACACTCTCAAGGGAATTTAAATTTATAGGGTACGTTGATCTAGAACTATGCAATTTGGCAAGTAATTCCGTCGTATAATACATGTGTACAGAAAAATCTGAAACTCTACATTTGTAATTAAATCATAAAAAAAATATTTTTTCTTAAAGTAAGTTTTTGTAAGGAACGCTTAGTAGGCGCGTCCGACTCGCACTTGTTCGATTTTTTTTTCTTGGGGGGGCACCCTTTAATTTTATACTAGGGAATCAAAAACATTCCTGTTTGTTTTTAAAGTTTAAGAGAACTCTTAAGGAAAGTTTGGAAAAAACCTCTTAAGGTTTTGATCAGGCCGGCGTTACTGGAACTGTTATTGGGACCTTCTCCAGTGCCAAGTATTCTCATAAATGTTAAGACATTATTCAATACTAAACAAAAAATATACTTTTATTGTGTCGGAAGGATAAGACACATGATATGAAGACAGGGCAAGAAGATACTTAGCCTTCGACTGTATTAAAACGTCGTAATTTTGTAAAATAACCATCTTAATGGCCAATTCTAGTACACTGGTTTCAATTCCGGAATTTCCGATATTAAGTACCATGAATTCCGGAACTGCAATATCGGAAAAATCGTCCGGAATTCCGGAATTCCGGAATGCAAGCCCTAATTTTAATCGCAGTGAAAGGTTTGAAAAGTACCTAACTTTATTCTTTCCCTCTTTCTTAGATATCGCTTTTCTAACTAGCATTATTTAATTGTTGACGTTGTTTCGAGTATATCTGATGTCGGCCCCGATTGATAGTAGCTTGGCGGGCGGCAGGTACTCGGATGAGTTCAGCGTGCGCGAAGACCTGATGGGTCTGGCCATCGGCACGCACGGCGCCAACATACAACTCGCGCGCAAGGTGCCCGGCGTTTCCAACATCGAACTCGAGGAATGCTCCTGCACCTTCAAGATCTGTGGCGAGGTGAGCTCTTACTACAGTGAACGCCATAATTAGACGAACTAGTTTGAGAGTTCCACAAGCACAAATGTTGCCAGAGTTAGGCCAGTGATGTTTTGTCGATATAATAAAAATAAAGACTAGACTGTGACTTAATTTATAACCTAATAAATAAAGTAAGGTGACACACTGACACAGTAAATTCTTGAAAAGATTTGAGGATTACACATTTCATGAATTTATTTCGTCTTTTTAGACCTATCCTGATGCGTGCAAACTATTGTCGATAACATTTTATCGATATTTACCTGTGGCTATTTAATTTTCTGTGAGCCAGGCAACATTTTAATGTGTCAAACTAGTTCGTCTAATTATGGCGTTTACTTTAGAGCTATTCTTCAGAAATATGTCTGCGGTCACTTCATTCCTCTGCAGGGTGGCCACTTTCTGGAAAACCGGGAAAACCGGGAAATGTCAGGGAATTTCTCTAGTCATGGAAAAGTCAGGGAATTGTCAGGGAAATTTATTGAAGGTCAGGGAATTTACATCTTTACAACCTGCAAGCCTGGTCGCCGAAAAATGAAAACCCGCGAAGATACAGCGTCAATGTTTGGGCATCGTTAATTTGCCTGTTGCGTCCGTTACAAAAAATCGGGAAAAAATAAAGTTCATGAAAGGTTGTTTGGGATTATTGTAGGTACATCATTAGAAAGAGGATAGAGCACAGAATTTTTTAAAACAATTTTAAGAACGTGGGTCTCATTTAGTTTTTTTTATTGCAAATCAAAATTCATCTTTGACTAAATTTTTACATGTTGTAAAACATTTGCAGGTCATTAAAAAAAAATTAGCAGTAACATGTCAGTTATTTTAACTCTGATACAACCGTGAAACGTTACACATCACGATGCAATAAACATTTCATCTCTTTTGCACTTACTTTTTTTTTAATTCAAATTTAAACGCGTCGGTCCTGTAAATTCTTTAAAAACAACAAAAGAAAGAAAAAAAAATACACGTGGGCCAAACATTTTTTTAGAGAGCGTAGAGGGATAGAAAATAACCCCACCTATCCGCCATTTTAATTTGGCAAACGATGGACCAAACACCCTGTATATTTCATCCTTATTACATTTAACCCTTAAATGCATAGATAGATAGATAGATAGATTTATTTATTTCATAATACAAAATTACATGATAAATTGTACATGACATGTCATAATGATGTATATCTGCATCGTATATTTTATGGCCAGTGCAGCAATATGCAGCTATCCAAAATCACATTTATTACTTTTTTTAATAGATGTGACATTTACGTGTTAGATTCCGAATACATCCATAAATATTTTTGGCAAAATTGTATTTAAAAAAAAGGTATTAGATTTTTTGAGCAAAATGGCGGCAATTTTGAAAAAGTTAAATATTTAAGGTTTTCGTTCAGTGTGTTTATAACGGTTTTTAACAAAATAAGTAATTATTTTTTAGTATAATGTTGTAGCACATATCATAAAGATTACAAGTTTACTAATTTTTTTTTATATTTTTCTAGTGTTTATTACGCCATTAGGTATCCATATATTTTTTTTTAGTAACGATAAAAAAAATCATGCCTTTAAGGGTTAAGATTATAGTCAGGGAAAAATTAGAAAAAACGGCTGGAAAACCGGGAAAAGTCAGGGAATTTTGATTGTTGTAAATAGTGGTCACCCTGCTCTGGCCCTTTTTCATACTAAATGTATGGAGACAGAGCAATGGCTCGTAGACATATTTCTGAAGAATATCCCTCTAATCATCAGTGGCGTGGCGTAAAAGATATCCTTGGGCAAGCCGGTGCAGATTTGGCGTACATTTTCCTTAAGAGCTCAAGAGCCTGATATTGGGCAAGCCGGTACGAATAGAGTTCTTTGGACGCCACCCTACTGCTAATCATTACCTTAGCGTTTGACGGGATCATTGTCACGGATTAAGTTACTTTCAAGATGCGTCCATCCCCACTGATTTCATTTGACCAGCTTATTACTGCTACTACTACTATTACTATTCCATTTATAAAGACGGGTGTGTGTTTCTCAGCCTGTCAGATCGAGTGATAGTGTATGGTGCCTTCGTAACGAAACATTTGATAATAATAACATCAGGATACGTAAATTTATAGTTAACCACATAAGCCTCTGGTTCGACTTGGATCGTGTCAACATGCCCTAATAGCAACATTGGTTCTAGGAACATTCTAGAACCGTTTTGTGGTCAATGTAGGACCAAACATGTTAGTAAGATTATGAGTTTCGATTTGTAAATGTCGCGTCATATCTCGCGTTGAAAAAACCCGGAAAGAATCCGTATTTTTCCTAAGTTTTCTGTTGCTATTTTAACGAAAAATATGGTTTTTGACTTTCATTTTCGCATCCCATGACCTACCACCATATACCATCTTCATAAACCACCTGGAAGTGCCCAAAAATTCATATAACCAAGTTAGTGATAAACTTTAAACTACAGGGGTCAAAAGAGGCCCGAAATATTAGTCTAATATTACCTCCGGTGGGTGTCTTACCGTTTCGCTTTAAGAGCCTGGCTGACACATTGCCCTATATCTATATGAAGCCATAATAAATGATCATTACATGATTTAATTCTTCCTAAAAAATCAGAAAGAAACGAAAAAAAAAACGCATATTTCAAATAAACCCGGAAAAAAATATTAGTTTTTTCCGCAATTTTCAACGCTAGTCATATCTACACGAACCGAATCACATGCAACGTTTATGTAAAACTAAAATAAAATATTTGCAGTCGATGGAGGCAGTGCGCGGGGCGCGAGCGCTGCTGGAGTATGCCGAGGAGTCCATCAAGGTGCCGCGGGCGCTCGTCGGCAAGGTCATCGGCAAGAACGGCAAGGTCATCCAGGAGATCGTCGACAAGAGCGGGGTCGTGCGCGTGAGTTCATGAAATATCCTGATACACCTCTACCAAAACATGAGCTAAGGATGCGATGTATATGTCGTCGCCAACTGGTTTCGTTAGCTATTTGGTTAGCTGTCTAGCCTTTTCATTAAACACACTCCTTATTTTAGGTTAAGTTTGTTAGTCAGCTTGTGTCCCTCAGAGCAGAAATAGAAGCCCCGCAGCGGGGCTTCGTCGACCTGCTGGCGGGTCATAGTGAAAAGGCTTGGCAGTTAACCAAATGGCTGGTTAAACCAGTTGGCTGCGACATATACAGAGTCAATTTCGTCAGCCTACCGATAAGGACCATCGATATTAATTGCTGTCAAGATTTGCTTCCGTCCGTTACGTCGTTTGGATTGCTCCAACTTAAAATTCGAATTAAAAGTTATGGACAAGATAGCATTCTTTGTCCAGGCGACTTGTTTGTTCTGTTGTAGAGGGCTCCAAATTCTTTGCTCTCCAGTACGTCTAGCATAACTGGCCGCGACTTCTTTTCTCGCGCGACAGCATCACCTGTCACTGTCACACGATATTGAGTGGAAAGAGATAGATAGAGATAGCATTTGTCCCGCTACAAAGAGTCGCGTGTACAGGTACAGCTAAGGATTTGGAGCCCTCATTAACTCCCTTGTAGTATTTAAATTGCACCATTTGGTTAATCAGGTAAAAGTGGAGGGCGACAACGAGCCGGCGCCGGTGGGTCCGCGCGAGGAGGGCGTGGTGCCGTTCGTGTTTGTGGGCACGCGCGAGAACATCGTCAACGCGCAGGTGCTCGTCGAGTACCATGTCGCGCACCTCAAGGTATATCGCGTATTTACGTTACTCTCTCAAGGTGGCCCTGGCCAAACGTCCTGGTTCGACCCCAGGCGTTCAGGCCCCCACCTAGTCCGACCCTATCGAGGTGGACCGGGACAAGCGACCTGGTTCGACTCCAGGCGCCCCCAGCCCCCACCCAGTCCGATCCTCTCAGGGTGGGCCGGCTAGCGACCTGGTTCGACCCCAGGGAACGCCACGGCCGACCACACGGTCAAACAATCGCTATGCCTAATAAGGGTCGAGAGTTAGTCAGTCTTCAAAAAAAAAAAAGGTACTCTGAACCCGTGCAGTTGCGGACAGGCACGGACCCGAACGCTCCTGCCCAAAATACCGCGTTCCCAGAACACCCCATTTTTCAAAATACCAGATTCCTGATTGACCACAACCCTATCTTACCAGATTCCCGTTACAACACTAGATTATAAAATCGTAGGGCACTCGAGAAATGAAATATTTTTGTAGAAAGTATTATTTTACAAAACTGGTGTATGGGAGATCTGATAAATAGAGAATCGTAATTTTTTTACAAGTTCCATAAATATATAGGCTTATTTGTTTCAAGGCTTTCAAGTATCAATTAATCAAATTCAACACTTAATTAAGTAACTGGTTTAATGCAGTCACAAATAGATATTGTTTTTTGTTATACATCTTTAAGTTTTCTAATAAGAAAACTTAAATGTAAATTTTTTCCTATTTTCTTAAATAACTTTAAAACTTAATATAAAAATTATAAAAAAAATATATTTGAGATTATCACAGTGAGCCTTTCATTTAAAATCACACGATATAGTTGGCTTTTTTTTTTTAAAACCTGACAAACTCACAACCCACTTCCGAGCATTGTGATTGTCGGGCCGGGTGGTTGGCCGTTGCGGTCACTGGGCTCGAACCAGGTCGCTGGCCAGACCACCCAAGGGCGTCCGACCGTGTGCCTTACACACGGCCGACACGCACATCGGGCTGGGTATGTGCCGGGGGGTGCCTGGAGTCGAACCAGGTCACCGGTCCCGGCTTACCATGATAGGTGTCGGGCTAGGTGGGGGCCTGCTCGCCTGGGGTCGAACCAGGACGATGGCCAGGGCCACCTTTGACTTTTCGCTGATTGCTCAAAGTGAGCAGCGGACCAGCGGGAAGGATGAAGCGGATCAACCTGTCCTTATGTGAACTTGTGTATCGAACTAATGGGAGTTTTAGTTGCCAGTTCGCTAAACCTAGCCCAGCTAAGAAGACTCCGGCAAGAAACTTAGCTGGGCCCGAGCAAGGTCGGAGTGAAATAGTTGGCTAAGTATGCACCTCAGACCTATGTATGGCCTTATTATATCTGAAACTTGGCTATATTTATCAAAGAGACACCTTGAAAGTGTAAAGTAAAAATAAATTGTCAACTCAATTTTTTTTTGTTATGAACCAAAGATATAATTAACATAGTAATCATCATTGCACAAGGTAATAGGCCAATACATAAATTAAGTCAGTAATTGAAATTACCTTTTGTAGATTTTTTTTCATACAGCAAATTCTTTTCGCGTTGTTCAAATATCGGTTCGGTTGTACATAATCGGCGATACCGATATATCGTTATCGTTACATCCCTAGTTCAAATGACGCGTATTATTGCAGGAGGTAGAGCAGCTCCGCGCAGAGAAGCAGGAGATTGACCAGCAGCTGCGGGTGGTGATGGGCGGCACCTCCACCTCGTACCCGCCGCCGCGCGGGCACCCCGCGGCGCGCGCGCGCCGCCGCCCGCCTCCGCAGCGGTATCCGCCAGGCACGTATTCCCCAGTGGCGTGCACTCCATAAAGGAGGAGTGTCCTTTCAAAACGGCTTATTTCTCTATGACAGGGGTCTCCAAAGTACGGCCCGCGGGAAGAAATCTGACTATGACCCAGCCCGCGGCACAGAATAAGAATAGTACAGTCGAGTTCATCATTATCTGAGCAAAGATTGGACCAAAAATATCTGAACAAGACCCTATTGTCAGAAGCATAAGAACTAGATCAGATATTTTTGATCCGTTCTTTGCTCAGATAATGATGAACTCGACTGTACTATGTACAGAAGTATCCTCACAGAAGTCGCACAGTCGCACCGACAGATGATGTGAGACACAGAGTTTATGTTTTACGTGATAAGTGCACATTTGCACAAACAAACGAACAACCAGGCAGAAATTTCAGAAAAAACCCAAAACAAATCAAAACCCTCCTCTTTGATTCGCCGTAGTCGGGTAAAAAGTCTGCATATTGTGGATTACCATTTCCCAAATTGTAGATGCGAGGCCTTAAGGTCACCAATGACATCCATAAGTAGAATCTTGAACCTGGATTGTTTGTTATGGTCCAGTCTATATTGGAATACTTTTTGTGTTTGTGTAACTTGCGTTATAGTACATTGCACAACTAGGGTGGTAATACAAAGAAAGGCCGAGATCGCAGATGTTTGCGGCCCGAGCTGCAAGCGAGGGACGTAAATATGCGATCGAGGGCTTTCTTTATTACCTCCCGTGTTGTGTACATAATTTTATGTCTACACTTGGCCAGAAAGCGGCTTTTTCCGTACGCGCAGCGTGCGGATAAAGCCACTTTATGGCCAGGTGTGGCATAAATATACATAACATACATGTGTAATTCCAGGTGGGCGCCGGATGACCCCGGAGTTGGGCGAGGAGCGCGGCGAGTCCAGCTATCGCGGCGGCCGCGGTGCGCGCGGCGCTCGTTCCAACCGGTCAGTATCCACCGCACTGAAATACTGCATGAAATAGTACATTGGTACCAGTGGGCTACGTCGGTCATTACGGTCGAGGCTGTAATGGCCGAGACTGTAATGAACTACGTTATGTCGAGGTGCCGAGAATGTCGGTGGTCAATTTACGAGGTGTGTACAAATACAAATATTTATTGATAACATCACAGGTCAATAGTACATTATTTGACAGTCATTATATGCATAATGTATATAATATAATGTGTAGAGCGCATGAGGTTACTACACGTATGTTTATGCCACACCTGGCCAGAAAGCGGCTTTTTTCGTACGCGCAGCCAAGTGTAAAAATTCTAGTACAAATTCGTTCACAAATTAATCATTTGTTATTAAAATGGAATTTATGCCACACCTGGCCATAAAGTGGCTTTTTCCGCGTACGGAAAAAGTCGCTTTCTGGCCAAATGTAGGCATAAAATTATGTACACAACACGGGGAGGTAATAAAGAAAGCCTTCGATCGCATATTTACGTCCCTCGCTTGCAGCTCGGGCCGCAAACATCTGCGATCTCGGCCTTTCTTTATATTACCACCCTAGTTGTACAGTCGCCATCAGATATATCTGAGCTGTCAGTGTCCTCATAAATATCTGAACACGGCTCTAATGCTATGAAAATAGAGCCGTGTTCAGATATTTTTGAGTACACTGACAGCTCAGATATATCTGATGGCGACTGTATAATGTACTATTTTATCCTAACTGTAATGCAAAAGTGGTGTAATAGCGTATGTATAGTGTGTCCTAATTATGTATGGTGTTGTCACTGTCTAGGGGCAACCAAGCGTCTCTTGGAAGAAATGCTATAGGCTCCGCGCTGGCTTAAGGCGCGGTAGGACCTGGCTCGCATTTCAAATACAAATTGTGGTGAGGTAGGGCACGCAGTAAAGGACTGCTCTAAGAAGACCGATCCACCAAAATGTGCAACATGTCTGCACTTCAAGAAGCCAAGTAACCACGAAACAGGTAATGCAGAATGTCCAGCAAGAAAACTGGCCGAGAAAAGGTATTTTAACTCCATAAACTATGAAGGCGCCTAAGAGCGCCGCCGTTTATAAAAAGCCCTGCAATCATGAAACTGGCTATGCCGAATGCCCAGCTAGAAAATTAGCCGAAAAACGGTACATAAACTCCATACACTATGAAGACGCCTAAGTGACCTACTACCGAGATGTCCTACTTACACAATTTCGAAAACTAGGCTAATGCCAATCGTACGCCTATAACCTCTAAATGAAATTAAAACAAACTTGAAGAATGCAACATCGATTTTGGCCCAGTTTACAGTTCTGCTGACGCAGATGCTGGCATGTCACTTTGATTAAACGTGATACTAGTTAATAAGATTTGATTTGTATTAAACTGCATATTTAGTATGTAAATATTTAGTAGTAGATACAAATGTTTGAAAGTCCCTTTTGCCTGAGATACAGGGAATCCTAGTTCAGGCATATAGGTTCAACTCTCTAATTGTATATCTTAGTCTTTAAATGTCATTGTTGTATAATACGTTGTTTAATAAATTATTCTATTCTATTCTATTCTTATTCTATTCTATTCTAAACTAGGGTCGGGCGGAATGCAGATTATTGCAGATTATCTTCGATTTCTAACATAAAAGTAAACGTTATCAACCCAAACATGAGAGGATGCCCTGAATGACTGTGAAATCATGATTGTCAGGTATTAATTTTGTCAGAAAAGGTAAACTGGTGATGAACAAAATGAAAAAAATACTTTATTTTATAGTGTTTTCGCGCTACTTTTCTATCGAGCGAAGTGTTCGCTATCGTGTTCTAAGTGAGAGGAAGCCCTAGATACAGTTCTGAATATTATTATATATGTTTTACAGTGACCTAAGAGTCAAATAAGTGCTCTAAAAATGATTTGGAAACTAGGCTTCCGTGCCCGATTCTGGTCTCACCTCGCCTTAATCCGGCACTGTCGTAACCGGTAGTGAATCGGTTACAGATCGAGCGAGCGCGGCGACGCTCGGCGAGGTGGAGAGCGGCCGGATCGGGGCGAGCGGCCCGAGCGAGGCGACCGGCCCGAGCGCCCCGAGCGCGGCGACCGCGGCGAGGAGCGCCGGCCGCCGCTCGAGAACGGCCGCGCGCACCCGCCCCGCGCGCCCAACGCCAATGTGAGTACATACCTTTATCAACCTGGACCTTGAAAGCTCGTACTCGTCGCTGGATAGATGCATTTGAGATGTGGTGCTGGCGTAGAATGCTCCGAGTCCGAGTGCGACTGAGCGACGCACGAATGAGTCTATGAAAAGCCGAGATATTCCATGACTTAAAGTTGTACAAAATTTCACACCGTCAAGCTGGCGTACCCGGGAATTTCTTATAGAAAGAGCTCACTATATCTCGGCTTCTACGATAGCTAGAGAAATGAAACTGTAGGGCCCTAGGGTACTATTTGGGTACTATTTTTTGAGATATAAATCGTTTCCAAAAACAAAGCCGTTCCAGAGATACAAACGGTGTACGCCAGCTTGACGCCCGGTAGCGTACACCGTGAACAGGCCTTATGTTTCAGAAAGTTTAAGGGTACTATTTTTTTCACCTAGGTATTTCGTCGGTACTAGGTATTTGGGTACTATTTATTGGCTGCTTCAGATTCTGAATATCGTTACGGTGTACGCTATCTTGACGGACACCTAACGCATGCACTTTCTGGTCGCTGGCTATGGCGACGGCGTGAGCTGCCGCGCACGTGTTTGCTATCAATATAATGTCACCGAGGCACACAGCTTGCTTCCATTGGTCATACTGCTGTGTATTTTAGGATCGCTTTATGAAAGCGATCCTAAAATACTATTGTTGATCCCTTATCATTACTTGTCTATTTAAATCTATTGCCGCCATTTCGAGAAGTTACTCGCATCTGACCGGAAATGATGTTGATTACAGAGTGGACGGCGGCGTGACGATCGGCGGCGACAAACTGACGACGACAGCTCCGTGCTGGACTCGCAGGACGTTTCCAGCGCTGACAGAGGTACCGCACACACACACGCACAACATTAAATACTCACAGACACTCTAAGATAATTATGTAGGATGAACTAAAACCGATAGCCATGTTTCTACAGTCAGTGTTCTATATGTATAAAGAGGCGGCCAAGGTACTGAAATGATCTTGGAACGTTTTTGTTTATAGCGTGAGAACGTATCGCTTTCGTATATTTAGAATCTTATTTTGTGTTCTTAATTTTTACTAAAGTACATAGGTAGTTTTTATCTTTTGTATTACGGTCTGTAAAAATGATCAGAAATGTTTGAGGAGCTTTCATATTATGCTCTGACCACTTGCCCTTTGCCCTCTGATTTTTTGGGTACTTAAAAGCAATAGAACCTTAGCATTGAATTTTCAATAAACATTTCAAATCTTAATCGAAGTTATATTAATTTGCGTATACCAATATTCTATGGTTGACTTCAATATTAGAAAAAAATAATTACAAAATGTTCTTTTATCATTAGATATCGTGTCCACGGAACAAGCATAGTCGTGGAATGTAATATCCATGTAAAGTTTAATTCAACCTCTACCTTTTTATCCAATAATCTACTTATGAATATCTTACTGAAGTTTTTAATTTGTTAACACAACGGCTAAGCTTATTCTAAAGTTTTGAATACATATAAAGTTGCATAAAAATCTGAAAATATTACTGAATGTGCTAGTTAAAATGTAGACGTGACGTAAGTAGTGCCTTGTAGTACGTACATATGGATAAGTTATTCTATGCATTGTAATGATTACTTATAGTTATGTTTATTTCGTGCACCCCGTTTTTTACATTTTAATTAGTACATTAAGCTCTGGATGGATGAATGGAATATTTTTTTTATTTACTTGTTTCTGCCAGCGGTTGACAGCTGTTTGTTATGAATCTCGCTTTTAGTAGTTTTAGTCGAATAGTTTCGGTGGTGGTGTAACTTGTTGTAGATTTTGATTTTAATCTTCCGATATCTTTATTTATTTTCTCTTGTGGGGAATTAACGGGACTAATGGAATACGTTGCTATTGTGAAAATAATATTGATCAAAAAATTTTTTTTTTGTTTTAACTTTTAATATGCTTTTGTTTATTACGGTAGTATTTAATTGTTCTATGTTGCTGAAGTTCGATAGATATAACACTTCAAATCGCGTCATATATACATTAATTTCTGATTATATTCAAACGTGTTTATCGTTTTATGTAATGCTCTTTTATTAACTTAAACAAGACCTAGTTTTTAGAATTTTGTCGTATAGTAGTAAGTAGAAAATATATCGTTATATTATTTTTTCGGTTTATTGGCATCTAGTTTGAGCCAGAATGGGGGCGTAGAATATATATCGTCGTCCGGGAGTCCACATAAGTCGCGTGGATTCTCAAGTAAAAGGGCGGGTTCCAAACAGTAATCGTAAGTACGTGAGTTTAAATTCGTTATTATGGGATATTTGTCGTTTTTCTGAACCAGTACCTAACCGCGCAATTTCTGACGTCCGTCGATTCGTTAATGAGGTTGATGTAATTCACACTAAGTCGCACGTAAGCGTTTTGCAAGACGGACGTCGTTTATCGCTCAAATAAAGTTCCAATCGACATTCTCGGGCCACAGGTTACCTTGTAGTTCTAACGAACAGAAATCTACGCATAAGTAATTGACACACCGCGCGCGACCATGAACGAATATATCACCACTGACGTCATCACGTACGTTAAATGAAGTAAACGTATACCGCATTAAGTGGATCTTGAAAATTTTAACCCTTTGACCGCCAGACGTCAAATGCCGTCACAAGTTTTTTGATTAAAAAAAAATTATAGTACCAAAAATATACACCGTGTTTTTATTGATTTCCGTTAACCTCGAGGGCACATTCTCCAAATCTAATTAAGTTATGCTGAAACTCATACCGTTTTTAAAATATTAATTTAATCACCAATCACCAACCAGTATAAATGAGCTGTCATAATCCCAACACTATCATAGTTGACGTTAATTTTTGACTAACTCAGAAGTGTCTATTAAAATGATTATCAACTCAATATTAATTTATTTTGTATGAAAAGTAAGAACGAATTTGACATTTTTTATTAAATAGCGATATATCAGGTAGCTTCTGTTGACGTACGAAGCAACCTGTCGAATTTAACGGCAATAAAAAGAACACGGTGTATACATTTTTGAATAAAATGTCTTTATTATTAAATTTGTTTTTTTTTTGTCCTGGCGGTCAAAAGGAGACATATCGTTTTCGCCGGTATAAAGTTAGGAAAGTTCCAATCCGCCGTCCTCGGGTCTCGAACAGACAGCTGTCGGCCGTTGTCGGGTGGGGGCAGAAGTGGGCTCCAACAGTAGCGTGTGTGTGCAGAGTCCGCGTCGTCGGAGGAGCGCGCGGCCGGCGCCGCCGCGCGCCGCCGCCGCCGGCGCAGGACAGGTACGCCCCCGGCCCCGACCCAGGGCCCTCTTTCCCTTTACCCACTCTGGGAAATGCTCGGGGCCCCGCGGTCCACGGAGCCACTCAGCTCGAACTCCGTTTGTGTGTCGATAGGGAACGTGCACGAACTATAGGTGTGTCAAGGGCAGAAAAAAAATCGTTTTACTTTTTTGTCTGATCATGGTGTGTCTTACACCATTTTACTCAGAATCATGAGCACCTTTCATTTATGAAATAAAAAAACCTGTCCAAAATTTCCGTACAAATTTTGAATATCAGTTTCCTTACGCCCAAACGAAATATAGGGGAAAATAGTAACGAAACTGATAATTTTTTTATTTATTTTAGTTTCGTTCCCCCATGACCAGACAAGTAAAAGGTAATTTTTTTCTGCAATTGACCCAGGTGGCAGCACTAAACGACAAAAGAGACACGGGTGGACAATAAAGGAAACTATCACCCCTGTCACGTCAAGCTGTCAATGTTAATATCTAAGTGTCAATGTCAAATATAGTAAGTCGTAGCTACACTGACGTTAATCGTCCTTCAACGCGATAAATTAACGTTATTACAGGCGTTTTCGTCAATGTGGCCCCAGCATGAGAGGTTATATGATTTAGATTGGCGGCACCAGTTGGCAGCACCTTCGTCGTGCACGTTCCCTATTATCGTAATAAAATTGATCAAGCACATTTTAAAATGACATCCAATTCAAATGTCATATTTGTAGGGAAAAATAATCTTGGTCTTAAATTTCTTAATTATCGAACCACGACTGTATTTCAGCATTTTAATACTCTTTGATTCTCATAGATCCAAAAAAAAAACGCTGTTAAAACGCTAAATATTCACTCATTACTCTATATAGATTGAGCAGACTCATAACATACATGTGTTGTTAATTTTTGCATTTGCAAAGTGACTGAAATAATCAGTTTTGATAAAAAATATCTCTTGAAACTGGCGACTCAGTTAAGATATCAATAAGTATTCTTCTCTAAAAGTTACCATTATGATCATTTTGTTAAGAGACTTGTGTAGATGTGTGTGAGCTAATCGTATATTATCGTAGAATAATCTTAGAACTTTCCTATATCCTCAATCTAACGTTCGATGAAACATCATTAGATAACTATTACACCTATTCGGCTTTATGAGCACGAGTTTCATACTATACTTGTCCCGCAACTGCATGAAAGTGATGGCTTCACAACTGGCTTCGGCTCTTGTTCGTCATATTTGATATCTCTTGTATTTCTCGCGCTTTACCTACACGTAATAAAAAGTAGCTGCAGGATCTTTAAACTCTACTATCTTGAGAACGTGGGAATGACCGGAGGAGGCTAACAATAGTATTGACCTCACACCGGGCCGTAAGTAGTATTTCTCGACCGCTACACGAAGAGAAAATTCCACTTTCTGGCCAGGGGAAGATGTAAAATTATGTATACACCACGGGTAGTGATAAAGAAACCCTGAACATCTGCGATCTAGGACATTCTTTATTTTACAGCCCTTGGTGTGCAATATAGTATTTTTATCCCATGTATCTGTCGCAGCCAACTGGTTTAATTAGCCATTTGGTTAACTGCCTGGCCTTTTCACTAAACTATGACCCGCCAGCAGGTCGACGAAGCCCCGCACAGCGGGGCTTCTATTTCTGCTCTGAGGGACAAACCTAACAAAACCTGCTGACTAACAAACCTAACCTAAAATAAGGAGTGTGTTTAATGACAAGGCTAGGCAGCTAACGAAATGGCTAATTCAGCTAGTTGGCGGCGACATATCTAAGAAGCAGTCGAGTGACCAGTTGTGCTGGCTTTACATTTTTTTAGCAAATTCGCCCTTATTTTTAAAGTTTGTCAACATGTGCATGCGCCTTAAATAATGATTAGAAGACACACAACAATGAAATTTTACAATTTAATCGGCTTTTAATTATAGTGACATCCATATAGTTTCCGCATGATCTTTATTTAGTGTTTTTATGTGACGTAAGATTTTCAGATTTAACTCTAGGTTTGGTTACGTTTTGATTTTATCATACATAACATGACCCGCTCAGTAAACCGACCACCAATACCATCACACGCAGCTTTATATGAACACGAACCTTCTTAAAACCATTTAATATAAGTGTGGTAAACTTGTTCTCTTAAGTAAAGTATGTATTTATCCATAAGAAACGTTCTTAATGTTACTTAACATGATTTTGTTTGAAATTTTAACAGTTAAGTTTTTCTGTGGTATCACTATCGGTCCCGACAAACGCTGCACGTCGTAATGTTGTGGACGCGTGTGAACGAGGTCTCCAATATGAGGTCTCATTCGCACGTTCAAAATGCTCATCGCGTGCGTTAAGCGATTCCATTGCCAAGTTCGACAAAATTAACCGAATAAAGCTTGTTCACGAAAAATGTATCCAGTAGGTCTGGGTAGTTCAAACTGCAATTACATTGCCAACTGAGTGTTCTTTGTGTATAAGAATCTAAAATTCATACATTTTTCCTTAAACATCCTTCATAATGGCAGTTAAGGCTTAATGCTAAAATGATCGCATAAAAATGTGTGTACTTTTGGCATGATTTGAAACAATATCTAACTTGCATACGGTAGGTAAGAGTCTGGCAAGATATTAGGAAAACTTTACAGAATCGTTAATCTATTAGAGTAAAGAAAAAAAAGAACCCGTATGATGACACAAACTTGAAAATGACAAAATCTAAGACAAAAATCCATGGATTTCGAAAGTTAGCCCAAAAATTTAGCCCAAGCAGCTGATGAAAATACCCATAACGCCTATCAAAACGAAAGGCAAAGAGTCCTTCTTTTTAATGTCATTCTTAACGAATTGTCATTTCATATTAAAAACCTGAATTATACGGAAGTGGCTACTTTATTTCGTGAACACGTCTTAGGATCGCAAAACGCACGCAGGATAGCCGCATGTTCGGTGTCATTATCGAAGAACTGTGTCGCAGGAGGCGGGTGGAAGAACGGCGCCAGCGCCAGCGGCGCGGGCAGCAACGGCGCGGCGACGGTGGGCGGCGCGCCAGGCGCGGGCGGCAAGCGGCGCTCGCCGCTGGCCAAGCCCAAGCTGGAGGTCAAGCTCGAGCCCGTGCTCAACGGCACCGCGTAGGCCTCTCGCCGCGCCGCCGCGCCCGCGCCCGCGCCGCGCCCGCCCTGTGCTCCAGCGAGCGGCCCGCCCGCTGCGCTCCTGCGCGCGCTGTCCACACAGCGCCGAGGCCCGGACCCGACTGCCCTGACTTGACGCCGACGCTCTGACGCGAGAGATATTATTATCCTAACGTAACCTAACGTAACGTAACTTGTATCGTGCCGAGACCCCCGCGAGCCCCGGCTCCGCGAGCCGCACGGTTTTAGTTTTGTACGCGACCGTCCCCGGACGCTCGCTCGACTCGTATTTAATCGATAGAGTAGCGCCGCCGCGCACTTTGTATGTTTTTTTGACGCCCGCGCGTGTATTTATGTGTGAGCGCGACCGTGACGGATGAGTCTTGCGGCCGGCGGCCGGCCGCCCGGCCCGTCAGCGGCGCGGCCGGCCGGCCGACGGCCCGCGAGCGGCGGCCGCCCGACCGACCGGCCGCGAGCCCCCCTCGGCGGCCGCGCGGCCGGGGGGTCGGTCTTCACTAGACTTACTCGTATTATGCTTTTATAAGAGATTCGTGATTTGTATTCCTGATTATCGATAACTATGAAAAATTAAAGATGTGTACGTCGCTCCCCGGACGATTCGCGCCGACCGCGGCCTTTCGGTACCTTTATGGGAGATCGGATCAGCAGTACATACGTGTGTCGTAGCCTGTACTCTGTGGTTATGTGATTTCCTATAAAATAAAACATTTCTGTACATATTTTCAATCGTATTTTTATTTGTATATAAATAAATGTCCATCGACGCCCGGGCTCGGCGTCGCCACGTCGAAGTGGGAGTTCAACTCGCCTCCGGCGGGGCCGGGCCCGTGCTATATACATTACTCCGCTTCGCAAATACAATAACATTTATAAAAAAATACTAGAACTATAATGGAACGTTACGGAGAAGTACATTTAGTAATACTGTGAGTGGAAGAGACGTCGGGATCGGGGAACACTGATCAGTGACGCTAGGAGCTCGATACTAAACGTGTACGACTATAACGATCATATATACAGCTAGACATACTAGGATCAGTCAATATAATACAAACGTGATATGCATTATTGCCGGGATATCACTAGGAAACATTATTTACAAAGATATACGCTCTCAGCTATTCTTTCAGGATTCACATTATTTTGTATAAATTTCGCTGATATGTTTACAAATATAAAGTTGATTTTTAATTGGTTGGAGTAAATTGACTGGTGTTAATTTATTTGTTTTATACTTAAGTAAAACAAATGTATGACTGGTGAAAACGAATTCACAGAGTATGTCCAAAATGAAATAATGCGGTGTGCGACAACGACAAATTCCTCCAGCTAATCAAAAATCCCACTTAAGTGCAATATTTTAGGGTATTTGTTACAAATTCTCTACAGGAATGGATTCTAATATATTGATGGGACACTTTAGATCAGCGGTCGGCAACCTTTTAGCAGCCAAGGGCCACATAGTAGCTAACGAAATTGACGTGGGCCGCACTTTGTTAATAATTTGTGATTTTATACAATTCTGAATAAAGCGAGCGACCTTTATATACAAAATAGCCAGAGAGGCTCGCGGGCCGCAATTGAGCGGTTCACGGGCCGCAGCGCAGGTTGCCGATCGCTGCTTTAGATGACAGTGTACCTCACAAAACTTCTAATTAATTTTAAGCCGGCGTTTGAAACTTCGACATTGCTGAAAAACTGCGCGAAACCGTGTTTATCCATCAAACAGTCAATAAGACAAGATTTTGCTTACGCGGCATTGCACATTCTATACGTGATATCATACACGATGACTTAAACTTGGCAATCCAGCGAGCCAAAGTAGAACAGAAAAAACCAGTAATTTTTCTACAAATTTTATTTATAATACGTTACTGGCATTTCTGTCCTTCACAATATAGGAAGTATAATTGCTGGGTTCGAGGGCCCCAGACCCAGGTATTCAATCGATTTCGAGAGCTGTTTGCTTGGTGAGAGATATTTGTTAGGTCTCTTTCATAGTTTTCAAGGGTAACGTCTGCCCCTCATCGAAACCTAGCAAGGTTATTGTTTTTAGGAATAGTGGTATCTCTGCCATTGGGTGCGGAACTACACTAGGTGGATAATTATAAGTTAGGTGTCCCTTGCTAGGTTTTGATGTGAGGCAGAGAGCAAAAAGTTGAGATTTAAACGGCTAGAAGGTTCAAAATATCTAATAGCCCGACGATTCGTCCAAACTATCTGTAATAGTACTGTCGTGTATACATATTACATATAGGTCTCTATAGTTCTACGTCCTTGTAGATACATGTCAACTCCTACGTATGCTCTAAGACATTTAGGTAGAGATTGATTTTTAGGGTTCCGTACCAAAATGGTAAAAAAGGAACCCTTATGGTGCGACTCTGTCTGTCTGTCTGTCTGTCTGTCTGTCTGTCTGTCTGTCCGTCTGTCACAGCAAGATATCTCAGGATCTACTGATGCTATCGACTTGAAATTTGGAATAGTGTTAAGAACCGCTAACCCGAGCTTATGGGATGTAAAAAAAGTCTTGTAACTGTTTTACTTTTTTTTAAAAGGGTCCGTAATGAGACTTTGAAAATTGAAAGTAGGGCTATTTTATCGAGTGGGGTATCAAATGAAAGGGCTTTATTTATAGATTAAAACATTATTTTTGTATTCTTTTTTTAAATAAGCAGTTTTTGATTTATGGCGAAAAACGTTAAAAAAAATACCATTCCCCCCCTATTATCTTCGAAGTTACTGAACAGAAAAATCTGTAATAATTACCAATTATTAATGTCGTCCTATACATTACAGGAAAAATATAACGGTTTTCCTAACTTGAACGGTTTTTGAGAAATTTGCAAAAATCTTAACACATACTTATTTGCTCCTACTAAACTAATCGCCATATAGTTTTTCTTGAACTATTCATGTATCTACTTATGAGTTTGTACGGAACCCTCGGTGCGCGAGTCCGACTCGCACTTGGCCGGTTTTTTCTTATTAGCTTAAGTAAATTGACAGGTAGAATATTTCTTTTTCCAGAACCTTGTCATTCATGATCTCGTCGTAATATTTAAGCAATAAATATGCTAATTAAAACATGACACAGTAAATAATCCGTTTTGGAAGTGCGCTCACAACTATCAGTTTACTCTAGCCAATAAATCCGACCAGATATAATGACTGAGTACCGATTCAATACATTGAAAAAAGAAAGCTCATCGATTGTATTCCTGGTTCATGCCTGGTTCTGTGGGTTGTTGATGAACGCAGCCGTCTCTTTCTGACAATATGCAAGTGCGATAGAGACGGATACTTAGTTCACAACGATGCGGTATACCCCTTTCAAAGAAGTAGCACTGGCCACGCGATTCTTTATCTCGCGACAAATGGACGAAATTAAGGAAAAATTATGAATACGAACTCTTCAAATCAACGAAATTCCGACCTTCATTGTAAAAACAAAGGTTGCAATTACGTTCAAGATTGTTGTGGGTTGAATCTTTTTTCCGTAACTACGTCCAAATATCCACCTCTTGTGAGAGAGTGTCGCGTGCCGCTTGTGCTAGTTACCGCTCGTGCCCAAAATACAGCATTCCAGAAATACCAGATATTTCAAAATACCAGATTCTCAATTTATCAGATTCCTGTCTCACTACATTCCCGTTACACTAGATTATAAAATCGTATGTTGCTCAAGGAACTAAATTACTTATTTGGGTGTATTATTTTGGGAATCTGGTATACGGAGAATCCGATGTATCGAGAATCTAGTTCTTACTTAAAAATCTGGTATTTTAGGAATGCGGTATTTTGGGAATGAGCGCTAGTTACTCTGGCATACTAAGGCCCTCTAGCCTGCGGCAGTTACACGAAGGTCCCCAGCTTAGAGGCGTTGTCCCCGGCAATAATGAGGTGGTGGCATTAGAGTAGCCGGTGCCGGTCCTCGTGGCACTCGTCGGAGTCGTCGGAGTCGGAGCGGGAACAGCAAGACGAGTCGCTCCAGTGCTGGAACTCCTCCTTGTGGTGCTCCAGCGCCATCAGCGACGGGAACAGGCTGTCGCATGCCACGCATCTGGAATTACACATCACATTTTAAAAAAAGCCGGTCAATTGCGAGTCGGACTCGCGCATTGTGGGTCCGTACAAACTCGTAAAGTATACGTGAATAGTTCGAAAAAAAAATCGATGACTTAGCGACTTTTAGACTATTTCAAATCGATAGCAGCAGTAGTTCCTGAGATATCTAGTTGTGACAGACGAACTGACAGAGTCGCACCATAAGGGTTCCTTTGTTACCAGTTTGGTACGGAACCCTGAAAATATCACATGTACTCGTGTCCGTCAAGATATTCAGAATCTGATGCAGCCAATAAATAGTACCGACGAAATACCTAGGTAAAAAAATAGTACCCTTAAACATTCTGAAATATAAGGCCTGTTCACGGTGTACGCTACCGGGCGTCAAGCCGGCGTACACCGTTTGTATCTCTGGAACGGCTTTGTTTTTGGAAACGCTTTATATCTCAAAAAATAGTACCCTAGGGCCCTACAATTTCATTTCTCTAGTTAGTTATCGTAGAACCCGAGATATAGTGAGCTCTTTCTATAAGAAATTCCCGGGTACGCCAGCTTGACGGTGTGAAATTTTGTACACCGTTAAGTAATGGAATATCTCGGCTTCTACGATAGCTACTATTTTGGGTACTATTTTTTGAGATATAAAGCATTTCCAAATACAAAGCCTTTCCAGAGATACAAACGGTGTACGCCAGCTTGACGCTCGGTAGCGTACACCGTGAACAGGCCTTATATTTCGAAACGTTTAAGGGTACTCTTTTTTTCACCTAGGTATTTCGTCGGTACTATTTGGGTACTATTTATTGGCTGCATCAGATTCTGAATATCTTTACGGTGTACGCTATCTTGACGGACACCATGTACTCAAGCAAAAGGTGTCACATGGAGGTTGTCCATTAGGACTAAGTAATGGGTCCCACCGCCGGCGAGTAAGCGTAGTAGAAGTAAAATTGGGCGAGTAACATTACATAGGTAGCGGTTCTGGAAAGGTCGATCGTCAGCCTGCAATAAACTGTTACTCGCCCAATTTTACTCGCTTATTCTTATTCGCCGGCGGTGGGACAAGTGCCTTACTGGTATGGAAACGTAATCGGATGTGGTTTCTGTTATAGACGGCAGTGCAATAATTTTCGCTGGGGGAATGATGCATTTAAAATAACCATATTTTTACTATAAAATACCCGACCGCGGTGCACTTTAAATGTGCATAAAATCCGCCATTTTGTTTATTTTTAGCAAACTTCATACCCAGTGACTCACTCGCGCCATTAAGACGAATCTAATGATGTATCATTTATCAAAATCGGTTGTGCCGTTGAGTAGTTACGAGCGGACATAGGAACGGACATACATATATACATACATACAGGTCCAACACATAACCCTCCTTTGGGCTTCGCCGCAGTTGGGTAAAAAGGTACAAGGGTGACGGCACCAATCATGGACATGTTAAGCACAGTAGTACCCAGTAATGGACAGCAAAGATTCAATGGCTTATAGCCGACCATTCATGGACTTTACCAGTTATGGCCATCAGATATCTGAACATAGTGTTGATAGTTTAAAAATGTAGTGTCCGTTACTGCCATAATAATTAAGACCTGTATACATTTTTTTGAAACTTTATAGTGTATATAATGTATATTGGTTCCTTTGACTGTACTCGAGATATCGGCTGACAAATAAGTATACAAACAGAATGCCATAGACAAAAAAAAAATGACTCATAGAAAATAGAGCTACAATTTAAACGGCAACATTACCACTGGGAATTACCATGATATAAGAAAACCAGGTATGTTCTTCACGAAATGTCATGTGGTGCTCCCTGGCAACCCCACTGTCCGTTTTTTGATTTATTAAGGCATAAAGTTGATGTACCCAATATGTACTGAATTTGTACTTACTTAAAAAAATATGTACCTCAATAGATTACGAGTACAACGAACTGAATTTGGGGTTGCTGGAGAGCATCTCCCCAGCAACCCCATTTCGTTTCGGCAACCCCACTGTCCGTTTTGTGATTTATTAAGGCATAAAGTTGATGTACCCAATATGTACTGAATTTGTACTTACTTAAAAAAATATGTACCTCAATAGATTACGAGTACAACGAACTGAATTTGGGGTTGCTGGAGAGCATCTCCCCAGCAACCCCATTTTTTGTTTTCAGTATTTCACGTGATTTTTCAGCAAATAATAGGCCAGAAAAAAATGTACTCTCACACGCCGTTTTTCGTTTTTCGAAATTCACCTCTCAAGGGGGTTAAATAGGGGTTGAAAGTTTGTATGAGGAGAATATATTTTTCAAAGTAAGAGATCTAAAACTAGTGCCGACTATTAGTGCAGAATTTGTACCCCCGTACCCCGTTTACTGTTTTTCAAAATTCACCTCCTAAGGGGGTTAAATAGGGGTTGAAAGTTTGTATGAGGAGAATAAATTTTTCAAAGTTAGAGATCTAAAACTAGTGCCGACTATTAGTGCAGAATTTGTACCTCCGTACCCCGTTTACTGTTTTTCAAAATTCACCTCCTAAGGGGGTTAAAAGTTTGTATGAGAAGAATATATTTTTTAAAGGGAGAGATCTAAAACTAGTACCAACCATTAGTGCAGAATTTGTTCCTCCGTACAATACAAGACAACGAATTCAGGAAAACGATTATAACTAGTTATAATCGTTTTCCTGAATTCGTTGTCTGCAAAATGTGCGACAGATGGCGCTGTTCATGGCCTTGTTTGCGGATGGCTGGACATGGACAGTACCTACTTGAATTATTGAAAGGCAGTGTTTGAGAATATGCGAAGCTATAAGAGTTCAATAAGTTATTATAAATTTAATCTATCTTTTTCATACAAATTAAATAGTAGTTTCAATGTTCCTTAACATGAGTGTAATTGACATCGCTTCGCTTGTCATTGTAACACTACAAACATAGGCAAATTCGCTATACATAGCGGCTTAAAATTAGTACATTACACAACTACAAAGAAAGGCCGAGATTGCAGAAATTTGCGGCCCGAGCTGCAAGCGAGGGCCGTAAATATGCGATCGAGGGCTTTCTTTATTACCTCCCGTGTTGTGTATATCATTGTATGTCTACACTCGGCCAGAAAGCGGCTTTTTCCGTACGCGCAGCATGCGGAAAAGGCCACTTTATGGCCAGGTGTGGCATAACATTTTTAAAATGTGATAGAAATCAAAACATGAGTTATTTTTAAATGTAGCCGAACAAATATTGTCCAGTTTAAGGAATACTAGGTACCGTACATTTTAATTATTCGCTCCTATTGTATGTAAATACCAGTGACGTGGCTTCAAAGATGGCCTTAGGTAAACCGGAGTAAATTAGGCTTAATTTTTTTAACATCGGTAGAACAAGGTGTTTAATATCCTAATATTAGGCAAGCCGGTTGGAATCGAGTTTTATGGACGCCACGCCACTGGTAAATACAAAAAGGGGTGTGGGAGTACAAATTTAGCACTAATAGTCGACACTAGTCTCAAATCTCTTACTTTCAAAAATATATTCTCCTTATACAAACTTTCAACCCCTATTTAACCCCCTTAGGAGGTGAATTTTGAAAAACAGTAAACGGGGTGCGGAGATACAAATTCAGCACTAATAGTCGACACTAGTCTCAAATCTCTTACTTTCAAAATTATATTCTCCTCATACAAACTTTCAACCCCTATTTAACCCCGTTAGGAGATGAATTTCTGAAAACGGTAACGGCGTACGGAGGAACAAATTCTGCACTAATGGTTGGTACTAGTTTTAGATCTCTCCCGTTAAAAAATATATTCTTCTCATACAAACTTTTAACCCCCTTAGGAGGTGAATTTTGAAAAACAGTAAACGGGGTACGGAGGTACAAATTCTGCACTAATAGTCGGCACTAGTTTTAGATCTCTAACTTTGAAAAATTTATTCTCCTCATACAAACTTTCAACCCCTATTTAACCCCTTTAGGAGGTGAATTTTGAAAAACAGTAAACGGGGTACGGGGGTACAAATTCTGCACTAATAGTCGGCACTAGTTTTAGATCTCTTACTTTGAAAAATATATTCTCCTCATACAAACTTTCAACCCCTATTTAACCCCCTTGAGAGGTGAATTTCGAAAAACGAAAAACGGCGTGTGAGAGTACATTTTTTTCTGGCCTATTATTTGCTGAAAAATCACGTGAAATACTGAAAACAAAAAATGGGGTTGCTGGGGAGATGCTCTCCAGCAACCCCAAATTCAGTTCGTTGTACTCGTAATCTATTGAGGTACATATTTTTTTAAGTAAGTACAAATTCAGTACATATTGGGTACATCAACTTTATGCCTTAATAAATCACAAAACGGACAGTGGGGTTGCCGAAACGAAATGGGGTTGCTGGGGAGATGCTCTCCAGCAACCCCAAATTCAGTTCGTTGTACTCGTAATCTATTGAGGTACATATTTTTTTAAGTAAGTACAAATTCAGTACATATTGGGTACATCAACTTTATGCCTTAATAAATCAAAAAACGGACAGTGGGGTTGCCAGGGAGCACCACATGAAATGTCACATGCTGATGACACATGTTGCCATTGATTACGAACTTTCACAATTTAAAAAAATGTTCTCTACCTATAATCAATTATGAAATAAATTACCGGTCCGCGAAATCATATGTTTTTACATGTTATTTGTTAATACGAGTGAAAAGAAAACTATCGAATGTTACTACCTCAAAATTGATTTTCTTTAGAAGCAAACAAGTGAAGAAACGCAATTTACTTGGATAATTTATTTTCACAAAATTGCAACATATCAAGCTTGTGAGTCACAAGTTGTGACGTCACATATCTAAGGTCAAACGAGTTCACGAAAGTCAGCCTCGGGACTCAGAATATGCCTGGTTTTCTTGTACCTAGGGAATTATCATCACAGGTCATCGAAGTGTTGCCCGTATATTAACCGCATAATTCACAGATCTATATTGCAGACAGAAAGATATATAATTCGTTTAAAGTTCCCCTTCACAAAATCCACGATCGATACTAAGTATTAAAGACGAACAAGTAGTCCAACTTCGGCCGTTTACGAGCGCGCGACACCTGTTCACGCAGACGGGCGATAGCACGTCTGTGTGAGTGCAATCCATACTGGAGCATTCTTACACGGCGCGCACACATTCAAGCACGCGATGTACCTTTTGTAGGAATACTGTGTTATACTGTGACGATACCGGATACCTACCTTCCCTGGTTTAATAATTTCGTCGTCAATCTGGTCAGACTGGCAAAAAATTGATAGGGACGCAGTTATCAGACACATTCAGTGCCAAGAACCCGACTATCGGGATCATTTTGCATGAAAATTTTGATTTGGGATAGGGTATTCAATTATTCATCCAAAATTCTATTAAATTACCTACTGCATCCTTATTACCTGGCCGACGTAATTGGTTTATATGGGTTTAACCTTACAAATTCAGTTTGTTATTGTAAAAACACGGTCCTCCACATTAAGGGTATTGTTCCAAGGCACACCAATGTGGAGATTTCCTGACAATATTTTTCTTTAGCGCGGGAGTGTAACTACGTAGCAATCTCTAGTCAGGCAACGAAAAGGTTTGCGAAAAGTGGCAAAGCTTTTCGTTTCGAACCCATATTCAGGGGATTAAGTTCAAATTCACAACCTCTTCGCTTCACGACTCTACATAAGTAAGAATAACCATTGGTTTTAGGTATTAAGCTTGACACCTACCCAAAGTGCCTTTTCTTCTGCTGGTGGTCGCCGAGCTGACGCCGCGTGGGGAACGAGCGGTCGCAGACGTTGCATGTCAGCGCCTCGTCTGTAAATGCACAAGTGAATGTTTAGATAATCACGGCGACTTTATAACCATCGCCGAAACCTGCTTGCAAATATACTAATTGATAATAATAAACGGGCAAGCAGATTCGATTTTGGTAATATAACTATTATTTAATACGCTAGTATAAAATATAGTTTTCTTATGTCGTGTTCTAGATCCCTAACTATACCTGTAGCATGCTGACTAGAGATGTGCCATTCTCGGAAACGTTCTCCGTTTTGTATGGAGAGAGAACGTTCTCGAGAACATTTCCCATACAAAACTGAGAACGTTTCCGAGAATTCTCGAGAACGGCACAACTCTAATGCTGACAGCTTGCGAGCCTCTCCGGCATACGAAAGGTTAAGGGTGGTACATAAGTATTCTTCAAATTTCTTTGTTCAATGTCCGTATTTGATCATTGCTCAAGCAGTTCATTGACTTAATATTTTCTGTCTAGAAAGAATGGCACAGCAGTAAAAGAGAGAAAAGAAAAAAAAAATAAGTGTGACGTATGTTGTGGTCACACCTTCGCTTTGCCCTGGATGCCCGTGTGCTCATGGGATTGCAGGCAGCAGTTTTTTTTGCGCTCGCTCTTCACGATACACATTTTTGCATCGACGTATAGTAGATAGGTACATATAAGTAGGGAGTTTATAAGATGTCGATGAATAGTGAAATTCTTTGTTTCGTGCTCGATGCGCTCTTGTTCTCACCTGGTTGTGTTATGACCAGTCTCCCCCCCCTTGACTTTTTGTATCTACGACGTGCTTGCATTTTGGTGGAGATAAATCCAAAATTCCAAGTGTTTTGGATTTATCCGGATGTTTGATGTTCGTGAATTCGAATATCGTTACACCTAAAATGATGATCAGTAAACCAATATTTTATTTGCAATTCATACGGTAGATAATCTAATCCACTAATAGACTGCGCCCTGCACAGTCTACTCTATGTTTCAGTTCATTACAATGATAAGAAGGTGAGCGTGTTATCGCAAATTGAACTACTTAGACTAGAAGGATAAGTATTAGGGTACTCGAAGGAAAGTAGTATTATAATATTTAATCGTTTATTTAACAATTTCGATATGAATCCAACACTCCATTAACCTACTTTATTTGATATAAAATTTCCTCCCACATTATATCCACATGATCTTACAAAAGACACAGACATTGTGCATTGAAATGCTGATTGTTTGGTTGGTTGCTTTTTTTAAATGGCATAAAATGTAATAAAAATTAAATGTAATATTAGTATATGTACCTACTGTTCACTCACTATATTACTTACATTCCTCGTACGAAAATAGTGAATCATCAGTGCAATTCTAATCAGCACTCTGGTTCCAATTTGAGTAGTGTATAGGACAACATCCAGCTTCACTCACTATTTTCTTACGGTTCACATAGAGTAGTTAACAATCCTGTTGAAACCAATTATATCGGTAGGTAGGGGAGAGTGAGGTAAAACGATCCCATGGAGTCAAATGATCCCCAGCCGTATACAAGTGACAACTAACGCCATCTATTCAAATACGCAACAAACGTCATCCTCGCACCCCTACCAGTTTCCTCTCCGAGTCACATGGCGGTATGAGCACTTAGCTCGATTTTATTACAAAATTATTAAAAAGTACGGCTCTGATCTAAGGTAACCCTGTTTTTGAACTTTCATTACTTTTTTCATGTTCTTGTTTATTGAAATGTTGTTTTATTGGCGGGTTTTAATAGCAATTGGCTATATTTAAGCAATGTTTGAATACCGCACGTGGCATTTGAAGGTTATATTTTGATCGATATCTTGGAACTTGGTGCTTGGGGTAAAATGATCCCTACTAACTAAAATACTACAAGAGTTATCTATAAACTCACTTACATACTTTTATTGTTATGAACAATACATATGACAACAATAAACAGCTGGGTGTTTTATTTCACAGATACTAAATAACTTAGGGTATAAAATGATCCCTGGGATCGTTTTACCCCTACCCTAAGTTTAGTAGAGGGATCATTTTATACACAGGTGTGTATAAAATGAACCCTTACTAAACTTTTACAAAAACCTCTAATACAAAAAAACTACATACATGTCATGCAAAATAAGTATGCAGTTACAAAGATAAGTGAATTCACTACTCTCAACAATTGAAATCTTGCGTTTATCCCTTCAACTTTGGCCACAGATAGTTTTTCCCTTAAGGGGATCATTATACCTCACCCTCCCCTACGTTAAACCTTATTTCAAGGTACACTTATCATACGGGAATGTTACGCCACTTGTCACTAATTTAGTCGTGTAATCATAATTAGTTAGCAGTCGTGTCCGATTTGCATTAAACGACTAAATTAAGAGCAGTGGCAAGTGGCGTAGCATTCCCGTGTGGTGACTGTACTAGTGGTATTCTTGCAAAAACTAGGCGCAAATGATTAATACGAGACATGTCTGGTGTGTCAATGAACTGTTTCCCCTACTATTAAGGTTTTCGGTAAAACTTCCTCTTCCGGATAGCCTGGATGAAACAAGAGACGATTGTGATTTAGCACCATGGCAGTCTTTGAGAACTGCAGTGTATTGTTATAAGTACTAAAGGTAGGTAGATTAAGCATTAGATATATAATCGCGGGTATGCCGACTCGCGCTTGACTGTTCTGGCAGTCGTCATTAAATCGTGTTTGAAGTAACATCTTGTTTTACTTCTCGCCCAGTACATCACATGTGGCGCAGTTACGAACCTTTATATCGCGTTAGTAGGTGCTGAGTACAATCATGTCAGTGGGCAAATTAAAAGAATTCGATTTAGGTAGTGCAAAGTGGTCGATCTATTGTGAAATTGTTGAACAATACTTTCTGGCTAACGATACACCGGCCGAGAAAAGGGTACCCACATTGTTAGCAAGTGTGGGCACGGCTTCGTACGAGTTGATGGTGGATTTATGCAGCCCCAAGAAACCGAAGGAACTTAAATATGACGAGTTAATCGCGCTGGTTGCTGCACACATCGAGCCAAGACCATCTTTTCTAGCCGAGCGGTATAAGTTTCGTTTAGCCAAACAAACTGCGACTGAGTCGGTCGCTCAGTTTGCGGCCACGTTAAAACATCTCGCGACAACATGCGACTTTAAGAGCACTCTGGATGACAATCTGCGAGACCAGTTTATATGTGGCCTAAGCAGTGAAGCCACCCGCCAACGGTTGTTTACAGAAGAAAGCGGCCTCGATTTTAAAAGGGCATTTAGGCTTGCACTATCGTTGGAGTCCGCGGCCAGAAACGCTGCGGCCGTTGAACATACTCCATCCGGGTCAACGGAACACGCCCTTCACGCGGTTCACGCCACATCGGGCTACGGACGCGGTGGCGGCGGCGCGCGCTTCGCTCGGCGGGGCGGTGGCGTCTATGGAGGCGCCGGCGTGCCGTCCGCCGGCAGAGGACGCGGCGCCGGCGCACCGACTCGACCATCCAGAGGGGGTGTGGGCCCGCGTCAGCCATCTCAGCTCTGTCGTTGCTGCGGAGACCGAGGACACGACCACACAGAGTGCAGATTTAAAGATTATGTATGCAAGATATGTCTAAATAAGGGCCACCTGAAAAGGGCCTGCCCCAACATTCGCGATATGAACTACACTTCCAATGTGGACGTATTGGGCTCACGGTATGGGCTCGATGACGACTCAGACGACGATGGGGACGAGGACCGCGAGGAGCGAGGCGAGACGGGCGGCTCCGCGGGCCTGTACCACGTGGAGCTAACAGGACGGGAGCCGGTCGTGGCGGAGGTCGTCGTTGAAGGAAAGAAACTTCGTATGCACGTCGACACCGGCTCGCCGTATGCGTGCATAAGTGAGGGACTGTACACAAAGTCGTTCGGCCAACATGCGTTACAGCAAGACGATGTAAAATTGCGTGGTTACGATGGTGGACTGATTCGATCCTTAGGTTTTATAAGAGTGAGTGCGGAATACCTAAGTGTCAAACGAGACCTAAATCTTTATGTTATCATTAACGGTGGCGTCCCACTATTGGGACGAGAGTGGTTAAAATCATTAAAAATGAACGTTATCGCCACAAACTCGGTATTGAAAATCGAAAGAAGTGAAAACAATTGCAGTGATGTGTTTGATAAGTTAAGTCTGAAACGGGATCACGCGCGCGTGTTTCGTGAGTGCTTGGGGAGGCACTTACACGCGCGCGCCGAACTGCGCGTGCGCCCGGACGCCCGGCCGGTGTTCCGACGCGCGCGCCCGCTACCGCTAGCGCTCCGCGCGCCTGTCGACGCCGAACTCGAGCGCATGGAGCGCGCAGGTATTATCACGCCGATTCCTTCCTCCGATTGGGCTTCTTGTTTAGTAGTAGTTGTCAAGAGTAATGGTAGCCTCAGGATCTGCGGAGACTATAAGTCCACGCTTAATCCGGTTCTGGAAGTAGACAAATACCCCCTTCCGCGCGCCGAGCAGCTGTTTAACAATTTAAGCGGGGGAAAATTATTTTCCAAACTCGATCTAAAAGAAGCCTACATGCAAATCGAACTAAGCGAGGACTCGAAGAAGTACACAGTGGTTAACACACACCGCGGTCTCTATGCATACAATCGGCTCGTGTATGGCGTCGCGTCGGCGGCATCTATTTTTCAACGAATCATAGAACAGGTGGTGGCCGGGATCCCCAATGTGGCCGTTTATCAAGACGATGTTCTCATAACCGGAAATAGCGAAGCCGAGCACATAATGAACCTAAAGAGTGTTCTAAACCGGTTTGAAGCAGCGGGATTAACACTTCGAAAAGAAAAATGCACTTTTTTCGCGAAAGAGGTCAAATACTTGGGCTTCGTTATTTCTGAGGACGGTGTAAAAACGGACATCGACAAAATAAAACCCATATTGGACGCCCCGGCACCTGAAAACACGTCGACTCTAAAGTCCTTCCTGGGCATGGTTAACTTTTACTCGAAATTTATAAAAGGTTTTACCGATATTCTAGCACCTATGTATCAATTATTAAAGAAAGGACAGCAGTGGGAGTGGGCTCAACCCCAGGCTGACGCCTTTAATAAAATAAAACGTGCCTTGACAGATAGTCCCGTGCTAACACATTATAGCGAGAAGTTGCCACTTATTCTGTGTTGTGACGGGAGTCAGACGGGGGTCGGCGCGGTCATCCTGCACCGCACTGAGGAGGGTGAGCGGCCCGTTGCCTATGCATCGCGGGCTTTAAATGCGGCAGAACGAAATTACAGTCAAATTCACCGTGAAGCGTTGGCCATCATTTTTGGCGTAAAAAAATTTCACACGTATTTGTACGGGCGACAATTTACCCTTCGCACGGATCACCGCCCTCTGGTCACCATATTTGGGTCTAAAACGGACATTCCGACCACAGCTGCCGGGCGGCTCATTAGGTGGGCGCTTTTGCTATCGGGCTACCAGTACGACATAGAGTACGTGAAATCCGCAGATAACATAGCAGACGGGTTATCACGTCTACCGCTACCATTGGTTGACCAGAGCGACGTTAGTGACGATTGTAGTCATGTACAATTTATCGAAAATAACTTTCCAATCCGCGCTCTTGATGTCAAAAAGGAGACTGCCGTTGATAAGGCGCTAGGTTTAGTAACGCAGTATGTTAAAACAGGGTGGCCGGTGTCGGGAGTGCCGTCCGAGCTTACCCCGTATTACAACAGACGAGATGAATTGAACGTAGAGGGGGGTTGTGTGATCTGGGGCTCCCGCGTCGTGGTGCCCACGGCGCTACGGCCTGCCGTGCTGGCCGAGGTGCACGGCGGCCACCTGGGTATAGTCAAGTGCAAAGGCATCGCGCGTAGTTACGTTTGGTGGCCGAAGATAGATTTGGATATCGAGCAACTTTGTAACTCGTGCCGTGTTTGCGCAGAGACCGCGGACTCACCCGCGCGAGTGCCTATTGTCCCTTGGACTACTTCTAAAAAAGCATTCGATAGAATACACATAGATTTTCTAACATATAACTCGGTGACCTATTTAGTAATAGTAGATAGTTTCTCCAAATGGATAGAAGTGTTTGTAATGAATACCACGACCGCCACCTCGACTGCGGGCAAGTTACGCGAGGTATTTGCTCGATTTGGAATTCCATCTAAGGTCGTCTCGGACAATGGGCCTCCATTTAGCAGTGAGGAGTTCGCGAGTTTCTTAAAAACAAACGGTGTGACACACGTAACGTCGGCGCCGTATCACCCGCCATCAAACGGGGAGGCCGAAATAGCAGTCCGTACTATAAAAAAATGTCTCAAGAAAGCAAATAAAGGAAATATAAATCCACACACGTTTTTACAACGCTTCCTATTAGATTATCGCAACGCTAAGCACTGCACCACGGATGAGTCACCGGCCGCGTTGTTGCTGGGGCGTCAGTTAAAAACCAGGCTCGATTTATTGAAAGACGGTCTATTCGACACTATTGAAAAAAACAAACTAAGAAAAATAGCTCAGGGACCTCAGAACGGTAGATATTTAGAAATCGGTGATTCAGTGTGGGCTAGGGACTATCGTAGTGGTAAGAAATGGATCGAGGCTACCATTGTTCAGAAAACTGGGCATAATAACTTTAAGGTTCAAACGGAGGAGGGTCTTATTTCGCGGCATACGAATCAATTGCGCGCACGCTACGATAACGAGTCGTCGGGGTCGAACGGCGCGGGGGGCGCGGAGGGTGCGGGCGGAGCGCAACCTGGCCCACCGCCGACCGCCGGGAGCCGCGACGCCCGCGCGCCGCGTCGCGACGACATGAAGCGCGGCGTGCAGGTGTCTCCCCAGGTCGCAGCTAGTTTTAGGGTTCCGACGGACGCGCCGCCTGCGCCGGCCGCTCGGCCGGTGCGGGCTCGTCAGCCGGTTATCCGCTATGGATTCGAAGAAGTATATCCTTAAAAATAAATATGTACCTTCGTCATTTTCCGTTTAATTTTTTTTGTTTGCTTCATGTTAATTGTAGGGGAGAGTAAAGCGTAGAAGTTATGCATTAGCACATAATAAACAGAAAGTTTAAATAATCAACCCAACATTTGAGTCCATGCAGTTTCGGTTGATATCGATAAGTACGAGTATACAAAAAAATGAAAGATGTTATTCCTATAAAAAATCCAATAATGTATATAATGTTAAGTAACACATTTGAAACTGTCTCTTCTTACTGTAATTACCTATTTACCTATTAATTACTGGCAGAAAATATTAATAAGATAAATCTTATCAGTAAGGGGGGAAGTAGTGCAGTGTATTGTTATAAGTACTAAAGGTAGGTAGATTAAGCATTAGATATATAATCGCGGGTATGCCGACTCGCGCTTGACTGTTCTGGCAGTCGTCATTAAATCGTGTTTGAAGTAACATCTTGTTTTACTTCTCGCCCAGTACATCACAAGAACGAGCTAGGAATCTTTGCGCAATCATTTTGTATGGCGCAGCTGGCAGTGGGAATGGACGTAAATTGCATTTTTTGACAAAATAACAGTATTTATTTTATAAAACAATCGAAAACGATTATAATAGTCTTATTTAGGTACAAGTTTATATTATATTGATGCGGTGTGTTATGAGTTTATTGTAGATATGTAAGTATAAACTGTATAATATACGAGTATAAGGTAGTGAGGATAGACATCACTTCATTCTTTTTCGCCAAAATTTATGCTTTAATCGTGCGTTTAACATTAATTGTAGTTCAAACCCGGGGTGTCTTTCATTTGATTGGTCTGGAGAGGATTGTGCTTAATATTTTACATAATTAAAAAAACATTATACCTATCTGATATTCTTTTAACGTGATCACAATATCGACTGCAATAAGGCGCCACATTCTTTAGTCAGACTAAACATTAAATTAAATTAATATTATAAATATTTACATTACCAGGAACAACACCATCATCAGGCTCAAAGAATCCAACACATTTCTAGGCAAGAAAATTAAACATATTAAAATAACTGACTTCAAAGGAGTATTTCAATTAACAAATGCTAAATATACTATAAGAATTCCGAAGTCGCTATAGTATTTGAAGAATCCCCTCGATTTCTCCAAGATCCCAGTTCCTGATCTGGTGCTAATGGGATCACATAGGGTGTAGTGTAGACCTACACTTTCAAATAAAAAAATAATTTTCCGAATCTGTCCTGCCTGTCGCCTTCAAGTAATTAGGGGCTTACATCATAAACATATTCATTATTTGAAGTCAGTTAAAAAATAAATAACAAAGCCAAAAAAGATCCCCGTGCACACGCGATAAATCTTTACCTCATTGGTTATAGTACATTACACAACTAGGGTGGTAATACAAAGAAAGGCCGAGATCGCAGATGTTTGCGCCCCGAGTTGCAAGCGAGGGACGTAAATATGCGATCGAGGGCTTTCTTTATTACCTCCCGTGTTGTGTATATACATCGTTATATGTCTACACTTGGCTAGAAAGCGGCTTTTCCCGTACGCGTGTGGAAAAATACATATTTATCCTATCACAATTCATGTACATACATCGAGCTACAAGTTTCTTGAGCACTTTTAATTTCATAAAAACAAATTTAAAAAGCAAGAAAGTTATAAAAGCACTTTCAAAAAAAGGGGCCATAATATTATTTAGAATATACTCATTCATATACATGTATCTGGTGAACCGGAGCCAATACAATTAGGGCTTTTTATAAGTAAATTTGCGCTTTGAAAAAAGGGCTCTGTAGGTACACAATTATTTGGTCTATTGACATGGCGCCAAACACCCTACTAATATTGGCCCTATATTGTTAGTGTTCCGTACCTGATTTTCCTCTATAATTTAGAATGACCCCTTGCTTACCAGTTCTTAGTTAACATGTATGATAGGGTTGTGTCCTCTTTTGAATTATTTTATAACAAGATACAAGGATTTCTGTTATATTTCTTCCCACAATCCCATTACCAAATTCGAAATTGTTGGTCTCTTACCACATTTCAATGTGCTAGCGTCATCTATAGGTAGTCTGTAACTTTTATTATCTCATACATAAAAAAAGTACTAATACGATTAGACAACCTTTCACTAGGCGGCATTCACATCAGGCCTACATTATAATGTAAAGTGATTTAAAAAGTTTGATGACAATGAAGGTATTTTTTCAGTCGTGTTAAAATGAACATTTCTGCCGTCCGATATCTAAAACTAAACTAACCCCTATTTAACTCCATAGAGATTAGTCTAGTTTTAGTCATAGGACGGCAGATTTATGTTATGTGACCAGTGCTAGTAAACTTTAAGCCAATCCAATATTATGTAGTCAAACAGAGGATTATAAGGTAGAAAGTATCAACAGACGTGAATTGGTCGTTAGCAGTAAATGCCGCCTTTACACAGTTAGAACACAGCATGTCAATTATTCGTTAAATTGGCAGTGTGCTGGACACTGAAGATTTGAACATGCTTCCGAAGAACCTAGCTCCACTGGAGCCTCCCGGGATAGATCCCATCATCATCCAGAGCAGCGCTATGACTTGCAGCACCGCACACACAATGGTCAAAGGTGTGCTCTGTAGGTGCAGCGCGCAGTACAGGGTGGCTATTAGCGTGGAGCCGTAAAGCAACGTCGTGAGGGCGCGCTCCTTTGAGAAGAGGGACTTCACGTGCGACCAGGGCCCATAGAGAAAACTGAAGCTGAAATTTAAACAGACTACATTAGCAAAAAATGGGTGTAATTTGGATTATGTTGTGAATGAGCATCATCATTATTATACTGACTCTGGTTACTACTTAAACGTCAAAGCCAGAGATGGAGTTCCGGAGGCAGTATAGAAAATGAAGTGATTTAATGGCATAATCTTAAAAGGCCAGTTATCAATAATTTACCCCATCACCACAACTTGCGCTTGATTTTTTGTAACCATCAGAATGGTCTTCTGAAATAACAGTAGTTGTTAGGGTAAACATGTTTTATTCAAAGATGATAAAACATTGTTTTAGGTCATTGCAGTACAGCTGATAAATAAGATAAAATGAGACTTTAATGCCCAGCTATTGTTTTTACATCTTTGTTCTTTCAAAGGCAGTAAACAATGTTAATTCTGCAATTATCATAAATGAGGGTAATTATTTAAAATTAATAACCCAGACAAAATCAAAGGAATATTGTTGGTTAACACTTTTACAATCAACAACCCGCCTAGTAACTGCTCGTGACTTTTGCTCAGATGCCGGCAGATTTTGCATTGCATATTATTAGCCTCACAAATCCACCTAGAGGGCTCTGTCGGTTCCTGGGGTATTATTCAATTTTTTGTCTGGTTGTGAAAGTGTAACAATTCTTTAACTTTTTACAATAATTTAGTTACCTGAGTATGAAGAACAGGCTTCCAAGTGTGAAGAGGAGGGCAAACTTCCGAGCCTGGAGGATCAGGATGGGGATATAGAGGAATGAGAGGATAAAACACAGGATTCCGAAGAACAAGCAGACTCCAAACCCCATGAACCTTTGTGTGCGACTCTGTAGGAAATATATTTACAAATGTAAGCAAATGAAATGGGCGTAAATACACTTAAAATAGTGATGTATTTTAGCTATGTGATAAGACTATAATTTACAGAATTGTATCTAACATGACAGAAGATAAAAACATGTCAGAATATTCTAAAGTTTAAATGTACAGATTCAAAAATTGATATTTGTTATGTTTCTCTTCATATGATTGTATAAAAAGACAATACTGCCACATTTTAGTTTCATTTCAAATAAAACTATCCATACAATTTATATTGTATGGTAGTTTGAAAGTACTGGACCAATTGAGTTGAAATTTTATACATATATTAAGGTCAATGAGCCAAAGACAGACGAGTAACAGAAATATATGAATTTTAAACATGAGGGCCACTTTTGGGGGTTAACTAAAAAAAAAAGTTGCTGAGATAATCTCAATTTGTTTTTTTATAATTTAAGTTATATAAGAAAATAGGCAAAATTGACCATTTCCCCCCATATTTCCGAAATGATTGGACCTATAATAAGTCTGTGGAATTTAAAGTAACATACGAAATGTCTTTCTATTTGTGTGTATGACGGAAACCCCTCCACACGAGTCTAACTTGCACTTGTCCAGTTTTTATATCTATGGTTAGTCAAAACTTAAGTTATGTTTGAATACTGTCTAGCTTGTAATGATACGCCGTTTGACACTAATTGTCAGTTTTGTGACTACAACTCGACGACAACAATGCATATGGTTCTAATTGCAGAATGACAATTTCGCATGATGCACCATGCACGTTGTTGTCGTTGAACTATCTGCTGGTTAATGGTACATTTTTAACTGATGATGCCCTTACATGTAATTATTTCACATTAGCTGCTCAAAGTTTAAATTAGCCAAGTATTGAAAATTCTCTTTGTTATTTAGAGTAAAGCTTTGATGTTTTTTGATTTAATGTACCTACAAGATGAATTTACTAAAAACTTTCAACTCTCTAGTAACTTACTGTAAATAGTATAAAGTAAGATACCTCTAACCAACGACCAGCTACATAAATTGATTGTTTGATGACTCACAATAATCATGAGATACACAAACACATAAATAGGTCATGTACTTACTAATGTGAAATATTCTTTTTGCACTTCCTGGAACCAGCTTCCACCGCTAGAACTACTCGTGGGCGTCTCTTCATTGCTTCGGGAGAAAAAACTTGGAGTAGAAAACGGTAAACTAATTTTATAACTTCGACGGCTCTCGTTTTGAAGCAAATACTCGTCCAAATCTGATTTTAGGTTAGCCATGACGAAGCTCTGCTTAATCTGAGCGTATAATATTGAATTAAATCACCGATTGGATCATAGAATCACATAGGATACCGGAAATCACGATTATTTTAATACGAGAACGAGAATCCACTAAACCAAGAATTATTGAGAGTTTGACAATTCAATGACGTTTCACGAACGTTACTAGTGATGCGCATGTACCGTTGCGAATCGATCGAGTTACCGGTTTAACCTTTTTACGGACGTTGGGAAGAATGTATGAAGAAAATGCTTATATATTAATTAAAGTTACTAAATACGATAATTACCGTAATCAGTATCGTCGCTGAAATCATCGTGGTCGTGTCGGCGAATATTGTTGTTGTATCGGTCATGTGCGCAGGGAGGGCACACGCCCCGCATATCTCGCTCTTCCAAGTCCGTGCTGCTCGCATCCGAATCCACTGCGGTTTCTTCAATGTGGATATTCTCGATTTGTCGATTGTCTAACTTTTCGTTCGATGACAGTTGATTATAATTTTTCCTCGGCGGCCGAGAATCTGTAAAAAACAATAATTGGTAAGAATAATATTTTGTTTATTTTTGAATGTGACAAATTTGTCATATAAATTGCCGCTACCGCTCTATGACGGCGCGCACAAAATTTGTTATGAAATGTGTTAATTGAGATATATTTAGTTTCATAGTTGCATTATCATTTTAAGAGACGCAATAAGCTCGCCTCCGACATACAGAAAGTATACCTATCAATTTGGTGCTTATTTTAAAATGATGTGGTACCTCATTAAATTGAAATTAAACAGCAAGTAAAGAGTTAAAAAAAAATTGGCGCTTTATTTTTTTCAATAATAATGTTATTTGAAGTTACTGATACGAATTATAAACATAATAATTAACGTCTTAAATATACTTTTACAAAGTCTCATTGTACCTGTTTCTAGCGTGACATTATTACTTACCAAACAATTTAAAAATATAAAAGGGCGATTCTCCGAGCGTTTTAACCGCGCGGTTTGACAATCATTATTGTCCGACGATTATTTACTATAAGGAAAGGACAAATCGTGACAATTTTGATAAAACTAGACTTTAGCTCGGGACTGTTTCTTGGTTTCATAAAAAGTTAACTCTAGGCATCGTTTTATTGGACAATATTTACTGAGACAATAATGATTAAAATAAAACGCCGTAAAAACGCTGAATATTCGCCCAAAAATTGAATTTTTGTGCCTATTTGTATGTGACACTTTGTCTGTATAGGTATTTATAGGGACTTTGTGAAAATTTAACTTTACTAGCACTTGGAGTGAATCATTTGCACTTGAAATTAAACAAAGACAGAGTTATGCACTCTGCCATGTTTATTTGTATGCAAACCTGCCCCCTAGTTCGACTGTATTTAAATAACAAATGAACTCTCATCATCTCATCTAACACTTTGCATACTTTATTATTTAGGTACGTAAATACCGCCAGGTCAATATATATACATATATTTATTTCGACTTTTCTCCTTAATCTTCTTACGTAGGTATTTACTTATGATTTAGGTAGACTATGTTTATTGTTTGTTACCTATTGATAAACTTTGAGATAAGTTGACACGTGACCCCATACAATATAGTCGGTATGTTATTGTGGTTTCGATTAGTAGTAAGTGAATTCGATTTATTTTTTACAGCTTAAGTAGATCCTATTTTGTTTTCCATTCATCATCACAGCTTTCGCGTAGGTGTATAGATACTAAAATATTTGTGATTCCCGAGGGAATTGCTATTCCTCTTTACGAAGTAAATAAACCAACATCTCACGCTTCGCTTCAAGCGATATTTGTTGCGTTTAGTATCTTTATACCATTAGGTACGACGACGAGCGAGATTGAAATTGAAATCATTTATATATTGTGAGTTAGTTACAAAGATCTGAAAGATCTTATTGTTATGTCAGTTTGGTGCTTAAATCACAATTAACCACGATGCGGCGTACAATAATAATGATTAAACGAGGAGGAGTGTTAGAGCGCTTTCACATTGCACGACACGATAATTATCGTTATCGCTCACCGATACGATATCTGGGCAAGTAAAATGTATGAAATATGTACCTGCCTTTCACATTCTCCGATCCGATATCGGATATCGGAGACGACACCGATATGTTGCGGCACTATCGGACGCCCATGAGCTATCGCTATCGGACGATAATTTTTGTGTGTGTGCTATATGTGTATCTACTTTGTCTCTGTGTGCGTAAGGACTGGTGTATATCTGAGTATCTAGCTTGCACAATGGGATGTATCCAATATTTTCTGTGGACAGATCTTTTTTTGCGTCTCAAATATAATAGATACGGCAAATAAAGTTTTTTATTATAGGTTGGCATTGTTCGCACAAAGCTGGAATAATGGCCGATCCGACACGATTTTATCGGAGATATGTGAAGACATCACACGATATCGGATATCGGCTAGAGTCTGTGCGGAAAGAGAAATAGGCGTGGCGAAAAACGGAACTAACCTAACCAGTATGGCCACAGAACAGAAAATACGGCACATACGATAGAAAAGCATTACAGCGCCCCCCAATTTAAATCCTATTCTCTTTCCACACAGACTTTATCGGCTGTCGTGCAATGTGAAAGCGCTCTTAGGTATCTCAAACTTAATTTAGAAAATGTTTTTTTTTTTTGGATAGCCTGACATGCCTGTAGGGCAACCTCGTTGGAGCCCTCCAACAGGATGATCCTAACTGCACGAGGGGGCTAGTCCCCCGCGGGTGCGGATATATTTATAAAATGTTGGTATTCGACGTTAGATATGCCATACGATTAAATAAATATAACCATAATTCTAGCATTAAAGTTGGACGACCTCAGAAACACTATGATATAAATAAGTACCTATTTTCTGCGCCGAAGTCAACGCAGAGTCCTAAAAATAATGTACATCGTATAGCGTGTATTTGTATGAAATAATTACTTGCTTGTATATTATTTACCCCTAATTAAAAATTGCATGGTATGGTTGTAAAATAACTAGTTTGTGAATCGTTATTTCTTAAATGATCATTTGTGAAATGTTTCTTGTGAAATGACGGTAAACCAATTCATTGGCAGGTCAGTCAAATCTGGAATTGTATAGTCAAAGCGTCAAAAAAAAGCCTTCACTACATAGTATTAAACAAAGTCGCTTTCTCTGTCCCTATGTCCCTATGTATGCTTAAATCTTTAAAACTACGCAACGGATTTTGATGCGGTTTTTTTAAATAAATAGAGTGATTGAAGAGGAAGGTTTATATGTATAATACATGCATAATATAATAAAGAAACACCGTGCGAAGCAGGGGCGGGTCGCTAGTAGGAGTATATAACAATGGCAAAAACCGGAAATGTAGTAACAGCCAAAGGAAACCCTTGGCGGTTACTACATTTCCACTTTTTGCCACCGAATTATGTTAAAAGTATGCGGGTAGGGCCGGTACCTAAGTATAGTACCGTATTATAGGATCCATTAACATTTTTTTCTGAAAATGTTTGGTGAGTATTAGGTACGTAGGCATACTTAGGTATGTAATTATACTTAGGTGAACTAGCAAAAGATTTTGTTTACTTAGGATTATACTGTTTTGTTAATATTTTTGATACCGATAACGATAAGAGTCGGCACTTTTAATTCTAGAGATTTGATATGTAACAATTTTTAACTAGGCAGTGATATTCTTTCCATATATTTTTCTAGGTACTAAACGGTGATGTTAATAAAGTCAGCTTATTATGTCATACTTATCTGGCACACCGTCACAATCACAATATAAGAAATGGTTTTGTTTAAATGAGAAATACATTCACTATTTGTCTAAGGACAAAAATATGTATTGGTCTTATTAACTAGTTCATTGGCATACCTATAGTTTACCTACTAGATCAGATATTATTTGTATAAGTATAATAATATAATGACAGTTTAAAGGTTAAGATAGATAGTAGTAGCGTCTTTAGACCGCAGCAGCTGAGTTAGTTTGTTTAGGACGACACATAATTTAATTTTCTGATAGCTAACTAGTGTGTGCTTTATGAGTTAGGTACGGTGAGGTGCAGGTGCTAGTAGAGCTAGTAGGGGCGACTTTTTATACACAGGCAGTTCGGGTCTTATTTATAACTACATGCTAGGTTAGTATACCAATTTAGTTTTGTCTTTGCTTATAATATAATCAGATAACTCCGATAAGGCTATCTGAATCGGAAGCGCGTCAGTATTTTTGTAAAAATAGCTTCTAAATATGAGTTCTACTCGATATATTTTGTAGTTCAAGTATTATGGCGATATTGTGTGGCAAAGGAGATTGACCAACTTTGTATGGGAGTTGGACCAAGTGCTGCCCAGACTAAAGACACAGTGCATTATGCTCCTTAGGCTTACACTAGACTGTATACTAAAGCGCTTTAAGATCTATCCCAGGAGTCATGAAAAAAAAAACTTTTTGATTGGCACTAAAAATTAATTATTTCTTACATTAAAAGTAACAGATTTTACTGTAATCTCGTCGTCTAATCGTCGTCATTGTCATCGATAGGTTATAGGTTAACGCGGGCTTATTTTCCGCAACTCGACGACAAACATGCGCCTATTTTGCGTGATGGGTTGATGGCACTACTCTTGCCAACCCAGCTCTACCAGAAAGCCTAGCAGACCCTTGACGTTGCCGACGACTTCTGGGAGTGACCTCGGTGTTCCGAGGTGGTGTGCCCGGTACTTGTCCACCCCCGGGTATTCGAGAATGACGTGGGCGGCTGTCTCTTCCACCTCCATGCAGGCTCTGCACAGAGGGCTGTCAGTAACACACCCTAGAGTAAACAAGTGTTTGTTTAGTAGGACTTGTCCAGTGATAGCTCCGGTTAGAAGATGGAGCTATGGCCTCTTTAGCTGGCGTAGCTTCCGCGACAATCCGGGGTTGATTGCCGGGAGGGCCTCTCTGGTTTGCTTGCAGGTACCCAGGTTAGACCCGCAATGTTGCTGTTCTACCTTCGTACCGACCCCGCAGTCCCTGGAACCGCACGTACACCGAACCCAGCATGAAGCCGAGTCGGCGCTCGTGGTCCACGAGAGCCTGCACCAACGTCGCTGGTGTGCCTGACGCACCTCTTTTAATATTATTTTACCTTTTTATACGTTTTTGTATTTTTATAGACTTTTGTTTTTATATGACATTGTTACTTTTGGCAGTCCATTAAAAGACCATATCCGAACCAGCTCTGTTTAATTCCAAGAGTTACAACTGGTATGCTGACGATAGCAAACATTTCCGCTTCCTGCCATTCTACTCTGTGGAGTAGCCAGCGGTCAATCTCCGCCCACCGGTTCTGGTACCGAAGAGTCCGCGCAACCGGGCGGAAGTCTTCCCAGAGCCCAGGGAACTCGATGCCGCATCGTACTCGTCGTGGCACCTCGCTCTGCCGCTTCACGACGTCGACGACCTTCTCCCCCGTAGAGAGGGTGACGGTCGCCACGCTGCGCTTGAGCCATGTCAAAGTGGCCTGGTCCTCGCACCACAGCCTCAGGACTCCGTTCGTGGTGATCGGCTTACCTCGGAACAGCGGGCCGGACGTCTGGCTGTTGCATGGCTGCGAGGCCTCCTGCATGAGCAGCGCCTACAGCTGTTGCTGGACCTCATCCAACAGCTTCTGTGTGAGGTTCCCCGTAGTCGTTGTCGTGATAGCAACCAACAGTCAGTCAGTCTGCCTTAACAGCGTCCGCGTAAGCTGTCCGCGGTGCATCCCCCGTCGACTCGATCCTCTGCCTCTTGGGGTCGCCTCTTGTAGAGATCGGCTCATCCAGGCGGACCCGTTTGGCCGAGGGTCTGGTCTCCGGGTTACTGCTCTTTGCGGTCCTGTCTTCTGCTCCTGTCCCTGAAGGTGTGGCAGGACCTACTACTGGGAGCCCAGCGGCTGTCTGCACCATCCTGTTGGGAGCAGCTGGCTGTTGCCGAAGCACCGGAGCCGTCGTGTGTTCCTGCGCCTCCCGTCGCTGCCTGGACTTTCTACGCTGCTTCTTATTTTTGTTTTTCCAGTCCCCGTCATTGGGTCCAGGCTCGTCCCGCTTGGCGGGTCTCACCTTTCGCCTCTTGGGCCCTTCACAGATAGTCCAGCCAGCGTCGAGTTGCGAGGATGTGTCGTCTGTGTCGAGTTCCTCCACAGGCGTCTGCTCCGGAGCAGTGGATTGCTCCACCGCCGAAACAACCTCCTGGGGCTCACCCGGTATGTCTAAAATGGGCTCAGTACGGCCTTTCGCCTGCGCCGAGTCTGTCTTTGTCGTCCACGCGCTAAGTTTCGAAGCCGCCGGTTTCCCAGCCGCTTTTCTGCCTCGCACGGACTGTCTTTTGTGTGAGGGCACTGTGAAAACAGCACAGTCAGCGCCACGGTGTGTCTTGCGTGGGGGCATTGTAGATACAGCACCGCCACGGTGTGTGGTGTTGCCTCCTCGGATCGCTGACGTGACTTCGAAGGCACGTGTGGTCGAGGGCGGCACTGTAGATACAGCACCGTCCCGCGGGTGTGAGTGTTGTGTGGAGGTGGAGGGCACAGCGTCAGCCGCACCGACACTTCCGTGTATGTGTGAAGTGTTTGGGGTGTTGGATCTTGTGGAGTCCATGTTGTGTATGTTGTGTTCTTCATCTCTCGAGCTTCCACCCGCCGTGTAATCGCTCCCAAACAAAAAACTAAAAGTTCAAAGTAAAGCCGAAAGCGCTCGCTCGCTAAAAACCCTTAAAAACAAAAATTCATGTAGTTTTTTTTCTCCTGGACCGATTTTAAAAATATATGTATTTTCTAATAGAGGGTAACGCAAGGAACTCGTTAGAGGTATTTTCATCTCTGGGCAACATTTGGTCCAAACCTGGTCAATCTCCTTTATTATTTATATTTTGGGCGAAGTTGATTGAATAGGTACGCGACTAGGACTCAATATTGCGTTTTCCTCCATTGAACTTTAATCTATTATTTTTACAGGACACTATGGACCCTAGTTCACCAAAAATCGCCGTCTTAGGCGCTGGCGTAGTGGGCATGACGCTGGCCAAAGTGATACAGGAAGAACTAAAACACGCGAACCTCACTGTCATCGCTGATACATTCAAGGATGACACCCTAAGCGCCATAGCAGCCGGTATCTTTCGCCCAGGCACCAGCTTCAGGGGGCCAAATAAAGAGATTACTCAGAAATGGATCGACGACTCGTGGCATTACTTTCAGAACATTTTAAACACGTCCGAAGCAGCGGATGCCGGCCTAATGACGGTGTCATCATATATATTCTCAAAAGAGAACTATCACGTAACAAGAAACCATCTAATTGAACATTTGGTACCAATATACCGACCAGTTGATCAAGATGAACTAAATGTGTGTGGCGAGGGTTGGAAGTACGGCTCATATTTTTCAACGATAAAAACCGAATGTGGAGCGCACTTACCATGGTTGGAACGAATAATAACCGGTAAAGGAGGCAAAATAATAACTGGTAAAGTTGAAAATATTGCGTCACTTTCGCATTTTGACTTAATTTTTAATTGCACCGGTTTTGGAGCGAAACACCTGTGTAAAGATAACGACTTGGTTCCCCTGCGCGGTCAAGTAATTAAAGTCAAAGCGCCTTGGTTGAAGTCAGCTTTTTACGGGGATTATGATGCTTATGTTATTCCTGGTTTTAATGGAGTCGCTACGTTAGGTGGTACGCGGCAGTACGACAGTTACAATTTAAATGTTTGCAAGTACGACGCAGCGGGTATCATGGACAGGTGTTGCGAGCTGGTGCCGGGGTTACGGAAAGCGGAGGTTCTGGCTCATAGGGTGGGGCTGCGGCCGCACAGAATGCCGGTGCGCGTGGAAGGTGAGATTACGGGCGGTGTGAAGGTCGTGCATTGCTACGGCCACGGCGGCTACGGCGTGATGACCGCTCCGGGGACGGCCATGCATGCGGTCCAAATCGGTCTCGATTTGCTCAAGCGTAGTTCTTTTAAAAATAAACTTTGATTCTATAAACGAGCGAAGTTTTTCGTATTAATTAGCCTTCATCAAACATGAACCGCATGGAAGTCGTTTATTGTAGTCCTTATGATTATATTCTCATTGAAATGAAACCAAATGTTTTTATTAGAAGGCATTAATCCCATTACAAATGTACCTATACAAATAAATGTCGTTGGAAAGCATCATTATTCTTTTGCGAAAACTTTTATTTAAATATTATTATTCTCTTTATCTTATTATTATCTCAAATATATTTATATAGGAAGCTAAATATAGAAATGTGCATTTTAACAACTCCATGTGAACTCCTATACTTAATAAAAGTGTACCTATACCTAAGTATGTAATTCGCATGGTGTTTAAATTTCTAAATCCTTCCAAAATCTCCAGGCATTATGAAGAGTACGGAGAATGTAGGTACACTATTATCAAACCGCGTTTAGAAAGGGATTGAGCTCATATGTCATTTTTGAACTAATGCATGATATGACATTGTCAGTGGTAGAGTATGCAGATAAATTAAATTGTTATTTTGGTACAATGAAGTTCTAAAGCATGGAAAAAAATATCAAATTATACAGCGTGTTTTTATTGTTTTCTTTATTAAAATATGTTAGTACATTGTAGACAATTTCTCGGCATCGACCGTTTAATACTTTACCGCGATTCATATTGTATACAAACGTATTTTTGAAAAGCTACGGCAATTTGATAAAGCGAAATAATGTGACTGGTGACAGATTTGTCAAATATGATAATACTATTTTTTATTAAACAAATGACAATATTTACCGAGAATAGAGTTTAAATATGCAAATCATATTTAGCTATTAATTCTATTATTTATAAGGGTCTGCACTTATGAAGATATCAAAGATTGGTTTATGATTATATTTAATCATTTATTAAGTACACTTGTGCTAACGGTACACTCGAATCCCTTTCTCAACGCGGTTTGATAATACACATTCTCCGTACTCTTCATAATGCCTGTGTCAAGCCTGTGCACGTAAGATATACTTGAACAATGAATGACTACCTAAATAAATTTCAGAGTGATCAAATCTACCACATACAAGTTTGAAAAGGACCTACCCACTCACGTGCTTTGTGCAGCTGTAGCTGCATGTCAGCACCCTTATGTCAAGATAGCATAGAGTCGAACGCAAAATATCAAGCACGTGAGTGGCTACTGACAAGTCCTTGATTTTTATTATCAAATCCTAATATAAGTAATTATAGACACGAAGGCGCTACAAAGACACGACTGATCAAATTGCTGAAATACGAGCACAATACGTTGGCTCGCTGCTACTTACATGCAACCCTTTGACGCCAGCACAGTTCAACAGAGCTGGGCGCACGACGCATGCAGTATAACGAAATTACGCCTTTGTGCTTTGAAGTGAAATTAATCTGTACAAGGTTTCATGTCAGAGAACATTTGAAAAGATTATTAGTTACCAAGATTTTATTTCAATTAAATATTTCGTTTGTTAAATTTTTGGAAATGATGTTATGTTATAGTAGTTTTTTCCTAGGACACGGAAACAACTAGGTATTGTACGTAGGTTTACAAAGTGTACGAACTACTTAAAGAAAACAATACTGTTTTGTGGTTTTGTACCTCATTATCGTCCATAATAAAAGAGGAGCGTAGGTATCTACCTCGTAGATTAAGACTTCATGCATTGACATTTCAGCGGATTATGAACTCTAGGGCCTTTGCCTAAAGTTAAATTGGCTTTAATTGAAATGTGACGACCATAGAGAATAGACGTGGCAAAATGATAGGCCACTTGGTTCGACACGATATGTTCTTTAAGACAATCCTAAAAGGAAAAATTTAAGGAAAGAGAGGGAGAGGCAGACCTCGGAGAAACTTTGTGCAATAACTGAAAGAACAGGTTAAGGTCGTGCCGTACCAGGACCTACAATGCATGGCTGAGGATCGCACAAAATGGCGTCTACTCCACCAACAAGAGCAACGCTCTTAAATTGTGATGATGAATTGAAATGTGACTTTAGACGATTTATTTAAATACACCCCTGGCGCTTACCTGACTACCTGAGAATTGAACAAACGCGAAGGCAGCTGGAACGCCATTTTTCTATCAATGCACTCGTAATCTATCGTTCCTGGAGATAGAGTTGATTATATGATTAGCAATTGTGCTTTCAACGTAGTTCTAACGACTTTTTACGATATGGTCAATTTGGTATTTTCGGGGTTTGCCTACAAACAATCGCTTTGTTTCCTTTAAGTAGATCGTACACTTCGTAAACCTATATACTATACTATAGCATAATTTCCAAACAGTAATCGAAGAGTGTTTTTCTGTGTATATATTATCTTTCGCCACTGATAATTGACACGAAACAACTATTTTTCATAACATTTAAAATGTTGTCTTTTCTCAAGATAATGGTACGTATGGTATGATACACGTATTGATCCCTAGTATCCATTTGGATACTTCTCTGACGAGTCTCATGGGCCTCGGTCCATGGCCAGTCTACTCGCTGTAATTACGACAGCCAATAATTACCTTTGGCAACTATGCTCACTGATAATGATAACCTGCCACTATGCGCCAAGTTCGCTCGTCATATCATATCATAAAAATCATACCTAACTAATACCTATGGTTGTAAGGGGATGATTCTTGCATGACAGTGAGTCAACAACAAAGCCACGAGACGTTTTAATAATTTGTATTGTGCATTAAGAGACTGTGGGGAATTGAGTTGACGCGGGAGCGAGGTATCTAGTATCTACACGTTACTCTCTGAGCTGGGCACCACTATTACGGCATTGTGCCTCCGGCCAATTGTGGGTAAACAATTTTTCTCACGCTTATATGTATAACTAGAGATGTGCCATTCCCGGGAACGGCACATCTCTATGTATAACTACTTGTCAGAAAGAGATGGGTACTCAATTTGACAGTAAACGATAGAACGCAGCTTTACTATCCAAAATATTCGTCGTTCGGGACATATGTTCCTTATAATATATAATCGATATTTTTACTTTTAGTCTTTTTTTCTTGGGAGTAAATACCTTGTGAACCACTTCTGAAGTCGATCGAATTTCTAAAGCGATCTAAATTTACCTAGAGTACCTGCAGATTACTGTTGTTTATGTTTGTATGCGGTCTACATACAATAACATACATATTTGAATAGCGTAGGTACATTACTCGGAAGCTACTAGTTTCAGACGAAATTTAACCACTTTAGTTAACTGTGATATCTCAAAGCAGAAACACGTTGTTATAGGTTGAGGCTTGTTCAATATCCATGGGGAACGTAAATATTACATTGAATTAAGTCCTTCAAAATTCATCATAGTGGATGGCAGGTTATATTCGTACCCTTGGTCAAATAACGACGCATGTGACTTTACGTCCGAAGTTTTTTTATTGCTCAAGAGTCATACAAATCATACGAACTATATGATACACAGAGATCCTGAAAACGCGTCATTTTGCAGATACGTCGTTATTTGGCCAAGGGTACGATATACCAGTGGCGTGGCGTCAAATATATCCTTAGTAAAGCCGGAGCAGATTTGGATTACTTTTTCTTCGGGAGTAGTAGATATATGCTTAAAATAGGCAAGCCGATGGGAATCGGGTTCTATGGACTCCACGCCACTGTTATATAAATACCTCAGTGCACTGAGTGTTAGGATAAGTAAGAACAGTAGGCCCTAGGTAGGTAGGTATGTAAATAGTCGCTGAAATGTCGGTACACTCGGGTCTATGATACGAGTATAATATTCATTGGGTTCGGACTCTATTCTGTTTGCACTCGTATTTGCATTTTTATTCGAATGTCTACTGAAGCAGACAAGAAAAATATCTCCGAGTTTTTAATATTAACTCTTTATTGGGTGTGTACCTACCTACGACACACAAAGAGGGTTTTCCATATTGTATAATTCTTTTATGTGGTTTCATTACTACAACATTCTTTGTAAAACTATTTTTAGTAAATAATTGTGTGTGTGTGTTAAAAGTATAGTTTTAACACATACGGACCTATTCAACTGGTTACAAACATTTCGTTTTCATTATAAGTTCGATAGCGTAAACTGCAAGTAAGGAGATTCGTGCACCGAGGGTACTCTACTATAAGAATAAAAGGCACGAGTTAGTACGAGTATCAAGGTGTTGGTAAGTAAATTTTGGCCTTTAACTACCTACTTTTATAGTACCTAATCGAGGATTTTTTGAGTGCTTGGGTACTTTTAATCTATGCAATACCTAGTATATGTAGGTAGGTTTACGCGGGCTTGTTTTCCGCAACTAGGGTTTGCAATATTCGTCGAATTTTAGTATTCGAATAATACGAATACTTAGATTTCCAATATTCGAATATTCGAATATTTTCGAATATTAACCAGAAAACTTATTTCGAGCGTTTTAAATCACGTAAATAGTATCACAATAAACTAACAAGTTATCTACGATGAAAAACAGAGTTCAAAGAGACAGGATAGCTGTTTCCATTACATGTTACATTCCATTCATAAGGCCCATAGCGAAAAACCACTCATCTACTCGGTATACTTACTTACTGGTCAAACAAACACACTGGTCTCGAGATATTCCGGAATTTCAGATTCCGATTCCCACCGGCTTACCCATTTTGAAGCATATGACCGGAGTATGAGGAGCAGATTTGGATTACTTTTTCTTCAGAAGTAGTGCTACTGGTTTGTAGCCAGTGACGATATACGAAGTAGAAGCGTAGTGTCTCACTGTGAGCATAATGAAACGAGGACCACATGGCGCTCACAAACACTGACCAAGCTTAAAGCCTCAGTGTTTGAAAACAACACCCTATGCATACCCACTGATGATATGAATGTTGTATGTAACTTCACAAAGATATACTCGGTAGAAATACCCTCTAGGGACGAATGGACAAATGAACAAACGTCCTTCGAAGAGGGCAGCCTAATATGGTTCACGGATGGCTCAAAAAAAGGTGATCACGTAGCATGTGGAGTCTATGGACAAAGGCTAAAACTCAGGGTACGCGTCAGCATGGGTAAAGAGGCCTCAATCTTCCAAGCGGAGGTTTTCGCCATCAACAAATGTGCGGAACTCATCCTTGAAAAAAAACCCTAGACACCGCGTTGCATCTACATCAACTCGGACAGCCAAGCTGCTCTTATGGCTCTAGATTCACTTGAGTTTGTCCAAAACTGTAAGGACAACCGGAACACCCTGGCCATATCCAACAAAGTTACACTTAGATGGGTACCAGGTCACTCCGATATACACGGAAACGAACAAGCAGACGAACTTGCAAGGAAAGGAGCCGATAAACCCCACGTCGGCCCGGAACCGTTTTGTCGTACCACCAAGCAAAAAGCCTACTCTCTGCCACACACCCTTTACAAAGGTCGGGCAAGCGAAAACTGGAAGTCCGTAAAAGGACAACAGCACTCGAAAACCCTTATTGAAGGGTTCAACAGCAAACAATTTACAGAGTTATCACTCAAAAGATTTAAAATTTGCTCGGTGACCACAATCTTCACTGGCCACTGCAAACTGAACAAACATCTGTTTCAAATGGATATGAAACAAGATCCAGCGTGCAGGTTCTGCCAAGAGTCAGAGAAGACTGCCATGCACATCCTTTAGTACATCGATGTTATTCAGCAGTGGACACCTCCGTGTTAAAATGAATGACAAAACTACGAAACCCAACAAATAGTAATTAAATTAGGCACAAAAATGCAATTTTAATAATAGCTTGAGCTAAGACTGCACTATTTGCGCCTTTGTATGCGCCTTTGTATGCGCCTTTGTTTGCGCGTTGCTAGTGCTGGGCCGTGGGCCTGCTCCATGGATACCATGGGTAACTGCGTTTGTTATACCCGTACAGAACCCTAGTTTGTGTAGTAGCTTTTAAATTAGGGATTAGACAAAGTCAAGGTTTTCCCTGAGGCCTCTTTCGAATTCTACGCCACGAACGGTTCGAGATTGATTTTAATACTTCACGAAAATATTGTTTTATTGTCTAACTAATCAGGTGGGCTTAATCTTTACGTAAAGAATAATTAATCCTGGCAATTTTTAAAGAAAAATTAATGAAATCATCCATCATTTTTAGTATTCGAAATATTCGTTTTATTCGAATAATTAATACTTTAATATTCGAATATTATTTCCGGCGAATATTCGAATTGCAAACCCTATCCGCAACTCGACGACAAACATGCGCCTATTTTGCGTGATGACCTAGTATGTAACAGTAACTAGTTATATGTATATATTCCACATTTAGGCCCACCCAAACGTGGTAATTTGCATTTAATTGCACGCAGTGAAAACGTTCCAGCCGCAGCCGGACAAGTATATTTGCACGATGCATTCAAATACTGTTTCTTTTAGAGGCTAATTATGTCGTCATTGCGGTCGTATTAGGTACCTTCGCTAAAGAGATCGGGGGCGTGCATAGCCGCTAGAAAATCCAATTCACCCGGGTCTTATTAAGTAAATGCGTTTCATTTAAGTATTTTTTTCTACTCCTGTACTTTTATCTGTCTTTTACTTGGTGACGAACACTAATATAAGAACATACATAATATGAGTTCAGAGAAGTCTATACTCTATTCCCCATAACAGCACTAGTGTCGTTATAGTCACATTACGATACTGCTAGCAGCCACAGACTTCTAAATCTGGGTTAAGCTTAGGTCAAGGATTAAGCGCTCAATTCTAACTTTACGATAAAAATGCACAACTAACAACTTAACAAACAATTAAATTCCTACGGTTTTTAAGAAAAACAAAACTTTCCGAACGAAATTTATTGATGCCAACTTAAAAAAATAGTATTTTATGCAACAGTTGTATAAGAAGGTTCAAAAAATGCGAATTGTGTGAGTTGCGATACGAGCCGCGAATGCGGCGAGTATCGCAAATAGAGACACAATGAGCGTTTTTTGACTTAATTATACAACGTTGCATAACGTAAGTGTCCACTATTCCGGGATAGTACATTATGCCGTGGTATTTTGATTTTAGTAGTATAATAAGAAAACAATAAAAAAAATCATCATTAAATACAATACTACATCAACTATAGTTTAAATACAACCGAAAAACATGATTTTTTTATATACATAATACGTTTTAATACCTATGTTGCACGTTTGAACGCGTCAGTTGCAACCTCGCAGTAGTTTCGTACTGGCGCGTAGTCGGTGCGCGTAAGGTGACAGTGAAAACTTCGTAAGGATTTGTTGTGATGCTGGGAGGTTTATTTAATATAAATTTGTAATAATATTGAGTATTGATTATTAACCTACGGTTTAACAGTAATTTCAAGTTAATATAAAGTCTATTTTAATGGATTTTGTGACTCCCGTAATTATGTTCACAGATATGACGCGATGAACCTAATTCCGTGTGTATCCCGCAATAAGGGAAACTCAGTCTAAAATGTTTTAATGTTTTATTTCTATCTGAGGCTAAATTTGTTTATAAATTTAATGTGAATAAGTTTAGTAATGGCTATAGATTATTGTGACGTAATTACGGTATATGTTTTTTTTTAATTTGAGTCATAAACCGGGTCTGAAATGATTACTCGTTGTGTCATACGTAAGAAATAATGGAGTATGACAACGAACTTTAATTAAATTTGTTTTATAATAGCAAACAAAATAGTTAGTTATATCGAAGTTATACTTATGATTGTTATATTACCTTCCAATCTATAAATAATTTTTCTTTAAAATATTTGGTTAAAACCATTTTTTTGACTCCCGTAATAATGTACACCAATTTTGTACTCATGTCCCTTATTCCGGGATATCGGAAAAATAATAAATTGATAAACAAATAAAAAAAAACCGGTCAAGTGCGAGTCGGACTCGCGCACCGAGGGTTCCGTACAAATTCTTACGTAGATACGTACCTAAATAGTTCAAGAAAAACTGTATGGCGGTTAGCTTACTAGGAGCAAATAATTATGTGTACGATTTTTGAAAATTTCTAAAAAACGATGCAATTTAGGAAAAACGTTTTATTTTTCCTGTAATATTTAGGATGATATTAATAATTGGTAATTATTACAGATTTTTCTGTTCAGTAACTTCGAAGATAATAGGGGGGGAATAATATTTTTTGAACGTTTTTGGTCATAAATCAAAAAACCAAAATTGAGAAAAAAATAAAAATGGCATTGGAATCTACAAATTAAGCCCTTTCATTTGATATAATAAAGTAAAAAGGCATAAGATTTTTTTTGTATCCAATAGGCTCGAGTAAGCGATTTTTAACACTATTCCAAATTTCAAGTCGATAGCATCAGTAGATTCTGAGATATCTTGCTGTGACAGACGGACAGACAGACAGACAGAGTCGCACCATAAGGGTTCCTTTTTTACCATTTTGGTACGGAACCCTAAAACTAAGTAAGGGGAGGGGTCCATTGCGTTTTTGTGCATCTGTTACAGGATTATTAAAATTATTTAGTGGACTTAGAATAACTCCGATTAAGTAGAACTTCTATGCAACCGTTTTTAATTTTGTCAATTTTATTTGATTATAAGTTTAATAAATTTATAAAATAATGACTTGTTTGTTGATTATTTAATGATTATAATAATTTAAAACAATTTATTTTGATAGGCACATAAATATTGTGAACTTAGAAGATAGCACGGAATTACGTACAACGACTCCCGGAATTAGATCCATAGCGAAATTTTAACACGGAATTACGGACAAACGAAGGGTTTAGCAAAATAACGATAATTTCTATAAATTAAAAGCTACGAGGCAAAATAATATCCTATATCCATCTTATAAGAACAATCTTCAAAATAAAATAGATTCCACGTTTAGCACCTTCGTACTTTTTTTTAAACCTTCCTCGAAGTAGGAAACGCCTTAATATCCCGTAATATGGTACACTTACGTTACAATACTTTTTCTACGACAGGTTTTAAAATATAAAATACAAACAAGGCATAACCTGCAAAGAAGGCAAATTTATATGACGTATGACTGTCAGTATGTGTCTATGGTAAACTTTTTATTTTTTAAATGAAGTTGACACGCAGTGAATATATTAAAAATACTTTTGTTTTTATGTTGGCATCAATGAATTTAGTTCAGAAAGTTTCGTTTTTCTTAAAAGCCGTAGGATTTTAATTGTTTGTTAAGTTGGTAGTTGTGCATTTTTACCGTAAAGTTAAAATTGAGCGCTTAATCCTTGACCTAAGTTTAACCTAGATTTAGAAGTCTGTGGTTGCTAGCAATAACGTAAAGTATTTTTAAGATATAGTCACTGCGTGTCACTAGCGAGGTATATTTCAAATTAAAAAAATGTTATGCTTAATTTTGTATTTTATATTTTAAAACCTAGTCGTAGATAAAGTATTGTATGCAACGTGGTATAATTAAGTCAAAAAACGCTCATTGCGTCACACGCAATTCGCATTTTTTGAGCCTACTTATACAACTGTTGCATACAATACTATTATAATGTTACTATTAAACACGTAAAAAAAATACAAAATTAAACAAAAACTTCAGAAATATATACACATACTTAATTACATTTAAACTTTTTTTTAAACTAACATGACGTGTGTTTGCAACATAATCAAAACAGAGAAAATAAAATTGTGACTGATTGTCAGTCGTTATCGGATCATCAAACTGGGTACTCTATCCCCAGAGCATTTATCAACCATAACGACATTTCCCATTTGCTTTCAGCAATCTTCATACTACCTATACCACTTTAACTTACGTATACAGAATGCTAAAATGCCTTCAGGCGTCGTCAGCCGTTTTATGTAGGTAGTTTTCCGAGCCTCCGAAATTATGATAGGGTTGTTTAAAGAGATATAAAATAGTTTTGATACAATAATTGTACTTCCATTCAACCTCTTTCGGGGATGAATTTTTAAAAACCGTGAAATGACTTTCCTATACTCATATTGAAGGGTCTATGTGCGAACTCTCAGATCTCCAACTTCAAAAATCATTTGGTCCCTTTACAAAGTTTCAACCCCCATTTAACCCCTTCCGGGGATGAATTTCGAAAAACCGAGAAATGACTTTCCTGTACTCATATTGAAAGGGTCTATGTGCAAACTCTCAGATCTCCAACTTTAAAAATCGTTTGGTCCCTTTACAAAGTTTTTACCCCCATTTAACCCCTTTCGGGGATGAATTTCGAAAAACCGTGAAATTACTTTCCTGTACTCATATTAAAGGGTCTATGTCCGAATCTCAGATTTCCAACTTTAAAAATAGTTTCAACCCCCGTTTAACCCCTTTTAAGGAATTTCGAAAAACGGTGAAATTACTTTTTTCAACGTACATTGAAGAGTCTATGTTCGTAGTCTCAGATCTCCTTTAAAAATCGTGTGGTCCCCATATAAACTTTCAACCCCCATTTAACCCCCTTTGGGGATGGATTTCGAAAAATCCCTTCTTATCCCTTACTTACGTTGTACAACCACCCTACTGTGAATATTTCAAGGTCCTAGCTTCAGTAGTTTCCGCTGTGCGTTGATGAGCCAGTAAGTCAGTCAGTCAGTCAGTCAGGACATCTTCTTTTATATATATAGAATATTGATATACTACAGAGATTAGTTCTAGGCCATAAAGTTCCCACAAAAAAAGAGATTAGTTCCTGATGCGTCGGATTCTTATTTTGCCGGATTTTTGTTTTACCGGATTCTTATTTGTTTTGTATTTCATAGGATTGATTCATTTTGTGTAACTAAAAAAATTCGACGAAACTAGAATCTGGCGAATCGAGAATCCGACGAATCAGGAATTAATCACGTCATATTGTTTTACCCACAAAACAAATCCCATAAGTAAACCACGTAGACACTAAAGTATACAAAAGGTTAAGGCTTTATTAAAAAGGCGATTCCCTCAGGATCCGGTACAATTTTACGGCGATCTATAAAGATGTCTGCAGGCAACGTGACTTGAACACGGGACCGAACTACACAAACATAATTTCATCGTGCCGGTGTTAATATTAGAAATCTAATGATATGCATTTAAGGAAACCAGAAATATCACTTATTACTTTTATTATTTGGAAGCGGCGGATGAAATATAGAATATTATCACGTCCAAATTGATGAATGGACACTAACGATGCTGTTCATTTTTATTTGTACGTAGGTACGTTGTGTTACCTAGTTAATTTCTATAAAGAGACACGGTCTGAGGAATCAACGAGCTTGCTATATAAGATAATTGACGATATTCATATATTAAATTCAAGGTAATTGGTCCCGCGTCATTTAAATTAATTTGCAATACATAGGTATAAAGTCTGCCGCGCGCGCTGCGCCCGGAGGGTATGAAATTAATACATTTTATTAGTGCTCAGGTAATTTCTGTCTAGACAGTTGGGCATTTCAAAAGAATTCTTGTTATATTATAACGTTGAAGTTCAACAATATATTTTATGTATAAGAATAAACTATTCGATTTCGCAGACAGGAGGATGAATAGATACACACTGTTATAGTAGTTATTGGTTAGGCGAATCTGGAAATGTTACTACGAAGCGGTACCAGGCAAACAACCAAAAATTTTAGGTTCCCACGGTCGGTCATTACATGACGTATTAAATGCTTCTACCTAGTTCTAAGTTTAGCTCCAGATGAATTATACATATACATAGGTAATGGGAAGTATGTAACTATATCTTTTCCATATTTATAGTCCAAATATCCTCCCGTATTGACGTTCTGTCTGATTTACGCTTCAAAATATCGCCAAAGAACAAATTCCACCCTTTCGCACTCGAATAGTTTTTGTATATGTCCCGACAAACTTACCCCGGCGAGTAAGGCAGGCCTTGTAGCAGTTGGCACACGTGTCTAAGGCGGAATGATGTTCTTTCCCAATTTTATCATCTGCATCGGTAACTTTGTAATACTTACGTATCGTTTTGGGGTTCTATTTTTTAGAATAAAAAAACCGGTCAAGTGCGAGCCGGACTCGCGCACCGAGGGTTCCGTACAAACTCATAAGTAGATACGCGAATAGTTCAAGAAAAACTGTATGTCGATTTGTTTAGTAGAAGCAAATAAGTATATGTTATGATTTTTGCAAATTTCTAAAAATTTATTCGAGTTATCCCTTAAGTGTTCGTAATTACCCCACCCTCCCCTATATGTTATGATTTTTGCAAATTTCTAAAAAACAGTGCAAGTTAGGAAAACAGTTAGATTTTCCCTGTAATATTTAGAACCTGACGTGTAATGATTCTATTTAAAAGCAAGGACCATTAAATCAAGAGGACTGTCATTCTCCATACAAAAAGCTGTTCCCCGAATTTACAACGCCATCTATGTATAAGCTTGGTAAAATAATTATAATATTATTTACAATTATTTAACTTTGCAAACGTGACACAGTATTTAAATGTATTTAAATTTATTTATTATTAGCTGTTTACGAACTAATTGTTACTATACTATGTTTCTTTGTTCAATTATAACATCGTTAAATGTTTAGTGTTTTAGCGCCATCTAGTTTTGCCCGGAAATCCCCTAGCGTGAAACATGCCATCGCTTAGTTTTGCTACTCGCCGCTAGGGATTCCAAGTTTTGTAAATTTCTAAAAGGTATTAAAGTTAGCAAGACCGTTCTATTTTTCCTGTAATATTCAGGTTGATATTTATAATTAGTAATTATGACACATTTTTCTGATCAGTAACTTCGGAGATAATAGGGGGGGAATGGTACATAAAAATGTATAAATCAAAAACTACTTATTTAAGAACAAAAATAAAAATGGTGTTTTAATCTACAAATTAAGCCCTTTCATTTGATACCCCACTCAATATAATAGCCCTACTTTCAATTTTCAAAGTCACATTACGGAGCCTTTTAAAAAAAAAGTAAAAAAGGTACAAGATATTTTTTATGTCCAATAGGCTCGGGTTAGCTACTTTTAACACTATTCCAAATTTCAAATCGATAGCATCAGTAGTTCCTGAGATATCTGGCTGTGACAGACGGACAGACAGACAGACAGACAGACAGACAGACAGAGTCGCACCATAAGGGTTCCTTTTTTACCATTTTGGTACGGAACCCTAAAAACGGATGTCTATCAAGAACTCACGGAAAGTTGAAACAAAGTGAATACCTATTACGAACGCCAGCAAGCTTAAAATTTGAAAACGCTGTGAAAAAAAATCACGAATAAATACTTGATGGGAAATGACACGACTAAAACAAACCAAAACTTTTATTCAAACCGGCAGGGTGAATATTAAAACTTCTGTCCATTTCACTAGTATACTCCATAGTTTGAAAGAGGTCCCGGGTTCTTATCAAATAATCGAAAATATTACAAATCCTTACATGTTCTCCACCAGAAATGGTGCCAAAGAAATTGGCAGTTGAAACGCTTAGATATTCACCCGGCTCAGATTTGCAGTTTAACATAAAACATTTGTCTTAGTCAGTACCAGTAAAGAAAAGCTAGAAGGATGTTTTAAATAAGGCGAAAATATTAATCCTTTCCGTTAGTAGATACAATAGTCTTTCAGTTATGTTTAAGTAGTTATTATTTTTCGAGAAAAGTTTATAAGGTAGGTATTCCAATAAATAATTATTCGTGGCAATTCATTCAACGAATACATTATTTGTGAATAAATAATTCCACGAATAATTTATTCCAGTAAGAATAATCATTCGATAATTTTATTCGTAAGTCATGAATAATTTGGTTATTCTTATTTATTATTTCTCATTTTAATAAATTTTGCCCATCTCTGAGTGTAACCCATATTATCCATAATTATATTCTTAAGAACTTACCTAAAACATAAACTTCTGTGATACCTTACCTATAGGAATCGATGATATCATCGATTCGTGTAGGTACAGGTATCAGATAAGAATAGGTCAAGGAGCGGAAGTGTTAACGCTTAGGTATAATCCTTATTTTATTACGATGATTTCAAAACAAAGAATAGTATCTACCTAAGAAGCATTCTTTATTCAAAGACGTCGTCTGCATTTACAAAACAATGCACAAAGTTTTTATACTTCTTCGAATGGAACCCGTTAGGTATGTCAGAATTTTATACGTAGGTAGTAGTTGAGTGACATTTTTTAAAGGAGTGAGTGCTATCGAGTGTAAAGAACCGAAAATAGTACAATACCCACGTGTGAGCATTTAGGTATTAGGATTTACATAATTTCATATTATGATTGTAAAGACAGTAATAATTCAACAGCGTTTCAATGGCACCGAGATCCTTGTCTTTTCATGACCTTTCTGGTTAATTTGTGTTTAAAGAAATAACTAGTAAACACTACAGGGTGTCCCATAACTGACACGTCACAGTGACACTGGAGGTAGACCAGGTCAAGAGGTACCAAACCAACTTAACATGACCCGCCGACCGTAATTTTTTTTTCACTACTGGTGGTTAAAGTCGAAATTAATGTTTCGCTATGAATTAATTCAAGATCAAACTAGTATTTTTTTCAATTTTACTTAGTTTTTGGACAAAATACCATTTCTGTAACCTTAATTAACAATTCATGTTACCGTACACACGTACACATAAAAAAAACTAACCTTGACACCTTTCCGAGTGCACACTGGCACTAATAATGTTAAAAACGGTCAAAATTCATGAAAAACTTTAATTCGACAATAACTCAAAAACCGTGCCACTTTTACTGGGGTCATGTTAAGTTGGTTTGGTACTTCTTGACCTGGTCTACCTCACTGTGACGTGTCAGTTATGGGACAACCTGTATACTATATACACACCGATCGCAAAAAAGTCCATGGTAATGCAATGTCATACATTACAGTGAGGCTATTATGAAAAGCCAACTTAGCCGTAAATGTCGGCATAAAGGGCTGTTAATGTTAATGGTTATCCTGTGATATTTAGCGTGCCTAATATTTCTCCTCCAAGGAAGGAAGGTACTGTTTTGAATACTATACTAGAATGCATAATTTTCGAGGCAAATCTGACAAGCAGAGCTACTCGTACCTACCAATGTTGTGATGATTTTAATGCAGACTTTTCCAGGGAGTTATGTTTTCAGGGTCATGTATGTATGTCAGTATTTTTATAACCCTTATAAGATCACTTTGTTGTCCGTAAATCATAAAAATATAGTCTTAATTTAAAGACTATATTTTTAAATTTAAGTATTTTACGGAACCCTCGGTGGGCGAGTCCGACTCGCTCTTGTCCGGTTATTTTTACTCAATGTCGATCAATTTTAGTTTCTATCCTGGAAAACTCGAAGTAGATTGGTGAAGGTATAATATATATGTTAGATATATGGATCCCAACCAACTGCTATGTCGTCTGATGTCATCAGCAGAGCTCGGAATAGGTAGTGCCTAACCTAACCTAACCTTCGCGGGAGGACGTAACTAAGAGTGGTTACAACCACCAAAAATAATCAATTCTTTTTATTGAACCGGGGATCTCCCTGATTTAATAATAATACATTATACATATAAATTCACGCTCAGGATTGGATTATTAATGAAATACAATTGTCTAATGCAGACATTTTGTATGTAGTCGATTTTTGAGTTCACAATATATCTTGTATTTCATTAATAATTTAACCCTGAGTGTGAATTTATATAGATAATGTATTATTATTAAACCAGGGAAATCCCGGGTTCAATAAAAATAATTAATTATTTTTGATGGTTGTTTGTAACCACTCATAGTACGTACTCCCGCGAAGTTTAGGTAAATAGGCACTACCTATTCCGAGCTCTGGTCATCAGGCGTAATTTTGTTAGTCAGATATTATTTAAAACACGATATCATAGTGTTATTAGAAGACGACACGAGAAGGTATTCATAATTGTGGTAAAACTTTACGAATCAAATTAAATAGTAGAGAAATCTTGCCTGAAGGAAAGTAAAATAGAGTAGGAGTAATTTTGTTATTAAAACACTGAGTTATTACTACAGTTAAAACGAATTTCTTACGTTATTAAAAGAAAAATCTCGAGTAGAGCAACCTTTTTAGACAACTGAAAGACCTTTGATGATAAGAAGTGATTAAAGGCAGAGTAAAGGCCCTAACTCGTTTCGAAGACAATTGCTCGGGGCCTTTATCTAAGTGTAAGCCAGCTCTTGCTTCTCGTTCCAACATAGTCGGGTAGATTACGCCCCAGGTTTTAGGCTTAATCTGATCGCCAGCATTCAAACACCGCGTGTTGTTTAGAATAGAGAGTTTGGTCAGACTTGTGTCGAACTTGGCAGACTTGTATGTATCTATCTAATACCTTTAAAGGAGCAATTCTTGCATGTTTATTATTACGGGGATCTTGTAAATGGCTCTTAACGATTTCGGTGAAATTTGCTTTGTGGGGGTTTACGGGGGCGGACAATCGATCTGGGTTGGTTTTCTCTAGAAACACGCGTGTTTTCGAGTTTTGAGCAAAGCTCGGTAGCCTGGGTATTTGTATATTACTCTAATAATATTCTGAGCATGTCTCATTTATTTTACGGGATGATGACGTTACTCATTAAATAAATAAAATGAGATAACTAGATTAATTACATAAATTCGTGTACAGAGTGTGTGCGTTTAGTAAAATATTAAGTAACAACTATACGTCAAATTAAAAAAAAGTTTACCTAGACACATACTGTCAGTCATATGTCATATTTGTCTTATTTGCTCGCTATGTTTAATTTTAAATATAACTGTTACATAAAATACTATTATGCAACAGTTGTATAAATAGGGTAAAAAAATGCGAATGGCGCGAGTTGCGATACGAGCCGCCGCGGCGGCGAGTATCGCAAATAGAGACGCCATGAGCGTTTTTTGACTTAATTATACAACGTTGCATACAATACTTTTACGACTAGGTTTTCATATATAAAATACAAAATTAAAAGCATAACCTGCAAATAAGGCAAATATGACGTATGACTGACAGTATGTGTCTATGGTAAACTTTTTTTTAATTACTGTCTGACGTGACGTGACTCTATTAAAAATACTTTTTTTTATGTTGGCATCAATGCATTTAGTTCGGAAAGTTTTGTTTTTCTTAAAAACCGTAGGAATTTAATTGTTTGTTAAGTTGGTAGTTGTGCATTTTTACCGCAAAGTTAAAATTGAGCGCTTAATCCTTGACCTAAGTTTAACCTAGATTTAGAAGTCTGTGGCTGCTAGCAATAACGTAAAGTGACTATAACGACACTAGTGCTGTTATTGGGAATAGAGTATAGACTTCTATGAACTCATATTATGTATGTTCTTATAGGGTATCATTTAATCGATCAGCAAAATATTCATATTTTGGTCAGCAGAAATATGTATTTGGTCAGCCAAAATAGCTAGTTGGTAAGCAACTTATGGTAAGCAAACATTTATAAATCAGGCTGCAATTAATGATATACTGATCTGCTCTAAATTATTTTGGTCAGCAAATTAAATATTTGAGCTGCATTAAGCGATCTACGGTAAATCAAATTTTGGTAAGCAATCAGTAGGTAAGCAAAATATTTCATTTTGTTCATCAAAAAAAAAGGGGGCAATAAAACCTAACTGGGCGCAACTATTCTGCCGCCAATCGTGTGCGCATTTTGTCATTCGGTAATTGTCAGCTATCAAGTAGCAGGTGTCACTGTGATATATACAGGGTGTCACTGTGATATATACAGGGTGTCACTGTGTTATATACAGGGTGTAACTGTGATAGATACAGGATGTAACTGTGATATATACTGGGTGTCACTGTGATAGATACAGAGTGATACTGTGATATATACAGGATGTCACTGTGATATATACAGGGTGACACTGTGATATATACATAGTGTTACTGTGTTATATACAGGGTGTCACTGTAATGTATACAGGGTGTCACTGTGATGGGCTCATATAAAATTGGTATTTCGATTTTTTATACATCTCATAATGTTTAGAAGTTATATTATCTATTTACAACGTGTATCGTTTCGTTTTTAGGGTCAGCAAAAAAAATAACCCTAACCTACCTATTTTTGAGAGCCGTTTCGTTTTTAGGGTCATCAAAAAGAAAATAACCCTAACCTACCTATTTTTGGGAGCCGTTTCGTTTTTAGGGTCATCAAAAAAAATAACCCTAACCTACCTATTTTTGGGAGCCGTTTCGTTTTAAGGTCATCAAAAAAAAATAACCCTAACCTACCTATTTTTGGGAGCTGTTTTGTTTTTAGAGTGACACCCTGTATACATTACAGTGACACCCTGTATATAACACAGTGACACCCTGTATATATCACAGTGACATCCTGTATCTATCACAGTGACACCCTGTATATAACATAGTGACACCCTGTATATATCACAGTGACACCCAGTATATATCACAGTGACACCCTGTATATTTCAATTAAACTGCTTACAGACATGTTTTCTCTGCTGACAGTGACATCCTGTATCTATCACAGTGACACCCTGTATATAACACAATGGCACCCTGTATATATCATAATGATATTCTGTATATATCACAGTAACATCCTGTATACATTACAGTGACACCCTGTATACATATAACACAGTGACACCCTGTATATATCACAGTGACATCCTGTATCTATCACAGTGACACCCTGTATACATTACAGTGACACCCTGTATATAACACAGTGACACCCTGTATATATCACAGTGACATCCTGTATCTATCACAGTGACTCCCTGTATATAACACAGTGACACCCTGTATATATCACAGTGACACCCAGTATATATCACAGTGACACCCTGTATATCTCAAATAAACTCTCTGCTGACCAATTGTAAAATCTTGCTACCCAAGTAATTATTTTGCAGCTCGACTGTTTATTAGGCAGCCAAATGATAAAAAAAGCAGATTAATAGTGGTTAAAATGTTAACCGTTTTTAAACTGTTTGCTGAACAAGAGTTGCCGCCCGATTTTATTTATTGCCAGCCAAATCTTTGTATGCTGCCCAAATGATTTAACTGCTTATTTTTTTTTGCGGATCAATTTTAATAACGGCTGACCAAAAATTTACTTTCCGTTCTTATATAGTGTTCGTGACCAAGTAAAAGACAGATAACAGTACAGGAGTAGAAAAATAGTACATTACACAACTAGGGTGGTAAAACAAAGAAAGGCCGAGATCGCAGATGTTTGCGGCCCGAGCTGCAAGCGAGGGACGTAAATATGCGATCGAGGGCTTTCTTTATTACCTCCCGTGTTGTGTACATTATTTTATGTCTACACTTGGCCAGAAATAGGCTTTTTCCGTACGCGCAGCGTGCGGAAAAAGCCACTTTATGGCCAGGTGTGGCATAAATACTATTTCGCTCTAGTAACACTTTGGTCTCCGTACTATAAAGAAATAATAAAGTACAAGAATTATAATATAATCAATTTATGTAATATCAAAGTGTACAAAAGCTTGATTTTTTTTTATTATTAAAGCCAGGCCCCCCGTGACCTCCAGTTGTAAAACTTATAGCACCCTATGCTCAAAAGATTTCTCATAATAAAATAAACCTATATAGAGATAAAAACTTGTGACAGTCTATTCATAAATTGACGTCGAAAGTTCTAAGTACATAGGCGGCAAAGTTAGACGTGTTCAACTGCTCATGTCATAATTTTAATGATATTTACTAGTCTGTAGCGTTTAGAAATAGAAAGTTTTTATTTATATGTAACGTAAACGTCCGAGTGCTTACACTGTCCCAGTAGTTGCCATCTTGAATAAGTCATAAGTAAAAGTGGTGACAGCAGAGTGTCGACTATTGGGCATTAGCGTGTCGAGAACTAGGACATCTACCTAACATACATACATATGATACATAGTGTACTAAACAACACGAGATATTTCTGGATTTGAGGCGTGTACCTAATGACTGCTCATGCTTAGAAGTAGGAGTTGAAAGCAATATATGTTTTAGGTTTTTGGATAGGTAAAATTAACTTCATCAATTACAAAACAAACAAGTACTCATCGCAGTCAATTAGGAGACAAAATAAGTTTAAAATACATTGTTTACCTAGTTTGCGTTATGGTTATTAAGCATTAATAACCGCGACGTATTTTGAAGCTAGCGGCGCTAGCCGTGGGCCAATATAATTCTTGCCGACGCGAAAGCTGCGTTAATAGGGAATATGCATGATTTTTTTAACACATTTCTTAACAAAATTTGAAAATACCGTAAAAATAAATGAAATAAAGTCCAAATAAAATTAAAATCGACCGAGAAATACGGAAGATATAAACATTTTAAAGCACTAACCAGACAGCGATCAGACTGAGAAATCCGACATGGACTATGACGTCATAGTACACGGCCACCATACAATCTCCATACTATATTCTGTTTTGCTAGAAAGAGATAGAGATAAATCTTTGTTGTCTTATATCTTGGTTATTTTTAGAGTTATTCGAAAAATATTTTTTTCTTGCGATTTCTAATATGAACGAACTTTTATTAAAGTAGATAAAAAATTTCATGCATATTCCCTATTGAACGTCAGAGGTGGTCAGCGGCACCCTTCACGTTTGTATTGTACCCCTGACGAAAAACGAGGGGTGTTATAAGTTTGACGTTTGTAGCTGTGGCTTTGTGTGTGTCTGTGGCATCGTAACCCCAAACGGATGAAACGATTTTGACTTCGTTTTTTGTTTGAAAGGTGATTTCATCGAGAATGTTCTTAGGTAGGTTTCATCAAAATCGGTTGAGCCGTTTATGAGATATTGTAATTTGTAATTAAAAGGTCGGAGATTTTTACGTAATAATGCGAAGGACATTACCTAAGTACAAAATTAACATTTAAAAAGCATAAAATAAAACTTAAATTAAAAATTTTAAAAACCTATGACTAAAATAAAAGTAAAAAATAATATGTACCTACCTCTCATATGCAATACTAAAACAGCTCCCGAAACATTGACAGCAAACGAATTATTACAACTTATTATAAGAACATAAAGGGTGAATAGGTACATGTGTAGATAAATTTATTTTTTGAATTTTTAGAGTCTTTTTTAGCTGTGCGACCATCATACTGCCGTCGCAGGCCATATACCACGTGTCCCAAAACTCAACGATAAGCCGGCACCAGAGGATGGAGCTACTTATGATTAGTCGAGAAAAAATAAGGAAAAAAATATATCTCAAATTATTTTTTCTCGACTAATCATAAGTAGCTCCATCCTCTGGTGCCGGCTACTTATGATTAGTCGAGAAAAAATAATTTGAGATATATTTTTTTCCTTATTTTTTCTCGACTAATCATAAGTAGCTCCATCCTCTGGTGCCGGCTTATCGTTGAGTTTTGGGACACGTTGTATATCCTATAAAAATGTCTCTGACTTAAAATTATAAAAAATCATGTTGTTCTTCAAAGTTGAAGAAGAAAATGTGTATTCTGTTTAGTTCCCTCTGAACAGTAGAAACAATCCACGCTCCTAGGTTAGGAGTTATTAGCAACCCAGTCTAAAATTTTACAGTTACAGTGTGGTTTTATCCTTCTTAGTTGCAAGTACCCTCACGGTGCCTGCTGTACATTGGGCAGGCCGTACGTTTGTTCGCCACTCCAATTCGCCTGTTGACTCGATTTTTTTTCTGTCGTAAATCGATTCTACTATTTGTGAGGAACAAGGACGGCCTAAAACCATTACCTTTGGGTTCCGGGTCACCATAGGTCACTTTAGTGGTATGGTCCAATAATTATCCAATAACCCAGTATCCGCACCAGTTTGTGTACTGGTGTATCGCTCTTCATGTCTTTCTTTACACAATCTAAATGTCGCATTGGTAATAAACGAAATTGCACGATAAATTCACAGAAATAGGCTCAATCGCTTACATTTCCCAAAGAAGACTGACAATCCATCGGTCAACGTCATATTTCCTCCTTTTAATCTAAACTGCCTGCATTACTCAAAAAGGATCTAATACTAAATGGTCAGTCACAACTAGCGCCCTCTCTGTGACTTTATCCAAGCCAATAATCAGATATTTTTGGCTAATGTAACGTTGTTATTTTATCACGATACGACATATCTATATGACAACTAATACATTTGTATAAGTATAACAGCCACAAATTGTAATCAAAAGTAGCAGATCGCACTGAACATTGAAAACGCTCTATATAAAACGGGTCCTCCTATGACGTCATCACTTCGATCGCTGTACTAAGTTGTATGAAAAAATAGCATTTTGCCATTTTGAGCACGAAAAAGTGCGTTTAAGCACATAGTTGTGATACATTTATTTTTTCAGTGTTATTTAAGCATTCCGAAACTGACTTTAATTTTTCTTTAAGACGATAAAAAAAATATCGTTTTTTTTTAAGCTTTGTGGTCTCATAAATTTTTTATACATTTTTGGTTTATTTCTTTTGTATTATGATAATTTAGTATTTTCCAATCCATGTGACTATATAATGTTGTAAAATTCAACATTAGTCAACATCCGAATTGTACCTATATGTATTAACGATATGAGTATATTTTTCCCGCGTTAATGATGAAGATTTATAAAAACGCAGTGACAATGGATTAGTGGGGAAAAAGTAAATAAATCGACGATGTCGCGCACGGCACGGGAGACAAATTGCCGGCGTCTAGGCCGTGGGCTGCACGCGGCCTTATTTACTACACTTTGTTACACATTGTTCGCGACTGCTGTCGCTGAACTAATGTCTCTAAAAGGTCACTCAGATAAGCTTCTGGTAGGTACACTTTCGGGGTTCCTGGAATAACCGTCTATTAGATTAGAACATCAGCAAAAAAACCTGTAATTCATCAACAGATTAGAACAATTTTTGATTGATTTATCTGGAAATTGGTCATCACTCATGGGCAAAGCTAACGCCAGAAGGGCGAGAGGCCATGTACGTATACGTTGCGGACCTCCGAGTGCAGATACTATTTATTTGCTTCTTGAAACACTATGTCATAGAAACGGGATAGTATATATATTAATTAATTAACATTTTTAATAAGCTCGCCTTGGTTTGCTGCTTCAGTTTTAGTTATTCAAATTAATTTGTTATTAATAACAGCTTAATTGTTGATGTCGCCAGTTAAGCGGAGTACAAAAACATTGAGTTTACGTATTAAATACGGTTTTTCCATATCCTTACTTAAGCTGGACTTTCATGGTGCTACGAATAAGTATGGACAAGCTTGCAGCTGGGTGTATTAAGATCGTTCTCAAAATAGTTGACTTCCAGAATGCTTTCAGATACTCAATTGGAGCTTGTCTGAATCCTGTATTTGGGAATGTTTTGATTAATATCGTGGGCAGCTACTTTAACGATATCTAGTTAAAGCTGTGCAACATGTAATTGTTGATGTCGCCAGTTAAGCGGAGTACAAAAACATTGAGTTTACGTATTAAATACGGTTTTTCCATATCCTTACTTAAGCTGGACTTTCATGGTGCTACGAATAAGTATGGACAAGCTTGCAGCTGGGTGTATTAAGATCGTTCTCAAAATAGTTGACTTCCAGAATGCTTTCAGATACTCAATTGGAGCTTGTCTGAATCCTGTATTTGGGAATGTTTTGATTAATATCGTGGGCAGCGACTTTAACGATATCTAGTTAAAGCTGTGCAACATTTAAATTTAATATTCATCGAACCCTCAAAGTTTCGCCATTAGAAGTTTGCTCACTTTCATAGGCTCCCACATCTCGACCTTTAAATAAGATATCAGAAATTAAGGGGCCTTCTTGAGATGATTGCTCTGGTAAGTAGTTAAATTAGTTTTCAAATGGTTTATTAATATTAACCTAACCACCTACAGTTTTTGTGAAGAAACGTTCGGATTCTCATTATTAATAAAAATTGTAACGGTTAGTACCTACCACTTACATTGTATTTATGCTACTAACTATATTTTACTTCACGTCGCACTAGACTGTAGGTAAGTGGCATTCCATTGCTCGTCACGCGAAGAAAATCTCTAACAATAACGACAATTTTTATTTTAAATAACCGACTGTCGATTAGTAACCAACTTTGACTCTGAACAATAACCAAAACGCTATATGCGTGCTTATAATATTTGAAGAGTTCCCTTAGTTTCACCAAGATTCCATCAGCAGATCTTAATTTGGTTGCAATAAAACCACTTCATAGGTAATAGTACACTATTTCAAACAAAAAAAATAATTTCCAGCCGTCAACGAGTAATCGTGTAACAAACGTATATAAGTAAATTGAAAACGGTCCTTCTTTACTGGGACTTCCGAACTGGTAACCGGACTTGATTTGACGGCAAACTAGCTTCCAAGGCTGCTCGTAGTTCGCTGAAACTTATAATTACTACAAGTGTTTCGTCCGATCTGTAGCCAAGGATTAAATTAAACAACTTGTTTTCGTTTAATTGAGGTGGATATTACTTGAAAAACAAATAAACAGCGGAACGAAGGGCTCTCGAATTCACAATAACGCCATCGCGTAAATATTGTTGGAAGCGAATTGCAAACTTTGCTTTCTTACGATTTAATTCCATTATTTATATTTTTAATCAATCTTATTCTGTACTAGCATTTACCCGCGGCTTTGCCCGCGTTGTTCCCGTTACTGTCCCATCCCAAGCGAACTATTTACCGGGATATAAAGTATTATATGGGCATTTTTATTTTAAAATCTACGGCTAGGCAAAACTTAAGCCATGTTCAAATACCGTCTAACCTGTCAGTCCGTGACGAAATGTATGGAGTTTGACACTAATCGTCAGTTCTGTGACGACCTGTTAACTGTCAGTTAAGAACGCACTTTAAATAAAAAATGTGTCTCAATCCAGGACTAGGTTTACTCGCATGCTCAATTTCAGCTCAATCCATTCAGTTGTTACCCCGTTATTTAGCAATAAACATCCAGACCTCTAAACATCCAAATCTCCAAACATTAAAACATCCTCGCCAACTTTCACATTTATAATACCTATGTGAAGTTGCAGGGAAAAAATCACTTTGAGGGTAGGTATAGAGTTATTAGTAGTTCCTAAAACTACATAATACCAATAAGCTATCTATTGATGAAAGAATCAAGTCTCTAAGGTTAATATTTTTTTTTAAAAATGTTTAAAGTTGTACTAGTCAAAAACCGGTTTCTGAGATAATCCTGTTTAAAGTTTGCGGCAACAAACAACATACTTCTACTCGGAAGTTATGGAGTGGTTGGTATTAAAATAATCTGCATACTTTTGTGATTCTAAATTTATCAAAATCAAATCAGAATTAGAGATAGTTCAAAAGTTTTGTTGACCTGAACGTGAAAAACAGGGAGAATCTTTTTCTCTAGAAATCTCTCGTTTTAAAAGTATTTTTATTAGTAACTATCAGATTCTCCAAAAAACTTATGAGTTATGTATATTTATGTAGTCTCTAGACTACATAAATATACATAACTCCCCACGGCCCACAAAAGACAAACAAAATCTTTAACTTTGTTTTGCTCGACTTGGCGGGGGCACTGTCGTGCCCCCAGATAATTTAAAAAAATCGGTCTCAGTAACTTTTCTATGAAAAATCTACAATACGACCATGTATGACGATACAAAACGAAATATTACCCAATAAGTATCCTTTTTATGTGTAAAAATTATCAAAAAAGTACCTAATGTTTAATCCTTCTTTTTTAACATCAAAAGTTTAGTAATTTTTTCCAAGGAATCCTAGGTAGGGTACCACTTTGTCGCTTAACATTGTGTGTCTGTCTTTATCATATGAGATAGTACGGTTGGTAGGTGGGTAGATGGGTACGAGGGTAGGTGAGTAGTTGGGTAGGGTAAGTGGGTAGGTGGTTAAGAGTGTAGGAGGGTACGAGGGTAGGAGTGTAGGTGCATAGGCGTGTAAGCCCTAGTGTAGAAGGGTAAGTGGGTAGGCGGGTAAGTGGGTAGGAGAGTAAGTGGGTAAGTGGGTAGATGGGTAAGTGGGTAGGCGGGTAAGTGGCTTACCTTCCTTCCACCAAAGGGCCACCTCCTATACTTCTGCATGCAAATTTCTACTCTGGTATGCCTCCTGGAGAACAATTCTATCTATAGAAATGAGTTGCAGCTTTGTATTTAGGTATGGGAGGTGGGGAGGGGGTGGTGCGCTCTCGACGTGACTTTTCATCACGTCCATAGCAAGTTTTATTCGGTTGTATAAAAATGCGCAACATTCAATAAAGGATACTAATAAACTTTCCGTTTATTGCACCCGTGGACGGCCTACGCATCCGCGACAGATCGCCTATGGCGTAGACCCGCTACGTCGTAGCAAGGCTTTACGTCATGTGGTAGGTAGCAATCATAGAAACATATCGAGATAGAAGAAAATACCGTAAAACGGTCCTATTTTGCTCATACGGGGGTAACTATGCTCCAACCGCGAAAACATATTTTATGCCACACCTGGCCATAAAGTGGCTTTTTCCGCACGCTGCGCATACGGAAAAAGCCGCTTTATGGCCAAGTGTAGACATAAAATGATGTATATAACACGGGAGGTAATAAAGAAAGCCCTCAATCTTTCTTTGTTTTACCACCCTAGTTGTGTAATGTACTATAAAGGGTTGTTTCTTGATATTTATGAATGTAGGGTAGGTACCTATAGAATTAATATCGCATCCGATACGCGCGGCAGCCCGAACAGCCTCCTGCAGAAGGCGTACCTGCACAGGGCGTCCAACTGAATGTTTTTGTGTTGTTCGCATTTTTATACTAAGTAACATAGGGTAGGATTTTTTGTTGCTAAGAATTTTTTATTCTGAAATAAATTATTTGATTTGATTTGATTTTTGATACGAAAACAACGACCGACGATCACACCACTTTATCTAGCTCTGTTATTTGTTTCTATTACGGTTCCCATTTTAGAAGCAAATTTTATCTAACTTTGTTCCAGAAACATTTAGTATTTAGGAGCAAAGTTTTGCCGCGTCAATGAGTAACTTTGCTCCGAATTTATTGTTTCTATATATTTGACGAAATAGATAGTGGCGTATTTTTTTATTTACGAGTATAACGCGTTACTCGTAGGAAATACATTTTTCTTATTATATATTAAACCATAAAATTAAAAATTGACAGAATTATTTCGAATTTTCTGATTTTGGAGCAAAGTAGGACCGTTTTACGGTAGTCAAAGTCAAGGAGCTGCAGCGTACAGTGCGTGCACACGCAGCCGGTGTGGCTCGGCCTTAATGCATGATATTCATATCTTTGTAAATCAATTTATACTTTAATATGCACATATATTAAACCGACATATTCGTGCTAATCACAACGGATTCGAGCCCAGAATATTACATATATATGTATATATATATATATATACCACTACTAGCTGACTTAAATGTGACATTGAATACGTCTGCTCCGCGAAAATTGAGACGTTGTTTTACTTATTAGTGTCTGAGTATTCCTCTTTTAACAAGCTATTTTCAAGAACCTTCTCTGATAACAAGGCATCGTAAATTTCCACCGACAAAGCTAATTATCGAATTTTCGAGGATTGGATGGAGGTGTCAAAATAATAAGCTGGTGTCGGTATGAAATGTTTTAACGGTGTTTTCTACAAAACTGTAGACAGATTTTTAGAAACCTTTATTTAATTTGCAATGCATCTGCTTAATATAAAGTGCTTATTAAAGAATAATGTTATGCGTTTCAATTAACCCCTTATAAGTACCCGCATTAGCTAAAATTTGACATATGTAGGTAAGTTCAGAGAGAATGCAAACGTATGGTAACATCAAGCCGATTTTATGACGGAGTGCATTGTACTGATTCGTCCTGACGGCAGGAGTGGCTCACTCCGCGATTTCGCGGGGCTATTAGTACCAAATTTTGCCCTTTCGGAGGGGCTTAGCCAGCGGCCAGAAAGAGCACGCGTTATGCGATAGAGAGAGACGGTCAGATTCCGTGTGGTTCATCCGTTGGTCGGACCCAAACGTCTGTTTTGTTAAAAAGGTAGGTAGGCTCCTGTAGGTAGTATGTACTATTTATTACTAGAGACCGGATTTGAAGTAGCGATCTCAATATTAATATGGATACGACTAGTGAAATGTGTTAAATACAGGGCATGTTGGTTATATAAGGTCTCAATTTTTACTGTGCATTGTGCAGAAGAAATATTAAAGAAGAAGAACTTAAAAAAATAAACTATTTCAAAAATTAACAAACGATGTTTTTATTTATGATCACCATAATTTTTGCCCAATATTTACAAAAGCTTCCCAAAAGGTCTTTACTTTTTTGTTCCGATAAGTTTCATTATATTTGTGTGTAGAAAAAATAGTAAATTATATCAGTCATATCGATATTAATATTGAGATCGCTACTTCAAATCCGGTCTCTAGTTATTACTCATTCAGTGCTGACGGCAAACGCTAATGTAGTTGAATTTGGGCTGGTATGTTTTGTTATCATGAGTAATTTCCTTAGCTTATTATATATTATAGCTTATTTTAATACTGGACATTTTAATAAAAGTTATGAAATGTATATTTCTTGAAATTCATCGTGCAGTGAAATTAAATCACATTATAAAAGGATATTTAGGCAGGACTGTAGGCACAGTACTGATACGGTAGAGTTATGATGGCTGGAGGCTTCAAAATGTAGCACATTGTTGTGCAAACAGATTACGTCCAGATTTATTCAAGTTTAGATACGTCGCTTAACATACCGAAAGCTATATATATACCTACTGCGGTAACACTGGGTGAATTGTATTAATTATTATTTTTTTACTTCTCGGAAAAAGGTATTTCCGAGAAGATACTCTTTGCAATCATCAAGACCTCATAAGGCATTCTCTACCAAATTTAACGAAAAGATAACTTGAACGTTTTACGATGAAGTCAAAACATGTAGCAAGTTTTTTTGTGTAGAACATTTTATATGCTATACACTGTTTAAGAGTTTTCTGCGAAAAGCTAAAAAAAGGCATCTTCACACCTCTAGCCATCAGTACTTTTAGTATATATTTAAGGCACCATTACCAAAATTCATTTATACACGGATATATTTATTTTACTACTATTTTTCCTTCCTTGGGTGGGTTATCTTTGCGTTAGCGTTTAGATTTACACAGAAATACTGGTACGTTTTAATGTCTATCCCATTGTCTAACCCGAAGATTGTGTTTCCCAGGTATCTTCAATGCAGGAGAAAATATGTTACTATTACTGAACCATTGAACTACATATTTAGTGTCGCAATTGCCTGCCATCGCGAGCTGAAGAAATGAAAAAAACGTTTGAGATTGAGTTCTCTAACATATAATGCCAATCTTATCTCAAAACCTCAACCGGCGCCGCTGCAGCATGATGAGCATCAACAATTACAATGAAAACACATCTTGTATGCCTACAAAGGACAAACCTTTACAAAATTCAATTTCTCAAATCCTCTTATTTTAAAAGCCGTGTCTAACAACGACGGTAGTCTAAGCCTATAGTGTTAAAATGTAAAACAAGTTGGAAAATTTGTAATTCCAACGAGGCACCTGTACGAGACAAACACATTTGCATATTTCGGCAACGTCGGCTAACAGGGACACCACTTTGTACTGCATAGGGTTGTCAACTGTATAACTGCATATATTGTGAAAAATATATAATATTAACTTGGTACCTATTCTATGTAGGTGGGTTAACAAGAGCCCCCGACCTTCAAACCATCACGATACAGTTGCGGAAAGCTACCCTGCATAAATTTTAATCTATAATTACTTACCTACATAGATCGTTTAAATTAGTAGAGTCAAATAAATAATGATAATATCTAAGTCTCCATGATTGTGAAATAAACTTTTGTTTATGAAAATAGCGCTGGTTTGTAAAGTTTAACTTTCAAGCTCGAGAAAAATTGTAACTTGTGTCATGATTAATCGTTGAATTTCGTTTTTCCTATGTTTTCACGAACTCTCAAACGTCTTTGTTAACTTCGGACAATGTAAACTGAAAGCTTTTCAAACTTCTTGGCTTGAAAAAAAAGGATATTGTTTGGAAGAGCGTTTTAGGGTGAAGTGTCATTATCAGGCGTTATTTTCATTTTATAAATGCCGTGTCCAAAGCAGACTTACTAAAATTGCGTTTTCATTATACTCCAGCGGTCCATACAGCTCAAGTTAAGCTTTGGGCTGAGGATTATTCAAAACGTCTATATTGATATGCCTTGTGTACTTAGCATTAGACTCTTCTTAAATATGTTATTCCACGTAAAAGTGTGATATTACTTTGCCCCATTTAAGTGGGTAAGAACCCACTTCAATTAAATTCAAACTAAAAATATTACCTATGGGAAAACAATGAAAAAATTCAGAAAACTTTTTCACGAAATTATATTTGCTTTAGTAACTTGTTTCTTACAGCGACAGCCCTAGGTGGTTTACTCCGTCGTTATTTTATTTTCTAGGATTGGTTCGCTCTCGAGTAAAAAGATTGCTTTTATTCGTGAATTTTCAGAAAATAATGAGAAAATGTATTTCCAACTACAAGTGGAAACACATTTTACAGTTTTAATTTTTCAGTTACTAATATTTTCTTGGTAATGCCACCCAGCGAAGTTGACAACCCGTTTAATCGAAAGGGTGTTTTATTACCCGACTGCGGCGAAGCCCAAAGGAGGGTTATGTGCTTGACCTGTATGTATGTATTTATGTATGTATGTATGTCCGTTCCTATGTCCGCTCGTAACTACTCAACGGCACAAACGATTTTGATAAATTATACATCATTAGATTCGTCTTGATGGCGCAAGTGTCACTGGGTATGAAGTTCGTTAATAGTATTTTTTCTACTCCTGTACTGTTATCTGTCTTTTACTTGGTCACGAACACTAATATAAGAACATAAATAATATGAGTTCAGAGAAGTCTATACTCTATTCCCCATAACAGCACTAGTGTCATTATAGTCACTTTACGTTATTGCTAGCATCCACAGACTTCTAAATCTAGGTTAAACTTAGGTCAAGGATTAAGCGCTCAATTCTAACTTCACGATAAAAATTCACAACTACCAACTTAACAAACAATTAAATTCCTACGATTCATAAGAAAAACAAAACTTTCCGAATTAAATTAATTGATGCCAACATAAAAAAAAAGTATTTTAATTATCGTCACATCGTGTCACCTGCCATATCAAAAAAAAGTTTACCATAGACACAACTGTCATGCCGGCTGTACACACTCGGAGAGACCGGACGAGACACGCGTGACGTCCATGTATTTTATATTTTAACCTAGTCGTAGAAAAAGTATTGTATGCAACGTTGTATAATTAAGTCAAAAAACGCTTTTTGACTTAATTATACAACGTTGCATACAATACTTTTTCTACGACGAGGTTTTAAATTATAAAATACAAAATTAATAATAACCTGGAAACAAGGCAAATATGACGTTTGACTGACAGTATGTGTCTATGGTAAACTTTTTTTTAATTTAAAATATACTTAAATTAAAAATACTTTTTTTATGTTGGCATCAATGAATTTAGTTCGGAAAGTTTTGTTTTCCTTAAAAACCGTAGGAACTTAATTGTTTGTTAAGTTGTTAGTTGTGCATTTTTACCGTAAAGTTAAAATTGAGCGCTTAAATCTTGACCTAAGTTTATCCTAGATTTAGAAGTCTGTGGCTGCTAGCAATAACGTAAAGTGACTATAACGACACTAGTGCTGTTATGGGGAATAGAGTATAGACTTATCTGAACTCATATTATGTATGTTCTTATATTAGTGTTCGTGACCAAGTAAAAGACAGATTACAGTACAGGAGTAGAAAAAATAAACAAAATGGCGGATTTTGTTCACTTTTAAAGTGCACCGCGGTCGGGTTTTTTTTTAGTAAAAATATTTAGTTATTTATTAAGTTTATTATCCTACGCTACACAAGAGGAAGTTCGTGGTTGGAAATTAGGAATAGGTACCACTCGACCCATGGATCAATAACATTGCATATAAATACCGGTGCCCTAAAACCAAAACCAAATCAAAGCCTTTCATTTGAAAATTTCAAATTGAGGGCTTATTAAAACACTTTGTTCCAAAACTTCACTCTTGCTAAGTTTTGATATGCAGAAGCTGATATCCACAAGTGAAAAGTTATTTGAATATTATTGAAAAAACGGAACCCTTATAAGATCATTTTATTGTCCGTCTGTCTGTCTGTCCGTCTGTCAAGACCCTTTATCTCGGGAACGCGTAAAGGCATCGAGTTGAAATTAAGGCGCGGTAGGACCTGGCTCGCATTTCACATACAAACTAGGGTCGGGCGGAATGCAGATTATCTTCGATTTCTAACATAAAAGTATACGTTATCAACCCAAACATGAGAGGATGCCCTGCATGACTGTGAAATCATGATTGTCAGGTATTAATTTTGTCAGAAAAGGTAACTGGTGATGAACAAAATGAAAAAAAATGAAAAAAATACTTTATTTTATAGTGTTTTCGCGCTACTTTTCTATCGAGCGAAGTGTTCGCTATCGTGTTCTAAGTGAGAGGAAGCCCTAGATACAGTTCTGAATATTATTATATATGTTTTACAGTGACCTAAGAGTCAAATAAGTGCTCTAAAAATGATTTGGAAACTAGGCTTCCGTGCCCGATTCTGGTCTCACCTCGCCTTAAAACCATATACCCAGGTCTATGGTGCCTTAAAACTGTAAAAAAATCAAACTTCCAAGTTAACGTAAAAAAAAATATGGCCGTTTATGTCGCAAAAAACATACATTTCGACTCTCAAAGAAACCAACATTTATAGGGTACTTTTCGTTGACCTAAAACTATGAAATTTGGCAAGTAAGTCTTATACTACAAGTAAAGTAAAGGAAAAATCTGAAAACAATACTTTTGTAATTAAATCTTTAAGAATTTCTACGGAACCCTCGGTGGGCGAGTTCGACTCGCACTTGTCCGTTGTTTTTTTTATTCCTTTATATTTCTTAATTTCAGTAGTACTTAAACTTACGGAACCGATTTCGATGAAACTTGCACAGTTCCCTAAGTTGGACTAGTAGTAGATATACGCGGACAAACATACTTTCATACATTTACGGAATTTCGCACACATGTTTAGAATCTGGTATAGACTAACATATAACTATAAAAACTGTGTAATCCTCGGGTCGAATTGATTGCCTCCGTTTTTTAAAGTCAGTGAAAAAATTGAAGTTCTTACTATAGGGTCTACAGACCCTCAAAACCACTAAAGACTGAACTGAAGTAAGAACTTCGATTTAACTGGTGTATTCATTTTAGAAATCTTATATCACCCTAACTACAGACGTTTGCTCGTTTTTGTGGTATGCTATATTGCTTGATAAAAGATTAAAATGCAATACTTAAAATCCACGTACATAACGAGTATGTAACGAAAATGACTAACCGTCTAATTAGTAAGAAAAAAACTAAGGGAATAAAAAAAACAGATTGATTATACTGAGACTTACTGCGCCTTCAAAGAAACTAATCAAAAAAATATAAACACAATACCGACTATTAAGTGAAAATATGGTTGAAAAGTTAATCGACTTCAGCGGCCCGGTCGTCGTAAAGACCTGTGACAGAGAACGCGAGCCGTAAATTCACCCTTACAGGACCCCGTTAATGTTTAATGACCCGCCTTTATAACTGTGTATAACAACTTTTTAAATTTTTGGAGATCCTCGGGGTAGGAGTTAATCAATACTTAATTCATTTATTGCATACTGGAGGATACCCGCAACATCGTTCGTGGAGGTAAAAATAGGTATTGCCTCTTTTTTCCTTTAGCCGGGGTCTAAATCTACCTGAACTTTTATGGAAATTAGTCCCGTACATTTATATAATAGTAGGATAGGATTCTAGACATACTTTATTATTTCTTACCCCAGTTATTGTTTGGAAAAGTCTTTAATGTATTTGTACATACTTAGTATGGAGGGTGGAGGTAAGGAGAAACCGTCTCTGTGTATCGAAAAGTGTCCGTCGAAATGTGCTAAATAGAGGTGGCTCTACTATAGGCTACTTGATGACAATTCAAATCAGCTTCTTTTTATGAAGTGTCAAAACGCTCCGAAAGTATGCAATTTAGTATGAAATGCTATCTTGTGACGTCATGCTCAACATGGTGCCTTATTTTTAGTTTTCGTCATTGTAAAATCGTTGGTGGCACGAAAATAAGTTTGAATGATTTTATCCGGGCTGTTTTGGAAGCGTAATTTGCTGGTTACAGTTAATGAATTTATTTTGATTGTTGTCAAATACCCTATTGTAGATGTGAAATGGGTAATATTTGGTATACCACCGCTTTATTAAATACCTACTTTAGTTACCAAAAACATATTTTTTTTCAAATTCAGCGCACTTCACTCCATCTATAACTGCTAACTTCATTTCATACTCTGGCAACGCTAGCGCCATTCGGGGGGGATTTTTAACTATTATTTACTGCTTTTAGCTGGACACAACACATACATACATACAAATTACGGTGTACTTTATTTTTTTATGTCACTCCTTGCAAGGTTGGGCAAAATACTGGCTTCATTGTATTTCAAATACGAAATATAAAATACATTTAAAAATGTATTTGAATTACAAAATACAAAATACTTTGGTGACAGGTATTTGAAATACAAAATACAAAATACAGTATTCAAAATTATGTATTTGAAATACAAAATACAAAATACTTCGACACTTTTAACATAACATTCATGTTTTTATGATTGTGAATTGAAGAAGGAATTGCCTTTCATAAAAAATAAATTCCTAAACGTATTATCAGATAAGTTCCGTCCTAGCCTAGGAGGCAAGGGTGAAATTTCCAACTTATTTCCTCATGAAAATGCTCTGTTTCTCTCTTATTTCGGTCTACTTCCAGTCACAAATCTCTAAGTCTGGCACCTCGGAGCGGTTGCGTTTGCCCAGGGGAGACCCGTAAACTTGCAAAAAAATCTGTAAAAATATCTTATCGCCTCAAGGATAGTTTTGGGTTTAATCTATAGTTTTTTATGCTGGTAATCTCGAGGTAACATTGCCAGACCAGTAGGGCGTTGCTAAATACCTGCCAGACTGTCCTGAAGTTGCAAGATTGGGGTCAAAATTTATCTTATAGCCTCAAGGCTGATTCTTGCATATGTTGTTGTATACTCCCAAAAACATACCCTATCCAAAATGACAGACCATTAGGACGTTGCGTTCAGCCCCCAGACGAGGTCAAAGTTGTAGGTCTCAGGTACTAAACATATGAAAAATGGTAGATTTATGCGTGTTATCTGTGTTATATTTGTGTCTCGGAGTACACGTAAAGAATGGAGAAATAGAGCACTTACAGATAGGGGGGGAGGGGTTTGTGCCTAATTAGGGAGGGGGGCGTGACCTCTTAATGAAGGCGTCGCTTTGTAAAAAAAGGTCAGCATCCAAATTTTCTGAAAAATGCGCTCCTGCTTACCCCCCGGGTTGAGCCAGAACGCACTAATCCTATCTACTTTTAGTAACTGAAACCTACAATTTTGACCTCGTCTGGCAGCATGAACCTAACGTCCAAATGCTCTGTCATTTTGTATAGGGTATATTTAGAGACTGCATAACAACATTTGTAAGAATCAGCCTTGTGCTTATTATGTCAATTTGGGCCCAATTTTGGAGCTTCACGTCCGTCTGGCAGGTACTTAACGACGCCCTACTGTTCTGGCTATGTTATCTCGAGATTACCAACATAAGAAACTATAGATTAAACCCAAAACTATCCTTGTGGCGGTCAGATATTTTTCCATGCTTCTTTGCTAGTTTACCTACAACTTTGACCTCGTCTGGGGGCTGAAAGCAACGTCCTAATGGTCTGTCATTTTGGATAGGGTATGTTTTGGGGAGTATACAACAACATATGCAAGAATCAGCCATGAGGCTATAAGATAAATTTTGACCCCAATCTTGCAACTTCAGGACAGTCTGGCAGGTATTTAGCAACGCCCTACTGGTCTGGCAATGTTACCTCGAGATTACCAGCATAAAAAACTATAGATTAAACCCAAAACTATCCTTGAGGCGATAAGATATTTTTCCAGATTTTTTTGCAAGTTTACGGGTCTCCCCTGGGCAAACGCAACCGCTCCGAGGTGCCAGACTTAGAGATTTGTGACTGGAAGTAGACCGAAATAAGGGAGAAACAGAGCATTTTCATGAGGAAATAAGTTGGAAATTTCACCCTTGCCTCCTAGACCAGACCATCCAGCGTAACGGACTAAATCCCTGAGTGATTTGACACTTATGACACTTGAAGTTGACACTTACACTCAATGTTGCTGCTGTCAATGTCACTGTGTTCTTAAGGGGCTATCACACGGGCCACACGGTTGGAAATGTTTCGACGGTCTAAGGTTACCAACTTACCATGACGTTCATATAAATTTAATGAAATGTAAGTATTTTGTGGAAATGTATTTTAAAGCTTGAAGTATTTGAAATACAAAATTCTAAATACATGCGAGTGCAGTATTTGAAATACTAAATACAAAATACTTTTCCAAGTAGTATTTGAAATACAAATACAAAATACTAATTTGTATTTCAAATACGTATTTCAAATACATGTAATTGAAATACTGCCCAACCCTGACTCCTTGCCCATAATATAAAAATGGGAGTGTATCGGTTCGTCCTTTTTTTAACGCTGCAACGGATGGACACATGTTTTTACATAGAAATAGAATATGGGTTGAGACACTTGATAGCGACATAGGCTAGCCTCGCAAATATGTACAAATGGACGGATTAGCAAAATAATTATGTTCGTCACGATAGGCCACGGGAAAAAAAATCTCGTTTTATTTCCGATTACAACTTTAACGGTCAGTTTCGCCTACGTTTCTTCATTTACCTAGATTCTAGCTAAAACCAGGGATATTCCAGGTCCTGAAATATCAGGGGGTCGAACTAGATGGGGAGGGCGGGATTGTACTAACAAGGAAAGGTACCCAACTGTCCGGCTCCGATTTGATTTATTTTAATATATGTTTGAGAGTTAATAGAGTGTGCCGATTACTTTCCGAAAATCGAGTTTTACTGCAAGTGATTTTTCCGTTCGCGAAATTTCCAGTGGTTTTTGGTTTTGCTTTTTTTTAGGAAAATATGAGTATGAGTCGATATAACCAATACGAGCTCATATTTTTTTCATGTTTTAAGACTAAGACATAATAAAATAAAACTAGTAAAGTAATTAATAATTAGCAATTTGCTCGAACAAAACTCTTTACAGAAGTTAGAGGGTTTAGCCACTTTTCAGTACTTTGGAGGACAATTTTTCCCATTAGATTGAGATTGAGCAGCTAAAAATATATTTTCCGGTATAAAGATGCTTCATTGAAATTGCAAAATAGTTACGCAAGATGCTTCTAATTCAAAATAAAACGGTTGTTTTGCTTGTACACTAAGTACGTACACTGCTAGCCCTTTTGGGCTGTGGCAATAATGGTTTTTTTTAGGGTTCCGTACCAAAATGGTAAAAAAGGAACCCTTATGGTGCGACTCTGTCTGTCTGTCTGTCTGTCTGTCCGTCTGTCACAGCAAGATATCTCAGGATCTACTGATGCTATCGACTTGAAATTTGGAATAGTGTTAAAAACCGCTAATTTGAGCCTATGGAACAGAAAAAAAAACCTATACCTTTTTTACTTTTTTTTTAAAGGGGACCGAAATTGGATGTCTAAAATCAAAAGTTGAGCTAATATATCGAGTGGGATATCAAATGAAAGGGCTTAATATGAAGATTTCAAAACTGTTTTTATTTTTTTCAGTAAACGTGTAGTTTTTGATTTAAGACCAAAAACGTTTAAAATAATACCATTCCCCCCCTATTATCTCCGAATTTACTGAACAGAAAAATCTGAAATAATTACCGATTATTAATATTATCCTAAATATTACAGGAAAAATAAAACGGTTTTTCTAACTTGCAGCGTTTTTCAGAAATTCGCAAAAATCCTAAGACAACCTTATTTGCTCCTACTAAACTAACCGCGGCATATGTCGATGTATGGGGACAACAGTTTTGCAAGAGCAAAGTTAAGTTTGTCCCACCATACAATTTTTCTTGAATTATTCACGTATCTACTGACGATTTTGTACGGAACCCTCGGTGCGCGAGTCCGACTCGCACTTGACCGGTTTTTTGTGCTTGGGCAGGTGCTAAGCTCTGGGAGCTGTCACAACTATCGGACTTCGTGGCGGTAGGCGGCCTCAGCAAGAACCTCAGCACCACGGCTAATAGTCGGACTGCATTGACGAGTATATTTCAATGTAAGTCGGACAACCGCTAGATGGCGGCACCAATAAGATCGGATCAGGCACTTTTAATTTCCGTACCGATACATAGAAGAAGCAATATGATATTTCATAAAGTCGTAATGGAAACGCAAAACTATTTGTTACGGGAGATTAACTTGTGTCGTCACATATTCAGTCGATATGAGAGACTTCATAATATAATTTTCATTACACTGGCTCGAAAATGGTGTCATTACACGTAGGTTCTGCGGGCCGTAAATGACCTATTACGCCCTAGGGCGTAATGATTTTCTTTTTAAATTTGAAACGCTGGTTTTGTTTTACTCTTATATTTGTCATGTTCAAAGGAAACGCCAACTTACTTTTTTAACTATTATCACTGAAATATTTATTTAAAGATAACTGTTATTGCAAATACATCTAAACACATATTTCGGTAACATTAATTAAATGTTTAAATAGTGTATTTCAGTATTTTGCAAATATAAAATCAACTAAAATGGCCGTTTTAGGTCTTTACCGCTATGGTTTCCGAACGTGACTTGACATTCGCATTGTCTATGGGCATATGTCACTAATGTCACTTTCTGTTTTAATATTTTCTTGTCATATTAGTAAGGTTATATTATTAAGATTTCCTCACAAGTGTGATGAAAAACATTGTGTGTGCCACGGGCGGTATAGAAATTACAAACTCGTGTTATTAAAGCCCTCGGTTTCACCTCGGGCTTATAACAAACACTCGTTTGTAATTCCTTACTTACCGCCCTAGATACACAATGTACTATTCCATAACGTTACGCAACTATGCACGCTTGTGTGCGACACGCGCAAACTAATTATTATTATATATAATTTTAATAAAATAATAGGTAGCAAGACTGTCTGTGCGCGCATCACGCACTACTGGACGGATTTTCATGAAAGTTAGTGCATAATGTAGATTATGACCCCGGTTAACACATAAGTAGGTAGGATAGGTACTTTACCCAACTTTGGGGATTTCTGCGATCTAAGTTGTGGGAATCCTCTAGTTGTATCATTTTATTTTATTTTATTTAATAATGTTTTATTATAATTGTCAATTAAAGGATTAGTTCCCGCTTCGTCAGATTCTCGATTCGTCGGAATCTTGTTTCTTCGGATTCTTGTTTCGGCCGGATTTTTTAGTTACAGAAAATTAAACAAAACTATGGAATACGGAACAAATAAGAATCCGGTGACACAAGAATCCGTCGAAATAAGAATCCGATGAAATAAGAATCCGATGAATCGGGAACTAATCAATAAAAGATTTACGCGAGTTACATTTTAACGAACCAATCTGACGGAGCACAATAATCGTTATTTCTCATTCTGTCGGCTTTCAACGAACATAACATACGATCAAGGACCATTAAAACAAGAGGACTGTCATTCTCCATATTTTGGATTGTAACCCGATCGCTAGAAGATTTCCGGGCAAAAACTAGATGCGCTAAAAAACTAAACATTTAACGATGTTATAATTGACCAAAAAAACATAGTATCGTAACAATTACGAGTAGTTCGTAAACAATAAGTAAATTCTAACATTTAAATACTGTGTCACGTTTGCAAAGTTGAATAATTGTAAATAATATAATGCTTTTACGAAGCTTATACATAGATGGCGTTGTAAATTCGGGGAACAGCTTTTTGTATGGAGAATGACAGTCCTCTCGTTTTAATGGTCCTAGCTTACGATTATAGATGGTCTGGAACAAGCCGCCCGTGTTGTGAAAAGGAACCATCAGGTCTGGCGCTCTCGCACGCGCGTTTCGCGCAGTCACGTCGGGCACCAAATTAACGCCCCGCGCGCCATTAACCTCCACATTTGATATACGGGCGCATTATTTTTTTCACTCCTCTGTTTATTATTTAAAAAATTGCTCTCATTTAACCCGGACAAAGTAATGAAATTTCCCTGGTTTTTAAAGGACGAATAAAGCCGTTTTTATTGCTTTTTTTTTCGTTTGCCTTGATTTGCTTGTTAGAATACAACACATTAGTAGATTGTGTCACAAGGGAGCAAAATTATGTATTTACGGCGAGGGCGTATATTGAATCCTGAACGAAGCGAACTGCGAAAAGCGGATTGTCCAATAGAATAGCGTAGCAGAAGTAGCGTAGCGAGGGATTCTAAAGTATAAGTTAACGCCCGTTGTGAAAATCATTTTGCTATCATGTGAAACATACTGCTTTTCACACCGACTATGAGGAAAATTCAAATACAAACGTTACCTACCAAAATAACGAAATATATAGTTAATCAAAGAGACATTATTATTAAAAATGAAATGTTAAATTGTTAAATTTATAGTCTGTTATTATTTTATAAAACGATTATTACTTTTGACGGACTGGACGAAAATACCACTCCCATATTACACTTATGGCCCTCACCTGCGGCTCGGACCGCAAAGACCTATGATCTGGGCCATTCCTTATTGTACCGCCCTCTGTGTGTAATATACCAATAAAGCTGTCTATGGTATGGCATATTCTAAGTGGATTCAAACTAAAAAATACCCTGTTGTGTCAAATTACAACTTTGTAGTACTAAGGTCTTTAAATTAAGCTGAGGATAGACAGACATACGGAAATGGCAACAATAAGGCTATAGGAGGAGTATAAAGACAGAAAAGTAGTCCCACTTCGGCTCTTTAGGATCGCGCGATATCTATTCAAGGCTGAGGCGCAGACGGCGCGAAAGAACTCTGCCGCGCCGGACTCTAGCATTCTTACGCATTCGTAAAACTTTACTTGTAGTGTAGTGCGTTCGAACACGGCGCGCACACATACAAGCCGCACGATGCACCTTTTGCAGGAAGAAAAAATACTGCTATTAAACTGTGATATCGGTAAAAAACTTAACTAAAGCCGTTGTTGCATGTAGTAGTATACGGAATTTATATGGAACTTATGTCCTTTTTCTAAAATGGAATGTCAATCTGTCTATACTGACTACTACATACAAGATTCCCTGTTGATTACAGAGCCCATAGCCTGTTCATCACGGAACCCAAAACAGGGTGCTTGTCAAACGACATTTGATTATAAGAATCCCACCACGAAATGTGTCAACCAACAGCAACCGTTTCCTCGAACCCCCGATTCCGGTTGCGTAACGGGCGGGCCTCAGACTTGCGTGATTTACGAGGAACCTCCTACACTCAGATATATCTTATTTACCGGCTAACAAGCGTGCTAGCGTGACGGCGGGACGTGAACAATTGTCTATGTTTGGGGAATTTCAGGCATATATCTTGCATCCCGTCGCAGGGTTAAGTTAAACTAAGTAGGTATCGGTGTGGATAGCTTATTCCGTATCAGATTTATTCTAAGTATATTAAGTCATGTATGAGATAATTCCCTTCGTTAGATTATATTCGAGAAAAGGCATTTGTGCTTTGCTCGACTAAATGATAAGTCATACAGATCTGTACATAATATACATATAAAATCGAAGCAAGATTATGCCGTAGCAAATTTGGTGTACAACTAAATTACGACCCCGGGTTACAAATAGTATACTTTTAAGCCGACTAAACCGAAGTAAAAAAAAGTAATTTTAATATTCGGAATAACGGTACTGTAGTAAGCCTTAATAAATATTTGGAATAACGGAACGAGACGGGTAAGTACCACCCCAAAAAAAGAGCTGGCAGAAGTATTTACTTTAATATTTTTTGAAAGATAAAACTTTTATTTCTTCCTTTTTTAAATTCGTTTTAATTTTTTAAATTAGTTTTTTGTTTCTTGCTCTTATTAATTTCAGTAGTATTGAATTACGCTGGTTAGGTACACGTCCTGGTGACCGATACACATAACTCTCTATTTCAAAAACTAAAACTACTCAACAGATTTTGATGAAACTTGCACAGTTTCCTAAGTTAGACTATACCTAGTCCAGCTAAAAAATATTTTTTGCAATCCGACTTACAGTTTTTGAGAATATACGTGAACGAACCACAAATATATGTCGCAGGGAAATCGCCAAAACCGAGATTTGATCAAATCTCTAAGGGATATGACCAAATCACGCAGTATGTTAAAATAGCGAATCCGTTTTAACATTTGCCTAGAAAAAATCAGTAATTTGATCAAATCCCTGAGTCTGTTTAGTGAAATAACGAAATCAGCCAAAAAAGGCATTTCACTAGATTTGTTTAGTCATTTGATCAAATCCCTAACACACGTCAGTGAGTTGACAAAACTAAGTCGCAAAGTAAACTCGTTTTAACATTTCACTAGACACGTTTAGTGATTTGGTCAAATCTCTGATCTGGCACACACGTTTAGAAAATAGTATATAATAACCTCATTTTTTTTAACTCTGTTAAAAACTGTGCAATTCTGACAATATTACATACATACGAGTCTTTCCCGAGGGCAATACAATGATAGTTGATGGCACGAGGACATTAGGTATACTATGTTTTTTATTATAAAGGTTTAGTATAGTCAAGTATATACAAGTATTACGTGCCTATACAGGGTGAATTTTAAATCGTGAATCGTAATAATTTTTTTGTAGTCTATACATAGTTAACATAACTTACAATGCTTTTAAACCTAAATTAAGTACGTTTTTATTTTGTCCACTTTTAATTTGGTTTATCCTAATTTTTAAAATCTCGTGGTCACCCTACATTCATGTTTTGTACTTGTCATGAAAATTTCAACATTAGATATCCAACCTCCTAATATTGAAGTTGGCTGGATAGAATTTTGGCACGTATTGTCAATAATGTCAACATCGTCGACATTGTCATAAGTACCTATTTAAATCGTATTTACTCATAAAATAATTCAGTTTTATTACAATTAATGGTATAAGCGCCTCCACCGTTTTGTTCATAATTAATTAAGCGGGTCTTTAATTGTAATTAACACTAGTGCTCTGTATTAGTCTTAAGTAGCTTTACCGGTAAACGTGGTTACGATTCACGATTTAAAATTCATCCTGTATAAAGGTGCAACAAGAAGATTAGGCTTTTAAGGTGAATCGAGTCGGTTGGTTTTCCATGGGTGTATTTTCAAAGTCATAATTTCTCTGGCCACAGATATTTAATAGATTTTTCCTCACTAGACTGGCAATCGTTGGTTACTTTGTAGAACTTGACAGATTCTACATTGTAACAAAAAGTGCCAATTCTAGTAAGGCAGAATCTTCTCAATATTCGCCAATATGGTCATGACAGCGAAATGACGTTTTTGAAAATACGTACACCCCCATACGAACATAAATAGGGCCATTGTTTGCTTCCACGGCATCAATTAGGTTTAAAGTGTGTTTTATTTTATAGCTTGGCTTTATTAATTTTATTTGCGCGAAATGACATGAGAACTTTAAACAGGCCAAAAAATATATGCTTATAACAAAAAAAATCAAGTTTCAAATGAACCTATAAGATGGCACTGAACTTGAAAGCCTAATTACACGATAATTATGTTTTCTTGAGATTTCTCATGTCATTTCGCACAAATAAAATGTATCAAGATCAAGCTACAAAATAAAACACATTTAAACAATTGATGTAGTGGAAGCAAAACATGACCCTTTTTACGTTTGTATGTAAAACCAACTGACTCGAACCATTTTAAAGCCTTTAACTCATTTGCTACTTATAACATAAAAAATATAGGTACCTATATATATTTTAGACAACGTAAACTTATTATTTTATTTTAATAATAATGAATAATATCTTTCTTCGCTTGCCGGTAGCCATTTGTACAATTTGTTAGTTCCAAATTCGGCGAAATACCTGCGGATCTAACTTTACATATCTAATTTTCAACGATGTAATTTTTCGACCAGCCTACTATTTTATTCAAAATCATCCAATTTGTTGATTAAAATCGTGGGGCGCTTAATACAATTTATTACGATCAAATTATTCTAAAGAGGTTGGAAAAATTTATCGCGGTGACGATGGGATGAGGATTGATTCTAAACCCTTAAATCACCCACGAACATTTCTGCAGCTAGTAAGTTAATTCACTACGATCCGCTATGATTCAGAAGAATGACTACATCTACGATGTCCGTCGTCGGCCCGCTATTCGATGCGCTCCGAGACGACTGCTAATAATATATGTCTCGCTTTGATAGAGAGAGAAAGATAATTGCCACATATTTTAGCCGTGGTCTAGCTTTTTAAACAAAATCAGCCGCTCGTTTAGGGTTGTCGCGCTTTTAATCAACAATATGTTTGATGATATCTTAAAATATGTTAATTGCTAATTTGACATAAATACATACCTGCCGTCCACAAACTAAAAGGCCGCTACTTTGTATGAAAATTCATACAAATTAGCGGCCTTTTAGTTTGAGGACGGCAGATACATAATTATAACTCCATTTAGAAATTGATAATACGTGACGGTGAGCCCCAACATATATCCGACAACTTTATGGTAAAGCCAAGGAAAAATTAGGTAACATTTAACATCATGTTCTCATATCATGACGACATTCTTTATTGTGCCTTCGTATCGTAACTTAAGATAATGGTCGTATTTATTATCATAACCATGAGATTTTTTCACTGTTTGAAATTGTATTAAATACATTTATGAAAGCAATTAATATAATTGTAAAAACCTTTTAGACAAAGGTTCAAAAGTATAAAGAAAGTCATTAAGAAAGAAAACGTGAATACTAAGTACTAGTATGTATTTCTTGGATTTACAAAGAAGGAGCAGGTATTCATTTTATTGTATGGAGTCTAAACGAGTCTGGTAATAGGATCATATTCGGCATTGCACTTGTAAAACAACCCTCTCAAAAACGTATTAGAAAAAGAACCATAAAACAAGTGTTCCTCTCTAGAGTAATTCCCTCACTGATTACTTCATCCCATGTCCAGTGAACGAAGACCTATTTAGCACCCGCGCGCGCCTTCACCGGCGGCAATCATCATTATAATAACGAAGGAAGAGGCGGCTCTCGTAAAATGGTCTTTTAACCCTGAGAAGTAATGAAGTCTTTGCTCCTGTAAGTCAGGTGCGGGCCGCTTGCGACCTTAGAGGTTAGCAGACTGAGTCCATTTTGCTCCGTCGGTCGACCAAACAACGATTAATTGTTCAGAATAAACAGAGCTCCTCTCGTCTGCTGGTGTCCTGGTGTTCGCTAATTGGAAAAATTAAATGGCCGCATAATTAATTTACAACGAACATCCTTTTTATTCCCACTAATTAAGGAAAATAAACAAATTAGAGCTGCCTTTGCCTTTGTAGGCAAAGGTTTTTTTAATTTATAAGTTTGGAACAATACGCTGTTTGACAACGCTGTTGAATTAGCAAGTTTCTTCGGAATTCCAGTAGAAATTCTCTCCTTAAACTTATTTCCAGTTCCCTTCTTTTCGATATTTTATAGACGCAAACTTCTGAAATGATGAAATGGAGTAGTTTCATAACTTTTGCCGTTTGCATTGTCTCTGGGTATAAAATGTCTAGTATAAAAAGACGCTGCATATTTTGCTAAGTCGATTGCAAAGCAGAACTTCTATTAAGTTATTCGTGTGTGATTGTGCAAACCACGTACTTACATACACCTCCACGAATTATAATGATTAATAAACTAGCATTTAAAAGTCTGCAACGAGTTTAGTATAAACTGTTAAGAAAAAATAATAATTAACTGATTTATTAAAGTACCTACTCATGAAAGTATGTTGAAAACCTTTTTGACGTAATATGTTAGGGTGATTCACTACACTTAACGGCTTTTGGGGAAATAAACCAAAAGTCGTTAAGGCTTGTTTTATAATAGTCAATTAGGAGAATTAAAAAGCGTTTTACCGTACGGTAGCGAATTAAACCGCGCTCGCCACAACCGCTTGTTCGGCGGCGTATTTTGAATCAGGAACAATAGCCCTTGTTAAATGTTGCCGGAGGCTACATAACATAGGGCTGCCAATTTCGACAACTTATGATTTTCCTAATTTATAAATACAAAGTGGTTTAAACCTATGGTCCATAAATTGTGATTGGCATGTTGTCCAAATAACACTCGTGATGATAGTAATTCGTAATTATTTAATAGTTCTAAAAACTTTGCTCAACAACTTTGTTCAGTCATAAGGGTAAAAAATATGTAAAAACCGGACAAGTGCGAGTCGGACTCGCCCACCGAGGGTTCCATACAAATTTGTAGGTACATTAAAGTAGGTTCCCTATAAATTTTGATTTCCTTACTAAAGTCTATAATTTTCAGATTTTTCCCTATACGTGTAGTATAAGACGGTATTACTTGCCATTTCATAGTTCTAGGTCAACGGAAAGTACCCTTTGAATTTTGGTTTCTTGAGGGTGTCGAAATTTATGTTTTTTGCGGCATAAACGTCCGTATCTTTTTTCCACGTTAATTTAGAAGCTTGATCACAGCTCAGCTTAAAGACACCGTAGACCTGAGTATATAGGTATGGTTTCAATTTCAACTCGATACCTCCACGCGTTCCCGAGATAAAGGGTCTTGACAGACGGACAGACAGATAGACGGACAACAAAGCTAGTGATCTTATAAGGGTTCCGTTTTTCCTTTAGATGTTTGGAACCCTAAAAAAACACCCTAAAATCAAATAAAAATATAGAAAGTACCTATCAGCTTTAGGTGCTTTAGGTGTTGTGAAACCTCTTCATTTATTAGTAGGTACGTTAACAGGCGTATTCAAAAACTGTAAACTGCCACCGCACCGTCTAGAGTCTTTGTTGCACGAGGCACGAAAATACTTTTCATCACACTTGCTCGAAAATGGTGTCATTACACGTAGGTTTTGCGGGCCGTAAATGACCCATTACGCCCTAGGGCGTAATGGTTTTCTTTTTAAATTTGAAACGCTGGTTCTGTTTTGCTCTTATTTGTCATGTTCAAAGGAAACGCCAACTTACTTTTTTAACTTTTATTACTGAAATATTTATTTAAAGAGAACTGTTATAGCAGATACATGTAAACACATATTTCTGTAACATTAATTAAATGTTTAAATAGTGTATTTCAGTATTTTGCAAATATAAAATCAACCATTTTAAGTCTTTACCGTTATGGTTTCCGAACGTGACTTGTCATTCGCATTGTCTATGGATATATGTGACTAACGTCACTGTCAGTTTTACAATTTTATTTATGTTAAGTAAGGTTATTTTAATCAGATTTCCTCACAAGTGTGATGAAAAACATTGTGTGTGCCACGGGCGGTAAAGGAATTACAAACTCGTGTTATTAAAGCCCTCGGCTTCGCCTCGGCCTTGTAACAAACACTCGTTTGTAATTCCTTACTTACCGCCCTTGATACACAATGTACTATTATTTTTGAATAGCGGAAAATAATTAACTAATGCATTTTGGTTTATGTAAGTTAATAGTACATTGTGTATCTAGGGCGGTAAGTAAGGAATTACAAACGAGTGTGTGTTATAAGCCCGAGGTGAAACCGAGGACTTAAATAACACGAGTTTGTAATTACTTTACCGCCCGTGGTACACACAATGTTTTTCATCACACTTGTGAGGAAATCTAATTAAAATAACCTTACTTAACCTAAAATATAAAATTGTAAAATAGACAGTGACATATCCATAGACAATGCGAATGTCAAGTCACGTTCGGAAACCATAGCGGTAAAGACCTAAAACGGCCATTTTAGTTGATTTTATATTTGCAAAATACTGAAATACACTATTTAAACATTTAATTAATGTTACCGAAATATGTGTTTACTTGTATTTGCAATAACAGTTATCTTTAAATAAATATTTCAGTGATAAAAGTTATAAAAGTAAGTTGGCGTTTCCTTTGAACATGACAAATAAGAGTAAATCAGAACCAGCGTTACAAATTTAAAAAGAAAACTATTACGCCCTAGGGCATAATAGGTCATTTACGGCCCGCAGAACCTACTGTAATGACACCATTTTCGAGCAAGTGTGATGAAAATACTTTTACATAAAATAATATCGATTTTGTTGACCATATAATTCACAATGTACTCATTTTGCGACTGAGTAATTGAACGACGTAGTTTGATTAGTCCGAATAGTAAGTAAGTAGCTTTTCTGGGTAGTCGGCTACCATTGGTTTTCTGCTGTATAAATAATACCTTAAACATTTCACATTGTAGGCTTTTTGCCCCGTAGACACAGGGGCGTATTTTGAAATTTGGCGCCCCAGGCCAATAAATTTCAACGCCCCAGAAGTAAAAGTTGGTTGAATGGTGCCAAAACCTATACGAAATGCAATCGGCAAATAGGGAATATGCATGATTTTTTTTAAATACATTTCTTAACAAAATATGAAAATACCGTAAAATGGATGCCATAAAGTCAAAATAAAATGAAAATCGACCGAGAAACACGGAAGATATAAACATTTTAAACCACAAATCAGACAGCGATTAGAGAGAGAGATCCGATATGGACTATGACGTCATAGTAAATGGCCGCCATACAATCTCCATACTATATTCTGTTTTGCGAGAAAGAGATAGAGATAAATCTTTGTTGTGTTATATCTTGGTTATTTTTATAGTTATTCGAAAAATATTTTTTTCCTACTGTTTTTTATATGAATGAGCTTTTATTAAAGTAAATAAAAAATATCATGCATATTTCCTATTGGCGCTCCGGGCCGTGGCCCGGATGGCCCCAGGATAAAGGCCGAACCACACCGGCTGCATACACGTCTGCGTGCGAGTGGCGTACGCGTTGTATAGTATGAATGTTTTTCAAAATGGCGGCTAGTCACGCTCAAAGTCAAGGAGCTGCAGCGTACAGTGCGTGCACATGACCGCTTTAGCTTAGTTGGTGAGGGCATTTATTTGTGTGATGAGCACGAATATTTGTTCCTGAGTCATGGATGTTTTCTATGTATTTAAGTATTTGTATCTATTAAATATATCGTCGTCTAGTATCCATAACACAAGCCTTATTGAGCTTAATATGGGGCTAGTTCGATTTGTGTAAGATTGTCCCCTAATATTTATTTATTTATTTATTTACACGTAGCCGGTGTGGCTCGGCCTTAAATATGCCCCTGCGTAGACATTTTGCGTTGTAGTTTTTCTACCGTATAGTCACTTTGCACAGTAGGCATTCATAACATACGGATCCCACTCAGGGTTCCGTAATTTTTCCAAAATTCTTAGTAAATGATTGATCCTCATGAAAATAGGATCAATTAACACAATTAAAGAAACCGAAAATCCCAATGGTTAAATTTTCAAACCTAAAACTTTTTAGTAATCCAGCGTATACCAGAAAATGTTGCTATTGCATGTCGACACATTAAGTTTTATTTGTTCCCTTTTGGAAGTGCCTACAGGTCCAACCGCTACGCAAAACCACAGCCGGCACGTGACCGTCAAGATGGCGTACACCGTAAAGATATGCAGTATCTGATGTTGCCAATAAATAGTACCCAAATAGTACCGACGAAATACTTAGGTGAAAAAAATAGTAAGTACCCTTTAACTTTTCGAAATATAAGGCCTGTTCACGGTGTACGCTACCGGGCGTTATGCTGGCGTACACCGCTTATATCTCTGGAACGGCTTAGTTTTCGATAACGCTTTATATACCAAAAAATAGTACCTAAACAGTACTCTAGGGCCCTAAAATTTCATTTCTCTAGCTATCGTAGGATCCGAGATATTCCATGACTTAACGGTGTAAAAAAATTTGCACCGTCAAGCTGACCCGGGAATTTCACATAGAGATACTTCGAATTCCGAAATCACGTGGTACTCTATATATCTCGGCTTCGCTAGGGTACTATTCGGATACTATTTTTAGAGTTATAAAGCGTTTCCGAAAACAGCGCCGTTCCAGAGATACAAGCGGTGTACGCCAGCTTGACGCCCGGTAGCGTATACCGTGAACAGGCCTTATATTTCAGAAAGTTTAAGGGTACTATTTTTTTCACCTAGGTATTTCGGCGGTACTATTTGGGTACTATTTATTGGCAGCATCCGATTCTGGATATCTTTACGGTGTACGCCATCTTGACGGTCACGCCGGCACTGACAGCTGTTCAATAATTTATCAACTCACAATTCCCATTTATATTGGTGTAAAGGGAGAGCATTTGAACAGAACATATCGATACCTTTAGACTCAAAGGACGTAAACGCCGTAGGTTCTAATGGAACTTACGCCCTTTGAGTCTAAAGGTATCGATATAAATAAAGAGTAGGAAGCGGCATACTGCATTATATGTGACACCTCTGCGCTGTGCAGTACATACATTCTCAATCCAGTTTAGGTACAAGGCAAATAATTCTCATAATAAAAAAAAACTCGACCGCGGTGCACTTTAAAAGTGCACAAAATCCGTCATTTTGTTTTCACTTGTTTGCTTGAACTTCATACCAGTGACACTCGCGCCGTCAAGACGAATCTAATGATGTATCATTTATCAAAATCGGTTGTGCCGTTGAGTAGTTCTGAGCGGACATAGGAACAGACATACATACCTACAGCTCAACACATAACTCTCCTTTGGGCTTCGCTGCAGTCAGGTAAAAATAATAGAATCAGAATTAGTACGTAATAATTGGACATTACGATTTTTAGACTTCTGTGCTACCAACCAATAAAAGTTAAAGAGAATGAGGATTTTAAATTTAATTTAACGAATAATAATTTAAAATTCCGTTTAGTATTACATAAATATCATATTATGTATATTATAACTCACCTGTAGAATTTATTCCTCGATCTTTGATTAACTAGAAAACATTAAGCCTCGCGAAGCATCCTTGGAAAATAGCGCTTCTCCTTAGCGAGGATCGAAGCATCATCAAACTTGATCGAGTGGCTAGGTTTGTCCATGACATGCTCGCAGACTGCAGACCTGTTACAGCGACGGTGTTTGACATCAGCCGCGTGCTCCTTCACCCGAGCGGAAACGCTAGTTTTTCTAAAGTTAGGTTTTTAAGCCCTTCTGGCATGTGCGTGAACATCTTTACACATCAGGCCCATCTGGCAACACTAATATTGAATTTGTATGTTTTAAAGTGGGTAGGTTTGCACAACAGTAATTTTGACAGAGGAAATTTATGATTTTCTCAGTCTACCCGCGACCACGAACGCTGAAAAGGGTTACGAAACGTCGGGACTTAAAATGTACACCGATTTAATCCGTTTAAGTTGTTTTATTACTATGAGTGATAATCGCGGAAACCGAAGACAATATTAAAAAAGTATTTATTAGTATAACTCATAATTACAGTTACATTTATGAGACAATTAGCATTTACCCGCGGATTCTCGATACTATATCATTGGAACTCTTAATCGGAATAAAAATTGTCCTACGTTTCAATCCTGAAATATCTAAACATCAAAATATATCCACAAACTTTCACATTCAGCAATGCAGTTGGCTTCCTTGGATTTCTTTTAGAGCAAAGATTTATTCGTCATTGTACCAGATAAACCCATAAATTATCACAGTTAAACAGTTTTTGGAGATCGCTACTTACTATGCGTATCCAGGATCCTAGTAAAACAGAAACTTAATTGAATTGCGTAAATTACCTAATTGGCAGGAAAATTCAAAATTTGATTTCCCTACCCTACCCATTTTATCAATTTCGTAGACACTGATCGCATTTGAGATCTATAAGTTGAAAACTATAATATGTTATTGTATAGTATGTTTAGAGCATATGATTGTTAGCTATAATGTGGCCTTATTCGGTGTTTTGAGAAATTCTAGGTCCAAAGAAGGCTAGGTGTCGATAATTCACTCAGCATGTCAAGTTTTAAAACTTTTTTTTTCCATACAAACATTAATTCAATACTCAACTTTTCGTAATTACCAACGATTTTTACGACCAATCTAGAGTAACCTATTTGCGATATAAGTAAAGGAAAGCAATCAATAAACTACTCACAACTCATGTTCATGTGGGGTAAAACGTTTTTATCTCTATCGCGAGATTATGACCCAATCTACCGGTGGGCAAATTGATTAGCTTTTGTATCTCCTGGTATTTATTTATTTGCGCGGGCTCTAATACCTCGTTTGATTGGGTTTTAATATTTGATAAGATGTTATTGAACGATTGTTTTCAATGCAACTTAACGATGACTAGTATAACATTACGGTAGATGGCGCGATAAGCTTTCTGAAAAGGCATATAAAAAACCGGTCAAGTGTGAGTCGAACCGAGGGTTCCGTACAAACTCGTAAGTAGATACGTGAATAGTTCAAGATAAACTGTATGATGGGACAAACTTAACTTTGCTGTTGAAAAACTGTTGTCCCCAGACAACAGAAATGTATCAGGCACGGTATGACAAATGTCCATGTCATGTGTCATGTACCGTGCCTTTATAGTATGGTTATGGTATGACACGGTGTAGTGGGCAGATACCTTTACATGTAAGGTACATAATATGCAATCCAAAAACAACTGAAATCGTCTGGCCGTTATATGCATAGTTTTAAAAAGGAACCTTTCTGCAAAATACGTACAATATTTTATTAAGTCCGAACGTATCTACGGAATTTAATTTAATTTATGTGTTATTATTTTCTGCTTCGCGGATTCCCTTTTGCCTGAAGGGCATCCTTTATGTTATTATTGCCAGAACATATTACTCGTAGAGTAACCTTTTATTTTGTGGAACAACAGATGTAGAGCAAAATTATGTCTATGCAAACGAAAAATGAAAACAAAGATTGCTTCAATGAAAATATCCGAGTTACAAGGATTGCGCGTGGTTTATGAAGATTGCTGCTGGGAAAACACACTTTCTTGGAATTTTGATGTTACCTAGTAGATTGTGTTAGGAATATTTGATTCAATTACGCCATAAAATCTTACAATATTCGTACAATTAGAATTAAATACAATGTAAAATGGTTTGTTTTAGGGTTCCTTACCCAAGGGGTGCCAACGGAACCCTATTACTAAACCTCCGCTGTCTATCCGTCCGTCACAGGGCTCTAGATTTTCAACAGTAATAGGTAATACCTGAAATTTTCACAGAATGTGCAAATGCACAGAACGCAACAAATAATAAAAACAAAATGAAGATAATTTACTCGCTCTCTATTTTTGATTTTATAAAGTGCCATTATTTTTTTTATGATTTTACAAGTAAAAGAAATATATAGTGAAACAAGAGCAATTTTAAATCTTGCTATATAAATTGTGAGAACAATTTGAAATACATATTCATGCGCTGTCGTAAGTAGGGATTACCCGTGTCTGGTTGAGAAAGACGCGCCATCCTTCGGGAGATGTTAAAGCCCGCACAAAACGTCAACTCCAGCCATTATAACTGAACTGCGTTCTGAAGTAATGTTATTACGTACCACTATTTCAGGATGTAGGTCAAGCGATGAACTTACATTCTGAAATAGTGGTACATAATAGTCGCACGTCACGGCGCGCGGAATTTATTTGTCAGCAATATCGTCGCTGCCGATGTTGCAGAATTGGATGCGTCGCCGGCTATCAACCAAACGCCGCGCTCCCCGCGCTCAGCTGCTCGCCCGCCTGCTCCACAAGAGAAGCCGTGCACGTCGCGCATGAGTATGTCGACCTCTCAACGTGCTTATGCAGAGATTGCCGCCAAATGCCCAGCTGCTCCACAATCTAGGCAGATGACATCGAAGGGGATATAAGGACCCGTATAAAAGGACCTGTTAATGCCGGGTCCAAGAGAGTCTCGATGCGATAAGGACGGCTTTACAAAGGTAGAAAGGAAGAAGAAGCCAGCCTGCCGTATTCAGTGCGGTACCGCACCGAGTGGACCGAATCATCTGCTTCCCGCTGTGCCGACGACGACGCTCTTGTATGTGTCCCGTTTACATTATTCTACGAAGGCTGAGGAGATCGTAGAATATGTACGCGTACAGGGGTCATTCTGAGGGTTGTTAAGTTGGAGTCTCGCCACAATTTAATTCTTATGTGGTGAGAAGTGAACTGAGAAGATAGTGACTTTCACCAAAGAAGAGTTTTGGCCGATAGGTTCCGGCGTTTCCGCGGGCGGCTACCTGACACCACGAACAGCGTTAGCACATCGCAGTAAAATGTGACCTAGTTTTTAAATTTATTTTACTGTTATATTTAAAATGTATGTTAGATTGTAAGGTATTTATCTATGGGCCTTTGATGCCTGAAAGAAAGTATTATTATTTGGATGTCTTTCTCGTTCACGGGACAATGATGTCCCGGACCTTTGGGAGGCGTGCACGATCACTTAGCACGAGTTTTGCAAAAACGTCAATATCTTGAAAACGAAGAGATTTTTACTGAGGTTAAATTTACTTAATCTGGTGTCTGATGAGCTGGTCTATTAGCCCTTTTCGTATCGACGTTGGTTTTAGAGACCCCCTGTATAAAATACATGCAATAACTAAATTGCAAAAGGGAATCAATATAACCAATGATTGTATGCTGACGCTTGAATTATTAAAAAAACTCTGTTGAATTTAGAAACAAAAATAATTTTCACCCTTGTATTTACATTATTTATTGCTATATCATGATTCATGACTAAGAAATACAGACGTCTCAGAAAAAAATACGAGTAATTTTTTTATTGAAAGAAATTTTAGGTATTGTAAAGAAAGTTACAAACGGACAAGCCACCTTGATGAACGTAGCGTTCTACAGTGTACTGCGCTTTTCGTCTACATAAATTGAAACACGAACGCCACTATTAATTTTTTGCGAGTTATTGGACTGGGTAGGTAGTCAGGTAGTGTAGTGCAATATGCATTTGTCGAGCTTAGTGCAATAACTCAAAAACGCAGTCTAAATAAGTATATAGATTAGATATAAAAGAGTTCCGTGACTAAGGCACCTGTTGAAAGACAACAGCCTAATTAACCATTGTAGACAGCGGGATGGATTTCGAAGTTAACTTGTTTATTTACTATTGTAAAATCAAGTGTTACAACAGTGTGAACATGTGTTTTAGGGGACGTAGCGGTTCACTTAGTAGGGAAATTCAATCCGTAACGGGTTGAAACAGGGGATGAAAGATTCTATGAAAAAGTCCATATAGTCGTGGTACAAGCACACGGGCCTACCCACGGTGGGGCAAGTTGAAGCATTTGGCCTACCCCGCTCTCTGACCTGAAGGTACGAATTTTTAATGAAAAGTATTTTTAATGTCCTACTACTTTATTTACTTCTGCCCCACCCTTTGTACGCCCATGAGCATGTAGTAGGTATAATATGCTGGGTACCCAGTAGGGTGGGTCGATTTTTGCGATTTTCAGAATATCGAAACTGGGCCCCACTGGAATGGTGCGTAATTTTATGCGTAATTAGGGAAAAATAATTAAAAAAATCTAGGTTTATACTTTTAGCCCTCTACCGGCAGTTGAATAACAAAAAATATTCGATTTTTTAAAAAATATAAATACATAATTTATGTTCTCCAAAACTATTTTATTCATTAAACGAGATGTTTATGCTACATTCATGATCATTTTTTATCATTATTAACCCTTAGATTATTTTTAACCATTACCCGTTTTAGCCCTATAAACACGTTTTTTGAAAAATGCCCTTTTACCTATTTCACGTGGCAAAATTGCTCTTATTATTCATTAACAGAGCAGCGACCGATCAACCAAAGACGAAAAGATATGTAAACAATATACATTACAACAATATTAAAGAAATAATTAAGGTGAAAGGAGCCCTAAAACGGCGAAATTACGACTTTTGAGTGTCCCTAAAAATATAGAAATATCGTATGTTTTGCAACGAAATTCTACTTTTATAAAATGTTTTCATTCATTTATTATGATGGGCATCGAACGAAAAATTATTTAGAACAAGATTATATAATAAGTTCAACTTGGCTTAATGCACGTTCTAATTTCTTGGAACATGAAACTCTAGGAAACTATTATATCGTTTTTGTTGAGAAAAACTGTAAAAAAACTTGTGATATATTTTTAACACAATATGTATTCTTACATGTTGGGATAATAAATTAGTAGTATAATTGTCATATAATATTTTTTTTTAATTACTGAAAATTACTCCTCTTTTCATTCTTTGGCTGCTTGTAGAGGGCTAAAAGTATAAACCTAGATTTTTTTTAATTATTTTTCCCTAATTACGCATAAAATTACGCACCATTCCAGTGGGGCCCAGTTTCGATATTCTGAAAATCGCAAAACTCGACCCACCCTAGTACCCAGCTCGTCGTAACCACACGACTGTCTGTAGTGTCTAGTCAATTAGTTATACTTTATGTACATAATTGGTGAAGAAAGTTTTAAATTAATCTAGTCTAACGTTTCGTTTAAAAAAAAGAACCAGTATATGTACCTAAACATGGGGTCGAGTTAAGTGAGCTGAAAACTACTCGTCTATTAACGACTCATAGGTGGTATGTTATTAACCTAGCATGAAAGATAAAAACGCAAGTATTATTTCATTTTAGGACTACAGCAACTTTAGTAGACGTTTTGCTAAACCTAGTCCAGGTAATAAGACTCCAAGGAAGAAGTTGGGCTCGACAGAGGTCGGAATGAAGCTATCGGGGTACCCGGTAGGTAATGAGCTTATAATTTCTTAATAATGTTCTTCACATAACGATGACAAGAAATTATAATTAAGCCAACCGGGTTTTGTGTCAAAGGAAGGAAACCTTGAGAGAATGTGCGAGGCAGAAAAATATACGATGAAAATCTTTAGAGTATTATTAGGTAGTAGGCCTGTTAGAATCAATTACTTGAAAATAAGCAGAAGTAATTATCGTAAGCGGACCTATAAATAATAGTGTTGATAATTGTTGTAATAGCCTTTTATGCACCCGGTTCGGGCTATGCCCGGTGCCAATTCATGCGTAATTTTATATTTGTACACCCATAAGGTAAACATCCTAGTGCTCGACTGACTGTCACCTCTATTGCTAATAACTTAACATTCAACGTGGTGACTATTGGGACAGTGTCGGGCACTCGGACCTTAGTCGATTTTGCCCTGGTCCTTTCTGCACCCTACGCCCGGGTTCCCTTGGCACATTACTGGATTAAGGTAAGCGTCCCAGTGTTTGAGACGCTCATGCCCAATAGTTGGCACTCTATTGTCACCTCTATTATTAACGACTTAACAACCAATATGGCAATTACCAGGACAATGTCAAGTATTCGGACATCTACCTAATAGTCTTTATGCCACACTTGGCCAAAAAGTCGCTTTCTGACCAAGTGTAGACATAAAATGATGTACACAACACGGGAGGTAATAAAGAAAGCCCTCGATCGCATATTTACGTCCCTCCCCTGCGGCTCGGACTGCAAACATCTGCGATCTCGGCCTTTCTTTATATTACCACCATAGTTGTGGCATATACTATTGTTACAGCATGGGTCTTTTAGCGTATATACTTACATGGTTTCCAAGCTCCAATAATTTTGAGTAACATCCTACTTTGCTAACATTAGAAATCCTAATTAAACCCTAATTAATCCTAATTTGCTTTTACTTATATTAGAAAGTGTAAGTTTGTGAAGATATTTGGTTGTTTGTTAGTTTTTTACTAGATAGCGAAGTAAAAAAGAATTTAAACCTGAAGTTACAAATCTCTTACTTGATAAATCGTAGACTTCCCATACAAACTTTGAACCCCAATTTTTGAATTACTTTTTTACAATATTTATGAAGATAACTCTTGAACTTTTAAAGTTCTTACTTAAAATAATTAGTAGTCCCTATACAAGTTTTGAACCCCAATTTAAACCCTTTAAGGGACGAATTTCGAAAAATCCCTCCTTATCCCTCACCTCATATAAAGACTCTATTTTGAAAATTTCAAGTTCCTGGCTTCAGTAGTTTCGGCTGTGCGTTGATGAGTCAGTCAGGACATTGCCTTTTATATTATATAATAATAATAATAAGTAACGCAACCGATGCCGCCTGTAATGTTATTGCTATAATAAATAATTTTCAGTTAATTATTCCAGCTTTATTGTATATGTTTCAAATAGTATTTTATGCAACAGTTGTATAAGAAGGTTCAAAAAATGCGAATTGCGTGAGTTGCGATACGAGCCGCGAATGCGGCGAGTATCGCAAATAGAGACGCAATGAGCGTTTTTTGACTTAATTATACAACGTTGCATACAATACTTTTTCTACGACTAGGTTAAAATATAAAATACATGGACGTCACGCGTATCTCGTCCGGTCTCTCCGAGTGTGTACAGCCGGCATGACAGTTGTGTCTATGGTAAACTTTTTTTTGATATGGCTGGTGACACGATGTGACGATAATTAAAATACTTTTTTTTATGTTGGCATCAATTAATTTGATTCGGAAAGTTTTGTTTTTCTTATGAATCGTAGGAATTTAATTGTTTGTTAAGTTGGTAGTTGTGAATTTTTATCGTGAAGTTAGAATTGAGCGCTTAATCCTTGACCTAAGTTTAACCTAGATTTAGAAGTCTGTGGATGCTAGCAATAACGTAAAGTGACTATAACGACACTAGTGCTGTTATGGGGAATAGAGTATAGACTTCTCTGAACTCATATTATGTATGTTCTTATATTAGTGTTCGTGACCAAGTAAAAGACAGATAACAGTACAGGAGTAGAAAAAATCGTTTTTCTACTCCTGTACTGTTATCTGTCTTTTACTTGGTCACGAACACTAATATAAGAACATATATAATATGAGTTCAGAGAAGTCTATACTCTATTCCCCATAACAGCACTAGTGTCGTTATAGCCACTTTACGTTATTGCTAGCAACCACAGACTTCTAAATCTAGGTTAAACTGAGGTCAAGGATTAAGCGCTCAATTTTAACTTTACGGTAAAAATGCACAACTACCAACTTAACAAACAATTAAAATCCTACGGCTTTTAAGAAAAACAAAACTTTCTGAACTAAATTCATTGATGCCAACATAAAAACAAAAGTATTTTTAATATATTCACTGCGTGTCAACTTCATTTAAAAAATAAAAAGTTTACCATAGACACATACTGACAGTCATACGTCATATTTGCCTTCTTTGCAGGTTATGCGTTGTTTGTATTTTATAATTTTAAAACCTGTCGTAGAAAAAGTATTGTATGCAACGTTGTATAATTAAGTCAAAAAACGCTCATTGCGTCTCTATTTGCGATACTCGCCGCATTCGCGGCTCGTATCGCAACTCACGCAATTCGCATTTTTTGAACCTTCTTATACAACTGTTGCATAAAATACTATTATCACCGCGGTGTTTGTTAAATAATAAAGTCAAAATGATAATAATTTATTTTTGTACCTAATGTTATGCCAGTGTACTAGACTTATTAGAGCTGACTTAATTATTAACGAATGTGAGGCTCGGGTGCTGAATACATTATCCATTTCGCTTAACTGAGCCGTTGGCCTGTGATAGTCGCGTATATCGCACGATATACAGTGTGTTACCGGTATGCGGGCTTTTATTAAAACTGATAATAATATGCTTCATTAGCAATCGTTTGCAAGTATTAGCAAATCCTAATTATGCGAATTAACTGCACAATTCAATTTCCTAAATCCGCACTTTAAATGTAGTAGGTGTACTACGTAATTATCGTTATTCATATCGCTGATGCACTTGGTACAAGGCATGTCGTGGTACGGAGGTGAAAAGTTGAGAAAAACAATCCCACAATTAATGCCGTCCTTATCATTACGTTTATGTATGGAGTTTTTTACACAGCTTAAAGAGTTTTTTCTAAAATTTGACATGACAATTACAAAAGTATTGACATTGGCTTGTCAAATTACAAAACAAACATTTATTGGAAAACTGATATTTTTTTGCGTTAAAATGGCTAAAGACACATGTGAATTATCTGACATGATTTGTGCGACACGTGGAAATGTTCCTCAAGTCTTAAGACTTTATCGAGAGTGGTTTCGAAATCAGCGGCATCCACATAATCTTCGTTTGATAACAATGGCTGTCCAGCGAGGTCCAGAGAATGCATGGTCCTATCTGGTTAGTCTGAAAGGGCTATAAACGGAATTGTGCACGTACAACTTGAAGAACGGATTCTCGATCACTTCAAACAGGTCCAAATGTCTAGTACTCGTATTGCTTTTTAAGTTTTATTTTATTAGTGTTGTTTTTCCGTAGTTTTCTTAAGTGTAGCAATCCTGGTATCTCTAATTGTTGAAATAGGTAGATGCAGGCATTTATCTTGATGTCTTCGTTATAAACAAAGAATAAAGGGCTGGCATTTACATCTAATTGTCAATTTAGTACTTTGCTGTACATTGCTTGCAATTAAAATTTTGTTAGAAAATTTATGAAATCGGAATTTTAGTCGATGAATTAAATGAAGGTCATGGTTAGGTTAAGAAACAACGTTACTTTACCCTACTTTAAAAAAAGCCTGCTTGTTGGTAACGCACTGTATAAATTACAAAGTATCCGTCACTCTCGTATGTTACTTGCCGAAACGTGACGAGTGCTTTATTACCGACTTATTTACAATACAATACAATACAATACAATACAATACAATACAATACAATACAATCATACTTTATTGCACACCAAAAGAAAATTACATTGCAAACTTATATAAAAATAGTGGTAAACAATAGGCGGTCTTATCGCTAAAGAGCGATCTCTTCCAGACAACCTTTGGGTGGCGGAGTCTATGCAAAGTTGACAAAAGTAAATGAGTAGGTGGTGAGGAATAACGATGCAAAAGAATGCTCACAAATTACTAAATATAAGGGAAGAGGATACACATACATATATAAATAAATACATAAACCTACATATACAATACATAAAATACATACATATATAAAAACGAAACATATATAATTATTTACAGCACAGCCAGCAACAAAACAGAAGCAAATGATGACTATTGAAGCGACAAATAATGATTTTTTAACATGTTTTTAAATATGGGAAGAGATTGAGCACGTCTTAATTCAGGAGGCAGAGCGTTCCACAACCGTACAGCCTGAAAAGTAAAAGAATTTCTATAAAATTTGGAACTTGAGAAGGGAACATTTAAAAGCAGATTTTGGGCACACCTTGCGGACGATAAATAGCTAAATCGCTCTTTAAGATAGCGGGGGGTTGCAGGAAAGAAGAGTATACCATAAAGAAAGGAAAGAATATGAGAGTTACGTCGAAGTCGGATAGAGAGCCACTTGAGTTTAAGGCGAAAACTAGAAATATGGTCATATTTGCGTAACCCAAATATGAACCGGATGCAGATATTTTGAATACGCTCAAGTTTGTTAAGTTGCTCCTCAGTGAGATCAAGATAGGAAATGTCAGCGTAATCTAAAATAGGGAGTAATAAGGACTGTGCAAGCGCAATTTTAGTGGCGATGGGAAGAAAGTTACGAAGTCTTCTTAGTGAAGCTACAGCGGCAAATATCTTCCTGCTGACCTCGCTTAACTGAGGCACCCAAGATAGAGTGTTGTCCACGATAACACCCAGATTTTTAACCTGGGACGAGAAGGGAATCAAAACGCCATCGAAGTTAATGGATGGAAGGTTGACAAAGTCGACTCTAGAAAGCATTTTAGGACTACCAATAATGATTACTTGGGTCTTTGTCGGATTTACTTTCAGACCGTAGCTATTGCTCCAGTCAGAAATAAGCCTGAGATCTTTATTGGTCAACGATATGACCGATGGGAGATCGCCGACAACACCTTGAGAATAGATTTGGAGATCGTCGGCATAAAGGTGATAAGAAGAAGATAAATTAAGCGTAATCGAGTTAATGAAAATAGAAAATAAAAGAGGAGACAGGACACCGCCCTGTGGAACACCAGCAAGCGTGGTGCACCAAGAAGATCGGGAATCATCCACCTTTATACGCTGCCGACGGTCTGATAGATAGCTACGAAACCAATCAATAACCGCAGGAGATATGTTAAGAGAGCGTAATATTCCTAACAAAATGTCAAAATCAACAGTGTTAAACGCGTTGCTGAAATCAAGCAGCGTCAACACTGTCAGCTTCCGATCATTCATACCTGACCGGATGTCATCCGTAATCTTTATCAACGCTGTAGCCGTACTATGACCCGATCGGAAGCCAGACTGGTATGGGTTAAGGAGATCATTCCTGTTAAGGAATGACGTGAGTTGCTGGAAAACTAAGCGTTCGAGGACTTTGGATAGGAAAGGAAGAATGGAGATAGGACGATAATCTGAGAAACCGGAGGGATTAGATTTTTTAGGTAAAGGGATTATGTCAGCATCCTTCCAAATGGCAGGAAAAACACAAGAGGAAATAGAGGTATTCAGAATAATGGTAACAAAAGGAACAAGGATATCAAGGAGAGGAAGGATCATTTTACGGCTGACAGTATCTACACCGACGGCACTGGAGGTAATGGATAGTACGCTCTTCTTAACATCACTGTCGGAAAATTGAGCAAGAGAGAAAGGAGTATAGTCTGGAGTTGGGAGAGATGAAAGATAATTAAGGGTCCTGGTTTTAGCAGAACCACTGAAGCTGGCGGAAGAAGAGAAATGCTGATTTAATAGTTCAATATTGACGTCTTTGGAACAGGAATTCTGCTGAGACTTCCCAACTCCGAGTGACTTAAGAAATTTCCACACTTTAGCAGGGTCGCCATTTTCAACTGATGCATGGATATGACGCCGCTGTGCATCTCGGCATATAGTGCTGCAGCGGTTACGCAGAGTGTGATACCGGGATTTGTTTTTTTCAGAGGAGTCGACTTTGTACCTGGATTTGGCCAGATTCTTCTTCTCAATAAGCGTTCGAATTTCCTCAGTTAACCAAGGAGCAGGAAGATGTTTCACCTTGATTGGGCGGACCGGAGCATGCACGTCATAGAGCTGAGTGAGAAGAGAGTTGAACAGCGAAATTTGGTCATCCACAGTTTCAGCTCTTGAAATGATACTCCAGTCTACCTTCAGCGCATCTTCACGGAGTTTTTCCACATCCATCCGACCAAAATTGCGCTGGAAAAGGGTTTTTGGCTTAAGCTTGGGGGGTCGGATTTTATAGGATAAGTAGAGTAAATCGTGGTACGAAAAGGCGTCTGCAGAGTACTGTCCGTATTTGGCAACATGTGAAGTGGAAGAAATTAGAGTCAAGTCTAAGAGTGACGGAGAACAATTTGGAAAGTGATGGGTAGCCTGAGAAGGTAGAATTGCCATGTTACAGGCATTTACAATGGACTTGAGAGATTTGGAGCGATTATTATTTTTAAGCAGGCACGTATTGAAATCACCCATAATGATGTGATGGTTAAAAGATGGCATGAGATCCTCCAGGAGTTTCTCGAAAGAAGCGAAGTAATCAACGTTAAGAGAGGGCGAGTAAAATACACCGAGAAGAAGTTTGGAATGGGAGATAGTTATGTCTAAAAACATGTACTCTGCGGCGTCTGAGGAAGGAGACTCTGCGGACATGCTGACAATAGAATAGGGAATATGAGATCGAAGATAAATTGCAACTCCACCGCCACCCCTTAAAGAGCGATCATTCCTAATAAGAGTGAAGCCTGGTAAAGAATAAGAGGTAGAGGGAAGGCATGGCTTAAACCAGGATTCAGAAACAAGAATCGCGTGCACATTTTGTAAATCAAATGTAATAGAAAAATCTATAAAATGAGCGGGAATGCTTTGTGCGTTAATATGAACTAAATTAAAATTCTTCGTAACATCACTAAATTGCGCTGTCAATAAATCATGGAGAGAAGGCGGCAAACTGTGAAAACTGTCATCACTAGCATCATCTGAGGAAAAAGACAAAAAATGATCACTAGCATCATCATCAGATTGTGGCATAAGTACAAATAATAATAATTCTATATATATATATATGAATATAATACAATAAATACGATATAAAAATAGTAAAGAAAGGTAAGAATTTACACTCTAACACCACCCGCCAGCAGTAAAGTTACAAGTAAAGAAAAGATTCAAGTTGGACAGTTACATATTTACATAATGAAGCAAAAACTAAACGCAGATATTTAAATGGCAACACTGAGATTTGAATTGACTTATCTGTTGCTCCTTGAAATGACAGACGTCAACGACAGAACAGGCTGTCATTGTCAATATTGTATTGTCATTATTATCAAATCAATAAAAGATAATTCAGAACAATAATTCATCAAAAACAAAAGTGGGTACACAAGAACGATGTAACACTACTAAATTGAAAAGGAGCAACATACCGGACCAAATGAAGAAGACACATAAATAATACAATGACGGAAATTCACAACACAAACAGATTAATATTGAGACTTTGGGACTCGTCTTGGCCGCCTTGACGGCTGAGCCACATCCTCGGCGACCTCTTCCACAGTCGGCGACGACGCGGCCGGCGTCGACGCGGGCGGGATCAATGCGGCCGACGTCGCGTCCGGCGTTGGCGCAGCTGGCGCCGACACGGCGGGCGACTTCGCCGGCACCGAAATGGACTTCAGATGGGCAAGGCTGCTTACGCGATGTCGCACTTTGCTCGCATCGAGGACAAACACGTCTCCATTCCAGGACCAGCAATTGCGGACGCCAAATCGATCCCGCGCGGCCACAAATAGTTCGTGGCGGGGTTTAGTGAGAAATTCCCCTAACGTAACGCCGGAACCCTTGAGAGCCACCTTGCCAAACCACAGCTCGTCGCGGATGGCGACGTCCCTGAACTTCACGAGGATGGGCTGTGGTTTGTTGCCTCGAGCCTTACCCAGACGATGGCATCGGCTGATGTCGGCAGCCGAGATACTACTTCTGATGGTCTTGAGCTTCTCGGTGACAAGGTCAGCTGTGTTTTCCGAGCCAGAGTCTGATGTAGATGCCTTAACACCATGAACCACCAACATCTTGCGGCGAGTCCGCATCTCCATACTGTCAACTTGCTGCGTGACAAGCTCCACTTGCTTCTGTAGCATGTCCAGCGACTTCAATATAAATGATTTAAAAGCCCTGAGGTCGGAGTCTACTGACGGAGTAGAAGAGTTGCTTGGTCCTGCCCTGTCTAGGTCCCGCTGCAGCTCAGCCATCCGAGTATGGAAAATGTCAGACAGCTCCGCAAACGATTCCTTGATGGTATCCACTTGTGACATTGTTTGATGTAGATAGTGAAGTGCAGTGAAGTGAAGAAAAAATTAAAAACTTGTAAAATGTCCAGGAAACTATTGGAAAACTGCTGGTAGGTGATAACTACTAGTTAAGCATAAAATTAACTGTGTTTTTTCTTAGCTAAAGTGATTATTTATAATATTAAATATTAAAAGTCTTTATAGTGATGTTGAACTTTTTTGTTCACCTACCCGAAAAATTTACATACGCAATTCACACGATATACGCTATCATCGTAGGTTTTGGCTTCGTGGACTTATTCCATCGATGATATTAGAGAATGTCTCCTCTTATCAGCTACGCGAAAGAGAGAACATGGCAAGCAGAAATACCATCGAACGTATTTATCTATTATTTTAATACTGTTCCTTAAATCAATCTAAGCTACTTAGGCTAGTACGGCTTTGCTTGAGATTATATAGTATGGAAAGGTTAGACAGATGGTTAGATAGTATTTGTCGCAGGACAAAAAGTCGCGTCACAATTGTGCTAAAGGTATTACTGTTGACTGATATAATAAGTATTTGTTTGTCCTATGAAAATGGTGACTACTTAATCACTGTCAAACTATTTATTTGTTTAAGGATAATTCGATTATCCTTATTACATAATAATAAATAGGTAAATAAATAAGCCAGCCCCGGTGGGCCATATAGCTACTGGAGTGGCGACCAGCGACCACGCATAGGTAAGCGCAGCGTGGGACGGCCCCAGACTCGGTGGACAGACGACCTCGTGAACGTAGCGGGGAGCCGGTGGATGCGGTCAGCTCAGAACTGCACTTTGTGGCGGTCTATGGGGGAGACCTATTTCCAGCAGTGGACGTCCGTTGCTGATAAATAGATAGAGTTCCAATCTTCATGAAGTTTGGTAGAAGTCAAGGAGTACATACCTAGTAATTGATGCCAATATAATATTTTTATGTTTGAATTAACGGCAACGGTTGAGAGGTTATGGAAGAATCCATTCCGAGGTCTCTATTCGGAACGAACCACTCCTTAGTTGTCTAGCAATTGAATAATGGATATCGTGGACATTAGAACTAACCGTTGCTGAGGCTCACAGGGGCAAATATAATAATACAACCATTTTGCATGCCTCGTTCTTTCGGTCCTTGACCATCCTAGACTGAATACGTAGTTCGATATCGAATTACCAGTAAAGGACACGGAGCAACGATTAAAATCTCGATCAATCTCATCTCAATTATCTATAGGTAGCTCACAGGTTATTACGACTGTAAATCAAAAGCGGTCATAACGATTTGCATTCTAATTTTAGAAAAAGAACAATTTGCCCAACAATACCTAAAGTAAACGTCCTAGTCCTCGACACGCTAATGCCCAATAGTTGACACGCCGTGTCACCTCTATTGCTAATGTCTTAAAATTCAAGATGGCGACTAAGCTACTGGGACAGTATCGAACACTCGGCCGTTTACCTTACCTACTATTTAAAATGGATCAAAAATAAACTTTCTGCATAACACGAAGACTTTTATAAGTCATTTCATCTTCATAATACGTCATTTTAGGAGATCCAAATTATAAGTGCCATTTTAATTTTATCAAAATCATGCCCTAGGATGTACGATTATTAATACTTAAGCCTTTCAATGATTCCAAGTTATTATTACATTTAGCAACAGGCTTTAGATATCATTAATCCCCAAAATGTCCGGGGGCGTAATAGCACCAATTACCATGCTAATGACCGGATTAGATCCTCAATAATGAACTGGGAATAAATTGATTAATTGAAATATCAATTAGTGGGCAAACTCCATTATTTCCCGTCGCGTTGTTGGGCCTGGCTTCGAAGGGCTTCTTGAAAGCTTGTACAAACAAGGATTTGTGGTTACTGATTTCATGATTCCATAAGATAATTATTCACATCATATTTTTATTTGCGACGAGCATTTTCCCGCGGCTTCGCCCGCGTTGTTCCCGTTATTGTCCCAAAGGAACTCTTTACCGGGATATAATGTATCCTATGTTTCAATCCAGGAATTGGTCTACTTGCATGCCAAATTTCAGCTTGATCCATCCAGTTGTTACCTCGTTATAAGGTAACAAACATCCAAACATCCAAACATCCAAATATCCAAACATCCAAACATCTTCACAAACTTTCGCATTTATAATATTAGTGGGAAGCGGGATTAAACTGGTAGAAGAATAAATGATTGTTTGATAAATACATATAAGGTAATGCAGCCTTTAATATGTATTTCAGAGTTTATATTATACATAAAGATGTTACCCGAGACAAGTCGATACAACAGAAAATTACCTATCACGTTAAACGCTCAGAATCATTCAGCCGGCAGAATATTAAACCAGCCACATCAAAGCGAAGAATACGTAGGTAGGTACCTATTTGAAGCGTCTTAGAAAATTACAATATGCCTTTTGCACACGATTTTATTTTTATAACAAAAGGCAAAAGCTGGCGATAGCGAAGATACAAATTAAATTAAGTTACATAATGTACATAAATCATAATGGTTACATTTAGCAAACTCTTTCATTCACTAGGCAACTAATGTATAGAAAATTTACTTCTTAATATGTTAATAATTTGTGGTAGAGTATAAAGTACAAATATTTAGAAGAGTTATGTAACCGTATGCCAGTAATTCTACCATTTGCCTTTTTTACCCGACTGCGGCGAAGCCCAAAGGAGGGTTATGTGTTTGACCTGTATGTATGTATGTCCGTTCCTATGTCCGCTCGTAACTACTCAACGGCACAACCGATGTTGATAAAATACATCATTAGACTCGTCTTGATGGCGCGAGTGTCACTGGGTATGAAGTTCGTTAAAATAAACAAAGTGGTGGATTTTATCCACTTTTAAAGTGCACCGCGGTCGGGTTTTTTTAGTAAAAATATTTAGTTATTACACACTGCGGCGTAGCCACTATGTCATAATATTTAGACAATATTAGTTTACAAATGTGCAAAAGTGTACATGTTTCGGAATTAGTAGAATAGTAGGTATTCTTGTTGAACCTTTTCTCTTGTACTGTCTGTCTCTTCTACTACTCTACTGTAAGCGCGGCTAAGAGGGGAAATCACACCGCAGAAAGTTTAGCAATATCGACGATCCGACGATAACTCTCGGGAACACATTAAATACCTGTAAGGTGGTAAATATTTGAGCTTTTCCGATTTGTACATCAATATATTTTAGAAACAGTTAGAGTTATTTCGTGCCTGCACTAAATATAACAAACTTTAAAATCTAATGCAATTTTATCACCGCAATTGTATCGTAACTATGGTAGTACTCGTATCTATAGGCAGATTTCTAAACAGTGTTATGAAAAACCCATTTATTTAAGCTGACCTAGTTAGACCTATACAGGCTGTTTCATTGAACGTAATACAAATTAAGCGATTCCGGCTCAGTTAACGACCGAGAACTTCTTCTTTCTTCTTTAACTTAAGAGCCTTGCTCTTGTCGGTGAAGCAATCGCCAGTCCTTCCTATTCTGCGCCAATTCCTTTACCTCCTGGTACGTCACGACCTTGACCTTCTCTTTTATCTGCTCAAAGTAATTCCTTCTTGGTCTTCCCCTGCCTCGTTTCCCCTCAATATTTCCTTCTATAATAGTTTTAAGGAAATGATCGTGTCGTAACAGGTGTCCCATCATGATACCTCTTCTATCTTCTATGACCCTTAGCAAAGTCCTCTTTTCCTTTATCCTACTTAATACCTCTTCATTCGATATCCTTTCTGTCCAACTTATTCCTTCCATTCTCCTCCAACACCACATTTCAAAGGCCTCTAATCGTTCCCTATCTCTCTGTATTAATGTCCATGTTTCACTGCCGTATAGTGCTATGCTCCATATATATGATTTTATAAACCGTTTTCTTATCTTCCTCGAAATTTTTGATTTAAAAATGGGTTTTTTATTATTAAAAGCTTGTTTGGCTATGGCTATTCTGCTAATAATATCCTGACTACATCTGGACTGACTATTTATAATGCTTCCCAAATATTTAAACTGTTCTACTCTTTCTATTATGATGTTATTCAGTTTAATAGGTCTATTTTCAGTTTTGGATTTAGTTGCGGTAATGATTTTCGTTTTTTTAGTATTGATGTTCAGAGACCGAGAACAAAATGCACAAATTGATTTATTAAAATACTTACGTAATAATTAACTTTGCCTAGTTTGCTAACAGAATTAAGAAATTACAATCTCGTCGTGTGGGCACCCCTCATGACGTCACGCTTACATGACCTGTTTATTTGTTATGACCAATAACGTCAATAACGTGTCAGAACGCATGCATTTTATTCATAAATTATCGAACTAGATAAGCAAACAGGTTTTCACTACAAAATTAGATTCAAACTTTTTTCTCCTAACGCTAAGTAGGGTAAACACGATGAGACCAAAAAAATATGAATGATTGAAACAGTGATATTAATTAATTAAGATGACTTTGACAACACGAGACCTAGCACAGGGTTTTGGCATCAGGGAGAGGAGTTTAAAAGACATGAGTTGTATTACGTTCAATAAAACACCTTGTATAGCGCTGTGAGGTCTTGGATAGCATTTTTTAGGCTTAAATTCCTGCAAGCAGGGCCTCGTTTCACAAAGCTACAAGTTTACACTAGCAACATAGGTCAAATATAGCAACGCCATTGTTTGATTTGGCCAATGTTGTAGTTTGCGTGCTAGCCGCGGCCACTACTTGAAATAAAAATTAATTACTTACATCTTGTTGCTGACGCAACTATACTAGTGCAGATGCTTAATAAGATGTTACCTGAAAAAAAATACAAAAAAATGACTACATTTATTTTTTTAATATAATTTTTGTATACATACAGACATCTTAATACTAATCAATAGTATAAATGCGAAACTTAGAGGTTTGTATCAATCATTCCCTAAGTGAGGGCCAAAACTTATGATTGGAGAAAATTATAGTCTATCTTTTAGTTTAAAGTACCAAGGCTGAATACGACGCGCTCATTGGTTCATTCAAAATATAGGTAGGTACCGTAGTGACCCTTAAGTTCGCCGAGGATGCCTATCTTTGCCTAGTTGATTTTCCTAAAAATCTTCTAAGACAAGCTGCACATAAAACTTTTCAATATCAAGTACCTATGATACATTACCTACTTGATATATAATAGTTTTAAGTGTGGTTTTAAGCAAGTTTAGGAAAATCAAATAGGCAAAGATAGGCACCCTAGGCGAATTTAAGGGTTACTACGGTACCTAAGTACGCTAAGGCGGCTTTCACGGCGTAGAAAATATTACATAAAGAAAACCGCAGGCATTTTTCTTATTATAAATATTTTTTAAATTTTGATAATTATTTTCATGCTTAAGAAAAATTACTTTTGCTATGCCAATAAGTAAAATGTAATAACTTGAATGAAACGACATAAGATGGATTTTATATAGATATTGATTTTTTAAATAAAGTCCGACGTTTTTGTATATTCCATGGTCTATATGGATACCTACGACAAAAAAAAATAATTTAAATTGCATTTAACTAAAATCTTGAAGCTATAGTTTTGATGTGAACACCGGCTTGTAACCAAAAAATAAGGCGAGAGACCTTCATCCCAGTACTTCATAGTCTTAAAAAACATTAAATCGGCTGTAATGCTCGATCCATTGAGGTACAATTTTTTTAAAAGGGTACTCTTACTGATTCGGTGCTACTTGAGTACAAAATTTTGCTACCGAGAATAATTCAAAAATACAATTTTTTTGCTCCATGTCCGTACGGAACGTACTCGCTCTGTACCGACCAACTTGAAATGAGAATCAACAACGACTGGTTTTTTTTTTAAGTGTTGAAGCAAAATCTGAAGGTACATTTTGAGTACAAATTTCACATTAACGTCTGTTACTTGAATTTGCATTTTTGGCTGCTGGTCGGTACGGAACGAGGACGTTCTGTACGGACCAGTTTGAACTTCGTATATTAGGATAATGGGAAGAAGTACAATTATTCTATGCTAGCTACTAAATAGTACAATTTGAGTACTATTTTATGCGATGGTTTATTCTCAAAAATAAAATATGGTCCGTACACAACGTATCACACGAGAAAAGAAGATAAATAACTGACAAACGTGCTTTTCTACAACTGCTGATCTCAATCATGTTATCGCAGATCGAAATCCACGCCGGCGAGACCCGGGCACAGCTATAGGTACCTACGCAAAATAAAATAAACAACATTTAGCTAAACTGATGAAGGTGAAGTAAGTAGCAGATCTTTCCGCGGCTTTTGACAAAGTCAAAGAGTTTAATTTATCGAAATCGGTGGTTAAAAGTGTTGGTTCGTTCGTGCCGCCCGACCTTCATAACCTTGTAAATTAGCAACTCAACCTATCATCGTCCGAATTTCACAAATGGTTGTTTTGAGTTTAAGTTTGCCTATATGATTAATAATACCGTGGAGAAGTCCGTAGACTGATTTGACCTACTTACTTACAATAACATACCATATGATAACCAACTCTCTCATATGTATACCACCTATATTTTGCTTTACAAATGGTCCTACCTTCCTGGCGTGATTTCCTTGTTAAATTTTTAAAACAACGTAGCGTTGTAGCTTTGTTGCCAGCCTTTGCGGGTCATATTCATATCAAATTAAGCGACAAGGGTATTGTCAGGGGAAATATTTGCTTCAAAAACACGTGGTATTCACTCAGGCCTATTTTTTTTTCAATCGTCGCTCGCAATGATATAAATCTGCCATAGCAGGTTAGATAGATTTAGATTTTCATGGAAGGTACGTACTTACTGGAATAAAAATGGGTAGCAATGAGTAAATAGCGTCATTGTTCAGTTAAAAGTGTGTATTTTCAGAGTTGCATACTAGGGAACGTTTTAACAAGACCGCTTTGTATATATAGATTTATTTTGTATTCGCTTTACTTAACTCTTTAGTATTGTACATTCCTTTTTGCATGCGACGTGGCTCGAGGCTGATTTGAGGATTAAATAAAGCTGCGTTTAAACAGCCGTATTTCGAAAAGCAAAGTGCAGGAATTTATATTAAATTGTAAGGCTGTACTTAATAAATAAATAAAAGCCTTTATTGATTCCGTACAACACTAATAACGGTTAACGTTAGAGTTAGTTTAAAGAAGTCGTAGATACCCGCGACCACGAACGCTGAAAAGGGTTAAGAAACATGGGGACGTAAAGATTAAGTAATATATACACTCACGGACAATGAATTCGGGTAATTTTCTATGAACAATTATACAGGGTGGAAAGTTTTGATGGGCCCTGGAGGGGAACTACCTTAAATCCTTTAGTTAGCTTATTTTACTGAAAGGAAACATTCCTTTATTTTTAAAATTAAAAATTGTTCCAAGAGTCCCGACCGAGCAGCGCTCTGTGAGATATACCTAAGCTGGATGGACAATTTTTGTTAGGGAGGATACCTATTTAGATCAACAATGTAAAATTGTATCTTTATACCAAATTACATCAAAATAGCTATTTCCAATAAACTGATTAAAAATAAATTTATACACATAACTATTTAGTACGCAAAAACGCGTTTGAAATGATAGGAATGGATATAGGAAATATCAGTCTTGGGAGATCCGTGTTAAACATATTTCGCCGGGAACGATTTGGGAAAAATGATTAAATAATAAACAGTAAAGTAATAAGAAAACCTGTTAGACATATTTAAATGCCCAAGGGAAGAATACAATCAGCGCTATTTAAAGTAATCCGAGCCCGCATGACGGAGTTTCAAAGATATACAACTCAAATTTCGTTAAAAGTAAGTTCCATTGTAAATTCCAACTTTGAAGAGCTTCGCTACGGAAATCGGAGAATACAATTAAACAACACAGCTCTTTGAAATTAATCAGTAAGTAAATGTACTAAGACTTTGATATTTCGTGATTCAAGCACGATAAACAGAAGCTCTAGGCGTGTTAAAAGTTAGCATAATTAGGTACGTAAGTACGTATTCATTGATAAGACCATTGTATCTTCTGGGAAGTCCAGCAGATACGACTAGATACGATTTTATGGGATTTACCGGCAGCATACGAGTATAAAAATAAAATAAAAAAGTGATTTTAAAAATTAAATTGACTTCAAAAAAGGAGGAAGTTAAAGTTTCATCTTTAAAAAATGTAAAGTAAATATGCTAACTACTTTTTTAGGTCTGTGCCGGCCTCGTACCGCTATTCCAAAATATTAAGGTTAGCACCGACCTCAAAAAAATAGTTGGCATATTTACTTTAGATTGTATAAAAGATGAAATTATTAGTTCTTCTTTTTTTGAAGTCGGTTTAATTTTTCAAATTACTTTTTTTATTCTTTATTTTCTTAATGTCAGTAATACACGCAGTTAAGTGCACGTTTTCCTGTGACCGATGGACACTTAACTATCAATCTGAAAACGACTGAACCGATTTTGATGAAACTTGCACAGTTCCCTAAGTTGGACTATACAATAAAATATTATTGCAATCCACCTTATAGTTTTTGAGATATGCGTGGCAAACATACATACACCCATACACCTACGAAGTTTTCGACACATGTTTAGAAGCCGGTATGGAATAACATATATGTATAATAAAAACAGTGCAATTCTGACAATATTACATACATACAGGTCGACTCAATAACCTCCTTTTTGTGATCTTGGTTAATAAAGTCAGATAGAGTCGGTAATTCATTTCGTTTATAAACGCTCTTGAGATGGTGCAGTCTTGTAGGTATTATAACTAAGTCGCCAAATTACACGAAATTTCAAAAATGTTTTGTTAATATTTTAATGTCAGTTTGAATATTTCATGCTGTTCAAAACAAAATTAATGGTTTTACAGTCGCGTTGTACTCCTCAAACTGAACAACATTTGTTCAGTCCCATTTAAAAATAACTTATGTTTTAATTTTTAGTACAGTTTAAAGTTTATTTGAAGCCGCAATGTATTGCGATGTATTTTATGTTTGTAGCGTGATAAGCGACGTCAATTAGACCAATGTTAACGTACTTTGAAAATACTATTTAATTTGTATGGAAAAGATAAAACCTTAAGAATAATTTTTAAAAGTTGTTGAACAAAAGTTTTATTGTTTGATGAGTAGAATCTACGTTTTATTTATGAGCCCCAGTTACAGGCCACACATTGTATAAGTAGGTATGTAACTTTCAGTCCAATAACCATTTAAAACAAGTTTCAGCCAGTTGAAGCCAGCAGGCTCTGTTTTTAATTAAAGTTCCGATCAGCCGGTAGCCGGCGACTGGCAGTGGCACTGTGTATATTTTACTGATCTGCGGACAGACAACCAGTTATTCTGCCGCGTTACCTATGTACTATAGCTTAATATAATTTAAATATAAGTCATCTCCAAAATTATACAAAAACATCAAGTATGTGGGGTCAATGGGATGCGGATTATTCCAAAGACAATCTCGATAACGCAATATGGGACTTCCTTCAAACTTTCAAAGGTGCATTACTAGTATAGGTAGGTACCTAATTTCACGAGAGTCGAGGTGAATGATTACACACACAGCTACATAAAGTACTCATTGCAAAAAAAGTGAATGAATGAAATGAATGAGTGAGTAAATAAACACAAGGCTATAGTTTAGTTTAACGAAGCTTTTTGGTCTATCTTGCGATTCACTATTGAACTTGCCTTCGATACGAAAAAAGAACAGTAATTTCAAAATCCCGCTGTCATTACATGACAGTGTTGTTGTGTGCGTGGCCTGAACTCTCGTGAAACTACCTATACTAACAGTACCAGGAGTGTTTCACTCCGCTATTTTGCAGAGCGCCGCGGCCCAAATTTTAAATATATATCATAATTTTTACCCTATCAAGTCATGCAAAAACCTTAAAAATTGCAATTTCAATACAAACTGCATAAGTAAGTTTGTAATCCTATACATTGTATAAATGCATGCAATTACAACGTTACTTTTGTAGTTCAAATGGGAAATAGAGTGGATTGGAATGTAATAAATAAAGGAAGACCACTTACAAACAGAAATGAGATCATATCACAGATAAGAAAACTGTTTTAACAAAACAGTTTATCTTTATGCAGGTCGTAATTTTGATCGCATTGTAGAGGGTTTACCTATGAATCTATGATATGTGTGCGCGCGTAGGATATTTTGTCGAGGTTCAGGTGGAGCAGCAAATGGTGAAGACGGTTCCTTTTTAACAGTTTAATTAATTATATAAAAATACACAAGTGCGTAAGTATGTAGCGAAAAAGCGAGTAAGTCCAGTATGGCCGCCTGCCCCGTTCCCGGGCCAAGCCCTCGGCCTCGTCCAATCACAGGAGCGGCAGATCGCGTGATATCGGCGCTGATTGGCTCCCGATGACGCGACACGTGTACGGTGCTCCTCTGCACCGTCTCCCACACAAGTTGCGTTGACATACTCCCGGCCTTGGAAACTCCTAGTTTTCAGTGTGATTGAGCGGTGAGTCGACTAGAGAGAGTCGACGAGAGGACTCACAGGACAGCGACTTATTGGTCTGTTTGAAACAGTGGGCATATTTTAGAAAATGCACGTCTCACGATGCCGTTAGCGGTTCTAATATCGGCCACCCTTGACACGCCGTCTTTTCCAGGATAGGTTTTGATAATTCTTCCCAAGTTCCATTTAAGCGGGGGTGAGTTGTCTTCCTTGATAACAACCAACGTGTTTTCTTGAAGATCGGCAGTTTTGAACCTCCATTTTGATCGTGTCTGCAGCTCCGATAGGTATTCCTTTGACCAGCGTGCCCAAAAATGTTGGCGGATCTGTTCGATTCGTTGGTAACGCGTTAGACGATGCTCAGGAACGTAGTTCAGGCTAGCACACACAGGCGCAGTTAGCGGACGACCAACCAAGAAATGCCCAGGGCTCAGCGGTAATAAATCGTTAGGATCAGACGACATTGGTGTAAGCGGCCTGGAGTTAAGCACGGCTTCGATTTGAGTCAAAACCGTACTCAGCTCTTCAAATGTCAAATGTGCGTTGCCTACCACGCGACGTAAGTGATATTTACAACTCTTAATTCCGGCCTCAAACCCTCCACCAAAATGACTAGCATACGGAGGATTCATCCGGAACTTGATCTTTTGGGATATCGCGTAATTTTGTATATCTCCAGATATGCTGGATAGAAATTTCTCAAAATCGTTCATTAGTCCGACAAAGTTTCGTCCGTTATCGCTCCGAATTTCGACAGGTTTTCCGCGACGCGAAATGAAGCGTTTTAATGCTAGGAGGTAGCCATCAGACGACAGATCACTGACGAGTTCCAAATGAATTGCGCGCGTTACAAAACATATGAATAAACAAATATACGATTTCGTAGTTTTTGCACCCCTACCCTTGCGGTTCAAAATGAGCACTGGACCAGCGAAATCAGCCCCGCAGTAATTAAAAGCATACCCAGGTTCTAGACGTTCTTGTGGCAAATTGCCCATAATAGGTGTCAAAGTCTGACCTTGCATGCGCTTGCAATTTACGCAGTCATGGACAATTTTTCTTGCTAGATTTCTGGCCCCAACTGGCCACCAAGACTCCTTAATAGTAAATAATAACAGCTGTGGTGGCGCGTGCAATAACCGCTTATGTTCAAACCGGAACAACAATACGGCTAAATGATGTTTACAAGAAATTAGAATAGGATGTTTTTTCTCGAAACTAAAGTGACTGCAATGGCCTATGCGGCCTCCTACTCTTAATAAATTAGCTTCGTCAAGAAATAAATTTAATTTCGTTAGACTGGCGCCGTGTCTACCTTTTAATAACTGTTTTCGTGATAAACAATCGTGCACTTCACGATATGACTCATATTGTGATAGCCTAGCGAGCGACGAAATCGATTCATTCAGCTCGTCGATGCTTAATGGCCCCGTCCGTTTATTCACTTTATTGCGCGCATTGTAAACAAATCTCAAAACATACGCCATGGCGCGTTGTATACGATTAAATTGTGAAAATCGAAGAAAAGGAAACCATCCCTCGTGATTATCTTGACCAGCCACACAACTAACGGTAATATTTGATTTTATCTCAGGTAAATCAACATTATTTGGGTTAGATAATGACTCGGATTCAATTACATAATTTACATCGTGAAGGAATTGCGGGCCTTGTCCCCATAATGGGGAAGACCATAAGGAATCCAGCGACCGACCTCGCGATATTAGGTCAGCTGGGTTGTTTTCACTTCGCACATGACGCCAGGGATTATTTTTTGTCAAATCATGTATCTCAGTAGTTCTATTTTGGACAAAGGTTTTAAGTAACTGAGGTGACATGCGTAGCCAGCCTAACACTATAGTCGAGTCTGTCCAAAATACAACTTTATTGAACCTACTGCGAAGTGAATTAACAATTTTTGTATATAGTCGTGCTCCAACTAATGCTCCGCATAACTCCAACCTAGGAATGCTCACAGGTTTAATCGGCGCGACCTTTCCCTTACTGCATAACAACCTAACCGTTACATTGTTATAGTTATCAATGGCGCGTATGTATGCGCAAGCGCCATATGCAGTGAGAGAGCTATCGCAAAAAACATGTAACTCTAAATAGTTAGGTATGTCATTTAACACGTAACGCGGAATGCGAATAGTTTCTAGCTTCGAAAGATCAGTGACGAACCGTGTCCAGATCTGGGCGACGTCATAAGGGACCGGTTCGTCCCAGTCTAATTTTAATAGCCACAACTTTTGTAAAAGTACTTTCGCGGTAATGATAGTTGGGCTCAATAGTCCGAGAGGATCATAAATTTGCGAAGAACCCGATAATATTGCGCGCTTTGTTATCGGCTTGGCATTAATCTCAAACTTAGAGTGATAGACTAATTCATCAGAGCGGTTATACCATCCTAACCCTAAGGTTTTATTTTGTACATTGTCACCTAATGACAATTCTTTTTGCGAATCATTAGATTCGTTAATTTCGCTAAAATCGAAATTGAATATCCATTTTCGCAACGGAAAGCAACCCGATTGTAACCTTAGTGACATCATAACATATTTGCTTTAATTTATCTTTGTTAGGGTTGCCACAAATCAGGTCATCGACATAAAAATCGTTTCTAATGATGGTAGCTACTTCGGGATTTTCACACTCTTGCATTGTTCATTCTCTTACATTCTCTTTGAATTAGTTGCAAATCCCTTTGCTTTTCGTCGACCAAAACTTGTCGGTACATTTTTTCGACATCCGAGCAAGCGACGTATTTATTTTCTCTAAAACGCAAAAGTATAGATAGCAAATCGCCCTGTATCGGCGGCCCTACCAGTTGTAAATCGTTAAGTGAGTTATTTTTTGAAGATAAAAAGCTGGCATCAAAAACCACGCGTAAACGCGTTTTAACCGCGTTTTCGCGGAATACACCGTGATGCGGCATCACGTAATGTGGCGTCGCGTAAGTATCTGCCCGTTCCATATGACCTAGGTCGCAATATTCTTTAATAAACTCACGATACATTTTCTTATAGTTAGGATAACGTTCTAACCGTTTTTCTAATGCGTAAAATCGTTGTTCGGCTTGTTTGCGTGTTTCACCTAAAGTCTCTGGCGATTGTTTGAATGGAATAGTTACGCAGAACCGCCCGTCATCAACTCGTTTTGTGGTTTTTACGAACAATTCTTCGCAAATACGTTCGTCTTCACTGCGCGATTCATTAGGCTGATGACTCACCGGCGCGTCCTCAAGCTCCCAGAACCTACGTAACTGTTCGTCTATAGAAACCTGCATGTCCATAGTTCGCATGAAGTTACACGTAATACTGGTGCTTTTATTGGTTTTATTTAAGATTGGTCCGCCTAAAATCCAACCTACATGCGTATTTTGCAGAACCGGCCCGTTACGTAAGCGAATCAGGCCGTCTTGAAGCAAGTCCCAAAAAATATCTGCCCCTAACAGCAGGTCTATCGGTTGACTTTCATAAAAATTGGGATCCGCTAAAATTATTCCGTTCGGTATAACGAATTGATCGTTGCACATAGCAACAGAAGGTAATGAGGAGGTTATATGCGGTAATACTAAACACTTTATGCGCGTAGAATAAGTGCTAGTTAAAGATTTCATTTCAATATCACAAGTTCGCGTACATTGTGATATCGAGCCTCCTACTCCCTTTATTTTCTGAGTGGACTGTATAAATTGCGTATTTAGTTTATCACATAGTGATTGCGTAATAATGCAGCGCTCGCTACCGCTGTCAAGTATCGCCCTAGCCCTATGATAATTACCTAAATTATCGGCTAATTCTACAACTGCAGTTGACAACAGAACCGGTTGCGCAGATGACGTCTGCGCGGTATGGACATCTGTGCATATTTCGGATACCGGGACCGATTCAATCTGCGCGTGCGTTGATATCAAATAGCTGTTTGAAGTTGCAGTGGAGGTATGGGGCTCATTAGGTTGATTTTGGCTCGGCCTCAGTGAATTAGAACAGTTATTTGTTGCGATAACACTTACTTCTTCGCGATGAATTATGGAGTTGTGTTTTTTGTCGCATTTCCTGCATGGCCCATACCTACACGCATCAGCTGAGTGTCCGATGCGTAAACAGTTTTCACACAAGTTTTTGTCGTGTACAAATTTAATTCTATCCTGCATATTTAGATCCAAAAACGCCTGGCATGAATATAAGGGGTGTTTTGCGTTACACATCGGACACAGTTTAAACTGTTTTTTAAATGAGAGTTTACTTTGCGGTTTCTCTGTCATAACATTACAGTGAACTTTAGCATTGGAGTTATTATGTGTGTATTTTTTAGTGTCTTGCGAATTTACTTTACTGTGCGTTACGATTAACGTTTCAAGCATGTCTGCCCTGCCTCGTAAAAAGGTTAGTAAATCGTCAATAGTTAGTTTAGACTCGGCGGTTTTCCGCTCAGCTGACTTTGACAATAAAGACCCTTTATGCTGCTCCCATTGTAGTTCTGTCGTCGAATCAAGCTTAGAAACAATCATATAGATAAGCAAGGTATCCCAATACTGTACAGGCTCTTTTAACGCTTTAAGTGCGCGTATATTTTTTAATACGTTATCTATAAGTTTTCTAAGCAATGCGGGCGATTCTTTTGGCAAGGTCTGTAGTGAGAACAAAGCCTTCACATGATTGTGTACGAGTAGCCTGCTATTATTGTATCTACTAAGTAGCAATTCCCATGCAATCTTGTAGTTATCGGCTGAGAATTCAAGCGAATCTATAACTAACTCTGCGCTGCCCGTGAGTGACGATTTAAGGTAATGAAATTTTTGTATATCGGAAATTTCATTAGAATTGTGGACTAGTGATAAAAATGTGTCCCGAAAACCCATCCAGTGCTCATGTGACCCACTAAAGTTTGGTAAAGATATTATTGGCAATTTAACTGAGTGTAACGTACTATGATGATTATTACTTGAATGTTGACTGTCAATTTGCGTTTGATCCTTGATCATATCCTCTGCGTGAGCCAGTATACTGTAATATTCAGCTTCAAACTCATCTCGAAGCTCGAGTTGCGCTTCAAGCTCGGTTTCAGGAAGAATCTCTTCGATTTGAGATTGAATTTTATTGAATTCAGCATACAGGCCCGTGGCCCCTCGCGTACGAAGCCTAACTTCGGAACTTTGGTTGCTGGATAAAACTTCTTCGAACGATTCTATGTAATTAATGAACTTAGTGAGTCTACCTTTTACGGAACCTCTTTTTTTAATAAGATCCCTCAAGACCACTTCCTGACTCTTCTCACCCGCGGGATTAGTCATTTTGGTACGGAGAAGTGAGGTACTTACAGTTGTCCGGATTATTTGTTACACCCTGCAGCTGCTAACATTCAGCTGCCGTGCTAACGACGATGCGAGCAGGCAGATCACACAGATGACACAACACTGAAATTTAAATACGAATACGTGTCAAAACTGAAATGAGACAGAGTCGCGATTCTTAGTTGGTTCGCCTCACCAAAAGCACTGAGCTGCTGCCGGTGGCTGTATTGCCGATTGCGTTACTCTCGCCAATATCCTCTCAATCCACGATGCTGGATGTATCAGGTACGAAGGTCCAAAATTATGTGCGCGCGTAGGATATTTTGTCGAGGTTCAGGTGGAGCAGCAAATGGTGAAGACGGTTCCTTTTTAACAGTTTAATTAATTATATAAAAATACACAAGTGCGTAAGTATGTAGCGAAAAAGCGAGTAAGTCCAGTATGGCCGCCTGCCCCGTTCCCGGGCCAAGCCCTCGGCCTCGTCCAATCACAGGAGCGGCAGATCGCGTGATATCGGCGCTGATTGGCTCCCGATGACGCGACACGTGTACGGTGCTCCTCTGCACCGTCTCCCACACAAGTTGCGTTGACATATGTGTGTAGATAAAAGCTTTTTCATCACTCTTGCTCGAAAATGGTGTCATTACACGTAGGTTTTGCGGGTCGTAAATGACCTATTACGCCCTAAGGCGTAGTGGTTTTCTTTTGAAATTTGAAACGCTGGTTCTGTTTTACTCTTATTTGTCATGTTCAAAGGAAACGCCAACTTACTTTTTTTTAACTTTTATCACTGAAATATTTATTTAAAGATAACTGTTGTTGCAAATACATGTAAACACATATTCCGTTAACAGTAATTAAATGTTTAAATAGCATATTTCAGTATTTTGCAAATATAAAATCAACTAAAACGGCCGTTTTAGGTCTTTACCGCTATGGTTTCCGAACGTGACTTGACATTGGCATTGTCTATGGACAAATGTCACTAATGTCACTTTCTGTTTTAAAATGTTCTTGTCATACTGGGACGATTAGTAAGGCTATATTATAAAGATTTCGTCACAAGTGTGATGAACAACATTGTGTGTGCCACGGGGTTAAAGGAATTACAAACTCGTGTTATTAAGGCCCTCGGTTTCACCTCGGGCTTATAACAAACACTCGTTTGTAATTCCTTACTTACCGCCCTAGATACACAATGTACTATTATAGTTACAATGCGAATAACGCCCAATGCATTGGTAAACATCAAGTCTTTGTATTACCATTATCTAAACTATTACTTTAAAAATGAATGTTTATGCATCAATTCAAACAAGTCTTTTTGAAAAGTCAAACGAGAGTATACCTACTTAACGTTTAAATTCTCTTGCATGAAAAACCAATTCCCTCTTTGACAAATTAAATGTCAAAATCAAATAAAAATACAGATAAACTAATCGATAAAAGGATATTAATTCGGCAATCTCGAGTAATTGGGGATATAAATGGGATTGTTCAATCCGGCGAGCGTCACCGGCAGGCTAAATGCCGCCCGCACCGGCTCGGCGGATCCGTCAGGATTCAATTACTGCAGCGGAGGCGATAATACCTCCTCTCATTTTTTAACCGACTTCCAAAAGAAGGACGGTTCTCTATTCGTCTGTATATTTCTTTTTTTTAGTTTGTTTTTTTTAGTGGTATTTTTCTTAGTTTCTCGTGCATTTCTTATTAGAAATAAGTTTCCAGTCTTAACCGACTTCAAAACAAAGATCAATTTTTATGTAGGTTTGTTCCCCGATGACTTGAAAATGGCTAGACCGATTTGGAAAATTTTTCTTTTAACTAAATAGACTTAAGTCTATTTGGTTAAAACAATATTTTTACAGCGCCACTAAAAATTTAAAAATAAAGTAAATTTTTAAAACAAAAAATAAAAACCGACTTACTTGTTTTAAATTTTTTTTTAATAATCGCTTTTTCAGCCGTGTCGAAACAGCGGTTTATTTACAAGCAATCATTTATTCGCCTGCGTATTCCTGTTATTATGCCAACCGGGATATTAAGTATACTATGTTTCAATCCAGGACATGGTCTAGTTGGATTCGTTTCATCTCAATCCACTCAATGAGGGCTACCGTTTTTGTGCTCACCAGTTGACGCCACTGTCGAGTAGGGTCCTGAAGTATAGCTATCAGTTTGTTCTATCTATCTCAGATATTGCAGAATGTTGATAAGGGTAGATTTTCGGCCGCGACATTTGTATGCCGAACTAAATGTATGGCACACAAACGTCGTGGACGAAAATCCACCCATAACATGATAACATTATTCTAATAACAAATAAACCCATGTAGCCCCCCACAACCTATGCCATACCTATAAGGTTCAGTGCAATATGGACCCTGGTAGGGCGAAGCATAAGAAATATACTTGGGAAATAAAACGTAATGCCACAGATAAGCGTGTGATTTTAGGCTCTGATTCGATTTCGCGCCAACTGAGTTTGCTATTAGGGTTCTGTGGTCTGTTAAAATATTGTGTCCTCTTAAAATTTAAAACTAAGGTTTTTGATAAGAATCGGAATGTTTGATAGGTACAGGGTACACAAAACAAATTTTATTACAAAGATCAATAGAATGGAATTGTAGTAAAAATAGAAATATGTAAAATAATCAAAGAGTGCTTCTTAGCAGCGATCGTATATAAACCTGTTCTGTACGTTAAATATCAACGAATTTCGAAGAATTATACTCGTAATAGTTATGCACCTAAGTACCTGCATAATTCTCAGAAGTAGGTATGTAGTTTTACTATAAATTGCGTACGGAATGAAAAAAGTCATAATCTTCCGTCCATTTTGGGACTGTAGCCGGTAAAAAGTATTCTATAACCGTCTTAATGGATGTTCAGCTATCCATGCACTAAAAATGATTGAAACTCGATTTTTATCGCAAGATGTGGACAAACACAGCCATGTTGTCTAAGAGACCGTGAGATGTTAAAAAATATTTTATTATTTATTCAAACACTAAAATTCTGATGAAATTATGCGACGCTTATATTGCACTCACTACACATTTTCCCACGGAAGTCACGGAACCCGACAACGAAACGACAATTTTATCTGCCCACTAAACGTTGTATTGGGAGGAACGCGCCGCGCCTATATATTGGCATAAGTAATGAAATCAATTCACCGATATTTCCGAGCTGATTATTTTTTATGCCTCCTCTTTGTTGTCACAAAACGCTCCGGTTGATAGGGGAAATTATTATGTCATCCGAAAAAAATGCATGACATTTTGATTTACCAACTAATAACTAAAAAACATTTTGTGACAAATCATGCTGCGCTTGATAGCAAATGTATTAGTGGCAACCGAAACTTTAAATGGGTACTTGCTGACGTGACGATCTGAAGACTTCAGTGTAAGTATGACTCGGTGTGGTCGATCCATTAGGCCCCTTAGGGTGACGAAAAATACCTAAGTTACAGTTTTAATTCTAATAAATATGCAATTTTCCAGGACGAAGTTTGGTTTAGTTTTAACCTTAATATATGAATACTCGTTATGTCTTACGCGCTTACGCCAAGTAGGTACAAGATAATTAGATGAAAGAAGTGTACTTCTCATTAGCTGCATTAATTTATGAATTAACAACGAATTACAAATAATGAAGGCAAATACCTGATTATTGCATACATTTAACAAGATGAAAAAATAATTTTCAATTTCTTCAAAAAGTTAACCAAGAAAACCGTTTTTTTTTTTCTGTTATTTCCTTTCGAATTTGAATGAAAGCTGTCTTAGAGGGGGCATTATCGTGCTTCTAAATTAATAGTCCATAAAAACAGGAAACGAGAGGAACCGAACAAACTATATATTCACTCTAAACTTCTTGAGACACGTCTCACCGGCAATGACATTTAGTAACGTTAGATCTAGAATTCAATAGTATAAGCTCGATAAAAATCCCTTAAATTTTATAAATGGTAAGCATTGTTACCTGCATTATTCGCAACGTCCGAGTTTGTCTCTCTCTATATCTCTCAGTAGCTAAACATGTCATCCTCGGCCCCATGTTTATTGCATCCCATTGGACCAAAAGAAAGACGAAAGACGTGCTATAAGTACGTTTCCTTTCACGTTGGGAGATCATTTTTAAGAGAGGCCGCACGTTGCGCCACTATGGCGGCCACAGCTCAGCCACTGGTGGCCGCCACAAGTTGCAGGCGAGTTTTTTCATTCATGTTGCGTGGCATCGGCGCACACTGGGCGTTCGAGAGGCCGCGTTCGGCCCACAAGCTGCTGGAATGGCGCGCGCTGGCTACTTGTGGCCGCGTTTAGTGGTTCGCCTCGCGCGCACTCGGCTACAGTTGCCGGGCACCGCGTCCTACGTAAGCCAGGTGGCTGGATACTAGGGTTTGCTCCACCACTAAAGTACCGGGATGTCCCGATATTTTTAGCCGAGCAAAGAACCGGGACGTGAAAATAAAAGTCCCGTCATTTTCCGGACTTTCGGGAAAGACATTTAAGCAGCATTTGTCATTTAATTTATGTTTTCTGGTGTACTATATTGAGTTCTGTCTATCGTAAATCAAACAGTGAGAGAAATGGCGAAAAAAGACGTATAATTCGAAAAGAAAAAGCGCAATGGCGATCGGCGACGACTCACCCCCGCCTGCCCCACTGGTCCGTAAAATTGTGATTATTAATTAAATTATACTAACAAATGTGTTTTTAATGCAATGTGTACTTGTTTTTATTATAAAACTAATTGACTCTCAACGGACTGAAGTATCGAAAGTCTTTGAAAACCCGTCCCGAAAGGACCGGACGTCTCGATTCTATTATCGGTCTGTACCGAAAATCCCGGTTCTCCAGAACGGTACCGATACTGCTTACCCTACTGGATACGGCCACCAGTGGCGGCCTACGGTGGTACCGTATAGTGGCCTAAGCCACTTATGGTCGCGTTTGGTGGCCGTAATGTGCGCGCGGCGCCCTAATAGTTCTCAGTTCGTTAACTTCTCAAACCGATCGTCCACTTGCGTGATCAGTTTTACGAGGTCAGCGTTGGGGTGTTTTCTGAAGAAATCCACTACAGAGATTTGGTCTTAGTATCAATCAATCAAGTCCTTCATCGGCTAGAGAGCCTTCGCGACAGCGGCAGCGATGGAAGTAATCGCTCATGTTGAAAGGGTATATGTACAAGTACGAGATAGAATGTCATTGACGACATTGACTTACATGTCGGTGATAATGCAAAATGAGTGGAATTTCCTTTCGAGTAGAATAACTAGAAAATATTACTTCTCGTCATCTCCATTCGTTCTCATTATTCTATGTGACAGCGGGTTGAACTGTGATTTTCACATGAAATCGTACATCAAAGTGTAGAAGTAGGAAATAATTATACCGGTAAGACGGAGGTGCCGGTTCAAGTCCGGCTTTAGCAGTAGTGGGTCGCATTTGATTTTTGAATGTATTTGCTCAACCTATCTATAATTATAATAACATTGTGGTGTTTCCACATTAAATTATAGGGAATCAAAATATTTCCAGTAAATATGATGATTCCTAACAAGTGATAATAATTATTTGATAATTTTAGACGCTCATTCCTAAAATACCGCATTCCTAAAATACCAGATTTTTAAAATACCGAATTCCCGATACACCAGATTCTCCGTATACAAGATTCCCAAAATAACACACCCAATAAAGTGATTTAGATCCTTGAGTAACTTACGATTTTATAGTCTAGTGTAACGGGAATGTGGTAAGACAGGAATCCCATAAATCGAAAATTTGGTTTTTTGAAAAATCTGGTATTTCGGGAATGCGATATTTTGGATACGAGCGATTTTTGTTTTGAATTTTATATCACTTTATATAAAAACGAGTAAAGTCGAGAGTTGTTTACGAATCATTATCACATTTAAATCACCTATTAATTTGTTCCTTGTAGCCAAATTCAAAAAAAAAAGGAGATTCTTTAGTTGAGTTAGTTACCTTAGAACCACAGTATAATATAGTAATTTTTAGGGTTCCGTACCAAAATGGTAAAAAAGGAACCCTTATGGTGCGACTCTGTCTGTCTGTCTGTCTGTCTGTCTGTCTGTCTGTCTGTCTGTCTGTCTGTCTGTCTGTCCGTCTGTCACAGCAAGATATCTCAGGATCTACTGATGCTATCGACTTGAAATTTGGAATAGTGTTAAGAACCGCTAACCCGAGCTTATGGGATGTAAAAAAAGTCTTATAACTTTTTTACTTTTTTTTTAAAGGGGTCCGTAATGAGACTTTGAAAATTGAAATTGGGGCCATTATATCGAGTGGGGTATCAAATGAAAGGGCTTGATTTGTAGATTAAAACACTATTCTTGTATTTTTTTTTAAATAAGTAGTGTTTGATTTATGGCGAAATACGTTAAAAAAAATACCATTCCCCCCCTATTATCTTCGAAGTTACTGAACAGAAAAATCTGTAATAATTACCAACTATTAATGTCGTCCTATATATTACAGGAAAAATAAAACGGTTTTCCTAACTTGCACCGTTTTTGAGAAATTTGCAAAAATCTTATCACATACTTATTTGCTCCTACTAAACTAATCGCCATATAGTTTTTCTTGAATTATTCATGTATCTACTTATGAGTTTGTACGGAACCCTCGGTGCGCGAGTCCGACTCGCACTTGGCCGGTTTTTTCTTTCTACAAAAGGTACATCGCGCGCTTGAATGTGTGCGCGCCGTGTACGAACGCACTACAAGCAAAGAAATAAGAATGCTCCAGTATGACGCGCACTCACGGATACGTGCTATCGCGCGTCTGTGTGAATACGTGTCGCGCGCACCTAAACGGCCGAAGCTGGAATTGTTCGTCTTTATACTTTGTCAGAAGAGGGGACTTGTTAGTATCGTACCTACATTCGGTTTTTTAGTTAAGTTCTTTTAAGTTATTAGTAGTATTTACCCGACTGCGGCGAAGCCCAAAGGAGGGTTATGTGTTTGGCCTGTATGTATGTATGTATGTCCGTTCCTGTGTCCGCTCGTAACTACTCAACGACACATCCGATTTTGATAAATGATACATCATTAGATTCGTCTTGATGGTGCGAGTGTCAGTGAGGCATGAAGTTCGTTAAAATAAACAAAATGGCGGATTTAATGCAGTTTCAAAGTGCACCGCGGTCGGGTTTTTTTTTATAAAATTGTGGTTATTATTTTTGGTATAGTACCACTTAATTAATTAAATAGACAGAGAGGCAAAAGAAATGTGATTTCCATTAAGTTATATTTCACAGCCTAGCCAGGCGCCACGTCGGCTAATAATAAATGTTACCGCCATGTGGGATGTTGAGTTGACGATCATTGTCTCGAACCCGAGATTCGTTTCAGCGAACGGGCTTAAGGGCATCACACACGGCGAAGATACTATAATATTTTATCTTAAGATACCTGGATATAAAATATTATAGTATAGTAATTGTCCGTTCAACTGGGCTAATGCTGTTAACGAATACAATGCCGTTGAGAGGTAAACCACAAATTAGGATAACGAGAATATAGTGTCAAAAAAGTATAACTGCCTTGAAAGATCATTAGATTTTAGATTCTATTTACTAGACAGTAAAGTGTAAATGCAGTTATAGATAAGTGCGATCTTAATTTGTTTTGCATTTCACATTCGCCCGACGGTCTGCAAGTGCGTATTCCGTAGAGAAAAGACTTAGAGATACTATGAGCTTTCAACGGATTATCGGTTCTATGACCGTAATGATAAGGCGGCAAATGCTTTCAAACAAAAAAATAATAATGCGTTTTGCTTTTACAGATTCAACGGGGAGCCAGGTAGACCGCCCGGGTTTACTCGTGTTACGCATTGTTATTTTTTTTTGTGGTATTGTATTCTCTCAATGGCATTGTTCGCTCAATGGCATTGTATTCGTTAACAGCATTAGCCCAGTTGAACGGACAATTACTATATCTTAAGGTATCACACACGGTTAAGATAAGATAATATATCTGCTCGAATCATTCTCGCAAAGGCTTGGCTAGAGGTCACATGTACATTGCGCCACTGAATCCATATATACAGGGTGACTATGAATAATACGACCCTACTGTTAGATTTAATAGACAGCTCATCAGATTACCATTTTCAGTTTTTTTTTTTAGAAGGTCTGTACCTATGGATATAGTCAAAAATGCGACCACTCCGATCGATTTTTTTTAAGCCCTGGCCCCTGGCCCTTGAAAGGGTCTGACCTTTGAACCCCAATATTTCGGTAAATATTGGACGCATAAAAAAAAGTTGATGAAACAAAATATCCTTATTTTAGCGTAATCTACACGATATAATCTAAACCTAAAAAGAGCAAAAAATGTCTGATGAAAAAATCCCAAAACCTTTCCAATACCTTATCCTTTTAACAAAAAAATACAACGAGTAATGACGAAAACTCGTGAGAAAAGGTTGTTGAATAAATAAAATATCATTAATTCCATTTTGATTCCGATATTCACTGCACACTCTGTATAAAGATATTGTAATATATATTTTGTATGTTAAGATATCATGTTAAGATATATTACGGTATCTTAAGGTATCTTAAGATACTGTAATATGAAAATATATATTATCTTAATCGTGTGTGATAGCTCATACAAATTGTATAGTGAGCGATATTTTATCTTAAGATAAAATATTATAGTATCTTAGCCGTGTGTGATGCCCTTTATAGCGAAGAGTCTCGATCACCATCTCAAGAGACTCACTAGATGGTTGGATCAAGTGTCAGATAGAGAAGGCGGTACTTCTGGACACGGCGCGTATTGTCAGGAGGTTCCTCTCTCTGTAGTCCTAACCACGGTAGCCTGGGTCCCGCCCCGCTGCCAGCGGCATCTTAGGTTAGGTTTTTTATAATGTGTTTATATTTTGTATGTGCTTGTTGTATTTTACTTTTATATATTTGTCGTATCGTGATAAAACAATAACGTTACATTAGCCAAAAATATCTGATTATTGGTTTGGATAAAGTCGCAGAGAGGGCGCTAGTTATGACTGACCATCTAGTATTAGATCCTTTTTGAGTAATGCAGGCAGTTTAGATTAAAAGGAGGAAATATGACGTTGACGGATGGATTGTCAGTCTTCTTTGGAAATGTAAGCGATTGTGCCCATCCCAGTGCATTTATCGTGTAACTTATTATATTATCAACGCGACATTTAGAGTGTGTAAAGAAAGGCATGAATAGCAATACATCAGTAATCAAATTGGTGCGGATACTGGATTATTGGATGATTGTTGGACCATACCACTAAGGTGACCCAAGGTGATCCGGAACCCAAAGGTAATGGTTGTAGGCCTTCCTCGTAATATTTATATTGTAAAAAATCTAGCCTAAGAAAATAAAGATACACGAAGAATGTTTAGTGATATTAGGTGACCGTAGAATAATCAATTTGTAGCAATGTTAGTACAGCAAGCAATCAAGCTGATACGGTCAGAGAATCGCGCTTTGGAGCACGGATAATGAAGTAATCCAGGCTTCGAGCGATAAGACTGTTTGCTGACCGTTCAGCTCAAGACGAAAGCCCTTTATTGCGCATCTCGCTATCCTTGTTTGTCTTGCCTCTACGTACCCGTAGTTAGGTGCACATTGTATCAAAATCTGATATAATAATACTAGAATACAGTACTTGACAGGCTATGATTTTGGTAAATCTGTTTCGTAAGCCATTTAAATTAAGACTAGGGTGGATTTGGTTTCTTTTATATTTTTTCTGATAAATTAATAGTATCTGTAAACTAACTATTATGCGAAAATAGTATTCGGATGCATAACACATTCGGACAAATATTTATTAAATAAAATTAAAATAAAAACAATATACAGTATAAGAAGAATAGTCCCACAAGCAAATCAGCCTGTGGCATGGTCCCCATTACCCATTACGCTGGCGGCATTATATTTTTGTATGTGATTAGTCTTATAAATCATTTCATTTCATTTCTTTCTGAATTGCAAGTGAAATTCTATGGGAGAGGCATGCGCCATTTCTGGGATCTCCCGAGGCAGTGGTGTGCACTCCATAAAGACAATAAGACACTACCTACCCTCTAATTCCTAGCCTATTGAGGGTAGGAGGTTAGAAATCAGTAGGGTAGGTAGTTTGTTAAGATACCGCCTACCTTACTAAATTCTACTCTCCTACCCTTACTAGGGAAGAAATTAGAGGATAGGCAGTGTCTTTTTGTCTTTATGGAGTGCACGCCAATGTCTCGATGTATGGAAATAGAATTATGTCTATAGAACATGCCTGCTACTTCCGACAAAAAAAAGCATTTACCTACCGTATTAGTTTTGTCTTAGTCGGAAAGTAGAGAATCATTAACCATCTTTGTACTGTACAGTAAACTCTGCACAAAATTTATTGAAATCTGTTCAGTTCTTGTTACATGATGTGGCTGCAATGTTTCATCCCATATCATGTCCCATACAGACTGAAACATAAATAAATATCAGAAACGTAATATCGAAATATAACATAATTCCGTTTTAGACGTATTATTAATTCAAATGTAACATTTCGAACATCGCATAACTTCAAAGTGTCACGTAGGTATCTCAGTTTGTGGCGTTACCTATCGTCGAGTAGCTTAAACTAATTACTGTCACTCTCCACACCGCGAAAGTTTGCGCATGACAGTGCATTATTAATTTAACTTGGAACTGACAACAAGGGTGTTAAGTTAGAAGCTGTAAATAACATAAAAGGGATAAATATAGAGCGTATCTGTAATACATATACTTAAGAAGGAGTAACACATAAGGCATAAGAAAGGATGTGGAATGATTTGAAATAGCGTTTCGAATTTAAAAGCGCCGTATTCAAAGGAATACCCACAAATCCTACAAAGAAGAAATTTTAATAAAAAAACATTTCTTTGTTCGCGCGGACAACGCGGACTTCGTAGAGAGTGGCCTTGCTTAGTATTTCCCCTCTGCCGAGCAATTTGCGCCAGTGATCATATTCGTTCTATAAAACTAGTTGCAATTGGATTAGTCGTCAGACTAAATCTAGTAACTCACCTGAAGAGATCTCCGTGAATATGCCGAATTGTTCCGTAATTCGCTGCAAAAGGAGATCTAACACGTCAATCTTATAAAAAGATGGTGTTTCCTTTCACATCTAAAGTATTTAGAATCACATTATCATTATTTGCTTCCATTAAAACATAAAAAATACAAAACTCTGATGACAAAAGAAACAAGCCACCTCGCGTTGCCATGGTATTCTGCAAAACTTATCAATGTTGTGCGTCACGTCATTACACTATTTCAATGCAAAATGTATCTTTGTGAATGTGAATTCGTCAATGTGTTGTTCTATTTGTTACGTGTTAAGGTGGTTTCCCACCGGCAAGGCGAGACGAGACGCGACGCGGATTGAATTGAAATTTGTATAGCAAATTTTCAATCCTCTGAAGATGCGCTAGGAGAGGATTGAAAATTTGCCTTGCATTTAGTTGTGCGTTACCTCGGGCCTCGTTCCCCCCTCGCCAAATATGGCAGAATGTTTGTACCTCCCTCCTTTCCATGTTGCTCTAAGCTGGAATACGATACGATAGCGATCAACCCCACTCGCGATATGCAGTATCCGTGTACAGAGGGAAAGTACCTACCTATCTTTTTGCAGAGGGCCGAAAAATGGCAAGCGTCTGGCACAATCGATGATAAAAGGAGTGGCGGCAAACCTCCGCAGTTTAAATATGATAAAATAATGTATTTTTTTTTTAAATAAGTAGGTATGTAAGTTCGGCCGGCTTTACACCTGTAAGTTTTACTTACGTAAGTAAGGACGCAGCTATACGTTAGACTGAGATAGCTGACTGACTATCTCAGTCTAACGTATAGCTGCGTCCTTACTTACGTAAGTAAAACTTACAGGTGTAAAGCCGGCCTTCTTCAATTGACTGATAAATGTCGTATAACAAAATCAACGTTACGATTTATAGGTATATTATTTTCTCACATACTAGGAGAAATCACCATACGTATATAAGCTGCAGAGGAAATGGTAATTCGAGAATTCGTATTTATTGAAGCTATCAGCCAATATCTGTTATTTATTGAAACCCGTACCCAGAACTTGTAACTAGTTTTTGAGATGTCTCCCTTATGCAGACGTTTGATAACTCTGATCTGATGATATGGTCAGTGACTTAGAATAGATTAGGTTAGGTTTCTTGCATAATTATTCTGAAATGTCGACGGTATCTGTAAACCAACTGTTATGCGGAAATAACATCTTGCACAAACAAAACATTCCGACATAACAATTGGTTATGTTATAAATATTTGCTGAATAATTGTATACAATTTCCATGTATATTATCTTATTAAGAGGACTCTGAAGGTTCGTACTATTGACATTATTATGAGATTGGTTCTTATAGATATAATATTCTGTGTAGACATCTTATTATATATACATAGAACCAAGTCGTGTCAACCGAGTTATAAATGTAGGTAACTAACATTTGTAACTCGAGAACAGGTTGACCGATTTTTAAGATCTTTGATTTTTTGGGTTTGTCTCTGCCCCGAATAACAAAATAATTATTAAAAGACCTAAAAAACTAAAAACTCTGAGGCGGAACGAAGTTCGCCGGGACAGCTAGTTATAAATATGCTTCATCAGATTGTATTATTTTTCGTCTTTGTTATATTCAGTTCAGATTGAAAATAAGTGTCTACCTAAAATACAAAGTCGAGTACATTATGTATATGCGTTGCCAAAGTCCAATAGAACTAACCGACAAAAGAGACGAACTCTAAAGTACATAAAAACGTACGGCATACTGAAGTATTGTCCGTTGGCCGCCCAGTCCGCCCGCAGCACCTATCAATCTTTGATAATAACACTGGCAAAGTTGCCAGTTACCCGCTTGCATTTTAATGGTTGCCCACATCGAAAGCTACCCGTTAACCAATCACTGGAGTTTGATATAAAAATGGTCACCCAGATCCAGATTGTTCCTGGCACCGCTTACCACTTACCTAAAGTTATCTTTAATACGAATCAAACGGGAACAGGCCATCATCATGCCAATAATCCTTTTAAATGTAATATATTTATCAAACAAGTAAGATTCATGAAAACTGAAGAAAATGTGTATAATTGTAATCAATTATTACCATTACCTTATAAGTATATGGGTGGGTACATATATGTATGTATAAACATTTTGTCAGAAAAATACCATCACAACTCCCGAGAATATGCAACTTCATCTGTTTTATCTTCAGTGTTTCAGTGCACTAGGTACAAAAGTTATTTAATCCTGAAATACAGTCTATCAAAGTTATTAATGGTCACGTGTTGTACTCTTGCAATAAAATAGAGCGCATTTCATATAAAAATTAAAAAAAAAACATTTTTAATCCTGAGTGCTGTATTGTTCTTCATAGTAGGTGCGTAGTTTTTTCAGCTCCCGTTCGATGAAAAGGTATATACTGTTGTTTTATTTTCCCTTGTCGTTCGCATTAGGCATGAGGGCGACAAAGCAAAAGAAAATAACACATAATCTGCATAAATAAATAGCGAAAATTAAATTACCTTCAATATCATTAAAGATCAAGCAGTTAAGACAACTGAGTGGAAAGGAGGGGAGGCCTTTCCCCAGAAGTGATTAACCTAAATAGGCTACAAACCACTGAAAACTGAGGTCCGATCACAGATACATAATTACTTACATTGTTTATAGGTATATTTGAAATCTATGTTACGTGGAAAAACTTGTGTCTAACAATAGCATAGTATTAGTTTATTATATTGAATTACAATACATATAATTAACTGAGATCGCTTCTCTTTGAAATTACAGCCGACCTTGTTATATTAAAGTTAAAACAAACAGGAAAATTGTGATCAAACATCGCGTGGATGAAACGATTCGCCCATGTGATTCTTATTTTAGTATACAGGTTTATTTTGTACGTGACTGGCATAATGATATTAATCATTTTGGTATCGGGATTAATCCATTCGTCATAAAACCTGGTTATATCAAAAATACACGCTGTATGTTAAGAGGGCGCTGTTTTCAGAATTGATATGATCTAGGTACTTATGTCGCCAACTCTAGATTTTGTTTAAGGTCAAAATTGTACCTACAAAAAACAATGAAAATATTCTACGAATTTGCTACGAAAAAAAGTTCAATATAATAAAGGATAATAATATATTTTTTTACGGATACTTTAAACATTGTTTCCTGAACGCAGGATTGGCTATGTTACTGTTAGGATGCACTAAGGATTTTCTTCGAATCTGTTTACATAAGTCATTCACTGTGCCAGTTTAATTCTCCATGAAAGAGGTGAGCCTCTGGAACGGTCTTCCTCTTAATATCAAACAAGCTCCAAATAAGTTCGCGTTCAACAAATCTGGCCGTAATTTCTATGCTAATAGAACTGAAATCTCTCAATGTATCTGCTTAGATGTGTCATCTGTATGTATTTGTTTATGTGTATATGTATGTATATATAAGTTGCTAACAAATAAGGTGCCAATATATTAAGAGATGTTAACTTTCATCAACACAATTAACTTTTTACAGAAATTTAGAAAACTTTTTATATGATATTTTTGGTTTTCATTTACCGAACAAAATAAATAAGTTGAATATATAGATACAGGAAATCAAAGTACACAGAAAAACTAAATGGCACTCGCCTGTGTACAGACCGAGAATCGAACCCGGTACCTCTGGATTTCCGGCCCAGTGACTCAACCATTCGTCCACCGTACACTCAGAAAATGCCTTCAATTCTGCTATCTACCTTGACTTCCGTATCTGCAATTATAGGCATTTTCTGAGTGTACGGTGGACGAATGGTTGAGTCACTGGGCCGGAAATCCAGAGGTACCGGGTTCGATTCTCGGTCTGTACACAGGCGAGTGCCATTTAGTTTTTCTGTGTACTTTGATTTCCTGTATCTATATATGTAACATAAAGTGGGGTGTAAATTGCCCACATTAAAAACCAATGAAGAGACAAAGAAGTGTTTCCTCATATATAAAATAAGTTGAACCCAAACTTAATCATACTGTTAATTTAGCTGACTAGAACATTTTCTGCCAAGTGGACGTCGTTTTCTGTTATGTGGCCAGTTCATTCATATTTAAAAGTTAGTAACTTAAGATTATCAAAGAGGTCTTAATCACTGATTATTGTTTACCTCATTAATAGGGCGCTTTACGTAACAAACTTACTTCCCTAATTTTCTCCAAAAAACATGTTTTTTACATAATTTGTTTATTGTTTTATACATAAATAAACGCAGAAAGCTCAGTACTATCAGCCCTAAATTATTGGTATCTAATTTATTAGCATCTTATACAGCCTGTAAATCTAATACGGGCGAATATTGAAACGGTGGTTAGCATAGGACCTAAGAAGCATATTTAGATAACTATTGCTTAAAACCACAATGAAAATAATTACCATACAAAATAATTCGGGCCGCAATGTAACGCAACACATTCAAGTTGACAAACACGCTAGTTGACAGTTACTTTAAAAAAGCTCGTATCTCGCAATGTCATAACAAGCATGGATGCGGTACATTGCTGCTCGGTAAATTTTCAAAAATTAATTACGAGGTCACTATTAAGTGTAATTTAAAAAATCATATTAATTAATGATAACACTACTAAACGCTATATCTGGTTTAATTGTTCGCCCGTATTAGACTTACACGCTGTATATTAGGGATGTAACGATACATAGTTTTGACCGATATCTTAGCTAAATAATGAAGTATGAACTTCAGATATTTGTATGTCCTTATTATAACTAAAGCTTGGCTAAAAAAGTAAAGTAAAAATAAATAAATTGTCAACTCAAAATTTTTTTTTTTTATTAAGAACCAAAGATTTAACTAACATAGTAATTACCATTGCACAAGGTAATAGACCAATACATAAATTAAGTCAGAAATTGAAATTACTTTTTGCAGATTTTTTTTCATACAGCAAACTCTTTTCGCGCTCTTCAAATATCGGTTGTATATAAGTAATCGGCGATACCGATATATCAGCCGATATATCGGTATCGGTATCGTTACATCCCTATTATATATATTTGTATGTATGTAATGTAATTATCCCTATCTATCTACCTATACATATGTACTTGTTTTTAATGAGTATATTGGTAATAATTGATTTTTAATTATAATTTAAGGTCTTTAGTTGTACCGCCCACGAGCTATCTGCTTTGCCCTAAGGTTAACTGCTAGAGAATGCCCTATGGCATTAAGTTCGCCTTTTGTTATCGTGTTATTTAGTAACAAACATCCAAACATCTTAACAAACTTTCACATTTATGATATTAGTAGGATAAATCGTGAAATGATATGGCTTACTGCTAGAGAATGCCCTATGGCATTAAGTTCGCCTTTTGTACGATAAGTTTTCTTTGTGCAATAAAGTTTAAAATAAGTAAATACATTTTCATCTCAATCCATTCATTTGTTATCGTGTTATTTAGTTACAAACATCTAAACTTCACAAACTTTCACATTTATGATATTAGTAGGATAAATCGTGAAATGATATGGCTTTCTGACTTAGGTAAGTGGTATAGTGGCGCTCTGCATGCTCTTGCCGTGGTCGCGAGCGTGGCTGCTTTATGACTCGAGTCTGCCAGGGCTGTGCCAATATTGCAGCATTGCATTTTACTTTTTACAGCTGGCGCTTTGCTGGTGCTTGTTCTGAACGGCCGTGTAAATCATATTTGCTGCCAATAATAATAAAAGGGAATAATTCCTGCTTTTCCTTTCTTCTACAGAAATATAGATGATAATATATGATGATGATGATATATCGTCGTCTAGTACCCATAACACAAGCCTTATTGAGCTTACTATGGGGCTAGTTCGATTTGTGTAAGATTGTCCCCTAATATTTATTTATTTTATTTATTTATAAGATACAATGCGCTGGGACGAAAGAGGGGTATGAAACTACATTGGACTAATAGAGCCCGAGAAAATACCGAATACAAATGTTCTTTGATGTATATTTTTTCGAGAAACCAAAGTCTCTTACGAAAATAATTTAACCTACATTTTTTAGTAGGGCATTTACATTTAAAATGTCCCTAATTAATTAGCATTTAGCGGCTGTCATTCATAGAGCTCATAAAATGAATTTGACAAAGTTGACAAGTTATGCGTTATTGAAATACCATGCATGCATGCATACTGCATTGCATGAGAAAATGACCAAGCAAATCAGCCCAAATAATTCGTGTAGTTTTAAAAATTGGCACTAGGCTGACATAATAAAGGCACTAAAAATCCTGGGTGCCTAGGGGGTGGGGGGCTGGGGGGTGGGGGTGCTAGTGCTAGGAGCTAACGGCAGGGTTTACTTTTAAATGCCACTTTTTGGAGATTTTTGCTTGAAAATTTGTAAACTAGTGTTATTATTTTTAATGGTACACAGGGCCGGATTTGGGGGAGGGCAAGCGGGGCTATTGTCCCGGGCCTCCACAACACTTCTCTAATAAGTAGGGGCCTCCACTAGTCCGTTAGGGGCCTCCGCTCCTTTGTTGCCCCAGGGTCTTCACACCTCTAAATCCGGCCCTGATGGTACATTATAAATAATTTGTCAAAATAATTACAGAAAGTAAACAGATTTTAAATCGCTGAAATGGGGTAAAAGTTTGGCAGTGAGTCAAAGTAAGTTTAAATTAGGTACCTTCGTTACATCATGGTTATGTTTTTAACCCCCGACGGAAAACGAGTGGTGTTGTAAGTTTGACGTGTGTATCTGTGTGTCTGTCTGTGGCATCGTAGCTTCCAAACGGGTGAACGGTGAACCGGTGATTTTGATTTAGCTTTTTTTTTGTTTGAAAGGTGATAATCTACGAGAGTGCTTAGCTACGTTTCATCAAAATCGGTTCAGCTTTTTAATTTTGCAACGCCTGTTTGTATTGAAATTTAGCTTCTAAATAATCAAGTCAGATCATAGTGCAAAATCGAGTTTTAATTTGATGACAAAAATCAACTAAATACCTAAGTGAGATTAAATTTGTATTTATAGAATTTGAAAACAAAACCAATTATCTACCTGTTCATATCATTTTACTTTTAACATTATATTATATGACTTTAAAGACACTTGTGCAGCATGTAAGAAACACCCGTTTGCTGAGGCGGACATGCTGAGCCAAGGGGCATTCAAAAAGTACAACGTTGGATGACCCATGTGGCGATTTAAGGACTGCGTAAGACGACATGGCTGCATTTGGTATTGAATACGACATGTGGTAGGATATTGCAGCAAATCGTGATGATATATATATATATGTAAGGCCGCAAAACCCACGACAACGCTTGGTTTCGAGATTTGGCCGTAAAGCGGACGAAAGTGCATTAACCGGAGAATCGTCTTCTGATGAATCTCGTCTTCTCGAATCGCGTGCCGTAAATATGTTGATCCTGAATTGATATCTGAATAGGTAATAGCGGATCTCATTCATTGCTAAAGTAGTTCAATACCGACAGTTGTATTACACTGACATTTCAAAAGATCGTAAGCGCCACGTTTGCTGTCATGTCTTAAAAAATGTCGATAGCGCGGTGTACCTAGAACATTCCGTGTTTTCTCTTCAGGAGTAGGTATAAGTACATAAGTTGTATATATTTTTGTGATCAACTGTTAAAGCGCATTATTTTAATAGGCGCGAGTGCGGTCACATCTTATACGGCAACAAGGAAAAATTACAATGGCGCAAATTAACTACGGGCTGCGTTTTACGCTTCGTGATATCTGAGAATCTTTACACCACATCGGTTCTTCGAACTATATACCCAGCCTATCGGCATTTACCATTGCATTGTCGACTTGTTGATTCTGAATTGACTTGCTACAAAAGAATGCGTAAAGTCCTGACACCAGTTACAGCCTGTGACAGCCCTAGTTAGTTCGTTACGTTATACCACGTTGTTTGAAGCAGCACTGCGCGGCATAATCAACATAATGCATTCACCCGCAGGCTAACTGGTCTTGCGGTCTTGCAAAGGTTACAAAGTAACTATATTTAAAGTTACATGCTATTTTATTACAGAGGATTTAGTTTTTAGTATATATCTAAGCTCCCAACTCTCATCGTTTTGAGCTTCAACCTTTGAAGGGTTGGAGTGGGGTATGAAACTTTGCATGAAGAAGTCGGGAATTCCCGCGGATGAAGTCGCAGGGCGGCATCTAGCCACAAATACAAGGATGATATTTATGCACTTACAAAACTATTACCTACTTATTTACTAACTCTTGAAACGTATGTGTATAAACCGGATCGTATCAGTCGTATGCCCTGCATGAATCCAGTTGAAAACTACACATGACCTAAAACTTCGTACGAATCATTCGCGGCTTCCCCCATCCTATTCAGCAGTGCAGCGAACAAACCCAACATGCTCAGGCAATGCATTCATTTCACCGAACTAATCAAGAACACCCGCGAACATTGGCAACAAGGAGAACGAGTTTCGATTCATTCGTATCCGGGAAACGAACCCTTGTCTAGCTGAGGGCCATTGAGCAACGGATGGTTATTAAATTAAAGTCCGCAGACCTCGGGATTCTATTCGGGATTAGTTCAGCGACATACGAGCCATCAGTTGCGACATGCATATTGAACAGATAGCCAATCCCACGGTTTTACATACACGCTTTCATCCCCTGTCTTACAAAGTGCTGTTTGCGAGAACAACGGTACAGACTTAATCATCACAACCGACCATATACCTACGTACTACCGTATTGTCTGCTGGATTTCTACAAATGGTGGAATGGCAAACTTAGTGCCTGTAGGGATTTTAAAGTAGGTAACTACTTTGCATTGTACTATGTAGAATAATACAATGCAATAAAGTTTTCTTCTTCAATTTTGAATAGTGAATGCTAGACAACGCCCAAACAATTTGTGCACAATAAGAGATCGACGAGTTGAGAACTTGTATGGAAATTCCACAAAGCTAGTAAACTTGTTAGGTAAATACATGAAATATATGTGGTCAATGTGAACCATACATTCCTCTCCAAATAACTACGGCTCTGTAAACATTCCACCCGGGCGTGCATAATTGCATATGCCAGAGAATTGAAATGCCTTTCCAGGCCTAAGGGCCATCGGCGCGGCCAACGTTATTGAATTAACCATGTCAGTAGCAACCATCTTGCTATTTCCCACTATCGAGTAAAGCTTATCTTCGTCTGGTATCTAGTATCTGAATAAGTATCTGTGACAAGACATCAGATAGTTTTGCATTATGTAGATAAATAAATGGGTAAATTGTATTGCCTCCCCCACAGGACAGGCAATGCTTAATGTCGGGGGTCAGCATAAATTTAACATTTTGAATTTTTTCGAGCAATTTTTTATATATTATTTTTTAAAAGTTTTCCGTTATTGGTTTAAACCATTTTGATGAAACTTGGATAATATTACAAGTTACTTTGACTATTTATGTTATGCAAAAATGTCTTAATTTACATTCTTCTTCTTCTCAATCCGCACTCCTTTGCAGAGTCGCTGCTTTTGCGATATTTCTTTATATCTATCTATTAATGGTATTTAAAATAAATAAATATTAGTGGACAATCTTACACAAATCGAACAAGCCCCATAGTAAGCTCAATAAGGCTTGTGTTATGGATACTAGACGACGATATATTTAATAGATACAAATACTTAAATACATAGAAAACATCCATGACTCAGTAGCAAATGTTCGTGCTCATCACACAAATAAATGCCCTATTATATTTAGATTTAAATCGCTATATGTGTGCCTATATTTGAAAAGTTCCCTCGATTTCTCCAAGACCCCATCATCAGATCCTGATTTGGTTGCAATGAGAACACCTCGGAAGTATACCTACCCTTTAAAACAAAAAATATATATTTTCAAATCGATCCAGCCGTCTTTGAGTTATCGGGAACTGAGAACCTCAGCCTTTTTTGAAGTCGGTTTAAAAGAAAGCACTAACGGCAGACTCCAGCTTTCAGGGTGTTTCCGGCACTTGTAATCTATTATCTAAAAAAATTAAAAGCTACGTAACTTAATGAACATTAATTAGTCCGAATCAATATTGTATCAAGGCTCGAGAATAATCAGTCTTGAACAATGTCAAGGTATCTTTGGATCATTATCAGCGTTAATTGATTTCAGTTCGGAAGCGCTATTATTGCTTCAGTTTACATTGTCTCAGGTTAGCTTAATTAGATGAAGGCCCGTTTTGCTGCCATAAGAAATGAAAATGTTTTATTTTCGGTAATATAACTTACTTATATGTATATAGGAGTAATTTTGTAAGATACCTAGGTACTTTGAGTACTGGAAAAGGCCTTCGTAATTATTTTTTCAGTATTGGCAACACTGGTAGTTGCTTCACCACATAGTGATCGGATGCGCGTGTAATAATTATTATTTCGTGTAGAAAAAAACAATTAATGATAAGTCCGCTTTTCTTCGTGATTTTTATGGCTGAAAAACTTTGACTGTACCTGTGTCAATAATAATGACACATAATGTTTATGGTTCTTACGTTAAACAGTGTTTATTCGAGAGTTTGAAAAAAATTACCCCAACTTGACAACCTACAATCTACAATTGCGCACGGTGCCGCGGAATCCATGGGTCGGGGTGTCTTTGATCACCTATACGTGGAGACATTGATCAAAATACGATCTTCAATTTTTGACTTTTTTTGTACCAAAATCTCTTTATTTGTGTATCTAATATTCTACTTTAGTTTAATCGAAAGTATTACATACACCAAAGAAGCAAAATTTTCTTACGTTATTTTTTTAAAAAGCTGCTTATGTCCTAAATTAAAAGGTGTTAAAAGGTAAAGGTACTTAATACCTGTATAAGTAAAGTTCCTTTGTTGTTGTTTGTAGTAAAGAATCTAATAAAACGCTTAAATTTATTAAATTTTATCATTTAGTATGGGATCAAAGTAACCCCACACATTTAAAACAAATATAACTTAAAAAGACAAATATAACTTGACAGATTTTATTTTTTACGGGTTTTTTAGCTTTACTTTAAATTATCAATAAAAAAGTAGGGGTTTCAAAGTATTTCTCAATATAACTTTGATAACCTTGTTTTTATTTTTTTGTGAATAAACTATAAGTCCATAATTTTTGGCATTTGGCAGGCTGAATCTTGAGAAAAAAACCGATTATTATTTTTTAATTTCATATTTTTACGCGTATTAGGATCGTCAAAAAATGGTGTCACTGTCAAACTTCAAAATTGATCAAAGTAACCTCGGTTTACAGTAATAATGATAATTAACGATTCATTATTCGTCTATACAGTTTCGTGACTAAGATACATACAGCCTAAACCACTGCAGACAGCGGTATGGAATTTGAAACAAATGTTCAGTAGGGGGTGTAAAGGTGCAATAAGAAAGAATTTTTCGAAATCAACCTCCCAAAAATTGAAACAAGGAATTAAATTTTGTCTGACATAGTCAAAAACACGTGGAAAATCGCTGGGCGGCACCTAGTATCTTATATACGATAGTAACGTAGATGTAAACTAATAGTGCATTATGATATAGGTCGATTCACAAGAGCTAGCGCGGATTTAGTATGAAACAAGCACTCTTTGCATACAAAATCCGCGAAAGCTCTTATGAATCAACCTGTACGAGTGGGTTATGTTGGTCATTACAGTCGAGGCTGTGTTGCACACCCCCAGGGCGTTAGGCGAGGGCTGTAATTGTCGAGACTCCCGGCCGAAAAAAGAAATTGGTCTGTACCGTTACTTTATATTTAAATAAATAAATATAAATATAAATAAATAAATATTAGGGGACAATCTTACACAAATCGAACTAGCCCCATAGTAAGCTTAATAAGGCTTGTGTTATGGATACTAGACGACGATATATTTAATAGGTACAATCGAAGACACTGCTAACTGACCACTTGTCACCCTTATTACAATGTATCAAGGTCTACTGATGGTCACTTAACTGTGTCTTCGTTTGTACAAATACTTAAATACATAGAAAACATCCATGACTCAGGAACAAATATTCGTGCTCATCGCACAAATAAATGCCCTTGCCGGGATTCGAACCCAGGACCTCCTGCTTCGTAGGCAGGGTCACTACCAACTAAGCTAAAGCGGTCGTCTCATTATATTTACTGGCCAACTCATTATAGTACCTACGCCAAAAATATGTCTTTGTTTTATAAGAATGGCTGGGTTTTTTAGTTATGTTTTTACTGAATGAAATTTTCGTAGGCTTATTTACGCATTTTTCTTTTGATTTCGATGGCAACAAACTATGGGTATCATTTAATCGATCAGCAAAATATTCATATTTTGGTCAGCAGAAATATGTATTTGGTCAGCCAAAATAGCTAGTTGGCAAGCAACTTATGGTAAGCAAACATTTATAAATCAGGCTGCAATTAATGATATACTGATCTGCTCTAAATTATTTTGGTCAGCAAATTAAATATTTGAGCTGCATTAAGCGATCTACGGTAAATCAAATTTTGGTAAGCAATCAGTAGGTAAGCAAAATATTTCATTTTGTTCATCAAAAAAAAGGGGGCAATAAAACCTAACTGGGCGCAACTATTCTGCCGCCAATCGTGTGCGCATTTTGTCATTCGGTAATTGTCAGCTGTCAAGTAGCAGGTGTCACTGTGATATATACAGGGTGTCACTGTGATATATACAGGGTGTCACTGTGATATATACAGGGTGTCACTGTGTTATATACAGGGTGTAACTGTGATAGATACAGGATGTAACTGTGATATATACAGGGTGTCACTGTGATAGATACAGAGTGATACTGTGATATATACAGGGTGTCACTGTGATAGATACAGGACAGGATGTCACTGTGATATATACAGGGTGTCACTGTGATATATACATAGTGTCACTGTGTTATATACAGGGTGTCACTGTAATGTATACAGGGTGTCACTGTGATGGGCTCATATAAAATTGGTATTTCGATTTTTTATACATCTCATAATGTTTAGAAGTTATATTATTTATTCACAACGTGTATCGTTTCGTTTTTAGGGTCAGCAAAAAAAATAACCCTAAGCTACCTATTTTTGAGAGCCGTTTCTTTTTTAGGGTCATCAAAAAGAAAATAACCCTAACCTACCTATTTTTGGGAGCCGTTTCGTTTTTAGGGTCATCAAAAAAATAACCCTAACCTACCTATTTTTGGGAGCCGTTTCGTTTTAGGGTCATCAAAAAAAAATAACCCTAACCTACCTATTTTTGGGAGCTGTTTCGTTTTTAGAGTGACACCCTGTATACATTACAGTGACACCCTGTATATAACACAGTGACACCCTGTATATATCACAGTGACATCCTGTATCTATCACAGTGACACCCTGTATATAACATAGTGACACCCTGTATATATCACAGTGACACCCTGTATATTTCAATTAAACTGCTTACAGACATGTTTTCTCTGCTGACAGTGACATCCTGTATCTATCACAGTGACACCCTGTATACATTTCAGTGACACCCTGTATATATCACAGTGACACCCTGTATATATCACAGTGACATCCTGTATCTATCACAGTGACACCCTGTATATAACACAGTGACACCCTGTATATATCACAGTGATACCCAGTATATATCACAGTGACACCCTGTATATCTCAATTAAACTCTCTGCTGACCAATTGTAAAATCTTGCTACCCAAGTAATTATTTTGCAGCTCGACTGTTTATTAGGCAGCCAAATGATAAAAAAAGCAGATTAATATTGGTTAAAATGTTAACCGTTTTTAAACTGTTTGATGAACAAGAGTTGCCGCCCGATTTTATTTATTGCGAGCCAAATCTTTGTATGCTGCCCAAATGATTTAACTGCTTATTTTTTTTTGCGGATCAATTTTAATAACGGCTGACCAAAAATTTACTTTCACAAACTATCACCAGCACTTTATACCTCACTAATTAATTATATCAAGCGGCGTCATATTTTATTGTTCTTATGTCACTTGTAGTCGTAAAGTAAAAAAAACATACAGACGAATAGAGAACCGTCCTTCTTTTGGAAGTCGGTTAATAAACCGTGCATAACGAATTTGTTGTTTTTCAATCGCAGGATTATAATTTATAATATTGGAACTACATACTTAAGACGCCAATACGATTCATTTATTTTAACTGAGATTGGAATTAGATTTTTTTTTAGAAATTGTATATATTCTGGTGGATTAATGAAAATAACAACAATTGACATAATAAATGAAGATTCATTTATCGTACCTACTTCCATCATCTCATTTTATTAAATCCTGGAACAATGTAACTTAATCAATCCGCCGAAGATTTCATAAAATTTCAAAATAATGGAGTTTGTTAGAAGAATAAAGCAAATTTAAGGATTTTAGGGTAGGGTAAGTGCTCCAGTGAATGAACAAATCCAGTGAACGAACAAAATGCATGTTTTTGTCGTAAAATAAGATTTCTGTACCTTTCTACCACGCGTGATATTTTTTTTTCGGTTAGCAACATTATTTGACAAGTTCTGGTAGCACTTACTTCAACTCAAACGCATCAGTGTCAAAATAGCGGCGATGTAAAGTGGGCATGTGGTTGCTGTTCGTTTTTTATATGGAGGTGTAATAAGGGTTAAGGTAAACTACGTTGTGTTTAATGTGTTACTGCGTGTGTCCCGTGCGTGTGCCTTGTACAGTGCGTGTTTTTTTTAAGCCGTAAGGCCATGTTCGTGCTATTAATGTATAGTTTAATGTGATTTATTTTCAAATAGTGGTTTTTAATCCAGTGTTCTATAACTAGATCTCAAAATGGCTTAAATCCAATGAACGGACGGGGGAGTTCATTCACTGAAATCATGTGATTTATTGTTTGTTCGATATCTAACGTTTTAGTAGTAGTTATAAGATTTGGTTTTCTATGACTTCGATAGAAATGTGCTGTTTGACAAAAGGCCAGTGTTCGAACAAAACTTTAAATATTCAATTTTTAACAGTTTATTCAATTTTTAACAGTTTATTCACTGGCCTGAGTTTTTCAGTGAATGAACTACCGCAATGACAGATAGTTCATTAATTAGTTTCCAAAAACCAGTGAATGAACTACAACATTTATTGTATTTTTCTTGTTTTAGAACATGGAAACATCAAAATCATCACGCAAAAGATTCCAATATGATCAAGAATCTTTTTCGATTTTTACACCAAAATAAAGCAATATTTTTAAGGTAGTTCATTCATTGGTTTCATTTGTTCATTTACTAGAATTTTGTGTTCATTCACTGGTGATTTTCCATTTTATCCCCTACAGCTTGCTATAATTTAAAATTGTGCAGCACTACTGCAAAATAAAAGTGATTTTAGAAAACTAGAATAGTTGTTTACTCTATAGGAATAGTAATATTTGAATTGAATTACTGCTATCTGCCAAAAATATATTTTTAAAGTTGAAAATTTCCTTAAGTGTTCATTCACTGGAGCACTTACCCTAAGTAGAAATTAAGTAATCCAGATTTTTAAATCAAAAACAAAACTAAGTATTAAAAACATTAAAAAACTGAATGATATTATTATATGTTTTTAAGTAGGTATATGAAATGTAGATAGGATTCAAAAATGACCTTTTAACTTTCTTGACACTTTTTAATCCTTCTTGACCCTTTCTCAGTGCAACTTTGTAATTATTAGGAAACTTATCCGTAACCGTAAGGCGCGACGCAATAGTACCTAAATTTTAAAAGGTACAGTAAACGGCCATAAAGAATGCACATCGATCTTTGGAAAGAGGCAATCGGCTAATTTCGACTTCGTATAGCGATATCTGTGTCGCACCCACCATGACGTTTGTTTTGTCAGTCGTGGTTCAAATGCGAGAGAGTGTAGTCGCATATCCAAGTCAATATATATATAGAGTTGCTAAAACTTTTACAAAATTAAATTTGTACTATGGCACCTATAGGAAAAAAAAGGTAAGCCGTTACTTTGCCAGTCACGCGAAATTATCTACAATGATTATAAATATTTTGTAACTGAAGCCGACCAATTTAAAAAAACAAGAGGATGTTAATGTAAGTAATTATTTTAAGAAGGTTCAACAGAGAGTTTCAGATGCCACTGGAATGTCAAGAAGAATTTTGAACAATTTATTAAACGAAGTTGGGACTGGCACTGATACACATTCTAGTGGAACAAAGTTCAGCTTTCCGAAAAATGGGAGACCAAAAAAACAATTTTGTTTAGATATGGACGATTTTGATTATGATGTTGTTCGAAGAATGGTGTACGATTTTCATCTGCGTTACAAAGAACTGCCGACAGTAAAATCATTAAAAGCTAAATTATCTGTTTTACAGCTCTATATATTCCACGTGAAATCAAAACAAAACAACAATAAAGTACTTAGTTCTAAATTCAAATTCTGATGAACGATTAATCTAATAATTGATGTACATGGAAATTAGCATTCGTTTCTGATTCGTTTGTATTCGGAAATGCGATGATTGCCGATGTGCATTCTTTATGGCCGTTTACTGTAAGCCTAGTCTTTGACGTACGTTGTGTACACGTCCTGTAAACATAAAGGTTTCTCAATCCTCTTATCACAAGACAGCCACTTGGTTTGCACGCTTTATGCGACATAAAGCCTTCCGTGTCAGTATCTCCACTCGGCAAACTTTGTCAGTTTGCTTACAATTAGCATAAAGGTTTTATGACACTTTTACTGTTTAGTCTCCTGTCTCATTGCCAATGTGGAGGTAGACGCCATAATTAACTACTTACAGAGCCCGGCATGAAAGTAGACCTAAACTACGTAACTAGTATAGGCGACGTTGGAGCTGCGGTATATGTAAATCTATGCAATGTATATACTTATGTTTGTTTGAGGATAACTGTCGAACCGTAGATTCGATATTTAAGAACCATTTAGAGTCTAGTTTCGTTCCAGCCACTGTAATTATTTTTAGTTTTTCTGTCGTAATACAGCATAAGTGAAAGAACATTATGAAGCAATCAACAACTTCACCTTAAACCCGCGGCCCATAAGGCCGGCTACATTCTCCTCCTTGATCAGTATCAGTACTTTGTTAAAACTAAAAAGCCTTAAAGTTAAAAAAACAAATAAAACTACTTACTACGAGTATTAATAATCTATTTCTAAAATGGACTCCTGTGGCATTGTACCGAGAATGCTGGCAGCATTTCCTCGCTGAATCGCGATGCTCTCTCGGCCCCTCGTATCGTCGACCAACCGCACGGGCCAAGGGTCTCAACACCAAAGGCCATGAAATGGTAGCTAGCGTTGAGGCCCCTGTATTTCCGCCGTTTGAGGGCTTCGGCCGCATCGGCTGCCGCGCCGTCTTTATTCGTGGTACCATGGAGATAGGACGGAGCCAGCGTGTGCATGTTGCGTGCCAGTGCCATGCTAGCAACCGTCCCGTCTTCCACGGAATTAGCGACATCCCGTCCGGTGTCTAGCCATCGTCCCTGGTGTTCTGGGTTGGCGCGAATATTGCCGGTATTAAAAATTTAAACGTCAAATGAACTTATTCCATAACAGACGCACGACTTACTATAAAAATACTCAAAACGCTACCGTTTTGCCTATAATATTTGAAAAGTTCCCTCGATTTCTTCAAGATCCTATAATTAAATCCTGATTTGGTGCCAATGAGACGCCTTTCAAATAAAAAATATTTTATCACATCGGTACAGCCGTTTTCGAATATTAATCGGGAAACATACCTAAATACATAAAACAACAAAGATTTCGTCGTACTGGGAACCTTTTCTTTTTTGATATCGGTTGAAATTTTTTACAGTAACGATCAATGCAGAGTTGAAGCTGTTTGGCAGTTTCTTATACCTACCAGCCTGTAGGTATAAGAAACTGCTTTAACTGTAAAGTTCGATTCTTTTCGCTAAACGCTAAAAAATACATTTGTTTTGCATTGCAATATCTTGAAATAACTTAAATTAAGATAGTTGTTAATTCATCTTCAAAGTTTCATTTAAAGGACCATTGTTAGAGGCACCTTGTACAACGCAGGCAAGCACTAACGGAGGGTTGAAAATTAATGGAAATTAGAAAACTCCATCTAATAACATCGTAAAATTTTCATGTTTGTGTTTTCACGAAATTTGGTGTAGGTAGTAGGTACAGGTAGATTACGACCCCGATTAACACACACACATCACATTTGCTCGAAAATGGTGTTGTTACACGTAGGTTCTGCGGGCCGTAAATGACCTATTACGCCCTAGGGCGTAGTGTTTATTTTTTAAATTTGAATACGCTGGCTCTGTTTTACTCTTATTTGTCATGTTCAAAGGAAACGCCAACTTACTTTTTTAACTTTTATCACTGAAATATTTATTTAAAGAGAACTGTTATTGCAAATACATGTAACATTAATTAAATGATATGAAAGAAACATGACGTTTCTTTTATTTGTTTTTAATGCGGGTAAATTACACCACATTTTAAGTCACATATACATATAAAGCGCTGGGCCGGAAATCCAGAGGTACCAGCCGAAGGATCAAGTACAGTTTTGTTCGCGAATCATAAAAAAAAACAACTCGGAAATTAATTTGCGATCGCTCGAGGACAAGCTGCGAAGGAAGGTAAAAAAAAAGACAAAAAGACAAAAAAGGTCAATTCTGTGCAATTACATTAGAGGGAGTAATCCGCTTGTATTATCGACCTTCCCGGCCTTGTACAGGCTCGCCCGAGAGCCATATTGTTTTTATTTTAAGCTTCCCTACTTATTCATTAACGAGCTTTTTCCAGTAGCGTTCTTAGCTTGGAGGCCCCGAAATAATATAATATTGTGTTCGTCTAGATCTATGTGTAAATATTTAGATTTCAGATTCTATTTAATTGCTAATAGGTATTGCACTGTCTGTACATATATCTGTAGGACTTAGGGCTTCCAATCTTGGGATTTTTTTGTATGGCTAATCCCGGAGTCCCTGTATCGGCCAAACAAAAAAATCCGGGATTGGAAGTCCTAGTAGGTACTATGTACCCACACATTACTATGTGGTGTGATGCAATGTGTTACCTTCGGCACGTACGATGCGCCACAAGTTTTGGTTGACCTCCGATAGACGAATATGAATTATAAATTGAAATCGATTTATTATATACGAAATACAAATAGACCATTCCATTAGCTAAAGTGAATTGTTTAATATTAAATATCGTTAAACAGCGGTGGCGGATGCCGATGCGCCCAAAACTGACAGCCTCATTAATGTGGCAATACTGCGATTACTTTCCTGAAGACTGCAATTAACCAATGTTCGAATGTTTGATTCTACCATCGTTTTCGAAAATGACTTTCTGTACTTACCTTTAGCACAACTGTGACATGCGACTATTTGGGTTAGGGTCATAAGGACCAGGTTTCAGAATGACTACGCAAGTAAAAGGCCTAATTTTGCATCAAATCTTAGTTGTAAAATGACAAAGCATTTAAAATGTCCTATTATTAAAACGACTCTATATAATATTGGACTTAGTTGCACTACGTCTTGTTTTCATAACGGCGAAATATACAAAACACCCTAATAGCAAATTGACAAAGTAGCAGAATAGGTACATGGATAGTAAAATGACAGGGTAACAAAATAAGACCGAATATGTATAAAGTCTTAGTTGCAAAACGTCTAAAATGATCGAAGAAATATCAAATGGGAATTTATTAATAGTTATAACCTTGTCATTATTGCCTCCTGACCGTTGTGGCAGAGAGATGGGACAGTGCCCTAATCAGGCACTGGACCTCTCAACATCTTAGTTTAGGTACTAACATAGTTATTTAAGTTATTTGGTATTACCAACAACATATGGATTAATATGGTCCGAAATAAATGTTTTTTATTTTATTTTTTATTATGCAACCCTAAGATGCAACCACTACGTTTTGCTACCTAAATGTTTTAAGTTCAAGACGTAGTCGCTATTTAGACAAAATATATAATGTGTCGTTTTACAACCAAGTCATAATTAAACCTGGTCTTAAATCAATTGGTCATTGTGCAACTACGGCATTTTGATATAATGACACATGAAATAACATGTTCATCGTGGTAGTTAAACGTGGTTAAACTTTGAAACCTATGGATTTAAGCCAGTAGCCGAAATTACGTCCGATCAGGAGAGAAGAAAATTGCACTCACTGGCAGTGGCGTGGCGTCCATAGCACTCGATTCCCATCGGCTTGCCTAATATTAGGCAGATCAGCACTTAATTCAAGTGCTCTTAAAGAAAATTGAAGCCAAAACTGCTCCGGCTTGCCCAAGGATTTCTTCAACGCTACGAAGATAACCGATGCAAGTGAGCAGTGGTGCCCACTGGCATCGGTTAGGATTTGCTTTGGGTTATAGAGCCCGTGAGAAATTGGCACACCTAAAAGAACAGTGTAAGTAATTGGCACTCTAAGGCCCCCCTTACTGACATTTTTTGCCTAGACCCGCCACAAAAAAAAAAAAGTAGGTACCTACTACCTATGAAAAGTTTGAATCCACGAAAACGAATAAAGTATTAAGTGTTTTATTATGATACATATCATCTGAAAAATATGTAGGTACACATTTACTGTACAAATAATTTCAAGTATTCTGAAGGAGTAAAGAAGAATAGCGGCTGTTCCATTCCCAGTACAGAGCTCACAGAAAAGATTTAGAAGAAAAATATTAAAAAGAATGACGTCAGTAAGTAAATACGACGAATATTAAACTGCTCCGGGGCGGGCCCTCAGACTTGGTTTTTGTGCCAGACAAATGCCGCCAATTTCGAAGATAAATACAATATTAGGACGAAGGTCTATTGTGACAATAAAGACCGTAAAATTATGTTTATATTTCTGCCAAAAATATTAAATAAGTCTGAGAATTATTTATGTACCTACCAGTGGCGTGGCGTCCAAAGAATTCGATTCCTACCGGCTTGCCTAATATCAGGCATTTTGAGCACACGCGACTGGTACCTACCTATTGTTGAGTAATGGAGTGTGAGTCGTTAGAAATAGAAATGTAACTCGTTTTTTAACCGACTTTATAAAAGAAGGACAGTTCTCTATTTATCTGCAGAGTATATCCAAGCTAAGTCTACAGATATCAAAAAGAGGTTTTATTAAAAAAAATATAATACATAAATACATAGATATTATTCAAAACCCTGGCACAAATCTCTTAGTTTGGTTGGAACTAGATCAATTTGTGCAACCGTGTGTGTGATTTGTGTACTTAAATATAATTTGACTTGTGAACTAACAATTCGTAATTCGGGGTCAAAATATGTCGGTCCGCTCGTAGCTTCGACTTTGACAGCAGCATGAACTCCGATTCCGAATACGCACCGTTGTGACTTCACGGATTAGATTATATTAAGGACTAAATTGACAGCGAAGTTTTGGAATAGCCTACTAGTGTTGGTTGACAGTTGATACTTTGTACGAAGTATGCAATTTGCCTATAAAGGAGAATTAAGCGGTTACTGGCAACTTGCCAGTGCACTTGCCTTTGACAGGCGACACCATTAGTCGGTCCCACTCGCCCGCCGACTCGCCAACTCAGTGCTTGCAAAATGGGCCACTTAACTAAACTGTGCTAACTCGTGAACTCGATCATTTTCTAGTGAAACTGGGCCATAACAACGTTGAGACATTATTATCGGTCAGTAGTATTTTTTTATGCGAGATATCATGTTAGATCTTTCTGTTCGAAAACCCGATTCTTCACTTTGCAATAACCCTCCTTTGGGCTTCGCCGCAGTCGGGTAAATAGGGAATATTACGCAAAACTCGGCGTAGGCGCTACTAGCACAAACAGTAAACAAACCGCTATGACACATTATGTCATATTCAATCGTAACAAATAATCTCCGAGAACATAATAAATAAAATATTTTTATTAATAGTCATGTATTAAAAAGTCTGTACTGTGATAGTATGGCATCCTATGGGCATTTAAAAGTGGATGATCTAAAAAAACTGTTTCGAGAATGTGGTGCGAGTTTAAAGGGAAAAATAGAGGATTTGGTGGAAAAGTATTTAAGTTAAAAAAGATAAATATGTGATTTGCTTCCCATAGTTTTCGTACCTACATTCATTCAGTTTTCATTCATGTCGTTCGGAAATGAATGATTCCCTTAATTCTTACATCCAAATACGCAGCGCTGGTGCATTTTATATTAAAATAATCTCTTATCTATTTGAAACTCAAATTATTACATATTTTGCAATTATAATCCCGCTTTTACGACTTGTCAAAAAACTGTTCAACATTGGTGATTGGCGGTTTTTACAACTGGCGGTAGATCATTGCAGCATTACTCCCTATAAGGTAGACGTCTGAGTATTTGGCTCTATCCCAGTAGTTGCTATTTTTACCCGACTGCGGCGAAGCCCAAAGGAGGGTTATGTGTTTGACCTGTATGTATGTAGGTATGTATGTATGTAGGTATGTATGTATGTAGGTATGTATGTATGTATGTATGTATGTATGTATGTATGTATGTATGTATGTATGTATGTATGTATGTCCGTTCCTATGTCCGCTCGTAATTACTCAACGGCACATCCGATTTTGATAAATGATACATCATTAGATTTGTCTTGATGGTGCGAGTGTCACTGGGTATGAAGTTCGTTAAAATAAACAAAATGGCGGATTTTATGCAGTTTCAAAGTGCACAGCGGTCGGGTTTTTTTTATAAAAATGTGGTTATGAATGTTAAGTCTACTAGTGTTACAGTAGGGTGACAGAGGTGACAGTAGGGTGTAAACTGTTGAGCATTAGCGTATCAATGACTAGGATCTTTACCTTAATAATTGAATTCTTTGGCTATATTGCCAGGAAGGAAAGACACACCTTCGAACAGCCTGGCAAGGTTGACGGAGGGCGTCCAAGAGGTTACCGGTTTATCTTTACCTATTATTATTATCTTTGCCTTGTTGATTTTCCTAAATATGTTCTAGGGCAAGCTGTATTATAAGAATATTGAATATTAAGTAATGAATAGTGTTGTAACACTCCACTCTTTTTAATCAAACCAACCGTACCTGAAAAACTTAAATGTTTATTGTATTACCACAATTTATATACTTTAGGTTTAACAACTATTTAACTCGGCCGCCAGAGCTAGAATATCCCGTCAGCCCAGCCTGTGTATCTTCCATTTTTCTATTTATACTCTTTTGCAGTTACTACATTATCAATTGGCGCGTTTATTGAAAGTTACTAGTATGAAAATTAATATTGGCACACATTATAAATGTTACCATTATACAATTTAAAAAACAACCTAACAAGAGATACTTGATATTTAATAGTTTTATTATAGAGATTGTCCTAGAGCAGCGGTCGGCAACCCGCGGCCCGCGAGCCTCCCTGGCTATTTTGTACGTAAAGATCGTTATGTTCAGAATCGTATTAAGTCACAAATTATTCACAAAGTGCGGCCCGCGTCAATTTCGTTACTTACTATGTGGCCCTTGGCTGCTAAAAGGTTGCCGACGGCTGTCCTAGAGGATAAATAATTAGGAAAAACAACTGGGCTGCGATGGTACGTAGAAATATTTTATGTTTAGGTTTTAAAATCGCGGTCTCAATTATATCACGTCCTTGTTACGGGGCAGTAGAGTCTCCAGAGGCAAGGCGATACTAACAAGGTGCTCGGCGTCGTTGCGATCTGGCGTCAATGCCTGTCGACGTCGGCCATTGCGCTTTTTTATACACCATGGGTACGAGTAACCCGACAAACTTTAACTATAGATTCTAACAACTATTGGGAGTAAAAAAAATTATGTGATGTACAGTCGAAAAACGCTTACTTTTAGAGATATTCATTATTTTTTAAATGAAAACTCCCAAGTGTGTAACAAGCCCTAATAAATGTGACTAAGATCGTTTTACTAATTTTTTAAAATCCTTTAACTAAACAGCAATTAACCTTCGCAGTATTTGATGGTAAGCGACTACGAGGCCCAAAAATTGACCTTTCGTTTCCATTTTAGCTTTTTTTTCTTTTTGATAACTTTTCCTCCAGTAAGGACATGTTTATAACAATAGGCTGAATTTACTGATTTATTTTGTTCCACAAGACTATTAATGAACAAGTGCGAGTCGGACTCGCGCACCGAGGGTTCCGTACAAACTCGTCAGTAGATACGTGAATAATTCAAGAAAAACTGTATGGTGGGACAAACTTAACTTTGCTGTTGTAAAACTGTTGTCCCCATACATCGACATATGCCGCGGTTAGTTTAGTAGGAGCAAATAAAGTTGTCTTACGATTTTTGCGAATTTCTAAAAAACGCTGCAAGTTAGGAAAACCGTTTTATTTTTCCTGTAATATTTAGAATAATATAAATAATTAGTAATTATTACAGATTTTTCTGCTCAGTAACTTCGGAGATAATAGGGGGGGGAATGGTATTTTTTTTAACGTTTTTTGTCTTAAATCAAAAACTACATGTCTAAGAAAAAATATAAAAATGGTTTTGGAATCTACATATTAAGCCCTTTCATTTGATATCCCACTCGATATATTCGCCTCACTTTTGATTTTCGACATCCCATTTCGGTCCCCTCTAAAAAAAAAGTAAAAAAGGTATAAGATTTTTTTGGTGTCCCATAGGCTCGGGTTGGCGGTTTTTAACACTATTCCAAAGTTCAAGTCGATAGCATCAGTAGATCCTGAGATATCTTGCTGTGACAGACGGACAGACAGACAGACAGACAGACAGACAGACAGACAGACAGACAGAGTCGCACCATAAGGGTTCCTTTTTTACCATTTTGGTACGGAACCCTAAAAATGACAATATTCGACCCATGTTGATATAACAATATTTTACTCGTCACACCACCAGGAATTCATGGCTAAAATATGTCGGTATAGTCCCTCCCACCCTGTATATTTTAGAACACAAATAGTCCTCGGTCGTTTAAAAAAAGTACATAGTTAAGTAAGAGCTTAATTTAACCATTGACAACTAATATTAAGAAAATAAATTTTAAAATGAAAAACAAAAGATAGATGGGTACATACATACAACGGATCTAATATAATTTAACTTTATGTTTCTAAATAGTTCCTTACGGGTGCTAATTGAAGCCCCGATACATAATAGGTAATTCAAACCTGTCTAATCAAAGCTACCTTCCGTAGTATTAATAATGAAACTCCCAGTATCGCAAAATTAATACGAATGTTATAATTAGAAAACTCATTACAGTGATGAGTGTTACGACAGAAGACTCATTACTGTGATTATATACATGGGGACCCAGTGCGATGGTGTTGTATAAGCAGAAAGCATATAGGCTCCGTGAAATATCGGGTAACCATAGGACGGGCTCATTTGTAGCACAGAGGATCAGCATTACCAGTCAGGTCAATGTTGATTGACCTGAATGGCAATGCTGATCCTCGCCAGGAAGAGACGGTTACATATCCAAATAACTTAAATCGATATACCTAAGGAAAAAATACTTACGGTCAAAATGCATAATTTAAAAAAAAAAACACTGCGCAAATATTAAAATAGTTCACAAGACGAGGAGATAATACCTATTGGTTAACAAATTTTCTGGCAAAGGATGCTACCTGAAAAATGGGTTAGGTGTAAGGATGCGACCCCAATAAAGTAGGTTCATATTAAATTCAAGTCAATCTATTTATTTTTCAAGGGCTTTTTTACAGGTTAGGTTCTATTTAGTGCTTCGGAAAATGACTTAGGTATTTTAAATTTAGATAAATGGTCCCTTAGATCTTTTAATTAGGTATTCCGTCCAAAGGTATTTTCATTAGGTATTTTACCATAGGTCTCCCTACAGTAAAAATACCTGGCGTAATATTTTTTCATTCAGAATTAGTCTAATTTTATTTCATCCATGCCTAGTTTATTTTTTATTTGGCGGTCTTTGCTTCTTATGCGAATAGTGTTATATTATCATGATATAAATAAAATTGGTCTTGGTATCTAAAGCGAATGTTTTCCGCCATTAGAGCCTCTAAGTCGACAAACATTCGCTTATTCGCTCTAATTTGAAGTAATATAGTTTTGCAACTACGGATGTATTTTAATATTTTTAAGGCATGAGTATTTTTCCCTCCGGTCGACTCTGACCACTTCCTCATTTGTCCATTTCCAAAATTGACCACTTCCTAATTCGTCCACTCCTACAAGGTCCTTTTCCTAAATTGTCTCTTTTTATGTTCCGCATTCGTCCACTTCCTATTTAGTCCATTCCTAATTTGTCCACTTCCTATTCAGTCAATTCCTAACTTGTCCACTTTAGTTAGAAAAATTTTTCATCAAATTTTTTTTTGCCGTTTTTAGGCTTAGATTAGATTGATTCGTGTAGATTACGCTAAAATAAGCATGTTTTGTAATATTAACTTTTTTCTCCGACCAATATTTACCGAGGTATTGGGGTTCGAAGGTCAGTCATTTTTACGATTTTGGCCATTAACGTCGGGATGGCAAAATGACGAGGTACAAAAATGTCGAGAAACATTTAGGAACAAAATGTTGAATTCCTAAAATGTTGAGTTTGCAAAAAGTTGTATGCGTTGGTGTTGATGCCAGGAGCCTTGGTCGGTCACTGCCTGTCTCGGAGTCAAGAAGTGAGCTTAGAGTGGGGGCTAAAGCTATATTATACGCGTGGAAAATTAAGTTATTGCCAACATTAGTGGCACCGAGTGAAACATATTTTTTTCACCACACCACACAACTGATTACTTTGCCCCACATGGTATCATATCAGTCTGGTGTCGTAAAAAAAAAATCTGACCTATTAATTGGTGTCCCTTTCAACAGAATTGAAAGCATTTTTTTGTCCAATTTTATGATGACAGTATCACTAACATCATGAGCCAGTGCGTAATGCCTCGTCGCGTGGATGGAGTGCCGCCTCGCAACCGAAACGGATTCCAAAACCTATCCCAAATCCCAAAATGTATACTTTCCTAGGACATCACAAAGTCAACGTTATGGGAATTCAATTTTTAAATATTTCAATTTCAACATTAAAAGAATTCAACATTTTGAGAATTAAAAAAATTCAACATTCTGGGAAAGTAAACATTTTGGGATTTCAACATTTTAGGAATTCAACCTTCTGTTCCTAAATGGTCGAGAAATGCTTCATAAATGTGACGAGAAATGCTTAATGAATGACGATATGGAAAAATTACACAGTATTATAAGGTCGAGGAATAAAAATGTCAAAAATAAAAACCGACTTCCAAAAACTTAAACTAAAAAGCAGAAAATAATATGTTAATTACCCCAAAGAAATGTATAATCAGCGATTCATATATACATACACAGATATTTATAGTTTTTAACCTGTTATTTTTAGTTTAAGTTTTTGGAAGTCGGTTTTTATTTTTCGTTTTAAAAATTTACTTTATTTTTAAATTTTCAGTGGCGCTGAAAAAATATTGTTTTAAACAAATAGACTGGACAGGCATTTTACTCAAAAACTACACGATGGATATTAATGAAATTTGGAATATAGGTGTATTATATGAGCCGCTACTTAGTTTGGTAGTTAAACAACTAAAATAAATATTTGTGACGGTTTTTAGTAAAAGGTCCCACTTTGTCGATATGGAGTTAAGAGTAGTTCCTAATACTACAGATCCTACGCTATCTTTTGGTGAAAGATTCATGTCTCTAGGTCCTATAGTTATTTTTTAAAAATTCTGCAAAGTTGCAGAAGTGAAAAAGCGACAATTGAGAAAACGTTGGTTAAAGTTTGGGATGGCAGAAAACACACTTCTACTTTGAAGTTATGGGGTGGTTGGTATTAAATGAATGGGCATACTTTAGGGATTTTAAATTAGTTAAAATCATATATGTAACCTTAGTATTTTGAATGTTATGGAGGCTTGAACATAAAAACAGGACGAAAATATGTAAATCCTGAATATGGGTTTATTTCTATATTCTATTATAAGGCATGCATATTTATCATTAAAGTTGTATTTATAAATGGTTTCCCATGCTAAAAAAGACAGAAATAATTCTGTGGATCCTTTTATTTAGTTATTATGTCAAAAAGTTAATAACAAATGATTTGAAGAGTGCCATGCATAAAAATTAAAATACATGTGTCTCTTAATATATAACATGAGATTACTTAAAAAACATACTTATCAAGCATAGAAAGTATGTAAAATATCAAATTATAAGTACTTTTTGTGTGTATAAAGTTTAGTGATTTTATATAGGGAGCGTCCCACTTCGTCGCTTTACTAAACTTTAGTGCTTCTTCATTGAAAGTGTTTGTGTTTGGTATATTTTTCAGTTTTATGTATGAGATAATGGTTTGTTATTGTTAATCTAAGAGTCTTTGATACTAACGTCGCTTGTTTAAACTTTTTTAACGTAATTGAACGAAATTTCTATTCGACTCAAGTTTAGTGACCCACTTTGACGGTTTGGTGGATCATACGCTAAAAAATTACTGATCATAATTTATAAACATAGGTGTAATTTGCTGAACCAAAAACAGTATAATTACAAACCAAAAATGGTGTACGTATTGAACCTATGAGATGTAGCAAACGGATCGAACTCATCGCAACGTTTATAAAAGTCGCCGCGCCGCCTCGTCGGCGACATCAAAAGCACCGCTGCCGCTAAGCGCTTTGTGTAGAGCCGACGTGGGTATTAATTAATAAAAAGTAATTGTTAATTGCAATTAACGATAACGTAATTGTTAATCGTTAATTGAGATTAACAATTGATTTAGCTACGCATCATAAGTAGGCAAGACATCTTTTTGAAAAATAGGAACGGCAGAGCTCACATCCACTTACATGTGTCATAGATGATGATCAGGGTCTGATGATGGAGCCGGAAGGTATCTATGGGAACTGCGTAAAAAAACGACGCAACCCCATCGTGTTTGGGCTCATTTGTTTTGCCTTGACGAGTACTCTGAACCGAGATGATATCCAGGCTGTGATGATGGAGCCAGCAGGTGGCCATGGGAACTGCGTAATAAAACGTCGGAACGCCAAACACGATGGGGTTGCGTCGTTTTATTACGGAGTTCCTATGGCCACCTTCCGGCTTCATCATCAGACCCTGGATATCAACTCGGTTCAGAGTACTCGTCAAGACGAAACAAATGAGCCCAAACACGATGGGGTTGCGTCGTTTTATTACGGAGTTCCTATGGTCACTTTCCGGCTTCATCATCAGACCCTGCATATCATCTCGGTTCAGAGTACTTGTCAAGACGAAACAAATGAGCCCAAACACGATGGGGTTCCGACGTTTTATTATGAAGTTCCTATGGCCACCTTCCAGCTCCATCATCAGACCCTGGATATCATCCCGGTTCAGAGTACTCGTCAAGGCGAAACAAATGAGTCCAAACACGATGGGGTTGCGTCGTTTTTTTACGTAGTTCCCATAGACACCTTCAGGCTCCATCATCAGACCCTGGATATCATTTCGGTTCAGAGTACCGTCAAGATGAAACAAATGAGCCCAAACACGATGGGGTTGCGTCGTTTCATTACGGAGTTCCCATAGACACCTGCTGGCTCCATCATCAGACCCTGGATATCATCTTGGTTCAGAGTACTCGTCAAGACGAAACAAATGAGCCCAAACACGATGGGGTTCCGACGTTTTATTACGAAGTTCCTATGGCCACCTTCCGGCTCCATCATCAGACCCTGGAGACCTTGTATGAAAACATTGAAAGGCACCCTCGATATAACCGTCATACCAAAGTAATTGAAAACACTGGTACTGGTACAAATATGATATCGACGATTTTTTCTGTATGCGACAAAGTGGGTCGCTGGGCACTAAACTTTGAGGCCCTAAAAAGGTGCTTAAAATGGAGATTTATGCGTCGTCATCAAAATCATAGGTTTATTACAGTATGTTCTATCAGTTTTCATCGAAAGTTGATTTTCGGTAAGTTTTGCCATATTTCACTAAACTGCCCGTAACTCCGTAACTAGAAGCGACAAAGTGGGACGTTTTACTAAACACCGTCACATTTTTAGGGGGGGCACTCCATACATGTTACAGAAGCTAATTTTTTTTTCATGAAATATCAACGTGTGGTACATAGTTCGACAGCTCTTTCAAAAACATTTTAAGGTTCTTAAGTAATGTTTCTGATTAAGTGAATATCTTTGGAAATAATTACTCCGAAAATTGTGCCCCCCCCCCTCTATCTTCTAAACCGTGTGTCCAAAAAATATAAAAAAAATTATAAAGATAACGTTAAATTAATACTTTCAACGAAAATTATTTTCAACAAGATCGGATTAACCGTTTTTGAGTTATTGCCTATAAGCTGCACTTTTCAACAAAAAGACGTAATTGCTATGAAGATACGCCATTTTGTTGTTGTACTTTTTCTTGAACTATTCATGTATCTACTTATGCGTTTGTACGGAACCCTCGGTGCGCGAGTCCGACTCACACTTGACCGGTTTTTTTATGAAGCATTTCTCGACATTTTTATACCTCGTCATTTCTCCATCCCGACGTTAATCGCCAAAATCGTAAAAATGACTGACCGAACCCCAATTTCTCGGTAAATATTGGTCGGAGAAAAAAAAGTTTATTTGCCATATATGCTTATTTTAGCGTAATCTACACGATACAATCATTTAAAATAGGTGTCATAATGACACCACTTTCGGCGAAAAAAAATCGAAGTTTTAAAATATTTATTTTTGAAGGCGTCTATTTCAGCCATTTTAATTTTAGAGAAAAGTTTTTCAAGTAAAAGATGCTTATTTTAACGTGTTCTATACGTTACAATCGTTTAAAATAGGTGTCATAATGACAACACACCAATCGAAAAAATTTCAGTCCAGAAGCTCTTACAAAAATGACTGACTTTCGAACCCCAATATCTTGGTAAATATTGGTCGGAGAAAAAAAGTTCATTTTACAAAACATGCTTATTTTAGCGTAATCTACACGAATCAATCTAATCTAAGCCTAAAAACGGCAAAAAAAAAATTAATGAAAAATTTTCTAACTAAAGTGGACAAGTTAGGAATTGACTGAATAGGAAGTGGACAAATTAGGAAGTGGGCAACTTTGGAAGTGGACAAGTTAGGAAGTGGACGAACTAGGAAGTAGACGATTTTGGAAATGGACAAATTAGGAAGTGGTCAGAGTCGACCGGAGGGGTATTTTTAGGTAAGTAAATTACAATTAGACTAATTAAAAGTTCATTTCCTAGTCAATCCCATAATAATTGCTAGTTCCACGGAGATCGAGTAGATACTAATATGGGATGCCACCTGTGTCGATACCCTGGCACCTTCCTATCAGGCTACATGCTCCGCGGTGGCGGCAACGGCGGAATAACAAGCGGCGCAAATACGCCGCCCTCGGCGAGAGCTACATATTTGCGCCGTTTGGCGTCGAAACTCTCGGGCCGTGGGGGCCTAACGCCCTACAAAAAGATCTCTGGCTCATTGAGATGTCAGGCGATCAGAAGGCCGGCATCTATTCTGGGCAAAGAATAAGTCTCGCCAATCGCCATCCAACAGCCTCCTGGGCACCACGTCAACAGAAAATGACTTGGGGTGCATTTTCTATTTATAGGTTACTCTTAGTTATAGCACAGAATAAGTAATAGTACTTTGTACAGAAGTCGCACTGTCTAACAAAACCCGCGTTCGAGTCACAAAAATGCGCCGAATTCTACCTTCTCGCTCTAACTCATAACGCGCGATCTTTCTGGTTGCTATGCCCACCGCTAGGGTTGTCGATGAGTAAAATCTACGTTTTCATTATTTGCTCCTAGGTAGTACAAGAAAAACCTGGTAAGTATGTGTTAATAAAAAAATAGTGTTAGTAACCAACATTTTTAATTAAAAATAAAACAATTAATGGTTTAAATCGCGTATATTCAATTATTCACGCGTCAGGTGTTATTACCTAAATAATGATTAGACTAATGAATAACTTAAATTACGGTTGGTTTTATTTTAAATAGCAGCTGGTCCACTGGCCACCTCCGGATTTCATCACTTATTATATGATATTTTGGTTTTCATTTCCCGAACAAATTAAATAAATAAAAATTCTACCGAAACTTAATCATAGTACTGTTAATTTAACTGACAAGAACATTTTCTGTTAAGTAGACCTTGTTTTCTGTTAAGTGGCCAGTTCATTCATATTGAAAAGTTAGTAACCATAAGATAATCAAAGAGGTCTTAATCACTGATTATTGTTTACCTCATTAACAGGGTGCCTTACGTAGTAAACTTACTTCCCTAATTTTCTCCAAAAACATACATGATTTCTTTATTGTTTTATACATAAATATACTCAGAAAGCTGAGTACTATCAGCCTTAAAAATATTGGTAGGTAGCTAATTTATTAGCACCTTATATACAATCATGATAAGACAAGGTCCTTTATCTTTGGAATAGGTGCATGGCTCTGTTTTCTGTTTTTCTTTAATCCCGTTGCTCGGGAACTGAACTTTGATGATTATTGACCTATTTGCTCTACAGAGAATGGTAGTTTAAGTTTAGTAGTAAAAAGTTTACTGATCTTTTTTTTATACACCATTAGCATTTCAGATTCGGCAGGTCCAGTCTGTCGAAACCCACTTAGTTGACTAAATTTATCTAATATGTAACCTTATGGTTATAATTGGCTGTATACAAAATACTTGTTCGTAAGGGCATTTAAATTAAAATGCCTGGAGGTGTCGAATGCACTCAGGTTTCCATCGTAATTATACTCGTACATGCGAATCAAATCGAAAATTAACTAACATCATAACACAAAAAATTACGTTCTTATTTATTCATAAATCCAGTAACAGTGAACAGTGATGCTCATCCACAAACGATACTTATATCGAGGGTTTCAGGCCAAAGGGGCGTATACGCAAAGCAAAACGCTTGCTTATACGCCCCTTTACCATGAAGCCCTCGATATGAGAATATAACAAACATCGATTGACGTACCGAACTCTCAGAGTGCACCTAAAATGTATTAATACTGTATCAAATAGCTGGGCTTGGTTTCTGCAAGTTTACTACCTGTGTATAACCAACGGAATAGTAAACTACGTGAAATGTAGTTCGGAATAACCATTATACTTGAAGCCCGCTCTGAACGCTAGAACTAGGCAAGTGAAGGTATAGTTACGCTGGCTAGTGGATTGCAATTGGAGTCGCTATCAAAGTAGGTATACCTACGTTTGAGTTTGACCATTTATATTGGAACCAACGAGCTGATGCCGTTTAAACGTGGATATTGTGCATATGGTATCCCTTGGCTTATCGGCAATTTGTTTCTAAACTGTGTTTGTTACGGTTATAACTTATAAGGTGAACCAGGTAGATTCCTAGTAGTGGTAGTACCTATCCTGCTTATGAAGCTATTTGAATCCTCATTAGGTAATATTATAAGTAGTGTTATAAGAGCTCGAAAAAAAAATGTTTTGCTCCCGAGCCTTGGTCACCTCGGTGGCTTTCCATGTTTATAGGTAGGTATATGATATTTTTCATCACACTTGCTCGAAAATGGTGTCATTACACGTAGGTTTTGCGGGCCGTAAATGACCTATTACGCCCTAGGGCGTAATGGTTTTCTTTTTAAATTTGAAACGCTGGTTCTGTTTTACTCTTATTTGTCATGATTAAAGCAAAAGCCAACTTACTTTTTTAACTTTTATTACTGAAATATTTATTTAAAGAGAACTGTTATTGCAAATACATGTAAAGACATATTTTTGTAACATTAATTAAATGTTTAAATAGTGTATTTCAGTATTTTGCAAATATAAAATCAACCATTTTAAGTCTTTACCGCTATGGTTTCCGAACGTGACTTGTCGTCTTGATATATGTCACTAATGTCACTGTCAGTTTAACAATTTTATTAGGTTATTTTAATCAGATTTCCTCACAAGTGTGATGAAAAACATTGTGTGTGCCACGGGCGGTAAAGGAATTACAAACTCGTGTTATTAAAGCCCTCGGCTTCGCCTCGGCCTTGTAACAAACACTCGTTTGTAATTCCTTACTTACCGCCCTTGATACACAATGTACTATTACTGAGCTATGTTCAGTATAGCACATGCTAGCTGGGCAAAAATGGCTGTCAGATTTCTGTCGTATTTGATTTGGGGTTTTGACTTTTGAGGTATAGTCATCAAAACCTCAAAACTCCAAACTTGTTTAGAGTTTGCAGAGATCAAAAAAAGGTTTTATTAAAAAAAAGCATATATGGCAACATCACAAGAAAGAGGATTAATTTGTCTTGATACTTGGCAAATATCTTTCCGTTTAATAAGTATATAATGTGTCTACAAACCTACTGAAATAAATCTTCAGAACAGTCTTGCACAAATTGATCTAATCCCAACCAAACTAAGCAATGCTTGTATACATGTACTTACATATTGAAATATAATAATTAAATGCTGGCAGCTTCCTCGCGCAGCGAATAAGTATCGCCATACAGCGAGGAAACGCTGCTAGCATGTTCGGCACCATGCCAAAGCGGCCCAATTTTTTAGATAATTTTTAGTTTTAATTTAGGTTTATTTTCGTAAGATTAGTTTAATTTTTTTAGTTAAGTTTAGATTAATAAGTAGTTATATTTTATTTGTACATAATTAAATACATAAAAAATATCCAAGACCCTGGAATAATCGCTAAGTTTGGTTGGAACTAGATGGATGTGTGCAAGACTGACCCAGATAACTATTTCAGTAGGTATGTAGTTGTAGAGTCATTTTGTAATAAAAGGAAAAAATATTACGAAGTACCAAGATTGAATAATCCTCTTTGTGTATAGTTTCTTCATGTTGCCGTATATAAATTTTTTAATGAAAACTTTTTTCGACCTCTGCAAACTTAGCGTAGTCCGACTATATGTAATGTCCGACTATGTGTACTATATGTAGTAATTTCCTATATATTCATATAAATAGAGAATATAAATCGAATGCTGTAGGTGAATCATTATTTGATATTTTTAGGATTAATCCTCGGTTTCCGAAGGATGAGCAGCTGTTAGTAAATAATTATAGCCAAAATCTTTCAAAATTACTCATAATATACCTAATACTACTCAGAAGTATCAAAAAACAATTTTATCCAGGTCGTTTGTTCTATGTAGATGACACAATCATAGTGCGCTGTACTAAAGGGTACCTACCGGGGTAGTCACTGGCAAAAATATATAACGAAGCGGAGACTCAGAATCAGAAAAAAAACATTTATTTACACTTAAGTTATACTTAAATACTTATACTTAAATAAACACTACAAATTACAATAAACAATACTATAAAATTTAAAAAAAACTAAAAAACATCTGTAGGTAGGTATTTAACACTTAACAATTGCGAGGCAATGGGTCTCAGTCTCAGTCTCAGCATGTGCTGGGTCTGGGTACAAAGTCCAGCGCTGGTTTTCAGACCGAACAAGTGTTGACAGTGTTGTCGATCGCAAACTACTGATGATGGTGTTTACCTAATACAATGCTTATTACCTACTCAGTGTCACCTTTAACAAATAAAGGATTCAAAACAAAGAAAGAATTGTACGGAGCACGTCTAAATATCTGGCACGACCTTATCGCTTTAGAAATATAGACAGTGTCACATATTTTTCCATGCCCCGTTTTATCATATACCATATGAATGGCGGTGATTGTATAGTAAAAATATGAAAAGTGTCGTAGAACTCGCGGTCTGGATCCCCAAGAAAATACCTTTTCTTGTAAAAAACATACGTCGTACATTGTGGTACGGATATGTGATAAAACAGACACAGTGGAACAATTTTTATGTGTGTGTGTTTTTTGTGAGATCATTAATTAAACTCATAATTTTATCTTGTTCGCGTTAAGTACATTTTGTTCGTTACCTAATAAAATGTCAGTCTTTGACCAAGTTAGGTATTTGTATTTTTTGGCTACGTCACGGTCCAGAGCCCAATAATTCGAGCGGCAGGCAGCAGGGGCGATTGGCTGTAAATTCCCTGCGCAGTATGCCAACAAAGCCTGTCGAGCCTGTTCGCCGACCGTGAAACACCGCGCTACAGATTTAAAACGAATAAATAGACGAGATCACTCTGTGTTGAAAAAGGTTTTGACAATTCCTTGGATTGCTGCATGCATTTTTGACATAAAAATAAGAAAAAGAGAACTCTCCAATAGGAAAAGAGGTATAGAGGAGACTCATAGTTAAGTTATAGCATAGTTTTGCTCTAAACTTACGGAAATCTTCAATCTAATCTCGTTTTTAGGGTTCCGTAGCCAAAATGGCAAAAACGGAACCCTTATAGTTTCGCCATGTCCGTCCGTCTGTCTGTCTGTCTGTCTGTCTGTCTGTCTGTCTGTCCGTATGTCACAGGCATTTTACTCAGAAACTACATGATGGATATTGATGAAATTTGGAATATAGGTGTGTTTTATGTGCCGCTACTTAGTTTGGTATATAAATAATTAAAATAAATATTTTTAGGGGGGGCACTCCATACATGTTAAAGACAGTAAAACATTTTTTTTCAGCAAATATCAACGTGTGGTACATAGTTCGACAGCTCTTTAAAAAACACTATAAGGTTCCTAAGTAATGTTTTTGATTAAATGAATGTATTTGGAAATAATCGCTCCGAAAGTTGTGTAAATTGTGTCCCCCCCCTCTATTTTCTAAACCGTGCGTCCGAAAAATATGAAAAAAATCACGAAGGTAACGCTTAATTAATACTTTCAACGAAAATTATTTTCAAGAAGAGCGAATTAACCGTTTTTGAGTTATTGCCGATAAACTGCGCTTCTCAACAAAAGGACGTAATTGCTATGAAGATACGCTCTTTTGTTGTTGTACTTTTTTTACATCGTATTTTTTACCTTATAGTTACGGCTATGGAACCCTACACTGAGCATGGTCCGACATGCTCTTGGCCAGTTATTTTTATAATTTGTTGTTACAGCGGCAATTGTAATAGGTATACATTCTGTAAAAACTTTCCGTCTCTACCTATTGCGGTTCAAAAGAGCCCTGTGAAAGACGAACCGCGGAGGCTTAGTAATTCCTAATACTAAGCCTCCGCGGTCAACAAGACCCTTCTTGTTGGCACCCTTTGGGTACAGAACCCTAAAAATTTGCTTTTCCTTTGTCTAGTAATTTTTTTTTAATAATTAAGAGCATTAAATCATTAAAACTGTTTTGTCACGACGAATGGTTATGTTTGATGTCACCGGTACAAATTAGTTATATGATCTATGGTCATCGTGATTCCTCACAACAGCTTTGTTTTGTTTTTATATGTGAAACAAGGACTGCTTTATACAATTCTAACTTCACTTAGGTATATCACAAATAGGTAGGTAGGTACTTGTTTTCCGTAAGACGTCCTAATGAGATCCGTGTAATCCTGAAACAACAGTGTTACAAGAATATTCATTAAACTAATTGGAACTAAATAGACAAACCTTCTCGTATATACTTACGTAGTAGGGTAGACTGGGTACGGTTGTGACAATTTTGGTTTGATCGCCATTAATTCTGTTACTTTACCAGTTAGCTGGTAGATCTTGAATGGTCATTTGTACATTTGTCTACGTAAAAATACTAAAATATTGTCCATGCATACGATATATTAGTCATAGGATCAAATTATAAAAAAAAGGGAAAGTATTACAACTACCCCAAGGATGGTTGTGACAGTGGTTGGGGTTGCCAGGCATAAATATAAACCCAAATGATTTATAATGACTTTTGTTGATGATGATTTTATTATGAAAAGCCAGTTTTTTTTTTAAGCTTTTCCAGTAGCTTGGTCGGCTTCTGCGACCAGTTGCTGCACATAGAATGGCTCTGCCCTAGCTCTATAGAGTTAGGAATAGAATGGCTCTGCCCTAGCTCTATAGAGTTAGGATGAAAAGCCAGAGATGCTCCGTTATTACTCTACTTGAGTAGAGTTTCTATTGTAGAAAAACAGATTTATAACAAAATTGGCTTTAAAACTAGCTCTATTTATAAAGCGTCACCAAAGTATTCGTAACGTAAACGCCGAATTTCGACCCACGAAAAGAAAGATAAAATTAACAAGAAAATTATTCGATAATCAATCTTGATTGAGAATCACGGCCGTACCATCCTTTTCTCGAAGCCATTCAGGCCATTTTCAGCCTCCCGTAATTTTGTAATGGCTAAAGCTAGAACCCTGATTTTTCAGCGGTATATAGGGCACAATAAGACTTAAGTATATTCTCAATGACATTCAATTTGAACGTGTTGTTTCAGAGCTATTGCACGTCAAAGTCCCTCAGTTTTGTCACTGACTAACTGACTCACTGACTGATGATCATCATAATTCTAAGGCACTTCTAGCAGACCCACAAGCTGCAAATTTTGAAAATAGTTATTTTTTAGCCTATCAAGTCCAACAAAATCTAAAAATATTGCAATTTCAGTCACAACTGCACACATAAGTTTGCAATCCTACACAAATACATGCGATTACAAAGTTACTTTTTAGTTCAAATGGGAAATAGACTGGATTGGAATGTAATAAATAAAGGTAGGTGGAGGAACACATTTTATAGTTTTGAAATAAAGAATTCTCCACGGGTAAATAATAGGCAAGTCGGTGGAAATCGAATTCTGTGGACACCCCTCCGGTACCGACTTGGTTTAACATCTACATCTCAGAACTTTTTTGTTGTAGAAGAATTGCCTGGCGTGACTTCATCGTTTTACATGTAATGTTTTTGATGGGGTTAGGTATATTTATTGTAAACAATCATCCTGAGCTTCGCATATTCCGACGCCTATTTACCTAAAGTTGGTAAATTCCCGGAAAAATCTAAGCAAGCATGGAGTCGGCTTCTTAAAAATATATTTTTATATAATACAAGTTCCGGGATTCCGGGATTGCATAAAACGTTACGAGAATGTAATATATCGCAAAAATGTTTAGGTTTTAACTTTTTTTGGTTAGTTTTGTAAGTACTCAAGTTGATGTATGCGCTTGCCACTTGAAGTAGCTGTATCAGTATCAATGAATTCAGTAATTTATTCGGTTTACTAAATATGTTTAACTCTAGGGACAAGTTTGAGATATTTGTAATATGTACAGGTAGAAAAAGAAATTGCTTTTTAATTAACATATATTTTCATAAAACGTTTAAAAACTACCTGCATTCTTATCAGTAAACTTACGGCAACAAACATTGCGACAGTGCAATTGTTTGATTTACCGTCCTTTTCTACCCTACTATACGTTAGACAAGGACGACAATCCAAATATTAACACTACCGCACCGCTGTGCATTTCGCTATTAGAGTAATTACCTGTTCATTGTTATCGTCTTTTTGTAAAAATTATATTTAAGATAAAACCTAATGCAAAATGTTCTACTAATAGGTAGTAGCTATAACGTTAATTCGTTACTTAAATGAATTGCAGGTAAATTAAATAATATTTGGTCGTTCTGTACATGGAAAATAACTTAGAATAGTACATTGCAATACTATAATAGGTATGTGTTTATGTTAGCCTAATATCCGAAGTCCCGGTAAATTTATTAACAAAAGTAAAAAAAAAAAAATTGAGTCCGCCTCCATACCATTCAACTACCTACGCCGACGCCGAAGTTTAGGTGAATAGGCGTCGGAATATCCGAAGCCTGATCATGTCATAGTCTTTATTAAACTGTAAAAATTACTCTGGACTTCCTTTCACGAAAATTTCGATGATCTGAGTAACACAAACAATGGACTTGCTCGAAAAAAATGGTTACTTTTTTTCACTCAATAACTTTGTATTGTCAGAAAGTTTGAGTTGTTGCTCAGTTCCACTTATTCAGTTAGCCATCACCGAACTTATCAATGTGTTCAATAAAGTTATAGACTTCGTAAATTGAGTACATTACAAACTTTTTGGTTGTTATATTGTATTATTAAGAGTACGGGGACTTATTTAGTTTATACATCCGCGAAATGGGTTTAAAAGAACAACATTATCTTATTTTTTATTCATACTCGTAACTGACCTGTGATTGACCTCAGTAGGGGCCTGATGGTAAGCGACTACGACAAAGTATAAAGACAACCGACAACAAAGTAGTACGACTTCGGCCGTTTAGGACACGTATTTACACAGACGCACGATCGCACGTCTGTGTAAGTGCACTCCATACTGTGGCAGGGGCGCGCAGGGGCAAATGCTTGCCTGTGGTGCGTCCGTACACGGCGCGCACGCATGCGCGCTCCCGATGTACCTTTTGTTGAAAGAAAAACTACCGTATACCGTGACTACTAGGTCGAATAGGGTGTTTAATTTTTCCAAACTTTTGATTTTCATTTCACTTTGCTCTGTTTCTGAATCTCACTCATGTAAAAGCCTTATATCTCAAAATTCATCAAAATCGGTGTATATTTAGAGGTTGCACACTTTTGAATTTTTAACTCAAAGAACGATTTTTCGATGCTCCTAAGCTCCTAATTAATGATATTGTGAAAAGTGGCATTACTTGATAAAAATAATGTAACGATTCCATCACAGTAAAATAACAGAAACAATTCTTACTAAGAGTCGTCCAGCATCACAGGAAACGCGTTATAAAGCGTACCACTGATGAGGTTCCAGGTTTCCCAATAATTAGAACACACAAAGAATGTTGTTATATTCTGAATGTGATTATGTTTCGTTAAATTACTGTATATCCATGTCCACCAAATACAAACATTTCGAAAATATAAAATCTTCGTTTCAGTACATTTACTCTTTTTCTGATCAGTTGGTACAACCTTTGAATGTGTTTCTATTTCCTTGAAATTTTAGATATACTGTTTTTAAATGGGAGATACCCCAGGGGGTAAGCAAAGTCTGACAATATAAACTGCTTTTTTTAACCCATACAAATATGAAACACCCTAAGGGTGAATAAGTCTGCGGTTTTTCTTATTTATTTGTCATGTTCATGTGACATTATATGTACATTTCCATTTTACGTTTCACTCCCATGTGATGCTATAATTTGCATGTCTCTTCTTGGCTGAGCGAAGATTGCTCATAAGACCCTACAAACATGGTGCTAGAAAAAATTACTATTAGATTTAGTGTGTAATAAAAATTAGATTCTTTCATGTTTTTAGATACGGAACCCCAATTGCATCGTAGGCCAACAATCGTATATTCAGATCACACCTCTATACTTCACTACGGATAAATCAGACGACATGATGCTAGCAAAATTTACTGTTAGGTTTAGTGTGTAATTAAAATTATATTCTTTCTTCATGCTTTTAGATACGGAACCCCAATTCCATCTTAGGCCAACAATCGTAAATTCAGATCACACCTCTATACTTCAGTACGGATAAAACAGACGAAAACGGTCACGATAAAACAACGCGGGCGAGACAAGCGCACTTATTTCACTACGTTCCCGAAGGCTGGTGTAAATCCCTTTATTTTATTCATACGGCGATCCACCGATGCCCGTTAAACCGCTAGAGCCCCGAGAAGTGGTCGTAAACCATTCCAAACCGCTATGGAAACATTTCACTAGTAAAACTATGCGCAGTTCCGTACCGCCCAATTTATGTAGGTATTTACCTACCTACTCGTAGTATCCCGATTCCACGTTGACTTCTTCTTTTATATCAATTTATTCTGTCAGTTACGATACATATAAACTATAGTATATTACACACCTAGGGTGGTAATACAGAGAAAGGCCGAGATCGCAGATGTTTGTGGCCCGAGCTCCAAGCGAGGGACGTAAATATGCGATCGAGGGCTTTCTTTATTACCTCCCGTTTTGTGTACAGTATTTTATGTCTACATTTGGCCAAAAAGGCACTTTATGGCCAAGTGTGACATAAATTGATATAATATCGTATCTGGCTTCGCTTTGTGACGTATCTATCATGTTTTGTTTAAATTCGATGGTTGTAATGTCATGATAATAGAAAATTAGAAAAAGAAAACATACAGTTGAATAGAGGATCGTCATTATTTCGGAACTCGGTTAAAAATAGAAACAGGGGTGAGATATTCAGGGGTTCAAAATGTACACGGCTATTGAATATTGTTTACACAAAAACAGTATTCCGAGAACATGGACAAAATACGCGCTACGGTTTTTAATAAAATAAGTACCTTTGTGATGAAAATGTTTTAATGTGAGGTACCTATTGTTTTAATACTTTATACTGACGTGTTCTATCTCATTCGTTAAAAGTAAAATAGCTATTTGTATTTCCATTTCGACCATGTAGATTTGAAGTCCATTTTTTTTCACTTGCAGAGTTTGACATCAAATGTGGTAATGCAAAAATGTATCCAAGAACAATGTAATTGCAAAGTATGGCAAACAGTAAAGTAAGTAAATGTCCAAAATTTCAATAACTTGCTTATTTGAAATTAATAGAAAAATTGATTAGTGATTACTCCATATTCTAAAGTTTTTTTAAAAACGTCCTCTATATCATAAATTCATAGACTTATCGACTCCTAGCATAGATGTGAATCCCAATTGACCAATTCCGCGTTTATGACATCGGAAAAATTCTCAGAAAATGGTCGTGTCCTCAATAAAAACGTATGGCAAGGGATCTATAAATGCCAAGTGACATTTTATTATCGGCCTTATTCAAGAACGGCCCAGAAGTGCCATCAGGAAAGGGTTAGATGCAAGTTATATGTAGGTATTAGAACGATATCTCGGACTTTAAAAGAACCCTGAAAGTTATGCGCTGAGGTCCATGAAATCCGGATATAAAGTCGGATGATTGAACGCGGATCGGATAACATCATTTTTTCATTCATTTCATTTCATTTCATTTATTCATTGCACCATGGTAATATACAAAGTTGTTAAGCATTATAAAAAGGTATCTCATGGACCCTGATAGGGTATAGCAATCAATCCTTAAAACTAAAATAAATAGTATTGAACATCGTAATTAATAATATCATTTGGTTGAACAGTAAATACTAAAATAACATCGGAATAACATTAAGGGGCAAAATAGGATCAACTGCGAATTTCATTGTCATTAAAAAAGTCATTAACAGAATAATATGCTTTTTTTGTAAGAAATGTTTTCAACTTTATTGCATATGTTAAATTAAAGGTTAGTAACGTGAATTACGCTACCAATATTATTAACAGATGATGTAGTATACTCTCCGTTGGGTATGCTAAAGCGAATGTGTCTTACTTTTTTAATAAAGACGCGCGACAGTGTATAATTATACCTACAGTCAATTGCTAAACGTGCATTTACGAGTAATTAATATTCAACTATAAAATATTTTAATTCAAGGTTTAAGGTAAGATTTTATATTTAAAGAAAGTCTTAATTATCCAATTTTTGTATCTTCCATTACTAGAACGCAAGTAGAATCAATTTCTATTTTTCTTTAGTAGTCCATGCCTTTTAACAAAATATGAGCATAAGAGTTGCCCACATGTAAGTACATAGTTAGTAGTAGTAGTAGTTTTATGTGTTTACACCAAGAACAAAAAGTAGTCATACGACCCGCCGATTCGTTTCGCTGCATTCGCAGAAAAATCGAATTCCTTACTAAATAAAGCGTCGTGATATTCTGCAATGTGCAGCCGCTTCGATCGAGCATTTCAGCAAATGCAGTGCGAAGCACGTGCAACGTCCCACGGGGGTTAACACTGCGAGCAGACACCTACGAGTATAGTTCCTATAAAATCGCACTGGAAATGAGTCATACCTCTACATAGTAAGTGCAGTAATACTTAATACTACACTCGCGGTCAAAGAATTCGGGTCACCGTAATTTAAATAATAGAAGTAGGCGTTTTTTAATATTTGAAACTTGTTTCATTTACATAATAGGTATACTATTCTTCAGTACCTGGCCGTATTAGCAAAATATCCGCTAACCCATCATAAAAATATTATTATGCAAAAATTGTGATTTTTGCGATATTTCACTCCGTTAACGTCATTATTTTTCATGGATTTTTACGAGTTCGACCTAATCTGAAATTGCTATTATATTCAGTGTTATTTTTGCAAATAATATCTAAAATTAATTAAAGATCAAAACGGGATTCAGTAATTTCACAACCCTGGAGTATTTTATGGTATATGGCAGTATTTCACTGACCCGAATTCATCGTCCGTGAGTGTATAGTAATAAAAATATTTGCCTATATCCGACTTTTTATATACAGATAGATTAAGTAAATTTGACCTTGGTAGAAATCTCTTAGTTTTCGAGATATTGACGTTTTTGCAAAACTCGTGCTAAATTATACCCTGACTCGGTGATTTGATTTGAGTGTCATGAAAATATCAAGTATTTTTCAAATCTGTTTTTGAATATGGGTAGCCAAATAACTATGCTATAGGAAGTAATTCCTATTGCTGTTAATTTCTTCATGCTTCTTCAAAGGCACCTTGTTGTGCATGACGTCACAAGTCAGTGTTGCATACTGAACTGCATATTTTCCGAGCGATTTAATACTTTTTAAAAAGAAACTGATTTGAACTGTCATCAAATGGCCTATTCTGATCATCGAAGCCGATAATTACTTATCTATGATGCACGCAGTACTGTGATTTCTGTAATTTATTTATATCAATTAAAAGGCGGCCAGCCTTCTGGGCACACTCCCCACTGGCAGCGATTTGGAGCAAATTTATTATCTTTAGTTTGTATTTAATTTATAGTTTTAGTTCTTATTGTTACTGTTTTATTTAAATGTTATTGTTTACCTTATACAAATAAAATAAATGAAGTATTTCCATTAAAAGGTCAAAATTCATCAGATTCATATTTAAAGTATTCGGATCTTATTTTCAAAAGACTTAGGGTGACGGAACCAGTATTGGACAAGGACCAATTATGGACTTCTCCGTACAACCCACAATTTAAGTAATGGACACTATATATATATTTAGGGTTTTTTTTTAACATTTTAAACTATCAACACTATGTTCAGATAACTGATGGTCCATTAATGGGTACTACTGTACTTAACATGTCCATGATTGGTGCCTAGAACGTTGATTTAAATGATGTTTACGAATTTTGCCTACCATCTGCCTTACGCTTTCCCAAGACTTTTGAGTATCTCTCGTAGGTCCATAATACCGTTTTGAATAATAAATTCGCAGCTAAAAGCACATACCGGGGTTGTATCGCATGTCAGGGAGTAGGTAGGTACCTGAAATGTAAGAAAAATGTTAAGGATATGAAAACATTTTATCGTATCTTACTTCAGTAGGAGAAATGTATACCTAATGCCAGTAATGTTTTAAGTCAAAGCGCCGCTTTGTGGAATGGCATCCATAAACTTTTATTTTCAAGAGCGAACGTATCATTTTCATTTGTTTTACAAAGAATATTCATCATCATCATCATATACGTTCCACTACTGGGCACAGGCCTACTCTCATAGATGAGTGTGAATGGGATGTAGTCCCCACTCTAGCAATTATTTGATTTTGCGTGCGTGCAACCGTTCCTTGTGGAAGTCTGGGGGAGACCTATGTTCAGCAGTGGACCTCTCAAGATTGAAATGATGATGATGCATCATGTCACGTTAGTCGTGAAGCAATACAATGTTTATTTATTTAGACTTTATTGCACAATACAGAAAAGTACAAACGGCGAACTTAATGCCATAAGGCATTATCTACCGATGGGCCAAACAGAAATATAAAATTGGTGTATCTAAGATCGCAAATTTGTTAACAAAAATCAAATATAATCATAATACTGATATATGTAATTACATAACTATGCTATAAAATACTTGTAGTGTTTGTATACTGCACCACGCTGCGCGTACGGAAAAAGCCGCTTTCTGGCCAAGTGTAGACATAAAATTATGTACACAACATGGGAGGTAACAAAGAAAGCCCTCGATCGCATATTTACGTCCCTCGCTTGCAGCTCGGGTCGCAAACTTCTGCGATCTCGGCCTTTCTTTGTATTACCACCCTAGTTGTGTAATGTACTTTACCTTTTTGAAAATTATGCCGTGTAATCTAATGCTAAAAAATAGCGAACAACGTTTGTAATCAAGAAATTAAACCGTTCATCTTCAGCGTGATACTTTAGCTCAGACACGACCTGCGAAAAACAGTCTTGTATGTAATAGCCTCCCCTATTGGAGAAGCTATTCGTCTCCTATATTACCGCAAAAACTTCGTAATGACCACACAAATTAGCCCGCGGAGATTGGCCCCTCTTAACCAACCCATTGAAAGTCGGTATTCATTACGTGCGTAGATTTATGATGGTTAGTTACGGTCTGGGCATATAAGAAGTAGGCATCACATGCTATATAAAATTACTTATTTTTTATAGTTTAGGATTGCGTGATTAGATATAAAGTTAAGAAATCTAATTAAAATACAGCTTTTCTTCATATGGGTCTCCCGTAGAAATGCAATATTGTGCTCTCATTTTTAAGGTTTTCATTGCCTTTTCGTATTTAGTACGCACGTAATCCTAATTATTCATGTATCTGCATACGTTCGCGGATGTAATGGGAGTTCATAATGTTCAAATTATCAAATGAACGCTCCATTTTGCGTAATGATTTAAACGAGGTTCATCTCATCTGTCACATGAATTTGTGTTGACATTATAAACGATGAATGATTAACTACTTTTAACTCGACCAAAACGTCATTGAGGTTCAATGTTATCAATACATGAAACAAGCGGTCATATTAAAATCATAAAGTGTGGTTTCACACGATCTCTTGTTTTTAGGGTTCCGTACCAAAATGGTAAAAAAGGAACTCTTATGGCGCACCATAAGGGTTCCAGATAGACAGACAGAGTCGCAACTCTGTCTGTCTGTCATAGCCAGATATCTCAGGAACTACTGCTGCTATCTATTTGAAATGGACATAAAAAAAAATCTAGTACCATTTTTTACTTTTTTCTTAAAGGCGACCGAAATGGGAGGTTGAAAATTTAAAGTTGAGCTATAATATCAAATGGAATATGAAATGAAAGGGCTTAATTTAAACATTACAAAACCATTTTTTTTTCTTATTTATGTACTTTTTGATTTAGGACGAAAAACGTTCAAAAAAATACCATTCCATATTATCTTTGAAATTACTGAACAGAAAAATCTGTATAATGACCAATTATAGTATTATCCTAAATATTACTACACACTACACTATTTACTAAAGGGTAACGGTATTAACGAATAATAAATAGGATACGCGTGTATTGTAATTTATGTTCTAAATTTCATTTTCTGTTCCAGTTACATAAGAACTTAGAAATCTTATACATACATAATTTTAATAAAAACCTTAATTAGGTCGAGGCGGGTAGGTCGTTATATCAGGATATACTTACTGCACAGACAAAATAAGCTCCAGTATCCTCAATTTTCGAAAACAGATCATACAGGTTTTTGTTTGTTAGTAACTCCATATGTTAAAATTAAAATATAACCACCTGGATTATTTTCAGAATGAAATTTTGTCCAACATTCCATTTAATTGAAATTAATTTTTTGATGGAATGCAAAGTAATTGGGAAAATGCTTCACCGAAACTGATATTCAGTAAGTACATATCAATCGTTACAGGTAGGTATAATGAAATAAGTATTGTTCACTTCATCACCATCTGCCCAGAAAGGTTTTTGGCAATGCTTTAGCATCTACATATTAGACTACAAGTGTAGTTTATCCAGGCAAGTAAAAATGTTGTTAGAAAATCAAACACGCTATATCGTAAAATGGGGCTAATAAGAACCCGCGAGGCCATTTGGCAGTAAGCAAATATAAGTTTTAAATCCATTTATTTTTTTCCGTAGCAATGGTAGAATCATACATCTTCGTTTACCAGAGCCTAAGTCTAATGTGAAGTTGGTTAGTGGTCTATTAATAAAGTTTTTATTAGTTTAAGTTATTTTTCCAAATAGCCTTCGCGGTCTTTAATAACCCCGTTTTACGGTACCTATCTTTTTTCATATCAAAATTCATTCAAATAGCACGGTTAAGAATTTTGCCTAAAATTTCGCAGCAGTACATATCAGTAATAAAATTGAAAAATACTTATCCATACCGAAGTGCACGAGTTCTACTCGCTTTTCACAGGTTTTCAGCTTAAAATATGAAATATTTAATGTTAATATTTGTCCACCGCATTTAAACCGCAAAATGTAAACAAGAATCCAGAATATTTCACTCGCAGATATTTTTTCAGCAAAATGTAGCATACAATCCGTAGGAATCCATCTGCATTGCAAATAGTGGTTTTTATTCATCATCATTATTATTTTGTCAACGTGCCAAGTGAAATGTTGATGTAGCTAGCACGAGATTGTACATCACCGTCAATGTACAGATAGTATGGGAAAGAAAGAAGAAAAACATTAGGATAGTGGCAAATGTTGTATAAAATCATCTTACATGTTGTTTCGAAATGAGAACTACGAAACTACGTTTTCGTATCGACCCCTCTCATAAACGAATGGCTCATAGCGAATTCAGACTCGGCCCTCGGTTATTTAGGTTCTTATCAAACCGTAGCCTTCGCAAAACCTTATCGGCCGAATGAAACAGTTCATTTATCAAAAGGAAAAGATTGCTCACTGGACTCGGATTTATTGCTTGCCTTTTCAAAAGAAACTGAATAAAAAGACCATAATTTTTTACTTAATGGGTAGTATTTTTGTTCTTATTTGGTTTAGTGCTTCACTTCTGCAAATGGGCTAGATAAACTTGTTATCTACTTATTACGTAAAGCCTTTATCTCTGTTAATGTCAAATTATTCCTGTCAGTTGCAGTTAGTCTCGAGCTTTCTATCACACTCGTGAATTGGACTGTAGAGCTCAACCAATGAACCAGAATATTATGAAAACTATGACTTGAAGTGTAATGGAAGCCAAAATTAGAAATAAGATCAGATTTTTATAGTTGTAATGCTCCCTGCATTACAACCTTTTTAGAGCATTGCTCAAAATATGTGGCACTTTTTTAATGTGCAATTTTCTGCCAATTTTATGTTTACTTAGAATTACAAGCTTTTACAATCCAAATGGGACAAAAAAGTGTCCCAACAATTTTTTCTTATTGTGTTACCGTTTTTTGCGATACTTTGTAGGTATAACGACCAAGAAAAGTTCTATTAATGCATGGAAAATTTAGGTCAGTTTTGGAAAGGGCTCGTCTTATGTTATTTCTACTTAGAAATAACATAAAATGGGTAAGTAGAAAACTTCACAATGAAAAAATTGGTATTTGTTTTAAAATGATCTTTAAACACTCTGAGTTTGTCCTCTCAATTCAACACAAGGGTCATACCAGTTCCATAGGATGAGAGAAGCGACAAAATTTCCATAATATGATGAAACTGTGCGGCGGGCGGCCTTTATTGAAATTTACGATACCTAAACATTTAGAACGACGCGCCGGCACCTGGGGCAATTTACTATATAAAGATGCTAAAAAGATCATAAGTAGCAATTTTGCCGTAACACAAGCATTGTTATAAAGGCCGTTAATTTTCTTTTAACACTTATGTAAGGGTAAGGCCGTAAAAAAGGGATGATTTCGTGACTTGTAAGCGTCCGGCATTGTTTTTACGAAAAGTAATTACAAAATTTTACTTTTTTAATTTTCCGTGCAAAATACATAACTTTTTCTACTAGTTCTAGTCAACTAACAAATGTAAATCTCTGTGTTTGTATTCCAATTTTTTTTTCTTCTATGCAATTACATCGATTTCCATACAAATAAAAATGTCCCAAAAATGTTCCTGAAAGATTGTAATTTTTGTTTTTTAGTTTTGTGATATTATACTGATATGTTGGAGTTTTTTTTATAACTGTCATATATTAATGCAACGTTTTTCGAGCTTTAACATTAGCATTGTCCATTTAAAATAATAATTTACGTGTAACATAAGACAAGTCAACATATTGAAGCTTTTAAGTTACTTAATTTAAGTAACCGTTCTATCTTGCTATTTTAGCAGTTGATTTGCGGAATTTGATTTCATTATAATGGCAACACTATTTATTCTTTAGTCTGTGGTATACCTCTCACTGGTCGGCCATTTTGTGGGTAGTTCAGTGCGTCGATTCAACTTGTGCCGAGGATTTTTTATGGAATTTAAAAGTTACGAGTGGATTTCATGGTAAATTTGTTCTGTTTTGTATTACGTAATACATTATTAATATAATCTTCATATTAGTTTATAGCTAGGTGTCGTGTTCGAGTTAATATGTTTGTTATTGTTCCATATAATGCAAATGAAAGTGAATAGAGGTTAATTTTTATGTTACTTTTAAGTTACTTATGTTACCATTTTAATTTATTTTTAAGTTACGTAACATAAAAGTAAAGTAAAGCTTTGTTCACGCTTTCTTTTCAGTTACAAATTCTTGCAGTCGGGTTTTTGAGTTTAAAATATTTGGTTTGTTTTAATTTTTTATACCCAACTGCGCAACACAAAGAAGAGTAACGTGTTTTTACCCGACTGCGGCGAAGCCCAAAGGAGGGTTATGTGTTTGACCTGTATGTATGTATGTCCGTTCCTGTGTCCGCTCGTAACTACTCAACGGCACATCCGATTTTGATAAATGACACATCATTAGATTCGTCTTGATGGTGCGAGTGTCACTGGGTATGAAGTTCGTAAAATAAACAAAATGGCGGATTTTATGCAGTTACAAAGTGCACCGCGGTCGGGTTTTTTTTAGTAAAAATGTGGTTATTTATTTTATTTCACATAATTACAATGATTATAACAAGTAAAAATTATGATTTAATTTTATTTGTGAAGACAGCTTTTGTGTGGCTATCAGCCTTTAATTACTTATTCATCTTTGTTCAAAAATGTACCAAAGTATATAAGGTCCTAATATATTAGTTGCAGATATTTTAACACATTACACTTTACATTAAAATAATTAACTTTAAATAGAAATTAAGAAATCTTTTCATACAACTTTTCTGATTTCATTTACCTAACAAAACAAAAAAAATTATTATAATTTCGTCTCAAAAAAATCATCATGTGCATTATCACATGTCACAATAACACTATCTGTCATATCAACAATTTTTTGTCGTAAATGTCGTAACGGTTCGGCGGGAAAACTGCAAATGTCATTTAATTTATCTACGTGAAGTGGCCAGTTACAGTTAAGTGGTACGTAAAAGAGCTACTAGAATCTGTTCAATGAGTTTTCATTTAGTAATCACATTAACAGGGTGTTATTACGTAGCAAATTTGTTTTTCCTTTTTCTCCAAAAAAACATCGTAAAAGCTATAATGTTTCATGCTTTAATATACTCCAGAGACCGAGTACTATCAGCTGTAAAAATATCTGCAACTAATAAATTAGGACCTTATATACCTATTTGATCTCTTAAATAAACACTTAGTACAAAAAGTGTTTGTATTGTAGACATTGTGAATATCCCTTAAGAATACTTTTATGTAACTTTTAAGTTACTCAGTAACATATATTTTTGTTACTTTTATGTTACATAAGCCCAATTTTTCAGCCTTACCCGTAAACATTTTTTATAGCGTTTGCAGTAAAATTATAAAGGCTACCGTTATAAGTAGTATACAAAAATTAAATAGAAAAAGAAATATCTATTTTTAATACACTTGCTCAAAAAGTGGTACTTTTTGTAGCTGTATATCGTGCGCAAAGTTCGATTTTGCGAACTAGTGCTTTTTATTTCCCATTTTTTTTAATTTACTGTTGTTCAAATACATACATCCAACTAATGGTCAAATACGTTCTTTGTTTTTATTACGTCAGTGGACATTGAATGAAAGTATACATTTGATACGTTTAAAATATTAAATCCACATATATAATGTTTGATTGTTTTTATTATAAACAATTAAACTGTTATCTAATATTAAAATAGTTTAAAAAGTATGCTTACCAATGAGTAGTTTAGTCAGCGGTCTCGCATAATACTAGTATTATGCGAGACCCAAAAAATAAAAATTGTCACAGATAAGATAATATGGTGCAGGCTGTTCGAGTTTTATAAATGACAACTAGCTTTCCGGCACTAAAGATTACATTTTACTTGGAAATTAATGAGCTATTAAGTATTTAAATATTTATTGTTTTTTTCCATTTTTAAATGCAGTTAAATTATCTTAGAACGTTTGTCTGTTCCCAAAATAGTTTATTTTTATTTGGCTGAATGGTGACAAACGCTGCCACGTTGGAAAAAGTTCGCAATTAAAAGTAACACATTTTGTTTTATTCCCGCCATTTTCATTCATGATTGTAATTTTGTAATTATTAATTATCACGCATTAGTTTGATAACACTTTTGTGAAAAATGAGCGATTCAGACGATTTTGAAATAAATTCAACACCACGAGATATACTAGCAAAGGTGTCAACGGCAACTACTATTCATTATTTTACCAGAGAAGTCGAAGGAGGAATATCTGGCCGTCTATGAGCAATTCATTGACTGGAAACGAGAAAATCGAACGGCGTCATTCTCAGAAAATGTACTTATGGCCTACTTTCTTGAATTATCTAAGAAATATCAGGCATCTACAATGTGGTCAGGATACTCAACGTGACTCTTAATAAGTGTTCCAATTGAGTGCTCCATTTTTATGAGGCCAAAAAATAAACAAATTTGTCTCTTAATCATTCAATCATTTCATTTTCGTTGTAATTTTTCGCAAATGTATTAAAAAACGTCGTTTGATACACGTGCGGAAGTGTCATTTCCACTCGTCCCGAGTCTTGTCCCTCGCCTTACGGCTCGGGCCAAGACACCTCGGGACTCGTGAAAAATGACATACTTTCCGCACTTGTATCAAAAAGTACTATTATATTATAGCTATCTTGCTCGCAGTGCTTAGTCAAACATTAAAAAAAATAATAAACGCTTAACGTTAATATGTACCGGTAGAGATGTGCCGTTCCCGGGAATATTCCCCACTTGTATGGGGAATATTCCCACGGTGGGAATATTCCCCATACAAACGGGGAATATTCCCGGGAATGGCACCTTTCTTGTACGTCTAACTACCCACGTGAATTCTGTCACTTTCAACGTTCACTCTCAATGCGCAGTCACGATCAATGTTTGATAGGTAACCCTTGTTGCCTCAAACTTTAACGATTTCTTATAAAAAAGAAGTCTTTAACAATAAGATCCTCGCATAATGCAGGAATCTTAATACGGAGACGTGACGCTAAATTTAGAACGTCACGTTCCACGTCTCGAGTGTGTGCGGAGTACGTGCCTCCTGATAGAGGAGGCATTTAGCATTATCTGAATTTCTGAACGAAAACATAAAAATTATGGTAAAGATGGATCACTTTTTATAATTCTTTTCGATTTCTAAGGGTCAGTGTTATGCCCCTTTCATTTTATGAAGTATTGAAAGTGTAGTTAGTGATTACCTACGTCGCTTCGCTACATAATTGTCGCCAAAAAGTTTCGTATTCCTTTTGCGTACCGATAGCAAGCTCTACAGGAAATTGCAAGAAAGATTTAAGTTATACGTCTCTAGGGATAGTTAGATCTGTTAGATATGGTTAGATGAATATAGTAAACGTAAAAACTGAAGAAAACAAGCCAACGATCTTACATATTTTTATTTTCCTGGTGTTTGTTTTACCAATTTTTCGACAATATAATAATTTTGCAATATGCACTTAAATCACATTCACTCATTCGTTCATTCACTAGCTTTTTTTACTATTTGTACTTATCATAGCTGTGTGTGTATTATTTCACCTCAACTCTCCTGCTGACACCTAGGTGCACACAATTAACTTTTCATAGAAATTAAGAAAACTTTTTATATGATATTTTTGGTTTCATTCCCCGAACAAAATAAATAAATTGAATTTCTACCCATACTTAATCGCACTGTTAATTTAACTGACAAGAACATTTTCTGTCAAGTGGACGTCGTTTTCTGTTAAGTGGCCAGTTCATTCATATTGAAAAGTTTAGTAACCATAAGACAATCAAAGAGGCATTGATTATGTTTTACCTCATTAACAGTGTTTTACGTAGCAAACTTACTTCCCTAATTTTCTACAAAAACATTTATAATTTATTGATTTAAACTTTCACGATTTTCACTCATTATTATAACAAAACGGGACTTAATCGCGCCAGTCCCTTCGCGACCATGGATTTCACGGCACCTCTCAAACGTCGAGGTAATAGCATGTTTTTACGAATATATAATTTGTTTATTGTTTTATACATAAAAAAACTCAGAAACTACTACTCGTAAAAATATTGGTGCCTAATTTATAAGCACCTTATATATGTATTTGTCAGAAAATACAGACAATGGGTACTAATTCCATTCCTTGGCGGTCCGCATTAAAAACGTCGAAGCGAATCGCTTTGTGGGAATGAATGATATGAATGGAATATCCACAACATAAGGATGAAGTCGCTCCCCAAGCCTGGATGTCCGTATTGTCCGTTGATTGAACTTCACATAGATACAGAACACACAGTTGAGAATAAAGCAACTGCCAGTTATTGTGGATTTTCACATTTATACTCGCACTGTTTTAAAGGATAGGTAAGGTACCCTATGAGAGGCAACTACCTAGTTTGAAACATATTCGAAACTCATCTCAAACTAGTTGCATCGAAACCATGCGGAGAATTTCGCGTTGTAAGTTTAATCAATTTTGGTCGACTTGTTACATCTTCGATATGCCATTATTTCCCGTATTAGTTTAAGTAAATACGCTTATTTAAAATGTATAGTAATAAATAATTCAAACATTTTTTGGTCTCCTTTTAGTCATAAGCGTACGAATACGAACGCTGATATTATTACTAGATACCCAAGGATGTGATACCATCAATGTTTTTTCGCAGAAATTGTAAGAGAAGAGGAGATCCTTATAAAGTTATAACCGTTACAACAGTATAGGTACCGTTATTCGGAAGGATCGGTATCCTTTATACATACATATGTATGTCTCTACGTCTGCTCTCGAAGAGAACAGGAATGACTTGTGGAAATAATTCCATCACACTCACTTGCACCGCATGTTGATTACGGTTTCAAACTACAGTTTATTGCAAGTTTTGCTACAGTTGCGTTTTGCCATATGTCTGGGTCTAGAAGTAATAACAAAGTTTAAGTGCAAACAGAAAATAAATACAGATAGACTGACAAAGGTTTCGTTATTTCCTTTTGGAACCCTAGAATGTAAGAATACGGAATCAATTGAACACTAAAAATAAGTAAAAATTGGTGAACCTGGTGCTATGCTCTACAATTCTGATTCGACACCTAAGTAGCATTTATATCTACATTTTGGAGATACCTGTTTGTTATGTAAATAAATCAGTTTTTTTCTACGCACAGATGATGCCGAAATTTAAATTTAGCCATACGCTACGATCCTTTGTACGTACACTGATCAATTACAGCGTAGTGTACACAATGGTGACGGCAGGTACAGAGCGTGAGTTGGGTAGTGTGTAGCAGCTTTGCATATCACCAACTTTAGTCACAACACTATCATCATAGACAATTGTAGAATTTAAAAGAAACAAAAACGTCATTTCATTATGTCATAATGACCTATGTATAAAACCATTTTAAACTTTTAATGAAATATCCAAGATTCAGTTATTTATTTCATGGTTTTGTATTTTACGGTAAGGACCGTTTAAATAGTGTATGGTTTCAGTGGTGTTTGATGAGGTGGTGTGAAAATTCAAGGAGAAACAGTGACAAAACAAAGTTACGCCGTTTGTTTACATAGTTAGCAAAGTCCATTGACGGCGACTTTTGTGTAAATTTACAATTTTTAATCGGTGTGGAATTCATTTATCAAAGTCTATTAAATTTTGCTATTGTAATATTTGAAATGTAAATAAAAGGGTACAATGCGCAAAAATCCAATTACACTTTATACGAAATTGAATAAAAGGCTGTAACAATATTTAAGCACAATTAACTACAAATGTAAAAATGTTAAATGCCCGTCAGGGTTTAATATTCATGGGGGACAGTTTAGGGGCAAGGCCGAGGATTTTGACCAATTTGGTAGTTTCAAATTTCCGAAGCTGATTACAAAAAACTGATAACACGTAGAGTAATTAAAAACAATTTTACTTTTTATTGTGAGATAATTAATTTAAGCCTTTAAAAAGTATAGTACATTACATAACTAGGGTGGTAATACAAAGAAAGATAGCAGAAGTTTGCGGCCCGAGCTGCAAGCGAGGGACGTAAATGTGCGATCGAGGGCTTTCTTTATTATCTCCCGTGTTGTGTACATCATTTTATGTCTACACTTGGCCAGAAAGCGGCTTTTTCCGCGCAGCGTGCGGAAAAAGTCACTCTAAGGCCAGGTGTGGCATAAAAATAAAAAACCATCAAAAACGTAACGAAAGTTGACAAATTTTTTCGACTACAAGTACTTAAACCCCCGTTATTTTTATGTCATGATATTTTCATATCATGATCATGTTTTTGTTGGAAACAACATTTTATTAATAACGATTGTCCTAACGATTGCGGAAACATGATAATCTAATAATTTTATTTTTTATTTTCCCTTTTCATTTACCTGAATTCCACGTTTATGTTACGAATACCTACTTTGGTGACGCGTTATAGAGTTAGTTTTAAAGCCAATTTTGTTATAAGTAACTTAAGTTGTCTTTTTACACACTAGGAACTCATATTCTTGTAGAGTAAATCCCATCAAAAACATCGGGGTGTCCACAGAAGTCGCTTGCCACAGTCGGTGGGAATCGATTTCTGTGGACACCCCCCCGGTACTGACTTGGTTTAACATTACATCTCAAAACTTTTTTGTTGTAAAAGAACTGCGTTGCGAGACTTGTATCTTTTTACATGTAAAGTTTTTGATGGGATCTCATTTCTTTTTGTAAGTGATCTTCCTTTATTTATTACATTCCAATCCATTATTTTTACAATTTGAACTGCAAAACTAACTTTGTAAACGTATGTATTTGTATAGGATTACAAACTGTATAGGATTACAAACAATATTTGAAGGTTTTTTAGGACTTGATGGGCAAAAACCTAACTATGTTTGAAATTTGGAGCCTGTGAGTCTGCTAGAGTACCTCAGAATTTTGAAGTAAGAGATTTGAGACTTCGTACATAGACTCTTCAATAAGTCGAGGAAAGTAATTTTACCGTTTTTCGAAATTCATCCCCAAAGGGATATAAAATGGGGGTTTGAACTTTGTACAGGCACCAAACAATTTTAAAACAGGAGATCTAAAACTGATTGAACTGAATAGAACTGAAATGATCAACATTTATTAAAAATTTTCTCCAAAGCGAGTTGAGTAAGGGTTGAAAGTTTCTTTAAACAGTACAATTTTTAAATTAAGAGGTTTGAAACCCCATAAGTCCATACGTAGCATATATTAGAAGAGTAATGACGATAATTTGAAATAGATTTTTGGGGGTGTATGAAGTGAATTTAATTTACGGAAATAATCCTTAAATGGACTAAAGAATTGATTTTCGGGGTAGTTCAGTTTTTGAGCCTAATATTTCTTGGTTTTGTTTAATTACTATTTGATAATTACATGTATGTTCAAGTTTTTAAAATGTGATGCAACGTATCACCAATCAGCATTGCCTATTGATTACTGTTTTGTTTTCGTTAAAGTTTAATTGTACTTCTTCCTATCTCGCGACTATTGAATCTGGGTTTCATAATAAAAAACGCCTCGTTATCTCCCCTCACCGAGACTGATTGATACCGGGATCTGGACCCGATGCTCGAAGTAATGGCACTTTCAAAGAGTGGATCAAATGCAAAGGGCCCGGGAGCTATTGTGAAAGTTAAAGAGTTGATCCGGGCCTTTATTGGACATGCCTATATTTCCTGACAATTATAAATTATAAGTGAGGTCTCTTCAACGCAGGCGTGAATAGACTTGGTGAACCAGTGTTACATGTTCGTAGTTATTTACAATGAGAATATACGTAGGCGACACGGATTTGATTTGAAATAGAGACATATTGAAACAACAATATTTTTTTGGAACTTTAAACAAACCTTTAGGACAAATAACCAGACTTCAGGGTAGACTTCAAGGTTATTGCACAATAATTATAGTACGGTGTTTCTTTGAAAGAAAATGAACATAAAGTGCATTTATTATAATTTTGGCCTCGAGGGGCTTACAAGAAATAGGCACGAACGCGCGCTCTTGAGAGCTAGTGCCATCCACCCCTGCGGTTAGGATGATGGAAATATGATATGATTCATTAACTACAACGGGGAACTGCTGAATTGTGACATTTTCATCCCATTACCGATACCGATTGGTGTCGAAATATCATCGGACCTTTCGGGTCAATAAACACAATCCAACAGACGTTGGATTTCTCTATAATAACCGTTTTGGTTAGTAATTAATATTTATTCATATTGATACCTACCAATTAGTTACGTAACGACACAACCCCATCATGCCGACTACAACAGCAGCAGGCAGTAAACAGGCTTGTTGTCGACAATCGCACACAAAGGCTATTGTGCGTGGGGTGAGCAGCAAACTTCGAAAGGGTCAGGGTAATGAGGATGGAAGCAAGGAGTGAAAAAAAAGCGGGGTCCATCACTAGATATAGGTAATTTTCCGTTGGCGAGGCGAGAAATATACATCAACTCAAATTATCTCCACACCAAATTTTATCTAAATCGGTTCAGCGGTTTAAGCGTGAAAAGGTAACAAACAAACAAACAGACAATTACTTTCGCATTTTTAACCGACCTCCAAAAGGATGTTTCTCAATTCGTCTGTATGTTTTGTATGTTTGTTACGCGGCTACTCGAAGACAGCTGGACCGATTTGTAAACTTCTTATTTACTTGAAAGTGTACGTATACCTCCGAGGTAGTCTCATAATATTGCAACTAAATCAGGATCTGATGATGGTATTCTGCGGAGAAATCGAAGGAGATCTTATAGGCACACATATAGCGATTTGGACATTTTTCGCGTGTGGCTCGGGCATTTTTTATTGAATAGCGTCTCTGTTTCAGCTTGGGCAAACATGCTTTCGTATGTCCGGTCCGGCGGATGTCCGGCTGTTCTCCACAACAGGTCGCATTTCTCAACCAATTGTAGTGATTTTCTTTTCGATCCAATTTTGATAAATATTTGAAAACGGCGGCAAAAAGATCACAAAGCCACTAGGTTTCTTTTTTTGTTCTTATTAATATCTGTTTTGATGTAAGCCGCGTGAACCTTTGGCTTGGGTCACGCGGCCGCCGTCCGGACACGACGTAATCGCTTTCCGGGCATCCTCACAAAGAGCCTTCTCCTTGATTTACGTGCCCCAACCTGCCCGAAGACCTTTTATCTGCTTTGAATGAGCAATCCCATGCTGTATTAAAAATAAACCGATATTACTTTTAATGGCGAGTGGAGCGGAAAAGGTTTGATATGTCTGAAAAGGCCTTTATGGCTATGGGTATATATCTATAGTTATAATTTATTGAGAACACACGTGATTTAAAATTTGTCTGTCAATAAAGGTTTCCTATTTCCCATTCGGCTAAATCGAATAACGTAATGTGACGTTTTCAGGCAAGAGGGACTAATTTTACAAGCTTTTATTAGTTTCATCTGTCTGTGTGTCTGTCTGTAATCAAATCTTGTAAGTTAAATTTGATCCACTTCCCGGTTTCCGATTGAGCTGAAATTGTGCAAAGATATGTAAATCAGGTGGCAATGCAATATTATAATGACATGAAGCTGATCTGATAATGGAGTCGGATGGTAGCCATAAGATCATAGAAATTACATGGGCAAGGCCGCGGATTTTGACCAATGTGACATAGACGTGTAAGGTGATTTTATTAAATCAACTTTATACAATTAAAATAAGGCAATAAAATAGTTGCTAATATTAATAAACCGGAAGTCGGATAAAGATACGGTCGCTTGACTGACACCTGTCATTCTTGACAGATAGTTTAGGCGGGAAGTGAGAGCAACGGGCGGGCATTCTGGTGACAGCCACGAGAAGTGGCGGTTGGGTTGCGAGTGAAGGATTTAATGCAGTGTGTGTGGTGTTATAAAATAAAGTGTTATAGTATATTGCGGAGTTTTACTACAGATCAGACGTAGTAAGTACACGCTCACATGTGTGATTATGTTTTAATCATGTTAGTGTTACTGAGTATGTGTTTTCTTTTCAACACTTAAATGTTACGGTTTATTTAAATTTTGACGAAAGACATAGTATTACAATATAATACTCATTTGTTAAGACACCGATAATGTTTTGTTGGTGTAAATAGTGTGTCATTGCTATTTATAACAGTCATTTGGAAGCAGTTAGATTACCTTCTTATGAAATTTGGAAAGGATAATTTAGTTAGTTATTACCCATATTAAATGAATTGATTAATAAGAATAAGGTTAAACTTTTACGTAAGTTTAAAGTGTAAATCTTGGACAAAGGAAAAGTTAGAAAACACATACTCTCATACAGACATATCACTACTTTCTATAATAATTAGTAGAAAAAAAGGGAAGTTGTATATTCTATTGTTCATTGACACGTGTTAACCATGGTATTTTTATGGCGCCACGGTCGGCAATAGTTTTGATTTTTGCCCTGGCGTCATGGTATGGCGGTCAAAAGGTTAATTAAAGAGGTACGGATGTTCTAGCAGGTGCCCTGAACCGTAAGTTTGAGGCAAACGCCATTTTTAATTTGTTTGACACTTTTTGACAAATTTGACAAAATGTCAAATTCATTTTGGGTAGTTGAGAAAGTGCTAGGGGTATTAAAGGGGGGGGCAATTTTTCAATATTTTTGAGCTAGGACACATAGTTTAGAAGTTATGACCATTTTAAGTTACACTATTTTTATACATGTCATGTGTATGTGTTATGTACTTAGTTATGTCATTTTACCTCGTAATGACTGTACTGTCCACAAAGTACTTGGTGACACATGGTATATCACATATCTAAAACATATTCTTGGTTACGAGTTCCAGGTAATGGACCGGGACCTTGATCGCAGCAGACGGCTGCAGACGCCGGACTCGCGGAATGACCGTGAAGCTGAAGAGGATGTTCATGGTGGTCGCAGAAGTCGTAGTCCTGTGAAGCGTGGTGCTTCTTATGGGGGAAGTCGCGCACGCCATCGAAGCCGTAGTCCTGTTAGGCGGGACAGTCAGATGGAACGACGCAGTCGTAGTCATACTAGACGCAGCGAGTCGAATGGAGACCGCGCGCGATACCGAAGTCGCAGTCCTATGGGAGAGGACAGACGAAGCGGCAGCCGTCGGGAAAGAGAGGTCAGTCTACAACAAAAATGTGATAAGCTTGAGCATCTGGTGGCAGAAATTCGGTCGGAGCAACGAAGATTACAGGATAATTCAAGTAGGGAATTCAGTGTAAGGAGACCTGACACCGTGCGTCACGATGAGCAATCATCAAAACTACGGTCAGCAGAGAAACGTAAACGTCAGCCAGGTCGTGATGGTGAGCAGAGCATCGTTCGTCGTTCTAAACAGTCAGCCAGTCCTAGTTTTTCGGCTAAGGATGTAGCAAATATATTGAAATCGATCAAACACCAGTCGTCACAGCCACAGACTGGCTCACTCGATAACCAATATAGCCATAACAGTAAATTAAATCATAAAAATATTCTACCCGATTTTGACCCCTCATTAAAGACCCAAACTATAGATATCTGGCTTAACAAGGTCAACGAGTGCGCCAAAGTCTACGGCTGGGACGACAAAACAGTTGTACATTTCGCCATGCAGAAGCTTCAGGGATTGGCCAAAACCTGGTATGAGAGCCTCAATTCAATCTTATTTTCTTGGCCAGAGTGGCAAGTTAAGTTAAGGGCTGCATTTCCATATGAACAGAATTATGGCCAATCCCTGGAAGACATGCTTAGACGTAAAAGTCGATTCAACGAAGCGATTGATGTCTATTATTATGAGAAGACAGCTCTCCTTAACCGATGCGGTATTGAGGGTAAACGGGCAGTAGACTGCATAATTCATGGGTTGAGTGATAGGGCTATGAGATCCGCTGCTAACGCGCTTCGGTGCTCACAGCCCGACCAGCTATTACAATTCCTTCTGACAAATAAAGACTCCCTACAGGGTGCCCAGAGTTATGAACGTCCTATTTATAAGAGTAGACAAACACTAGATACCAAGGCAAACAGTAATAATACGGATCAAAAGGCTGGAGATAATTTTAAAACCAACAGCCAACTCGTTTGTTTCAATTGTAAAGAGAAGGGACACCCATATCTCAAATGCCCTAAACCCCTATCGAAATGCGCGAAATGTAACAAACTTGGCCATGCCTCCGAACAGTGTCGAGTCAAACTGAATAGTACTGAGGTAAAGGATGAAACCGTTCGTAAGCAGCTATCCATATCTTCTGACAAACCGAATTCCAAGTTTAATAAAGAAGTTAGTATCAATCGCTCGCAAATTCAGGCATTTATAGATTTCGGAAGCGAGGTGTCGCTAATGTCAAAGTCTACGGTTAGTTCGTTAGGTCTTGTGAGCGACGATATACCAATACCTTTGAAAGGTTTTGGTAATGAAGTTGTTCGGTCGTATGGTGGGGTGTTTGCTGATTTAACTGTTGATGGGGTGCAGGCTCACGTTAAGTTTCAAGTAGTTGACGATGAATTTCTTGATTTACCGATACTCATAGGTCAGTCATTTACAGAACTTCCTCATATAACTGTGTTTAAAGACTGTAACAAATTAACTTTTCACGATATTGGAAAAGAAATGCCATTCCCACAACATGTTATTGATGATGATAGGTCTATAAAGGTCAGGCTTGCTTCCTGTGTTAATTTAAATGGACCTGCGACCGTTAAAGTAGTTACTGAACCGTACATTGATGGCGATATTCTAATATGCGGAAAGGTGATAGGAAAACCGTGTCAACAGTATTCTATATGTGAAGGCGTCTATCGCGTTAATAAGGGACAATCTTATGCGGGTATCATACCTATGGCAGAACATGTCCAGCTCTTGATGGGAACCACTTTATGTCGAGCCATGCAGGTCCAAGTCGTCAAACGCTTAGTCATCCCCGATAAATGTGCAATGACAGTGCCAAGGCAGTTGGACAGGGATATGATACATGTAGGGGAATGTGCCAACGAGACAGACATACAAAGACTTCATGACATATTGAACAGATATAGGCATTGTTTTGCATTCGAAATGAAGGAACTTGGATGCACTAATATGGCGGAGATGTCGATAGAATTGAACAGTAAGCAGCCAGTAGTTTATCGCCCTTACCGCTTGTCACACAAAGAACGCGAACAAGTTCGCGGGATGGTGAGCGATATGTTAGAGGCGGATATTATTCGAGAAAGTGTATCAGAGTTCGCGAGTCCAATAATTCTGGTACGTAAAAAGGACGGTAAACTACGAATGTGTGTAGATTATAGGTTACTCAACTCTGTTACAGTTAAGGAGCGTTACCCGATGCCAGTCATTGGGGATGAGATTGCTAGATTATCAGGCCAAGCATACTTCATCACACTTGATCTTGCATCGGGATATTATCAGGTCCCGATAGCTGAATCATCACGTTCGTTGACGTCGTTTGTAACACCGGACGGACAGTACGAGTTTAACCGTATGCCGTTCGGTCTTGCAAACGCGCCCGCTGTTTTCCAGCGGATGATGAACCGAGTGTTGGGATCTGCTCGATATACTGAAGCTACGGCTTATATAGATGACGTGCTGATCTATGGCAAGACTAAGGAAGAGTGCCTAGAGAGGTTAGAGAACATTCTAAAGCTACTGGACGAGGCAAATCTAACACTTAATTTAGGGAAATGCGAGTTTTTGCGTGAAAAGATAGATTATCTCGGATATGAAATAAGTGCTGCTGGAGTCAGGCCGGGTGATAAAAAGATACAGTGCGTATTAGATTTCCCTCGTCCTACAAATCAGCACTCTGTTCGTCAGTTCTTGGGACTGGTCGGATATTTTCGCAAATTTATAAGGCAATTTGCACAGGTTGCGTATCCTCTATGTAAATTATTAAAGAAAGACGCAGTCTGGTGTTGGACTGATGAACAAGAGAGCGCGTTTCGTGATCTAAAAGAACGGCTGGTAGATCGTCCAATCTTATCCATATATGACCCCACCGCAGAGACGGAAATACACACCGATGCCAGCAAAATGGGCATCGGTGGTATACTATTGCAAAGAGTGCATGGCAGTAGCGACACATTCCGTCCAGTAGCCTTTTACAGCCGCCAAACAACTCCCGAGGAAAAGCATTTTCATGCTTACGAGTTGGAAACCTTGGCTGTAATTTGTTCCCTGAAGAAGTTTCGCGTGTATCTATTAGGTCAAAACTTCAAAATTGTATCGGACTGCAGTGCTTTGCGAAGTACGTTTTCTAAACGAGACATCATCCCACGCGTGGCTAGGTGGTGGTTACTCTTACAGGAGTTTCAATGTTCCATCGAGTATCGTTCTGGTACCAAAATGGCCCATGTGGATGCCTTATCCCGAAATCCCATCCAGGACAACGAAACGGTTGAGGCTTTAGACCAGTATCCATGCATTATGGCTATAAGTAATGACGATTGGCTGCAAACATTGCAGTTAGGTGATACGGAACTGGGTAGGATTAGAGACATTCTCACTTCCGATATTAACGTCGATGACTTAAAATATATCAAGGACAATTATGTCATTCAGAATGACAAATTATACAGATGTGTTGACGGTGATAGGAGCAAATTACGCTGGGTGGTGCCGAAGGGTGCGAGATGGCAGCTGTGTCGCCTAAATCATGACGATATTGGCCATTTTGGGGTAGAAAAGACACTCGACCGAATTAAAGGCTCTTATTGGTTCCCCAAGATGGCCAAGTTCGTTAAAAAGTATGTAAATGCTTGCGTGCAGTGTGCTTATGCTAAGAAATCGTCTCATCCAAAAGAAGGTCATTTACACGTGATTGAGAAAGTTGACATTGTTTTTCACACCGTGCACATCGACCATCTCGGACCCTTCGTGAGGTCCAAACGAGGAAACACTCACCTGTTAGTCATCGTGGACGCTTTTACAAAGTTCATCTTTATCCGACCGGTTAGAAATACTAAAACCGCGAATGCGATACGTGCATTACAAGACATATTCTATACATTCAGGTTTCCCGATAGGTTAATAAGTGACCGAGGCTCTTGCTTCACCTCAAACACATTTCGAAAATTCTGTCTCGACAAAGGTGTCAAGCATATTTTAAATGCCGTCGCAAGCCCCAGATCGAACGGACAGGTGGAGCGATACAATCGCTCCATCTTGGACTCTTTAACGGCTCAAAACTTGAACCATGACGAGAGGGAATGGGATGAACGGGTCGGTACAGTGCAATGGGGTCTTAACAACACAAAGCAAAAGACGACCGGCCGGACACCGGCTGAGGTCATGTTTGGGACATCCATGAACGCTGAGCTTGATCCGAGACTAAACGAGATTAGGCAGAGTTTACGTGCAAGCGAGGATGTTATTGCTATAAGAGAGGAGGTCAAAGATAATATTAGGGAAAGTCAGGCTAAACAGAAGGAACATTTTGATAAGAATAGGAAGCCGGCTAGGATTTTTAAGGAAGGCGAATTAGTAAAAATTACCAAAGTGGCCTTTAATAACGACGGAAAAAGTACAAAGCTTATGCCGTCGTATATTGGGCCATATAGGGTAGTTACTGTGTTAGGTAACGATCGATATAAAGTTGCAGCTATTCCTGGTTTGACTGGTAGCAAACACAAGCGGTCTACGGTTGTGGCCTCGGATCGTATAATGCCTTGGGTGCACTTAGCTGCTCTTGACGTTCAGGATAGTGATTCTCATGATGATAAAAGTGTATCTATGTCAGATGATGATAACGATGTATTGTCATAAATATTTGAATGTATCTGTTGAACAAATATTTCATTTGGTTGTTCTTTCCAATGAAATAAGTTTATGTTGTTATTGCTTATTATATAATACAAAAATAAGAAAAAGATGTGTTGACGGGAAAATGTAAGTGGACATATTGAGGTGACGATCAATATTAATTTGATGGATAATGAGATTGTGGAACATACTGATTTTATTGTGGAATCTATTTTACTAGAATGGATGGGTTAGTAAATATAGCATTCCATAATGGTCTCGTGAGAATGGATTGGTTCGCGAGATTGTTACAACATTCCATAATGGTCTCGTGAGAATGGATTGGTTCACGAGATTGTTACAAATGACTGTTTTCGCTTAATGGATGGGCTAGCGAACAACATGATTGGAATTAACTACTTAGTTGCACCTCAGTTTGTTACTTATGTTTCATAATTGGTGGTCTTTGTGATAAGGATATATGATGATTTGTAATAAGTTAACCTGAAATGGACGGATGAAGGTTATATGTTGATATTGATAAATGTTCAAAACTCATACCTAGGTGTGGGCTACGAAAAGTTGTGGATGTTATCATTATTATTTCGATCAATTAATGTTATAATCGCACGATGTTCTCACTTGCCGAGTGTAAGGTCAAGATCCTTTCGGTCGCCTGTTCTGGCTTCGTGTATGGGGACATACACGAGGTCAGGATGGACGAGTGTAAGGTGATTTTATTAAATCAACTTTATACAATTAAAATAAGGTAATAAAATAGTTGCTAATATTAATAAACCGGAAGTCGGATAAAGATACGGTCGCTTGACTGACACCTGTCATTCTTGACAGATAGTTTAGGCGGGAAGTGAGAGCAACGGGCGGGCATTCTGGTGACAGCCACGAGAAGTGGCGGTTGGGTTGCGAGTGAAGGATTTAATGCAGTGTGTGTGGTGTTATAAAATAAAGTGTTATAGTATATTGCGGAGTTTTACTACAGACGTAACATAAAAAAATATACGTGAAGTTATCATAAAACGTTACAATAAGTTGTCGTAAAGCTTTGATCATACTGGCAAATATTCTCATTAGATAAGGTTGCAAAAAAATACATGTTATAAAATATAATAATACAGTCATTTCATCTGCCTAAAAACATTACCCCATCGTATAAAAAAAACCGTTTCAAAATAACCACTTGCCGTTCAAATCACACCTGCACTTTAGACGCTATTTTGCAAAATTATAACTCAGTCAACTTTGACTGCCATTTGTAACAAAACTGACGAGATTTCTTTTTCTCTTTGGTATTACTCTAGAATAATATGAGTTTATAATGTATAAAACCACATGTATAACAAAATTGGCTTTAAAATTAGCTCTACGCTTAGCTATAACGTAAGTATCACGTAAGTATTCGTAACATAAACGTGGAATTCAGGTCAATGAAAAGAAGGGAAGATAAAAAAATAATCGTACATGATCGAAAAAAATTGTCGACTTACGTTACGTTTTGGACGGTTTTATAATTTAATTTTAATAATTTATTTAAAGGGTTTAAATTAATTATTGCCTTTGCGACCTTGGAAAATTTTAATGCGTAATGTAATAAAATTGTTTTGAAACCTCTAAGTGTTACTAATTTTTTGTAATCAGCATGGGAAATTTGAAACGTCCCAATTGGTCAAAATCCGCGGCCTTGCCCACATGAGATAAATCTACCGTGTTTGGGCTCATTTCATTAGTTTTGTCATGCAGTTTGTGATTTTACAAAAAAGTACAATCGACAATTAAAAGCTTGTCTTTAAAATACATTTTTTGACAAGAGCTTATTTCTAATCTTAAATGAAACGAGAAAAACGGCGCTCCCACGTACAAAAATCTGGATGTTGTAACATCTGGGAAACATTATTCTAGGACATTGAACTTCTAATTGCATATTTACCCGAGTAGTCTGTTATCAACACAAATCTGGAATCGTTGGCCTGGGAATAACACTTATTTTACAGAAATGTATTTATACTTTGAAAAAATGTTTGACAGTGTCGCCGATGTTTTAATTTAAACCTTTATATCTTAAGGTTAATAAAAAAATAAATGGGGCCAATTTGGCATATCGCAGTAGTGATATCAGAAATTATACAATCAAGTTGACACGAATTACACGAATCTAGTGCCAAACATGGCATCCGTCCTACTTCTTTTTGTTTTAAATTGGTTTGGCTGTCAAGCCAAATTACCACTTAATTAATGCACTTTGAGTTTACCTGCACCCGACCAGGTCTATACTTTGGTATTGTACCTACTTACATAGAAAACTGCCACAATTTAATAATGATTATTATTTATAGGCCATATCTTAGACTAATAAGTTATGGGGGAGTAGAAAATGGCACCAAATGATTCATGTAATGTAACCTAATGACGGCGTGTCCCCGTTATGCTTCACGAGCTTGGCTGGAACACTCCCGTGTATCTAAGTACAAGACAAGGTTACATTACAAGGTTCAATAAGTTTCACATCGTATACTTTGACAAAGGTATTCACTGTTGTATCGTGAATACATGGAGGTAAGGTTCGAGTTTCGTAACTTTCGCTTTAAAAGGGCGATGAATAACAAGTTTGAACCCTAGCAAAAGTACAACAGTCTCAAACTGTCATTTAATTATACGACTTGAACAGTTATTGGAGTCTGTCAGAGGGTGGGTGGAATGCCGATAAACAGCGAAAGTTTATAAAGCCCGACTTTAACTTTCAGTTGTGTTGGACCTTGAAAGTTGGGATGATTGAGGAAGTGAGTTCCGCGGGTTCACTTTGAATTGATAATTAAAGATATGGAGTCTTAACGCACGCCCGAAACTTTGACCGACTAACAAGTTGACTTGTGATCTAACGTCCAATGTTCAATTATCTAGGAACTACATGATAAATTAGATTTCTGCTGAGAATATCATGTCAACTTATATTTAGTTAGTCAATGCCATATCTTGGCCACCCTAGCCCACTGCGAATTAGGGCTTATTTGGTTTTCGTCTCTGATCATAGAAGAATTCTTCTTCTTTCTATGATCAGAGACGAAAACCAAACGAGTGGGGGCTGAAATTTTCGTTAATTCCAACTTCATCCAACGTACGCATTAGCAAGTAAAAGTCCATTTATAACCCTGATTCTAGAAATTGAAATGGTTAAAACCAAAACCACAAATAGGTATACACATTTATATGTTTGTTCGACCATTTGATCTTTTTAGGGTTCCGTTCTTACCTTTTGAGGTACGGAACACTTTGCTGTCCGTCTGTCTGTCCGTCCGCCCGTTCGTCTGTCTGTCAGTCAAGACCCTTTATTTCGGGAACGCGTGGAGTTATCGAGTTCAAAACAACACGCACACAGACCCTGGAAGCTGTGAAGAAATCAAACTTCTAAGTTAACGTAAAATAACTGGTCAAGAGCATGTCGGATCATGCTCAGTGTAGGGTTCCATAGCCGTATCTATAAGGAAATGTGCTACAGACAAAAATAAAGCTAAAAATAAACAACTGACAAAAAGTCTTAAATGGCACTTAAAACCTTTTGGTTGGGAAGTTTTTCAGCAATAACTTCAAAACGGTTTATTCCTTACGATTCAAAATAATTTTCGTTGAATGTATTTATTAAGCGTTACCTTCCTGGTTTTTTTCATATTTTTCGGACTTACGGTTTAAAAGTTAAAGGGGGGGGGACACAATTTATGCAACTTTCGGAGCGATTATTTCCGAAAGTATTCACTTAATCAAAAAAAAGTACATAAAAGCCTTATAATGTTTTTAAAAGAACTATCGAATTATGTACCTCACGTTAATAATTGCTTAAAAAAAAATTTTTAGCTTCTGTTACATGTATGGAGTGCCCCCCCTAGATTTCTTTATTTTTATTATTTAACTACCAAACTTAGTAGCGGCATCTACAAGACATTTATATTCCAAATTTCATCAGTATACGTCTTGTAGTTTTTGAGTAAAATGCCTGTGACATACGGACGGACGGACGGACATGACGAAACTATAAGGGTTCCTTTTTAGCCATTTTGGCTACGGAACCCTAAAAAGGTACGGCCGTTTATGTCGCAAAAAACGTAAATTTCGACAGTCAACTCGATCAAAATTTATAGGGTACTTTCCGTTAACCTAGAACTATGAAATTTGGCAAGTAATACCGTCTTATAATACAAGTTTAGGGAATCATCTGAAACATGACATGTGTAATTAAATCTTTAAAAAATATACCTGGTCTTTATTTAAAGTATTTTTACGGAACCCTCGATGGGCGACTGCGACTCGCACTTGACCGGCTTTTTTATCCTCTAGAGTCGGTCCAATATTAATTCTGCCGCCCGTTTGATCGCGCACCTCCTGATGAATATTAACTAGCGGCAAACATGGTCTGAGTTTCTACACCCCAACTTTATTGTAGGCCTGTGCCGTATTGAAAAAAGGGTTTCCGGGCATATATTCGTGGTAGTGGCTTAGTTTGTACACAATGCCAGAAAGAAGCAGCAACTAAGTACTTTGCTTTTAAATAAAATAAATTCACAGGGTCAACGCCAAGTGATACGGGAGGGATCCCCTTGTTCTCCATAAAGTTATAAGTCATATTATATTGTTAGTCATAATTATCGAAAGTCATACAGTTTTTGTTTTTTTAAAACGGTAATATTTTTAATATACAGCGTGACATTAGCCTTTGGACATACCCTGAAATTTTCATATTTGAGAAAAGCACTATACATACCTCGACGTGAAATGGCGTTGCCAGCCTCGTAACTATCTATATGTACTCGGCCGGCAACCCGTCACTTCCCGGCCTCTGTAGTAATGTACTAGTGTGACTAAATGTGCGTTATATTTTTGAATTGGCCTTTAAAGGTTATCTAATTTGATATAAAAATCGATACAATGCGATGAGAATTTTTTTTTATTGCTATAGACTGGCAAACAGTCAGACGGCCCACCTGATGGAAAGCGGTCACCGCCGCCTATAGATATTCGCAACACTAGATGCATTGCCAATGCGTTGCCAGTCTCGAAGAAATTTGATGAAACCCTTTTTAAAAAATCCCATATTGTAGCGCAGTGGGAAAATCTTAGGAGGAAGTTCTTGATTATATCGAGTACTATGGACACCCTATCGAATTTTATTTCAACGACTAATCTATAACCCGCAAGACGAATCTAACGATACCCGAGATGTTTAAATCGGTTCAGTAGTTTTCGAGTTACAAGGGAACAGGCGAACATACATATATACCTATATACGGTGCTAAAAACATAACCCTCCTTTTTCTTCGCTGTAGTCGGGTAATAACCGACTTTTACGAATCTATTTAATAACAAATGCACGAATAACTATTAAAAATTAAATACCTACAATGATGTCCATCATGATTGCTGTAACTATAATATTTGAAGAGCCGTCTCGATTTCTCCAATATTCCATCATCTGATCCTGATCGCAATGATACCACCTGGGACTTGACATGTGCTGTCTTGTCATAGCTGTCTGTTACTATTATATTGTATTTTCATATGTATCGTTTTATGCTGATTAAAGCCTTGTTTTCCTAAGGGTTTGTCGTTTCACATGTATCAATTTAATCAGCATAAATTAAATGCCTAACGAAGAAGAAAAATCGCGGCCATCGAGCTCCAGCGCCCTAACAACTCACAACATGTCCGTGGCGCGTTACCTACGGCCCGAGCGGTTCGACGTCGAGCCAAACACAACAGCTGCCGATGTAAAATGGTTGCACTGGTGTGCTACATTTGAAAATTTTCTAGAAGAAGATCAATCTATTACAGACTCGGCACGATTGAAGATTCTAATCAACCATCTTTCGCCAACCGTCTACTCGCTTGTTCGTGACTGTTCTACGTACTCTCAAGCAATGTCACAACTTGGGAAAATGTACGTAAAACCTAAGAATGTGATTCTTGCTCGCCACTTGCTTATGACACGGAAACAACGTTCGGATGAATCAATTTCCGATTACTCTCGTGCATTAAAGCTTCTGGCCCACGAGTGCAAATTCGAGGAAGTCTCCGCCCAAGTACACGAAGATCAAAGCATAAGAGGTGCATTCATAGCGGGAATCACTTCTCAGAAAATAAGAGAACGTCTCTTAGAAAATTTGAGTCTCACTTTGGAACAAACGCTTAATCAAGCTATATCTCTGGAAGCAGCTGAATATAACTCCAAAATTATTGCAACTAACTCTGACATGGTGCTTAATGCTCTCCCCGAAACTACAGATTTAAATGCTAATACGACAGCTCCACCTAATCTAGCTGTATCTACTCAACAACAGCGGAGAAAATGCTTCTTCTGTGGAGGGAGTGTTCATCAGAGAATAAAATGCCCCGCGTTTCATGTTACTTGCCAATTGTGTGCTAGAAAAGGTCATTTTGCGAATGTTTGCAGAAGTGGAAAACCAGCATCAGTTAATTCTGTTACAACCAGCATTCCAAGACCGTCTCAGGACCCCGATGCCGTAGCAAGTGTAACTGCGATCTCTGCCGCTTCACCTTCGAGTCTGCACAAAGCAACTGTTCCCGTGACTATAAATGAAGTACGCGCTGACGCTCTAATAGATACGGGTAGCTCAGTTAGTTTTATCAATAAAGATCTGGTCCATGTCATGAACTTGAGGCAAAAACCTTGCAAGCAAACGATCACATTGGCCTCCCTCAACCACGTGTCTTTTGTAGAAGGGATGTGTTTTGCGACTATTAAACTGCAAGAACATAGTTATAAACAAAGACCTCTCTTGATCGTAAATAACTTGTGTGCGGACATCATAATAGGTCATGATATTCTTAAGGACCATTCCACCCTAGAACTACGTTTCGGTGGAAATAAAGATCCCCTGCAAATTTGCAACGTGATGGAAGCCTCTGTCCCACCAGCATCGGTTTTTACAAACTTGTCTCCTGAAATTAAACCAATAGCTGTCAAATCGAGACGCTACTCCGTCGAAGACAGAGATTTTATCGCGCAAGAAATTACAAAGCTTCTGGAGGACGGAGTTATAGAGCCAAGTGTATCCCCTTGGCGCGCGCAAGTACTGGTTGCAGGTGGTGGAACACACCGAAAACGTATGGTTATAGATTACTCACAAACGATTAATAAATATACTCTGTTAGATGCCTACCCATTGCCAAATATAGAAAATATCGTATCTAAAGTTGCACAATTCACCTACTTCAGCCAGATCGATCTCAAGAGTGCATATCACCAGGTCCCGATTTTACAGAGAGAAAAGGCTTACACAGCGTTCGAAGCAGGAGGTAATCTCTATCAATTTACCAGAATCCCCTTTGGAGTCACTAACGGCGTGGCTGCTTTTCAGAGGACTCTTGATTTTATAATCAAAACGGAGAAACTACAGGGCACTTATGCATATCTAGACGACGTCACGGTATGTGGCAAAAACAAAGAAGAGCATGATCAGAATCTGAACAAATTCATGACCGCCGTGAACAAATACAAGTTGACTCTAAACGAAAAGAAATGTATATTTGGAGTGGATTCTATCAGTCTTCTGGGATATACAATAAAGAATAACGCAATCGTCCCTGATCGTGAGCGTCTAAAACCACTGCTGGATCTACCTGCCCCTAATAACGTTAGTGAACTTAAGCGAGCTTTAGGTATGTTTGCCCACTATGCAAAGTGGATTACCAGATTTTCGGAAAAACTGCAACCATTAATTGGCATTTCATCGTTTCCATTGAGTAATTCTGCCAAAAACTCGTTCGAGGAATTGAAATCAGACGTCGCTAAAGCATGCCTTGTGGCAATCGATCCCGATGAGACTTTTACGGTCGAGACAGACGCTTCAGAATTCGCAATAGCTGCTACTCTTTCTCAGAAGGGCCACCCTGTCGCCTTTTTCTCACGAACTCTATCAGGGTCCGAGCGTAAACAATCTTCGGTTGAAAAGGAAGCCAATGCCATCGTGGAAAGTCTACGGAAATGGAGGCATTATCTTATCGGCAGACATTTCTTACTTGTTACAGATCAACAATCTGTCGGATTTATGTTCAATCAAAACCATAAAAATAAAATAAAAAATGAAAAAATTGAGCGCTGGCGTCTTGAAATGTCATGCTACAAATATGATATTGTTTATCGGCCTGGTAAAGAAAACGTCGTCGCTGACACTCTTTCGAGAGTATGTTCCTATCTTAACCACAATAAACTCAAGGAACTACACGAATCTCTTTGTCACCCTGGTATCGTTAGAATGGCACACTGGGTCAGAATGAAGAACTTGCCTTATTCTATCAATGACATAAAGGCAGTGATTGCATCATGTCCAGTTTGTGCGGAGATAAAACCACGTTTCATGAAATCTAGAGGACAATTAATAAAAGCGACTGCACCTCTTGAAAGGTTGAATATCGATTTTAAAGGTCCCCTACCCAGTAGTACAGGTAAAAGGTACATTTTAACAATTATCGACGAGTACAGTCGATTTCCTTTCGCATATGCCTGTAAAGATATGACTTCTTCTACTGTAATCGCTTGTTTGAAGGACTTGTTTTATATGTTTGGCACGCCACTCTATATACACAGTGACAGAGGAACCTCGTTCATGTCTGAAGAATTGCGCCAATTCCTAGCATCTCTAGGCGTAGCATGTAGTCGTACGACTCCTTATAACCCGCAAGGAAACGGGCAGATTGAACGACTCAACGGCACCTTATGGAAGACTATCCAATTATGCTTACGTTCTAGAGGCCTTCCTACTGAAAATTGGGAGCAAGTGCTTACGGTATCTTTACACGCCATACGATCGCTCCTCTGCACATCGACCAACACTACGCCTCATGAGAGGATGTTCCTGCACCCACGTCGATCTTCAAACGGAGAATCCTTACCGACATGGCTCGTGCCAGGTCCAGTCCTAATGAAGAAAAATGTACGTAATAAAACCGATCCTTATGTTGAAGAAGTGGAACTTCTGCAAAGCAATCCTAATTATTCTTATATTAGAACACAGGAAGGACGAGAAACCACTATCTCAAATAGACAACTTGCACCTCTCCCAGTTCCAGGCCCTGGATTTCCCGGATCGGTTTCCGATGACGATGAGCTAGAAATGCTAGACGCCGAGTCGACGCCATCGATCGGCTCACAGGGACCCCCGGAGGAGCTTCCGGAGGAGCCTGCGGTTGAAATGCCGCGTAGATCCGGACGGGAGCGTCGTCTGCCACAACACCTGCAGGACTACGAACTGTAGTAACTAGAGGGGGGGGTGAATGACATGTGCTGTCTTGTCATAGCTGTCTGTTACTATTATATTGTATTTTCATATGTATCGTTTTATGCTGATTAAAGCCTTGTTTTCCTAAGGGTTTGTCGTTTCACATGTATCAGGACTCCTGGGAGGCATACTATACAACCTTTCAAAAATGATAATTTAGTCAATCGGTACTACCTTTTTTAAGTAATCGGGCATCTTCTAAATATATAAAAGAAGAAGTCCTGACTGACTGACTGACTTACTGATCAACGCACAGCCGAAACTACTGAAGTTAGGAACTTGAAATTTTCACAGTAGGGTGGTTATATAACGTAAGTAAGGGATAAGAAGGGATTTTTTGAAATTCATCCCCAAAGGGGGTTAAATGGGGGTTGAAAGTTTATATGGGGACCATACGATTTTTAAAGTAGGAGATCTGAGACTTCGAACATAGACTCTTTAATACAATTTAAAAAAAGTAATTTCACCGTTTTTGGAAATTCATCCCCAAAGAGGGTTAAATGGGGGTTGAAAGTTTATATGAAGACCACACGATTTTTAAAGTAGGAGATCTGAGACTTTGCATATAGACCCATCAAGATGAGTACAGGAAAGTAATTTCACGGTTTTTTGAAATTCATCCCCAAAAGGGGTTAAATGGGGGTTGAAACTTTGTATAGGCACCAAACGGTTTTTGACGTTAGAGATCTGAGAGTTTGCACATAGATCCTTCAATATGACATGAGAAAAGTAATTCCACCCTTTTTTGAGATTCATCCCTAAAAGGGGTTAAACGGGGGTTGAAATGTTGTATAGGGACCAAATTATTTTGAAGTTACAGATCTGAGAATTCGTATATAGACTCCTCAATAAAGGTCGAAGAAAGTAATTTTACCGTTTTTCAAAATTCATCCCCAATGGGGAACATCCTAAATGGGAGTTGAAACGATTTTTGAAGTTGCAGCTCTGAGACATCGTACATAGTCTCCTCAATATGAGTACAGAAAAATAATTTCACGGTTTTTCGAAATTCATCCCTATAAGGGCTTAAACGGGGGTTGAAAGTTTAAATGGGGACCAAACGATTTTTAAAGACGGAGATCTGAGACTTTGCACATAGACCCATCAATAAGAGTACAGGAATGTAATTTCACGGTTTTTCTAAATTCATCCCCAAAAGGGGTTAAATGGGGGTTTGAAACTTTGTATAGGCACCAAACGATTTTTAAAGTTAGAGATCTGAGAGTTCGCACATAGATCCTTCAATATGAGATAAGAAAAGTAATTTAACCCTTTTTCGAAATTCATCCCTAAAAGGGGTAAAACGGGGGTTGAAATATTGTTTAGGGACCAAATTATTTTTAAGTTACAGATCTGAGACTTCGTATATAGACTCCTCGATAAAGGTCTAAGAAAGTAGTTTTACCTTTTTTCAAAATTCATCCCCAACAGGGGTTAAATGGGGGTTAAAACGATTTTTGAAGTTGGAGCTCTGAGACATTGTACATAGGCTCCACAATATGAGTGTAGGAAAGTAATTTCACGGTTTTTCGAAATTCATCCCCAAAAGGGGTTAAACGGGGGTTGAAATTTTGTATAGGCACCAACGATTTTTGAAGTTGGAGATCTCAGAGTTCGCACATAGATCCTTCAATATAAGTAGAGAAAAGTAATTTCACCCTTTTTCGAAATTCATCCCTAAAAGGGGTAAAACGGGGGTTGAAAGTTTAAATGGGGACCACACGATTTTTAAACTAGGAGATTAGTTGCAAAAAGTAATTTCACCGTTTTTCAAAATTCATCCCCAACGGGGGTTAAATGGGGCTTGAAACGATTTTTGAAGTTGGAGCTCTGAGATATCGTACATAGTCTCCACAATATGAGTACAGGAAAGTCATTTCACGGTTTTTTGAAATTCATCCCCAAAAGGGGTTAGATGGGGGTTGAAAATTTGAACTTTGAAGTTAGAGCTCTGAGAAATCGTACATAAACTCCTCAATAAGAATAAAGAAAAGTAGTTTTACCATTTTTCGAAATTCATTCCTAAAAAGGGGTCAAACGGGGGTTGAAACTTTGTATGGGGACCAAACGATTTTTGTAGTAAATCTTGAACTTCGTTCATAGACTCATCCATAAGAGTAAAGAAAAGTGATTGCTGTTTTTTGGAATTCATCCCCAAAGGGGTTAAAATGGGGGTTGAAACTTTGTGTAGGGTACAAACGATTTTTGAAGTTGGAGCTCTAAGACATCGTATATAAACTCCTCAATAAGAGTAGAAAAAGTGATTTTTCGTTTTTCTAAATTCATCCCTAAGAAGGGGTCAAACGGGGGTCAAAACTTTGTATGGAGACCAAACGGTATTTATAGTAGATCTTAAACTTCTTACATAAACTCATCCATGAGAGTAAAGAAAAGTGATTGCTGTTTTTTTGAAATTCATCCCCAAAGGGGTTTAAATGAGGGTCGAAACTTTGTATACGGACCAAAAGATTTTTGAAGTTGGCGATCTGGGACATCGTACATAGACTCCTTAATAAGAAAAAAGAAATGTGGTTTTACCGTTTTTTCATCCCTAAAAAGGGATCAAAAGGGGGTTGAAACTTTGTAAAGGGACCAAACGATTTTTGTAGTAGATCTTGAACTCATCTAAAAAAGAAAAGAAAAGTGATTGCAGTTTTTTGAAATTTATCCCCAAAGGGGTTTAAATGGGGGTTGAAACTCTGTATAGGGTCCAAAGGATTTTTGAAGTAGGAAATCTGACACTTCGTACATAGATCCTTCAATAAGGGTACAGAAAAAATGTTAAACCATTTTTTGAAATTCATCTCCAAGGGTTATAAATGGGGACCAAAACTTTATAAAGGGACCAAATGATTTTTAAAGTAGGGTATCTAAAACTGATTAAACTGAATAGAACTCAAATGATTTCACGGTTCATTAAAATTTATCTCGAAGACGGGTTGAGTAAGTAGGGGTTGAAAGTTTTTTTAGGGACCCGTACAATTTTTAAAGTAAAAGGTTTTTAACTCCATGCATAGCATATAGCAATTAGTAGATTGTTTTTTTGTGTAAGTAACAAGCGGTTTATTAAGTGCATTTAATTTTTTGGTAATAATCCTTAAATGGACTTAAGAATTGATTTTCACGGTAAATGTGCATTGTGCAGTTTTGGGCCCAATATTTGAGGGTTTTGTTTAATTACAACAAAGTTTATGAACAAATATCAGAAACTATTAATTGCCTATTAAGATTAATTGCCTAATTATAATTTACACCGCAGACGAAGTCGCGGGCATCAGCTAGTCATACATAAAAATAAACTCTCTTTATTTAAGAAGTTGATTAAAACGTACAAAAATGAACCAGATATCAAGTCCAAGCCGTCAATTAAGAATGATTTTATGCCACAACTGGCCATAAAGTGGCTTTTAACGCACGCTACGCGTACGGAAAAAGCCGCTTTCTGACCAAGTGTAGACATAAAATGGTGTACGATCGCATATACGTCCCTCGCTTGCAGCTCGGGCCGCAAACATCTACGATCTCGGCTTTTCTTTGTTTTACCATCTAGTTGTATAATGTACTATTAACGTCTATTCAATAATAGTATTTTATGCAACAGTTGTATAAGTGGGTTCAAAAAATGCGAATTGCGTGAGTTGCGATACGAGCCGCGAACGCGGCGAGTATCGCAAATAGAGACGCAATGAGCGTTTTTTGACTTAATAGGCTACTTGACAGTGTGAAAAATAATGGAAGAATTATGGATATATGTATTAATTATAAGTATTCAAACCAATTTACGTCAATATTACTAAAAATAAATGGATAATTTATTTGTAAAACTCGGATGAAAATTGATTATTTTTTATCTGTCGCCATTTTATCGAAAACGGTTTGGATTGGCCGATGACGTCACACCATAGTAAACAGCATCGACAGCATCCGTCAATCCTATTTTTAAAGGTAGAACGTTATGCGATCATCGTTGACATTTGTCGGTTTACTATCATGTGTCGTCATAGACGCCATATTGTCCGAGAAACCGTTTTGGCGGCTAATTTTAAAAGTGCATTTTTATTTGCTTTTTTCGGATAAAATACACAAAAGAATTAAAAATTACCACTTTCTGAGTGCTCAATAGACATCATTAAACAATCGGATTGACTTTTCAGAAACCTGTCAAGTAGCCTATTATACAACGTTGCATACAATACTTTTTCTACGATTAGGTTTTAAAATATAAAATACAAAATTAATCATAACCTGGAAACAAAGCAAATATGACGTATGACTGACATATGGTCAACTTTTTTTTTTATTTAAAATATACTTAAATTAAAAATACTTTTTTTATGTTGGCATCAATGAATTTAGTTCGGAAAGTTTTGGTTTTCTTAAAAACCGTAGGAATTTAATTGTTTGTTAAGTTGGTAGTTGTGCATTTTTACCGTAAAGTTAAAATTGAGCGCTTAATCCTTGACCTAAGTTTAACCTAGATTTAGAAGTCTGTGGCTGCTAGCAATAACGTGAAGTGACTATAACGACACTAGTGCTGTTATGGGGAATAGAGTATAGACTTCTCTGAACTCATATTATGTATGTTCTTATACTCGTATTAGTGTTCGTGACCAAGTAAAAGACAGATAACAGTATAGGAGTAGAAAAATAAGAGAAATAAATAAGAGTATCTATAAGTTTATTTATGAGTATGTTTATCCTTACTTCTTATAAAACAACACGGCAACACTCAGTGTTTTATGCTCTTATCTCACCCGTACAATCCAGGGAGGACCAAAATATATTTACACAATACGATGTCGTGGCGTATCACGGTGCAACACGGTGTCACGTTACGAAAATTATGTTTTTATTTTGAATCTTATTAGATTAACATTAGGTTATTTTTGGATTGACAGGCCTTCACACACGGCGTTACACGGCAACAACGTCGCATTGGGCTACGGTACGACGTCGTGTCGTGAAATTTTACGATGTACATGGTAGATTACGGCGTCGCATCGTCAACGACGTCGCATCGTACGCGTTGCATAATTGTGTTTTGGCCCGGAGTGATTTGTGCCGTGGTAAGTCGGGGATTATCCCTATGCCGGCGAGTTTTTCTGCAGGCGCCGACCTCCGCGCAAGCTCTTCATCCCGTTATAATTGACGTGTGGATGATGTTGTGAGAAATAAGGTCAGATATCAATTACAGGATGCTAGTGTGTGTGCATGCCATAGTAAGTTGCCTGTTGTGTTCTGTTCCCTTATACTTACAAAAAAATTACTTAAGACAATGTGAAAACTTAGAGACAACCCCAAGATTTTCGAATTGACTGACCTAATGAAATAATCAAAACAGCAAAAGAAGAAGGCATTTATATCGACCCAATCGTATAGCCCGCTGACACACTACAGACAAACCAACAATGACATAAGGATTAAGGACAGAAAAAAAAAATGTGTACAAAGCTTCAAGCTTAAATCGCCCATCTTTTTGCGTTGGAGGCTAAGCACTGTTTTTCTACTCTTGTACTTTTATCTGTCTTTTACTTGGTCACATAAATAATATGAGTTCAGAGAAGTCTATACTCTATTCCCAATAACAGCACTTGTGTAGTTAAAGTCGCAAAATGATACTGCTAGCTGACACAGACTTCTAATCAGAAATCTCGGTTAAACTTAGGTCAAGGATTAAGCAATCAATACTAACTTTACAATAAAAATGCACAACTACCAACTTAACAAACAAATAAATTTATGCGGTATTGTTATTAAAAACAAAACTTTCTGAACTAAATTCTTTGATGCCAACATAAAAAAAAGCATTTTTAATATCGTCACTGCGTGTCACTTCACTAGCGGTATACGTCAAATTAAAAACAAAGTTTACCATAGACTTATTATGTATATTGCCAGTCATGTGTCATATTTGCCTTGTTTGCGCGCCATGTTTAATTGTATATTTTACATTTTAAAATCTAGTCGTAGGAAAAATATTGTACCTATGCAACGTTGTATAATTCAGTCAAAAAACGCTCATGGTGTCTCTATTTGCGATACTCGCCGCCGTGGCGACTCGTATCGCAACTCACACCATTCGCGTATTTTGACCCTACTTATAGAACTGTTGCATAAAATACTAGTATAGTGTCGTATTTGAGAGATTTCTATTTATAAAATTCCGAAGAAATACAGTCTTACAAATCACAGTAGGTAGGTACGACAAAATGCGAAGAATATAAAAGCATCGTTTCCTTGTGTATCTTTTTCTACGTTCGTTGAGTAGATCTAAAATTCAATTGGAACTGTTACTGTTCGTGTCTTTCTCTCATTGCACTCGCGCGAATGCATTCAGTACGTGCCGATGGCAAGGCTGCCGACACGTTTAGCTGTGCCTTCCAAGGACGTAGCCGGAAAAATACGTAAAATTCAGAGACAGTTAGTTATAGGTACCTACCGAGGATATTGACGATGAGGTTTTATCCTGGCCACTGTCATTTTTAACCGACTACACAAAAAAGAAGGAGGATCTTGTACAATTGAAGGGATGTTTACAAAGCAACTTAAATAATAGTAAAATATTAGGGGACAATCTTACACAAATCAACCTAGTCCCAAACTAGGATCTATATCGGGATCCCTAAATTTTTTTAACCTATTTTTGCATTCCCTAATACTGTTTGTCATAAAGATCATTTGTCCTAACACTCACATGCCCTAATATTTGATCCCCTCACATCGGGATCCCTAAATTTTTTTAACCTATTTTTGCATTCCCTAATACTGTTTGTCATAATGATCATTTGTCCTAACACTCACATGCCCTAATATTTGATCCCCTCACATCATTTCTGCCAGCAGTTCGTTTTTGTTGGGGTACGCAGTTTCAAACCTAACCTAAACCTAACTCAACCTAACCTACTTTTTCTGTCTGCTTTTTTCCATGCGGGGGGCTTCGCCCCCCGAGCCCCCCTCGTAGGAGGCTTCGCCCCCCCCGTCCCCCCTTTTTAAGCCTTTTCGTAGCTAAGAACTCGTGCATAACTCTAGTTGCTTAGGACAAACGATGTTAGGGATCGCGAGGAATATGCAAAATAACATTAGGAATATTAATAGTTAGTGCAAAAAAGCTTCGGACAACAGAGTATTATGGCAAAAATAACATTATGGGAAAACCTTATTATGACAACTGATCGTTAGGCCAAATACCCATTAGGACAAAACAGTTAGGGCAAGTGATTTTAGGACAAACGATGTTAGGGATCTCGAGGGACACCCCCCAAACTAAGCAATGCTTTAGGTACTAGACGACGACATACATACTTATAAATACATACATAAATAGATAGAAAACGTCCATGACTCAGGAACCAGGATTTGAATCCGGGACCTCTAGCTTCATAGGCGGTGTCACTCCCACTAAGCCAAACGTGTCGTCAAGACTATTAGCTAACTATTTAAGCTGGTTGACACCTACTGTCATTAAAATAGTACATTACACAACTAGGGTGGTAAAACAAAGAAATGCCGAGATCGCAGATGCTTGCGGCCCGAGCTACAAACGAGGGACGTAAATATGCGATCGAGGGCTTTCTTTATTACCTACCTCCCGTCCCGTATTGCGTATATCATTGTATGTCTACACTTGGTCAGAAAGTGGCTTTTTCCGCACGCTGCGCGTACGGAAAAAGCCACTTTATAGCCAGGTGTGGCATAAAATTGATTCAGGCACGTATAAATAAAAACATCTACAAATAATTTTAATAGTAAGATACAAAGCAATTTAAGATAATTTAATTCATTTTAAAACTAAGACGTCTGTCCAGCGTGGAGGTTCGCCCAGTGCCTCACTATAGAGCAATCTAGCCTACTCACCATCACACCTAGGATGCTGTTGGTGCTGTCCCTTGCGCGGCGCATTATGGAAGCGGTTATTTTTCTCATAATGGCATGAAAACCGTCAATACGCGTTTCCGCGAACATGCCGGACGCACACACAAGACTCGCAGCAGCATCCTCAGCGTGGTATTATACCGAACTAAGGTCGCAAATACTCGTGATTTAGAATGCCTAGCTAGAATTATATACCCCTTCAATATTTCACAGGCTCTGAGTCGAGTCAAACAATTTAAGTAGAAAGTTACTTAGTTAAAAGAGTAAGTTTTGGGTCCAACTCGTTTACAAGTCACAAACATAGCACCCAGAACTGGACCTCGCTTTACAAAGCCTCTTTGTCAAACCCAGCTTTGTAAATCAAGTGTTTATTTGACGCTCGCTGTAAAACAATTGAATTTCGTATTTAGAGTAACGTTATGGGTTACGGGTCTAACTGGTAAAAGCTTTGCAAACTTGGTTCAGGGTTTGGGATGACAGTTTTGAATAAACGTATGCGAACTACGAATATTAACCTACTAATAAAACCTTTTACTACTTCTGGGTTTCGTTTATTTGTTTCCTACCCCTGTCATTTACTCGCTATTGGGTAAAAATGCCCTATAATAGTATTATTTAAACATATTTTTTTAACTTAACCTTTTATCTACTTGGGTTTCGAGGTACCTTCAAATATCCTAATTCCTCGTCATTTCAATCGGCGCATTCAGTAACACGCGATATAAATAGTACATTACTGCAGAGGCTGGGAAGTAAGGGGTTGCCGGTCGAGCACATATAGCTGGCCGAGCGAAGCGAGGCCAGATAGTTACGAGGCCAGCAACCCCATTTCCCGCCGAGGTATGTATAGCGCTTTTCTCAAATATGCAATGAAATAAATAAACTTTTCTCAAACATGGCATGAAATGTTGACATTACGTGCCTAAAAATAGGCCGCAAAGTACCTCGTTTCCGGTGCGGCTTGACACTTGGCACGTAATGGAATTTCATACTGACATTGCCGGCCTAGGCCGGTAATGTATTTTTTATTTTTTAAATTTCCATTCCACATTTATGTGGGCCACAGCATCACGGCATTCAGCCATTAAAAAAAACAAAAAACGATGTTTGCTATATTTTGCAGTTTTATTTATTTAAAATTGACATGAACATAACAAATAACACATTATAAACAATGTATGGATATAATATGTTACTAATGTCACTTTCTGACAGAAAGTTTGTGTTATAAAATATTAAGCAAGGTTATTATAGTAAGTTTATTTATTTCATTGCATATTTGAGAAAAGCACTATACATACCTCGGCGGGAAATGGGGTTGCCAGCCTCGTAACGATCTTGGCCGAGCGAACTCGGCCGGTAACCCCTCACTTCCCGGCCTCTGCAGTAATGTAAGTACTATTAACTCGTAAAGACCTAGCTAGGGCCGACGGGTACAATATTATGTAATTGTAACTTTTACTTATTTCTACTATTTGACAAAAAGTTAGTGTTTAGATTAATATTCAACGAATGAACACAAACAACGAATGAACATATACAACCTTGGCCAGACGTCAATGTCTTGGCCAAAAGTATTGAACACCCATGTATTTTTCATTTGTAACAAAACAATTACTAGAGATTCTCTGTTTTCCTATAAGAATTCAATTTTTTTTTCAAAGAAGCTTTTATTTTAGTTGTTGTGTGCATTTGCATAAATAAAATTAATAGTAGCTCGTTTGTAAGGAGAGTAGGTTATTTTTCACTTTCGTTTTCTATTTAAATACATTTTGAGGTGAAATTGAAAAGAAAACCTTGTTTCTTAAGAACTTTATTACATTCTGCGTATTTGTAAATTTTTATGGTTCCGATCCGTAACTGAAAAGTAAAAACCGAAGCCTTATAGGATCACCTTGTTGGCCGTCCGTCTGTACCTCTGTCAAGACCCTATTATCTCGGGAGCGCGTGGAGATATCCAGTTGAAAATAAAACCATGATATGGTTTTATTTTCAACTTGCTACAACATGACTATATTATACTCAAGTTTACAGTCCCTTGAAGCTGTGAAAAAATACGTTAACGTGAAAAAAGATACGGCCGTTTATGCCGCAAAAGCGTAAGTTTCGTTCCTCTCAAGGAAACCAAAATTCAAAGGATACTTTCTGTTGACCTAGAACAGTGCTGGGCAAAGTACGGCCCGCGGGCCAACTCCGGCTCGCGAAACCATTTTATCCGGCCCGCCGCAGATACATCGAAATAGTTTGTATATGGCCCGCGAAGATTATATTTTTAGTATTATATAATAATATGATAATTCTGGCCCTCCTCCGAAATTTCTCAAGCTTTCTGGCCCCCCATGAAAAAAGTTTGCCCACCACTGACTTAGAACTATGAAATTTGGCAAGTAATACCGTCTTATAATATTATGTATAGGGAAAAATCTGAAAACTATACATTTGTAATTAAATAAAAAAATAGACTTTACTAAGGAATCAAAATTTATATACCTACTTTAATATATTTAGGTACCTACAAATTTGTACGGAATCCTCGGTGGGTGAGTCTGACTCGCACTTGTCCGATTTTATTATTAGAAAACAATATTCAATTTAAAGGTTATCTCACAAAAATAGGCATGCTTATTGCTTAATACTTTTGGCCAAGGCTCTATTTACTCGTATTTGTAATCCTAGTTCAGGTTGTCCAGTTCCCACTAACTTCTAGTTCCTATGATCTCACTCACTAACCTCAAAGAATAGTTTAACATTTTCATTTTCGCACATCATTGTGAAATTACATACAAAAGCATAACAAACTTAGTTTGATATTATTGGCTAAGTGAAGACTGAGCCCAGGAGACCTAAATGTTAGAGTTTAACTTCCCCGACCTTGCCGCAAGTTTGCCGGTCACGGATATTTGTACACCGTACTTGGTACAGACTGATACAATAATATAAATCTAGTTCCCAACTAGACAGCAAAAGGCATTATTACATACGAAGCTCGGGATCAGAATTATAAATATTCTTTAATAGTAATTAAATTATTGTAAGAAAAAAATAAGGACAAGCTAAATATCGGAAGTAACACTATAAAAAAATCCTGGTCCACCTTAGGTCATCTTAAATCTCGACAGGATCCTAGCATACTTTACAATGCAGGTGCAATACACCGGGATATTTTTCCATTTAAAGGCCCCACCATAAAAACTAGAGATGTAACGATACATATTTTTGCCGATACGATACCGATACCGATTACTGTAGTAAATAATCGGCGATACCGATATCTTAGCTAAATAATGAAGTATGAACTTCAGATATTTCTATGTCCTTATTATACCTAAAACTTGGCTAAATTTAACAGAGAGTAAACCTTGAAAGTGTAAAGTAAAAATAAATAAATTGTCAACTCAATCAACTAATTAATTAACTTTTTAACATAGTAATTATCATTGCACAAGGTAAAAGGTAATCATTGAAATTACTTTTTGCAGTTTTTTTTCCATACAGCAAATTCTTTTCGCGCTCTTCAAATATCGGTTGTATATAATCGGCGATACCGATATATCGGTATGGGTATCGTTACATCCCTAGTAAAAACGTTTCAACCGGTGAAGTCGAGATACTCATAGGCGCGATCCCTACGCTTCGTAGTTCTATGGCTTCCGTTCCAGAACTGGGTCTCTCCTTTCATTTTACGATCTTTTCATTTCAGGAGTAGAAGACATAACATTATGATTTCATTTCAGTGCGATCTATTTACTTATACAGGTTGATTCGGGAGACGTGCACGACCACCCCTATTGATCCAGTAATATGGATGGACACCCACACATTTTTATTTTCTTTTTGTTTACTACAAAACTTAATTCTCTATACATATAAAGATACAAGAAATCAAAGTACATAGAAAAATTAAATGGCGCTCACCGATGTTCCAGACCAGGATTCGAACCCGGTACCTCTGGATTTTGTAAGTAAAGATATAGCTTTATTCAGAATTGTATAAAATCACAAATATTAACAAAGTGCGGCCCGCGTCAAATTCTTTGCTATGTGGCCCTTGGCTGCTAAAAGGTTGCCGACCGCTGAGATAGAGGATGCAGGTGAACCGCAGTTTTTGAAGATAGAAATGTGAAAAATGGATTTTAAATGAAAAATTTTATTTACCTTTCTAAATTTGATCTTAATGTGGATACCCTAATAGCATTGGAATTTCGTATTGAGAGTCCTTAAAATGAGGTTTTGGGTAATTTAAAATAAAAACGACTTCAACATTGAATGCTTGGAACCAAATAACATCCTCCTTTTTGTAATTTTAGTTAAAAAAAAATACAATTTCTAAGTGGATAAAAGAGTAAAATAGGGGTTTGTGATTTTTTTCATTTTACCCGGGCAAAGCCGGGTTTACAGCTAGTTATTTATATAAATAGCTTTGCGTAGATCCTTCGAGCGCGACCTTGGTATGAAATGCCGTTATCTCCCGGGAAAGAGGCAAGTTCAATTTAATTTAGATAGAGCAGCTACTATAGGTACTAGATTCTTAGTTATAATTTACAGTTAGCGCCGTCAGAGCAAGCGAGTATTCTGATCTATCCGTGTGGAATTTACAGTGCGTATGTCGTTCAAGGCATTGTTATAATCACCTTTACTTCAATACTTTTAATGACTATAATTGTACAGCACAGTAGTATATACAAAGTATGAAGAGTAGGTACTAATACTAGCACCTATTAGCATTTTATGTACTTAAAAATTACAGTTAATTTATATTAAGTTCGGTCTCATTAGTAAGAACATTTCATAAAATTTTACTTCACTACGTAACCTTAGTAGCTCTCCTGTGGATAAAATCTATTTAATGTTATTTTTTTCTTTTACCGCTTCGAGTAAAAGTTTGGCTCGTCAATAATAGATAATTAATTGACTGAGTAGAAGTACCTAACCCAAAATAATTTTAACTAAATATAATATTACATTGTTGTAGGCCTTTCCATTAACTAGCATTGAATAAAACTTTGACAAATAAAAAAAGTTAAATCAGTTGTTTATGGCGCCATTTTGGACAGGATCGACAATTAAGCCGCCATTTTGTTTTATGGCACAATCATTTACCGAGAGCGCGGAACTTTCGCAATGAGTATTAATTTTAAGTTACAAAATCACTTTTTTAGAGTAAAATAGAAGGTAATTATGTTGAAATATTGACGGGATGAGAAACAGAACCTTACCATGATTCATTACAACAACGTTGTGCAAATAATTCCAAAGTTTATAAAGCCACCGCCGCGCCGCCGCGCGCCGTGATGTTATAGTTGGTATGAGAGCTTTAAGCCCTAATGGCATTTTACGCTTGACCGAATACAGACACTCACTGAAACATAGCTAATAAACACTTAATTGAAAACTTTCTACCGTAATCCCTGCTTTACAAACGATTGTCGAAATAGATCGAGATCGGTCGACTGTAGAGTTAGCCGATTTAGACATACCTAATGTTGAAAACGAAGTCACTTGAGTGAACATTTTTTGACGATGTTGAAGGAGATTCATAATTATACAACCAGACTCGAGATTAAATACCTAAAGTACCAGCTAGCCGGCAACCGTAATTGTGGTTTAGTAGTCGGCTTTACCGATTGGTCGAGACATCTCTACTAATTACTTCTTGACATGTGACTTCACTAAACTAAAACTCGGAAAAAAGTAGGAATTCGGATTTCTTCTTCTGGGATTCAACTAAGGTAAACGTCTCAGTGCTTAACATACTAATGCCCAATAGTTGGCACCCTACTGTCACCTCTATCACAGTATAATAGCAGTAATTTTTCTCCCTACAAAAGGTACTAGGCCACTAAAGAAATAAGAATGCATAAGCATGCTCCAGTATGGATCGAACTCATACAGGTGTGTTATCGCGCGTCTGTGTGAATACGTGTCGCGCGCTCCTGAACGGCTGAAGTTGGACTACTTGTTCGGCTTTATACTTTGCCTCTATAACTAATGAATTAACATTCAAGTGGATATTGGAACGGCATCGATCGGACGTCTGCCATACCTAGAGCCAGTAATACAATATACCTAGACATGCCCACAAAAAATCATTACGTGAGTGGCATTAGTGCTTCTACAGATTCTGATTTAATCACGTAAAGAGAGCCGTCTCCTTATACCGAGGGTAAGATTATTCACCAACAAACTCTCCTATTGTTCTAACTTCCGAACTAACGAGCTAAAACAATATGACACTATCTCTTGGTTGTCGTACAGTAGGCAAATAAGACGTAAATCTGTGCGGGTGCTGTTGACGTTTCATTTGCTACGTAGTAGGTATTCAGGCCGCATAGTCGGCGCGTATTTCAGCGGTACACTTGTACCGGAAATCATTTCTATCGTGCCCACCTAAATTAAATCTTATTTTAAGGATAAAACAGACCTTTTCTCAAACATGGCATGAAATGTTGACATTACGTGCCTAAAATTAGGCCGCAAAGTACCTCGTTTCCGGTGCGGCTTGATATTTTTTTTAATTTCCATTTCCATTAATTTCCATATATGGGTCAAATTGTTCAGAAATAGGTTGTCTTCTGGGAAAATTCGCCTATTTTGACAATAATCATTTTTATAAAAATACTGTATTATAATAAAAGGTATTGAAATATTTCAAATCCAATCTAGAAGATATACTTACTGACTGAATCGTGTAAAAAAATAAAATTTGTAGGAAGTAGGTTACAACCTTCCGAAAAAAAAAAAGAAGTGGATGTAGTCGCTTAATCGTTCATCTTTTGTGATTTTACCCTAGTTCAAGATAAACTGTATTGAGAGACAAACTTAATTTTGCTGTTGGAAAACTGTTGTCCCATACGTCGGCATAGGTCGCGGTTGGTTTAGTAACTGACGAAATAAGTTTGTGTTACGATTTTTGTAAATTTCTGAAAAACGCTACAAGTTAGGAGAACCGTTATATTTTTCCTGCCATATTCAAAATGATATTAATAATTGGTAATTATTACACATTTTTCTGTTCAGTACTTCGGAGATAACATTTGAGGGAATGGTGTATTTATTAACATTTTTTGTTTTACATCAAAAACTGCATGTTTAAGAAAAAAATGGCACGTGTCGCACCATAAGGGTTCTTTTTTACCATTTTGGTACCAAATCCTAAAAATAAGTATATAGACAAATAAGTCGTAAATATACTTAGGTACGTATGACAATTTGGAATACTATAAGGGAGACCTCTTTGCCCTGTCTCAGTATACCTCGAAAATATAGTGTCTTTATGAGCCCACCGTATCCCATTGCTGGGTAAAGGTCTCCCCCTTCTTTGTTCATTACAACATCACAAACAGAATTACACCCATCTTATTACAAACCTGCAGAACTTAGCCAAAAGGTTAAATTCGTTTACGAAATTTAAAGTAATGCGAGTAAACTTATACTCGTACTTGAGGCCGAAGTTATCGTTTAGTATCACAGTGCGCACGTGCGAAACGTTGAACCATATGTTTCCAACGCTTCCGAATAGAAATAATTTAACGTTCATATTTGAAATCTCAAGTAATCTGAATACATCTGCAAATAAAACGCGAATTCCGATAAATAATTCGGAGAGTTTGAGTGTCTCTGAAGCGAAATAGCTTCTTCTTGGAATAAATTTCGCCTAATCACAGATAGACACAAACCAATACTTAATTGAGTAGAACCTAAATTTAAAATTAGACTCCTACATTATCGAGGGTTAATGCTCTTAAGAGGACATTTTGTAGCTTTTTTAGTTTTGCAATTAAGTACAGTAAACTGGTCCTACTTTGCTCCTACAGGGATAACTATACTTCATTCCCGAAAACATATTAACGGGTTGTTCCTTGATATCTATGAATGTAGGTACCTATAAATTTAATAACGCACTCGAAACAAAAACAACGACCGACGATCACACCACTTTTTCTAGCTCTGTTATTTGTTTCTATAACGGTTCCCATTTAATGAGCTAATTTGGTCTAACTTTGCTCCAGAAATATTCAGTATTTAGGAGCAAAGTTTTGCTGCGTTAATGGGTAATTTTGCTCCAAATTTATTGTTTCTATGTATATTATTTATTCATGACACAGTAGATAGTGGTTTATATTTTAATTCATAACGCATAGAGATGGGCGCTCGTGGGTATTTACCCGGTAAATACCGGGTATTTACCCAATCCACCCGGTATTTACCCGTTTCTACCCATTTTGGTGGCTAGAAACTACTGAGGGTCAAGATCATTAACAATTGAATAAATTAATTTGTGCAAGGGATAAAATATTAAGAAAAATATATTTTGTCGTCATTGGAATGATATAATATAACTTGGATTGTTAGATAATGCACTGTTACCGAATATTTTCTGCAGACTTAGCGTTTATATCTGATTTGATTTGATCGTACCTAATAAAATATGTTTGTTTTATTATAGGAATGATATTCAGTTTTTCTGTAAACTTTCGAAGTCAGATTTTAAATTTATTTTTTTATATGAAAAAAAACATATATATAAGCTTCCCGTAAAGACTAGTACTAGTCCTCTCATCTCATGCTGGTTCTATGAGATTCAAAAGGCTGTCCAATAATTTTATTTCAATTTTAGTAAAGAAGTGAAGTTGTATAATTATTAAGACTTTATTAAAGGGTTTTTATAGTTTCGTGAAAAATTATTTCTACGAAGTGTCTAAATAGGTAATTTATCGTGAACTTTTAGAAATTATTTGAGGACTTAATATACTACGTGTACTCTAGTAGTGTTTACACAGTATTTTAAAGTTTTCAGATTCCTAGAAGCTTCTAGAAGATGTCTAGAAACGTCTAGAAGTTACATTAAAGTTTCTTCATGTTTTATGAATTTCATAGAAGGTTTAACCATATTTCTAAAAGTTTCTTTGATGTCCCTAAATGTAGCCTTGAAGAGAGAAACGTAATCTTCTGGATGGTTCTATAGGATTTATACTAGATTCTACGAACTTCATAGATGGTACTACAAGGTTTTAAAGAGATCTAAGAGATATCTAGAAGTTTCTTTTTTTCGTTTATAAAATCTTTAGAAGCCTACAAATGAAATAATACTATTATATGGTATCTCTCTGTGGTATCTCTCGTCATGTTTATGAATATCCTAGATGTACAGTAGGGAACTAAAAGGCCTTGTAAGGTTTCTCGAGGCTTCCGTAAAGTTTTGACATGGTCTTATGAAGTTTCCAGAGCCCTACAAAGAATCCAATATCTTCTGTGGTATCTCTTCTCACTTTTTATGAATTTTATATGTTACTATAGGTGACCAACAGAAGACTTGAGGTTTCTTGAAGCTTCTTTAAAGTTTTGACATGATTTTATAAAGTTTCCAGAATCCTAAAAATTAAATAATATATGAGATGTTAATAAGATTATCAAGTTTCCCAAATGACATAAGACATCTGGAAGTCTTTACGTGGTTTTACAAGGAATCCAGAATCTTCTTTTGTATTTCTAGCCACGCTTATGTGTTCCAGATGTAACAATAATACGCCTAAATGTCCTTGTAAGGTTTTTTGAAGCTTCCGTCAAGTTTTGAGAAGGTTTTATGAAATTTACAGGGTCTACAAATTAAGCAATATACAAAATTATCAAGTTTCCCGTCTGTTTTTCGACATATCTAGAAGTTTCTAGGTGGTTTTACTAAGGAGCCAGAATCTTCTGTGATACATTATAGTGTTTATGAAGTTCTAGATGTTAAAGTAGGCTTCATAAAGGCCATGTTACCATGTAAGATATCTAGGAGTTCATAATATGTTACAAGAAGCTATCTGGGTATCTATGATGGTTCTAGAGATTTCGATGAGATTCCTAGAAGATTCTGTGAGATTTTTAGAAGAGTCCTTTAAGTAGGACGATATTTCAACCAAATTATGTGAAGTTCATAAAACCACAGAGTTTTGTGAAAGTATAATACATATTCTAGACCTTTTTGTGATTTTTCTAGATGGTTTTGTTAAGTTTCTAGAAGGTTCTTAAGGTTTTATCATCATATTTAGATAACCTTCAATTATACTTAAAATTGTCAGCGTCTCGACAAAGACACAAACCTTTTGGTACAAAATAATAAAATGCGATTTAATTATATAAAAAGAGCCACAATAGTTGCGCCCTTCAATCCTAGTTGCGTTAAGCTTGCACCTGGTTGGTATGTGATTCGAAAGAAACCAGGTGCAAACTTAGCTCAACCGGAAGTCGGCACGGGTTCCCATACACAGAATTAGCTGATTTTTGTTTTAGGAGCATTTTAGCACATAACAAACATAATTAGAGGGTATGCGTTACTCAGTTTGGATTTTCGTAAAATCTGGGACACCCTAATAAAAAGTGTATCATTACTTTTGTTGATGTAACTAACGTAAGATGCCTATTTCGCTATCCATACCATTTATTCTTACTATACGTATATATATCAACAACATTTTTAATGAAATTTGTAAAAAATACTAAACAAATAGTTTATACCCACCAATTTGGGTATTTACCCAATTTACCGGGTAGATTGGGTAAATACCCGGGTATTTACCCGGTAAATACCTTGGGTATTTACCCACCGCCCATCTCTAATAACGCATATACGGTGTGAACGAGCTGATGAATATTATTAGAACACTTAAGAACTCGAAAGCCGTTGGTCATGATGATTTGAGGACAGACGTAATAAAAAAGAGCATGTTTGCTATCGCGAATCCTCTTGCTCATGCCCTTAATTTATCATTAACACAGGGGAGTTTTCCGGAAGTACTCAAAAAGTCCGTGGTAAAACCCCTATTTAAAAAAGGAGATAGATCGCTAATGAGTAATTATAGACCTATAACTCTAATACCCATATTTTCGAAAATATACGAAAAAGTCATGTATAATAAATAGATTATTAAGTTTTTTAGAAAATAAGAATGTGTTAAATGACCAGCAGCATGGCTTTCGTAAATCCAGATGTACCTCCTTGGCAGCATTTAAATTAATGAAAAACGTACTAAACGCTATAGAAAATCGTTTACCTGTCACGGTCCTATTCATGGACATGAGTAAAGCATTTGATTTTGTAAGCCACAAGCGACTAATTTCAAAATTATATAAGTATGGTATACGAGGACCTGCTCTTGATTGGATGAAGGCATACCTTGATAATCGAAGACAATGTGTAGAAACTTTGAAATACTGTCCAGAATCTAAAAGTTTAATGCCGTATAGATCATCATACTCGGTAAATAACTATGGGGTGCCTCAGGGTAGTATTTTAGGGCCATTGTTATTTCTACTCTATATAAACGACTTACCGGACTATTTATCTCATGAATGTATCTTATTCGCAGATGATACTTCAATAATTATACCATGTAAAGATTTAGCTTCATATAATTCTGATATAGAAATGACATTGGCTCAAACTATTCAATGGCTCAACATTAACAATCTAAAAGTAAATCTAACTAAAACAAATTATATGCAATTCCACACTGGTCGAGGCAACCCACAGAACCTAAGCATATGTTTTGACCATAACCCTATCGAAGAAGTAAGACATACTCGATTTTTGGGCATATACATTGACTGCCATTGCAGCTGGCAGAAATATGCAGATAGTGTCATTTCTAAAGTAAACCAATTTGTATACGCGCTAAGAAGAATAGCACAAACTGTTTCCGTAAAAGCCGCTTTAATTGCTTATAATGGCTATATTGACTCTACTCTTCGATATGGGATAGTCTTATGGGGTAATTGTACAGGTAAACAGCAAATTTTTATTGTACAAAAACGCTGTATTAGATCAATGTTTGGTATAGGTCAAAGAGAATCATGCCGTCCGTATTTCATAGATAATGGCATTCTCACAGTTACGTGCCTTTATATTTTGGAGGTTGTTATATTTGTCCATAAATATAAAAATCAATTTACAGAATTACAAGACATATTTCAGCATAATGTTAGATCGCAGTACAAGCACAAGCTCTATAAACCAGCAGCAAGATTAGCATTAACCTCGAAGAACGCGTATTATATGTGCATTAAATTATATAATAAATTACCTGACAAATTTAAACATCACAATATAAATATATTTAAGATTTCTGTTAAGCGATGGCTTGTAAATAAGTGCTATTATAATATTAATGATTACTTAGATGACCAACTTTGACATTTATTTTTTATTTTTAAAACAATTATATAGTAATAATAATAGAAAATAGAATATCATTGTGTACGTATGTACGTACGCCTGAAAAGGTAGAAGTTGGTGAAACTTGTCAATAGCAATTGTAACTGCAATTTGTACCCGATTTCCAACATACATTGAATAAATCATTTCAATGCCCATAAGGAAATATAATTATCAGAATTGGGCATTAGCGTGTCGAACACTGGGATGTTACCTTAAACATTGCCACAGCATGAGAGGCTTTAAACGTAAAACGCTTATCGATTTAGCCTATTTTCTCGTTTATTTAACACATGCTTTCTCCCCATGCAGATACAGGAATATTGCGATTTTTTTTTCGATTTAACATGCATTCGGCATAAATTTTTAGTATCGTCCTCAATATAATATAGCATGGAACTTTTTTCACTTATACATTTTAATAATTATTACTACCTAGCTGTATTGAAAATATTTAAAGATTCCTAAGAATTCAAATTTGAAACGACTTAAATTAGGTAAGTACTGACGTAGGTACTTCAGTACAAACATTTTGTAGAGTCTTGACACCTATTCTCAGAGACCCCCAAAACACTAACGCCTTTCGAGCATCTTCGTCTAGTATGCGCCCGCGCTGCATCGACGTGACGTTCGCGCAACATTTCTGCGACGAACGGTGCAGATTAGGTACATTGTCGCGCTTCCGCTGCTCACCACCGCGTTACTGCGTTGCACGAACGTGACGTCCTAAATTCGCGGAGTTTCGGCAATATCGAGCCTACCGAAGTCATGACGTTTGAAACGTTTGGAGAATGCCCTTTATTGATAAAGTCTTCTTTAACGATAGATTGCCACACAGTCTGTCGCTATGCGTACGTGCGTCTGCATGATATACGTGTGTCTAAAATTTACATCACATGTAAGGAAAATAAAGCAAATAAGCTTTATTTAAAGCCAAGCCAAGCCTCCTTGCTATGCTTAACTATCCTATACTGACTTAACCGACTACCTGACCCTGGCTGGAGAGAGAAATTATTTTCCGTCGCTAAATTGGATATTGATCCTTTTCCCACGGGAGTGAAAGGTCATGTTAGTTTGTTATTTGTTATTAATTTTACCAGAAAAGTATTGGTTTATGGTTGTATTTTCCCGTTGTTCGTTATTTCATTTAAGTAATTGATTTTCGGTCTAAGTAAATATTTTTTTTATCACGCAACATAAAAATAGTGAAATGAGCAATGAGCTAATTTGGAGTGCAGGTTTCCGTTATCATGCTCTACGTCTACTTTTTACAAGTTTTTATGCTTGCTCAAGATTAACGCTCTATAATCCGTCCTATGAATTAACTTTCCGATGACACAAGTTATCAGCCTAATAGGGAATACCAACCATAGGTCGCTTTTGTAGACCTGCCTATCAAATAACACTGGCATAGGTAATCGAAGCTTTAAAATGGTTAGAAAAAACCTCAATTTGTGCAAACATACGCGATGAAAGTTTATCAGATTTTAAGAAATGTAAAAGTAAATGAGTAGTTTCATAATTATTCCCGATTTCTTGTAGTCAAATAAGTGTTTGACTATTTATCAACTTAAATAGCTTGCCTTATTCACAAAACACATATAAGATTAATAAAGAATTACAAAATATTGAATTTGACAGATTATTTTGAGAGTGCTCTTTTGTTGAAAGAAGTATGTGTTTAAATTAGACTTATTTTATGTAGATTTAGGGCTGAGGACAATCACTCTTAGGTTCTTAACCTTTATACAGAACAAGGCAAAGTTAAGTTGTTCTTTAATTTACTTCTCAATAACTTTGTCTCGGTTTGCTTACTAGAATATATATATATATATATATATTGCATTTAGGTAGCTATTTGCTTCTATACGTATTACCTATGTATACCTACCTACCTAAATCGTCGCCTACCCTATATTAATACCTACCCTAGATATTGCATGTTTCATTCACAGCACAAACCGAAATCTTAATTGTTGTATAACATTTTCCTTGTTTATAATATATTCATTTCTGAACCAACCTAGCCTAATCTGAGCGTAATGGTTTCAATTATATGCGACATATTGTATAGATAAACGTATCAAATAACACACCAATTTCGATTCCAAAGTGATCTTGATTAGCCACCCGATAGCAATATAATATTTTACAGTATTGGAGCATCCCATGAAAACATCTACTTTTTGTCGCTTACGTAACGCTATGGTAGCTAGCTACCATAATAAAACTGATTAGCTGCTAAGAAACACTACCAAGCTTAAAGCCAAGTTATGATAATACGATAGGTACCGATATTCAGCTTCTTAATTATACTTACATGTCAAAAGTACCTATTAAAAATGCAGTCTCGCTTATGTAACGTTGCTGTGGAATGCTCCTTTTCCTTTGTGCAAAGGAATAGGAGGATTCCACAGCAACGTTATTGATGTATGCATGGTTGACGTAAATGTAACATATACTACATAGTTTTATTGAATTTGATTGTACAATACTCCCAAAATACCCGAATGCGCTCCGCATGACCGGCTCCACAAAGCAGCAACCAAATAAAAACAGAATGGAAAATGCCACCTCCAATGTGACTATTTAATTGAAATGGGAATGTCCAATTCCCAATTTACCTGAATAGGAAAGTTTGGCTCTCGCTTTTATTTCCATCAAATACTCCTTTGTTTATTTCTGAAATAAAATTGGAGCCAGGTGTGCGCTCAGTTGCACTAACGTTCATTAAATTTAACTCGCGTGAAATCGCGGGATGTTGAAATATCAAGATGATGAGTCAAAAAGTTACGTTTTCAATGGTTCATTCATTAATTTTGAGAAGCGTTTATGGCACTGGACTTAGCTTAGCTAGTATTCAAATATTTCTTGAATAAATTAAATACGTAATTTAGGTAAGTATAAGGATTATAAATATATCAAACAAAATTATCATAAATTCAATTTGGTTAGAAATTAGGACTATATCAAGGACAAAACTTTAGGTACGAGTACCTAACTTACCAAATTTATAAGGCGTAATAATATTTAGGAAATCTATTACTTACCTAGGCAATAAAGAATTAGAATAGTACTTTTTGATATAAGTGCGGAAAGTATGTATTTGGGCCCGAGCCGTTAGGCGAGGAACAATACTCGGGACGAGTGGAAATGACCAGGGATCGGAACCGGTATCGAATTACCGTTTTATTTCGTTGAAATACCGTTATTTTACTCCGTTCGTGCTACAACCGGTATTTTGATGGAACGGAACGGAATATTTCGGTGATCGCTAAGTGATGAAGAACGAAATGATAACGTTCCTGATGAGAATAAAAACCGGTATTCTCGACGAGCCGAGCTCGCCGAGGGGCTCGCAGGGGTGGTGACGATGTGCGCCGGCATTTACAAGGTCAAATTCCGTGTTTTGTAGCGCGTCGCATAGCGCGATGTATTTATTTTCAATTTTTGTCGGGAAAGTTTAAATTCTGAGTGTTGAAGCGCGCACGCTCTTTATTATAATATTGTTTGTTTTGTGATATTATAGTATTTTATGCAACAGTTGTATAAGAAGGTTCAAAAAATGCGAATTGCGTGAGTTGCGATACGAGCCGCGAATGCGGCGAGTATCGCAAATAGAGACGCAATGAGCGTTTTTTGACTTAATTATACAACGTTGCATACAATACTTTTTCTACGACAGGTTTTAAAATTATAAAATACAAACAAGGCATAACCTGCAAAGAAGGCAAATATGACGTATGACTGTCAGTATGTGTCTATGGTAAACTTTTTATTTTTTAAATGAAGTTGACACGCAGTGAATATATTAAAAATACTTTTGTTTTTATGTTGGCATCAATGAATTTAGTTCAGAAAGTTTTGTTTTTCTTAAAAGCCGTAGGATTTTAATTGTTTGTTAAGTTGGTAGTTGTGCATTTTTACCGTAAAGTTAAAATTGAGCGCTTAATCCTTGACCTCAGTTTAACCTAGATTTAGAAGTCTGTGGTTGTTAGCAATAACGTAAAGTGGCTATAACGACACTAGTGCTGTTATGGGGAATAGAGTATAGACTTCTCTGAACTCATATTATATATGTTCTTATATTAGTGTTCGTGACCAAGTAAAAGACAGATAACAGTACAGGAGTAGAAAAAGTTTTTAAAGATGATACATAGTAATTTTTTAACTAGATTAATTATTTGCAGGTATTTCTATACTACCGAGTGACAAACAAGCATTCTGTCTACCTGACAGAACAAACCACAGACCACTAAACCTAAAGACGTCGCATAGTCGGGCGACCCCCGCTGCCACTCATACGGTAAATTTACTACAAGATCGAGACACGCCCCCGCTACTAACTCCAGTCTGTTCTCGGAAGTTGCGTAAGTAACACGATCAGTTCAGGAAAGTTTTGACGTGATTTGGGCATGAAAAATGCATTATTGTTGCGTGAAATTGTATGGCAAAAACACTAGAACATCTGTTGTGCAAAAGGATGGAATTTCATTTCACAGGTAAGCAGATTTTAATAAAATTACTAATTAAATATGCGTATTATCAAATAAAGTTCTCTAGACTGCCGTAGTCGCTCGTTGATGTCTTTTAACAAAGTCTCTTTCTATCACGCTGTGCGAATAATCGCTCCTTCCTTGTCTATCGTTAAGTGCGAACTAGTGATGTCCATAATGTGTGTTGGTTTACTATCGATAACAGATAACATAGAATATGCAATCCATCGTAAGTAATTTAAAAATATCGAAATATTATCCATCATATATGGGCAAAGTATTTGCGCGCAGCCGTGTCTAATTATTATTTATATATTTTAAGTGGTGCTTAAAAGACATTTTAAGACTGCAGTGTTGCATTATAAAAAATTCAAAGCATGTTAACTAAAATGTGTTTAATTTCTTTAAGGTTTTCGAAGTGTCCTATCAGAAAGGAAATATGGATTAATGCTACAAAACGATCACATGATTGGTTTCATCCCGCAAGTTCCCGGCACTTTAAATTAGAATATTTTAGATTGACAAAATCTGGGGAGAGGCGACTTTTAAGTCCTAACTCCTAATGCCGTCCCTACGCTTCACTCACCAACTGTGTTGAGTATATATGTTTATTATTCTAGTTGTTTATTCATTATCAGCTGAGTTGTGTAAAGGCAATGTTTACCGTTATAAAAGTTATGTATAGTAAGTTAATATTGTAAAAGTATTTCGTTCACACTCAGACTTATAAAAACAATTGTTGCCTCAAGTGCTCGACTAGTCTGGCCTCAAGTGCTCGCATAACAAACAATAAATTAGCTAATTTACTGTCGTGACTGCGATGCCCAAACTTATCATACTGCAGCCCTTAAATCATAGTGGCATTTATTATTACAATTAAGCTCAAATTAATGCCAATTTATAATCAAGTTTTATTTTTGAGAATTAACAATATAATTAATGATAATGCTAGTAACAATCAAGAGATGTAGAGTTTTGCTTTCAGTATTTAAATATCATGTCCTACTCAATAGTTTGAGAACAGTGAAGTGTTTTGGCGACATTTTGTTATTTTCAAAAAGGCATAAGTACATTAGATTAGTGTAGAAGTTACAATCTTATACAATTCTTCACTAGTATCACGTTTATGGCCTATATTTTAGTATTGTTGGTTTTAATAACTTAAAGAAATATACTTTTCAATTTCACCGTATATGTGAGTGTTTATTTATAGTAAAGATATTTACTTTTTAATTTTGGCGTATTATTTTTAAAGCCTTTAATTATTTTAGGTCCCTGGGGAGATATCAAGTGATTAAAGTGTGTTTCCCGATTTAAAAAGACATCAATTTGATTTCGAAAATACGAACCACGTTATAGACTTAACTAAATCGGTAATAGAAAAATATATAAAAGTGCGATTAGCTTATTTGACAAAAAAGGTACAGCCAAGTCAGAATCCGATTAGGCGAGTTTTCACCAAGCTAATACATTTTAAGGGCCAATAAGATAAATAGTTGCTTATCTCCTGGTACTTACTAGCCGTTATTGTTTATACCTATATCTGTATATCATATGTATAAACAATAACGTCTAGTACGGTCGGCCTCAAAAGTTGCTGAACACATTTGTATCGTGGCGTAGTACTAAAGTGTCCTGCTACTTTTGAGGCCGACTGTATTTAGTACCCCGTATAGTATAATTTGTAAGAGGTAGTATAGTATAGTTTAGTGGATATGTAAGTCGGGTGTATGTTTAACTGAATGATAATTTTATTGTATTTAGTTACCTAGTTGTATTTTGATAAACAAGGCTTTGAAATTCGGGGTTGTCTTATTTATTTAACCTATTTCAGTTAATTTGTATCAATCATATATACATATTACAAATAAGGGACCAACATACCACTTTACAATTACCTACTATAGGTACACTAATCATCGATCATCGACACATCACTAGCGGCCGGCAGACATTTTGTTTCCCCGCCTACTTGTACTTCAATCGGCAAATCACAGTGCGGTAAGCGCTCGTCGCGTCTCCCGCGCCCCTTTAGTTTTGGCAGAATCGGTTTCAATGAAACAATCCTATGAAGCGACGTCTTTAGGTTTAGTGGTCTGTGGAACAAACTGAATGCAAAATTAAATAATACAAATAACGTTCTTCTTTTTGCAATATTTTTATTGTATTTTAGGTATTTTAATTTAGGTAGTTTAATTTAGTTTTTAGGTTTATTTAGTTTTAGGAAATTTAAATTTTATCTTCTATGTATTTGTTAGTTTACTGTACTTTCTTTCAATAAAGAAGTCACTGTCAAAAAAAAAACAACGTTCAATCAAACTGATTGATTGAGTCAGGCGTTACTTATATTATTACCGCGTTATTGATATTTTTGTTTAATTAACGTTCAAACTCTTCAAAGCAAAAGTCAGTCTAGGGACAAAGATGTAGTGTCTGATGCACTGGTATACCTACCTAATACTTACTTATATTTAATTTGGATAAATTTAATGATTAGAGGCAAGTACATTTATTTCGTCTTGACGAGTACTCTGAATCGAAATGATATCTAGGGTCTGATGATGGAGCCGGAATGTGGCCATGGGAACTCCGTAATAAAACGACGGAACCCCATCGTGTTTGAGCTCATTTATTTTGTCTTGACGAGTACTCGGAACCAGAATGATATCCAGGGTCTGATGATGGAGCCGGAAGGTGGGCATGGGAACTCCGTAATAAAACGTCGGAACCCCATCGTGCTTGGGCTCATTTGTTTTGTCTTGACGAGTACTCTGAACCGAAATGATATCCAGGGTCTGATGATGGAGCCGGAAGGTGGGCATGGGAACTCCGTAATAAAGCGTCGGAACCCCATCGTGTTTGGGCTCATTTGTTTTGTCTTGACGAATACTCTGAACCGAAATGATATCCAGGGTCTGATGATGGAGCCGGAAGGTGGGCATGGGAACTCCGTAATAAAGCGTCGGAACCCCATCGTGTTTGGACTCATTTGTTTTGTCTTGACGAATACTTTGAACCGAAATGATATCCAGGGTCTGATGATGGAGCCGGAAGGTGGGCATGGGAACTCCGTAATAAAGCGTCGGAACCCCATCGTGTTTGGGCTCATTTGTTTTGTCTTGACGAATACTCTGAACCGAAATGATATCCAGGGTCTGATGATGGAGCCGGAAGGTGGGCATGGGAACTCCGTAATAAAGCGTCGGAACCCCATCGTGTTTGGGCTCATTTGTTTTGTCTTGACGAATACTTTGAACCGAAATGATATCCAGGGTCTGATGATGGAGCCGGAAGGTGGGCATGGGAACTCCGTAATTAAACGTCGGAACCCCATCGTGTTTGGGCTCATTTGTTTTGTCTTGACGAGTACTCTAAAGTGAAATGATATCCAGGGTCTGATGATGGAGCCGGAAGGTGGCCATGGGAACTCCGTAATAAAATGTCGGAACCCCTTCGTGTTTGGGCTCATTTGTTTTGTCTTGACGAGTACTCTAAAGTGAGATGATATCCAGGGTCTGATGATGGAGCCCAAACACGATGGGGTTCCGACATTTTATTACGGAGTTCCCATGGCCACCTTCCGGCTCCATCATCAGACCCTGGATATCATTTCGGTTCAGAGTATTCGTCAAGACAAAACAAATGAGCCCAAACACGATGGGGTTCCGACGTTTTATTACGGAGTTCCCTTGCCCACCTTCCGGCTCCATCATCAGACCCTGGATATCATTTCGGTTCAGAGTACTCGTCAAGACAAAACAAATGAGCCCAAACACGATGGGGTTCTGACGTTTTATTACGGAGTTCCCATGCCCACCTTCCGGCTCCATCATCAGACCCTGGATATCATTTCGGTTTAGAGTACTCGTCAAGACAAAACAAATGAGCCCAAACACGATGGGGTTCTGACGTTTTATTACGGAGTTCCCATGCCCACCTTCCGGCTCCATCATCAGACCCTGGATATCATTTCGGTTCAGAGTATTCGTCAAGACAAAACAAATGAGCCCAAACACGATGGGGTTCCGACGTTTTATTACGGAGTTCCCTTGCCCACCTTCCGGCTCCATCATCAGACCCTGGATATCATTTCGGTTCAGAGTACTCGTCAAGACAAAACAAATGAGCCCAAACACGATGGGGTTCTGACGTTTTATTACGGAGTTCCCATGCCCACCTTCCGGCTCCATCATCAGACCCTGGATATCATTTCGGTTTAGAGTACTCGTCAAGACAAAACAAATGAGCCCAAACACGACGGGGTTCTGACGTTTTATTACGGAGTTCCCATGCCCACCTTCCGGCTCCATGATCAGACCCTGGATATCATTTCGGTTCAGAGTACTCGTCAAGACAAAACAAATGAGCCCAAACACGACGGGGTTCTGACGTTTTATTACGGAGTTCCCTTGCCCACCTTCCGGCTCCATCATCAGACCCTGGATATCATTTCGGTTCAGAGTACTCGTCAAGACAAAACAAATGAGCCCAAACACGATGGGGTTCTGACGTTTTATTACGGAGTTCCCATGCCCACCTTCCGGCTCCATCATCAGACCCTGGATATCATTTCGGTTTAGAGTACTCGTCAAGACAAAACAAATGAGCCCAAACACGACGGGGTTCTGACGTTTTATTACGGAGTTCCCATGCCCACCTTCCGGCTCCATCATCAGACCCTGGATATCATTTCGGTTTAGAGTACTCGTCAAGACAAAACAAATGAGCCCAGACACGATGGGGTTCCGACGTTTTATTACGGAATTCCCATGCCGACCTTCCGGCTCCATCATCAGACCCTGGATATTATTTCGGTACAGAGTACTCGTCAAGACGAAACAAATGTACCTGCCTCTAATCATTAAATTTATCCAAATTAAATATAAGTATGTATTAGGTATAACAGTGCATCAGACACTACATCTTAGTCCCCAGACTGACCACCCATGTGTAATCTTTTGCTTTGAACAGTTTGAACGTTAATTTGTTCTATCAGGTCGACAGAATGCTTGTTTTTCACTCGGTAATATAAATTAAAATTATATCTACAAATAATTAAATACACTCACGAACAATGAATTCTGGTCATTTCCTATTATAATTGTCCTTAGAAAATGACCCGAATTAATTGACCGTGAGTGTAATTAATCTCGTTATATGTATACCATATACCAAATACATCGCGCTAGACACTTGCTAACTAAATTATCTACGAAAAATGGTTAATTGTCCGAAACTACTTTTATAATCCGAATGAATCCGTAACAAAACAACACAACAACCTAATCAACGCACAAAAGCAAAAAATACAAAATCATTGTGCGCAGCATACCGAAAAACAAAATATCCCGCAGGCAAACTCAAGGTAAAATTAGAAATAGCAACTCGTTCTATCTTGTTACGCAACGAGAAAAACGTTTAATTTCGTTCCACAGAAACGGAACTTAGTAAAAAACGGTATCGCAAAAGAACGGTTCTTTAACCGGTGATCACAAACAAAAACCAGAACCTTTCCGTTCTCGTGTCAATGAACAAAACCGGTATTCTACTCGGAACGGTTTCCGATCCCTGGAAATGACACTTCCGCACGTGTATCAAACTACGTTTTTTGATAAATTTGCGAAAAAATTACATGAACCGAAAACATGGGACCGGTTGTCACCATTCAGCCGAATCAAAAGAAATATTTTGGAAAGAAACATACAGATTTTAATTCAATTTAAACGTCCATCGCGATCCAGCGTGGTAACGCGGCGAGCGTGATGGGCACCTTTGCGCCGGGAATGGCGCGGGGCGGGCTATTTGAGTAGGATTAGTTGTATTATTTTTTGTCTCTTTTTGTTTGTTTTTACTTTGTTACGTATTTAGTCTTAATTGTACATAATTTTAATTTAAACATTAAAAAAGCAAGAAATATATTGATTATTACTTTGTAGTTTGCGGTTGTCTCGCTCTTTAGAGCTAGTTCTTTTTTTTTTTTTTTTTTTTTTTTTTATGAAATAGGGGGCAAACGAGCAGACGGGTCGCCTGATGGTAAGCAATCACCGTCGCCCATAGACACCTGCAACACCGAAAGAGTCACAGGTACGTTGCCGGCCTTTCAGGTGGGAGTACGCTCTTTTCTTGAAGGTTTGAAGGTCGAATCGGTCCGGAAACACTGCAGGCGACAATTTATTCCACAGTTCAGTCGTGCGAGGCAGGAAGTTTCTAGCAAAACGCACAGTTGTGGACTGCCAACCATCTAAGTGGTGAGGATGGTAATATTGTCGCGTAGAACGATGGCGGAAAGATGCAGCAGGAGATGCAGTTCTTTCTCTGTGTGGACTGAGGATGAATATATTTAATTATAAACTAAAGTTACCATCTCTCTTTTTATGCCCGTCAAGAAACCTTTACAAATCAGCTATATCGCTCGAATAAAATAAAATAAAATAAAATAAAATAAAATAACACGACGACGTGTCGTTGCACGATATGACATCGTTTCGTGGAAATCTACGCTACGACGTGTGTATCAAGTACTTACGAAACGACGTCGTGTCGTGGCACGATGTGACATATCACTATACGATGTCCTGTCATGAAAATCAACGACGTGCATCGTAAATACTCATGACACGACGTCGTCTCTTTAAATAAATAAAAATAAATAAATATTAGGGGACAATCTTACACAAATCGAACTAGTCCCATAGTAAGCTCAATAAGGCTTCTGTTATGGATACTAGACGACGATATATTTAATATATACAAATACTTAAATACATAGAAAACATACATTCTTCATTTTTTTTTCATTTTCTTTCTTTGTATTACCACCCTAGTTGTGTAATGTACTATTCCCCTTTTTATGAGACCACAGAATATATAATACTAAGTAGTGGGATATCGAGCTTACAGGAGTCTTTAAATATTGTCACCACTATCGTTGCCGGCGCCGGACACACTTCCTGCCGGCGCACAAAGCGCTGCACAAAACAAATTATCTACCCATTCAATACCGCGCCTCCAAATGCCAGCGATATCACATTTTGCCCTAACCTTTACCTTAATATTTCGGCATTATCATGGAAATATTCGCCGTTAATATATTCAAGTCGTGTTAGGACGGTATGGAAATTTTCGGGACAGGTTAGGGAGAATTAAATACCTGTGATAGGCCGACATATTTTAATATCGGTTCCTTTGAAGAACTTTTTACCTGATTCATGATAATGAACAATTGCGCACTAGACAAGTAGGTAGTTACAGGTAACATTTATTTATTGTACCTACCTATTATTCGTGCAGAAAGTCAATATCTTGTAACCTTCTCAATATAGGTACAAAGGTAAATTAAATGTTTTCCCGAGGGTTCAACGCGATAAATATAACTTTACCTTTGATTTTTTATATGCACTTGCGTGTACTAATAACTGCAACTCCGTCGCAAATAGCTTACATTCATACATAAAATTACTAACGAAAGCTTATCAGCACTTCAATAGTAAACCATTAAAATTATATACATTTTCATTTCATCTCTCTCGTTATTATTAAGCCAATTATAGTTTTGGATTGGAGCTCAAACAATCTCCCAGGGGAAGTCGGCAATCGTACTACGAAGGACAATATTTATCTCAATTAGACGAAAATTTACTCCGCCGGGAGAACAAGTTGTTCACATTATTATAATAATATTCGAGCGCCATTGGTTTGGGAAGAAATACTAGTATGGCGGTTAACACACTGCCACTGCAACTGCTGCTGTGTGGTGTGCGCACGGAACCCGCACCACCGCACGTAGGGTATACAATACCTACTAGTATTTTTTGTATGGCTAACACCAGGATCCAGGTATTGGCCCATATTGGTTTGCTCCGTGTCTCCGACCGGTACTGCAGCGCACTAAACCTCGTGGTCTTTTCTGAGTCGGTCGGAAACAGTCAGTTAAAAAATCCGTACGGTTCTTGGGAGTTCAGTGTAGTATATGCCGGGCAAGGCGCTATATGTATCGCGCCTACATTACACCGCCACGGCTGATGAGGTGGCGGAGTACGTTCGTCAGAAGACCGGCTTCTCGCTGAGGGTGTTCCAGCTGCGTTCGCGCCACTATGTGCACTTCAGCTCGTTTGTGGTGCGCGTGCCGCGGCCGCTGCAGGAAACCATCGCAAGTGCTGACTTCTGGCCGAAGGGTGTCGTGTTTCGACGGTTTCGGGGCAACCTGCCGAATCCTACACCAGAGACGACGATGCAACGGGGCCACGCCGTTTCGTCGCCTAAATAGTTATTTTATTTCTACGTTTCATGACGCATTGGTTTTTTTACTGTAATGTCATGTTAACATGTATTATAAAATAAATAAATAAATAAATAAATAAATATGAGTAAAAGGAGCATTCCACCAGAATGTCCCTCACAAGACGTCATTTTTTTCATATTTCTGAATTGATAAATGTAATTTAGGACTTTCTATATTAAGGTAGCTGCCATAGTCGTCTCGTGCGCGACAAAAAGTAGATGATTTCGTGGAATGCTCCAAAAGACCAATTCCGTACATCGCGACCGATCGCAGCCGCGCGCGATCGATCGCGTGCGACTTGCGTCTGACGCTCACGGCTAATGAGACAATAGTCAGAGTATAAAGGCCAACGCACACCGGCTGCGTGTGCGTTGCGTGCACGCAGCAGCTCCTTGACTTTGTGCGTAACGCGTACAAAATGGCGGCTCAAAGTCAAGGAGCTGCAACGCGTACGCCAATAATAACGAGAGAGATGAAATGAAAATGTATATAACATTTTCATTTCATCTCTCTCGTTATTATTAAGCCAATTATAGTTTTGGATTGGAGCTCAAACAATCTCCCAGGGGAAGTCGGCAATCGTACTACGAAGGACAATATTTATCTCAATTAGACGAAAATTTACTCCGCCGGGAGAACAAGTTGTTCACATTATTATAATAATATTCGAGCGCCATTGGTTTGGGAAGAAATACTAGTATGGCGGTTAACACACTGCCACTGCAACTGCTGCTGTGTGGTGTGCGCACGGAACCCGCACCACCGCACGTAGGGTATACAATACCTACTAGTATTTTTTGTATGGCTAACACCAGGATCCAGGTATTGGCCCATATTGGTTTGCTCCGTGTCTCCGACCGGTACTGCAGCGCACTAAACCTCGTGGTCTTTTCTGAGTCGGTCGGAAACAGTCAGTTAAAAAATCCGTACGGTTCTTGGGAGTTCAGTGTAGTATATGCCGGGCAAGGCGCTATATGTATCGCGCCTACATTACACCGCCACGGCTGATGAGGTGGCGGAGTACGTTCGTCAGAAGACCGGCTTCTCGCTGAGGGTGTTCCAGCTGCGTTCGCGCCACTATGTGCACTTCAGCTCGTTTGTGGTGCGCGTGCCGCGGCCGCTGCAGGAAACCATCGCAAGTGCTGACTTCTGGCCGAAGGGTGTCGTGTTTCGACGGTTTCGGGGCAACCTGCCGAATCCTACACCAGAGACGACGATGCAACGGGGCCACGCCGTTTCGTCGCCTAAATAGTTATTTTATTTCTACGTTTCATGACGCATTGGTTTTTTTACTGTAATGTCATGTTAACATGTATTATAAAATAAATTGTCAACCCCACCTGCACGTGGTGCTCCCTGCTAGATAACGGACGGGGCTCTGGCGACCGAGCAATGGCGGTATACCCATACACCTGAACGGGAAACCGTTCAGATGAGGCATAGCAGGCCGCCTAGGGGAGGAAATAGCCCCTGAAAAGCCCTGCGGTGCAGAAGGAAGTGGGGCCCCACTGCACCTAAAATGCTCCTAGTACAGCCACAAATGGAACTCAAAAATAATAATATTTCGAAGCAGCCATGCAACCCGGACGGCACCCGGCGTCATTCAGTGTCCAGGCAGAATGATGGTAAATATGTAACTGGAGAAGATCATGCTATCAAACCTAAAAAGAAGAGAAATCAATATATGAAGATTGCCACATGGAATGTAAGAAGTCTATTAAAGGAAGGTAAGATAGAAAACACTATTAAAGAGATGAAGAGACTTAAACTAGATATTTTGGGACTTAGTGAGATAAGGTGGCCTAATAATGGCCGTCATAACTGCAATGACACAACTTTATTCTACTCGGGGAAATCAGCACAAGATAAGGACCACTATCACGGGGTCGGAATCTTAGTCAAAAAGGAACTTGTGAATTACGTAAATAATTTCATCCCATACTCTGATCGCTGCATGCTCCTTCAACTAAATGCTAGTCCATTCAAACTAAACATCATCCAAGTATATGCTCCCACAGCACAAAGCAATGACGAAGAAATCGAGAAATTCTACAAAGACCTGGAAAGCATCTTAAGTAGTATCAACTCACAGGAGGTAACACTTATTATAGGAGATCTGAACGCCAAAGTTGGTCAAGGGGCGGTTGAGAAAGTTACAGGAGCTTTTGGTCTTGGGAAACGCAATGAAAGAGGAGACCGTCTGATACAGTTTTGTATCGAAAATGACATGATAGTTACCAACACTTTTTTCCAACACCCGCCAAGACGATTGTATACATGGACATCGCCACAAGACAAACCCGGCAATATTGTTAGAAATCAGATTGACTATATAATGATAAAATCTAGATTTAGAAATGCTATTCTTAATGTCAAAACATATCCAGGTGCCGACATAGGATCGGACCATAATCCCCTGGTGGCTAAATTTAACATAAGGCTAAAGAAAATACAAACAGTTAACAAAAATATGGACAAAATTGACATTAAAAAACTTAAACACCCGTACACTAAACAAAAAACAGAAGTCTATATCAATACTCATATAAAGAAAAGGTTTGAATCAAGTAATAGGGACGAGAGCACGGAAGAACTATGGGATGGCATTAGAACTATAACACTACAGTCGGCGAGAGAATGTATTGGAAATAAATCGCAAAGTACAAAATTGGAGTGGATAACAGAAGAAATATTAGATTTAATGGAAGATCGTAGACAACATAAGATTACAGACAGAAAAGAATTATATAAACGGGTAGATAGACAAATTAAAAATAAAATTCGTATAGAAAGAGACAATTATCTGGGAGAAAAGTGTGCAGAAATAGAAAAACTTGACAAATGCCACGATAGTTTTAACATGCATAAGAAAATTAAACAATTCACAAATACAGATAGGAAAACAACAATAGCAAAACTCGTAGATGATAATAATAAACTCATAATTGACAAAAAGGAACAATGTAAAGTATGGGCAGAGTACATTCGCACACTTTTTGATGACGATAGGACTCCATGGAATGAGAATATCGAAGGAATGGAACACGCAGAAAATCTAGAAGGACCACCTATTTTGGTAGAAGAAATAGAAAAAGCAATTAAGTCTATGAAAAACGGTAAAGCTGTTGGTCCCGATGGAATCCAAGTTGAAATACTTAAGCTATTAGATAGAGAAAGCATGCATATAATAGTTAAACTGTTTAATAAAATTTATGACTCCGGAAGACTCCCAGAAGACTGGCTTAGATCCACCTTTCTCCCCCTACCCAAGAAACTTAATGCTAAAGCATGTGGAGATCACAGACTCATAAGCCTGATGAGCCACGTGCTTAAAATATTTTTAAAGATAATTCATTATAGAATATATAATAAACTTGATAAAAACATAAGTGAGACACAATTTGGCTTTAGGAACGGATTAGGAACGAGGGAAGCTCTTGTATCCATACAGGTACTAATTCAAAAATGTTTGGAATTTCAAAAAGATGTTTACATATGCTTCATAGATTTTGAGAAGGCATTCGATAATGTTAAACACGACGTATTAATGAAGATATTGAAGACAACAGAAGTGGACAGCAAAGATCTTTACTTCCTTAAAAGCCTGTACTGGAATCAAACTGCACATATCAAAGTGGGACAACAATGCACGGAAGACCTAAGCATAGTAAAAGGAGTCAGGCAGGGCTGCATACTGTCCCCTGTTCTGTTTAACGTGTACTCAGAGTTCATCTTCAAAGAAGCGCTAGATGAAGTTGATGTTGGTATAAAATCAAATGGAACCGTAATAAATAACTTAAGGTATGCCGACGACACAGCTATTTTAGCTGAGTCGAAGGAAGATCTGGAATATCTATTAAATCGACTGAACACTAAGGTAGAAGAATACGGGTTGAAAATGAACATCACAAAAACAAAATTCATGTTAGTTAGTAAAAAGGAAACACACTGTGAGCCAATTAGAATTAATGGAAGCTATATAGAGAGAGTAGAAAAATATAAATACCTAGGCTGCTGGTTAACCCAAACATGGGACCCAGACAAAGAAATTAAAATTAGAATTGAAATTGCCAGGAGTACCTTTATGAAAATGAAATCATTCTTTATTAACAAGGATATAAATTTGAAATTAAGATGGCGAATGGTTAAATGTTACATAATATCAGTGCTGCTGTATGGATCAGAGAGCTGGACTATTTCCAAAACAATGCTCAACAAGCTTAACGCCTTCGAGATGTGGCTCTACAGACGCATGCTTAAGATATCGTGGAGGGATAAAATTTCAAATTCAGAAGTGCTAAAAATAATGAAGAAGAAACTGGAACTAGTACTCATAATAAAGAAGAGAAAAACCGCTTACTTTGGACATATATATAGACACGAAAAATATAGTATAGTTAAAAACATAATAGAAGGTAAAATAGAGGGGAAAAGGGGCAGAGGAAGAAAACGACTTACTTGGATGGATAACCTCAGGAGTTGGACGGGAATTGACGCTACCTCGCTGGGTAGAAAGTCTGGGAATAGAGAAGAGTTCCGGGAAGTGGTCGCCGACATCCGTGGAGGATATGGCACATGAAGAAGAAGAAGATAAAATAAATAAATAAATAAATAAATAAATATGAGTAAAAGGAGCATTCCACCAGAATGTCCCTCACAAGACGTCATTTTTTTCATATTTCTGAATTGATAAATGTAATTTAGGACTTTCTATATTAAGGTAGCTGCCATAGTCGTCTCGTGCGCGACAAAAAGTAGATGATTTCGTGGAATGCTCCAAAAGACCAATTCCGTACATCGCGACCGATCGCAGCCGCGCGCGATCGATCGCGTGCGACTTGCGTCTGACGCTCACGGCTAATGAGACAATAGTCAGAGTATAAAGGCCAACGCACACCGGCTGCGTGTGCGTTGCGTGCACGCAGCAGCTCCTTGACTTTGTGCGTAACGCGTACAAAATGGCGGCTCAAAGTCAAGGAGCTGCAACGCGTACGCCACGCGCACGCATCCGGTGTGACCCGGCCTTTAAAATGTATGGCGCTGTTTCCGAAGTAGACCGAGTCCGTCGCAGACTTCGGAAACGGCGCCATAAATTTTCATATTCTGACTATTGTCGCATTAGCCACGAGCATCAGTCGCGCGCGGCTGCGATCGGCCGCGATGTCCGGAATTGCACCTTTATACCAGAGTATTCCGAGTAGCGTCACTACGGACAAAGGTTCATTACGTCGTCGACCGTAGGCTGAATTAGCGTAAGGGACATTGTTTTGCCTGTCCCTTACCGTAATTCAGTCTACGGTCGACGACGTGGCCTTAGCTCCGTTCCGCTTCACCGCCCGCGCCACTCATTGTATTTACGGAAATTTAACGGATTTTAGTAGGGGCCGAGCTATCGTGACCGCGATGCGTGTGTATAACTATAGGTCAGTAATTAAGTCTCCTAAAGAAGAACTCCATAAAATATTAAATTTCAAGAAAAAAATAATTATGCTCAGAGAACGTACCTTATTATACAAATCGAATAAAACATAAAATGCCAGGTTCGTAACTTGGTTATAAAAGTTGGAGTTTTCTCGCCTAACTCTGATATTGTTTCGGAGAGATACTTATTAGCATAATGCGGGTTCAATTAGCAGAGAACGTAGTTAGACCACTTCAAACACGTTACACATGAAAGGACGCTTTTGTAGATTTAATTTTTCTGATCATTATAGAAATACATTTTTTAGGGTAAAATGGTAAAAAAGGAACCCTTATGGTCCGACTCTGTCTGTCTGTCCGTCTGTCACAGCAAGATATCTCAGGATCTACTGATGCTATCGACTTAAAATTTGAAATAGTGTTAAGAACCACTAACCCGAGCCTATTGGATGTAAAAAAAAAATCTTGTAACTTATTTACTTTTTTTTTAAAGGGCCCGTAATGGGACTTTGAAAATTGAAAGTAGGGCTATTATATCGAGTAGGGTATCAAATGAAAGGGCTTGATTTGTAGATTAAATCACAGTTTTTTTTTTTAATAAGTAGTTTTTGATTTACGGCAAAAAACGTTAAAAAAAATACCATTCCCCCCTATTATCATCGAAGTTACTGAACAGAAAAATCTGTAATAATTAATTACCAATTATTAATGTCGTCCTAAATATTAAAGGAAAAATATAACGGTTTTCCTAACTTGCACTGTTTTAGAGAAATTTGCAAAAATCTTAACACATACTTATTTGCACCTACTAAACTAATCGCCATACAGTTTTTCGTGAACTATTCATGTATCTGGGCATTTTTATTTTAAAATCTACAGTTAGGCGAAACTTAAGCTATGTTCAAATACCGTCTAACCTGTCAGTCCGTGACGAAATGTTTGGGGTTTGACACTAATCGTCAGTTCTGTGACGACCTGCTAACTGTCAGTTAAGAACGCCTTTTAAATAAAAAAGCCCATCTACTTATGTGTTTGTACGGAACCCTCGGTGCGCGAGCCCAACTTGCACTGGACCGGTTTTTAACTAATAGTAATATGTTTAGAATTATTAGTATGAAAAGACCACAATTTTTGTTACGATTATGTACAAAGACCAAATACAGCACGTCGTCAAAGACACCCGGACAGGCCGTTTAGGACCACGCGATAATCAAGTCGTGTTAGTCCGCGTTTGGTCAGAGGTTATGTACTTTACGTTGGTTACATAGGCAGTTAGATTTATGAGCGATGTAAAAACAACTATCATTCTCTTAGGATCCATTCATTAGATCCATTATGTATCTAATGATATTTTTTTTTCTAACTAGATCCATTACTCAAAAGTATGGATCTAACGATTTATTTTTTCTCTTCTGATACATTTTGGTACCCTGTCGCAAGAAATGGATCTATGGACAATGTTTTTCTCAGTAGATACATTGCCTATCTTCGGAATAGATCTAGGGAGTGTAGTTTCTCCATAGATCCATTTATTCATTTGTTCATGTATCTAATGAGATCACTTTTCTCGCTAGATACATTTTATAAGATCCATTATGGACCTGGTGAGACTTTTTTCTCATTAGATCCATTGATGCTCTCGATAGTGGATCTACTAAGAACATAATCTCGATAGATCCATTTGCTCTGACCGCATATGGATCTGGTGAGACTTTTTTCTTACTAGATCTATTAGTTCGCTAGATAATGGATCTGTTGAGAATATTTTCCTACTAGATCTATTAGTGCGCTAGATAGTGGATCTGTTGAGAATATTTTCCCCCTAGATCCATTACTTCTCGAAATACTGGATCTGTTGAGTATATTTTCCCATTAGATCCATTTGCTCTGACCGCATATGGATCTGGTGAGACTTTTTTCTTACTAGATCCATTACTTCGCTAGATAATGGATCTGTTGAGAATATTTTGCCATTAGATCTATTACTTCGCTAGATCATGGATCTGTTGAGAATATTTTCCTATTAGATCCATTACTTCTCGAAATACTGGATCTGTTGAGAATATTTTCCCATTAAATCCATTTGCTCTGACCGCATATAGATCTGGTGAGACTTTTTTCTTAATAGTTCCACCTCCAAAAATTTAATTATAAGAGTTCGGCACCTAAACGTCGCAAAGTCGTCAGAGACGTGTGCGTGTGGATTGAGTGAGCACCCTTCTGAAATAAAAAAAAACATCCTGTTCATTTAGTAAAAGTTCTAAAACAATTGTAAAACTAAATCTCTGTATTTGTAAAAAGATAAATCAAAAGATATAACCTTTAACGTGTGCTCACTCAGTTCTCACAAACTACCAACGAAATCAGGGAATGTATTCATTTAACATATAATATTTATATACGAATCTTTAGTAAAACCTATGCTAACTTACCTTTATAATTTGTAGATCACCTAGTAACGTATTTAAGATTTTACAAATAATTTCTTATGCTAACTCAATCCGCACACTTTCGAAAACCCGATTTCTGATGAAAAAACTGAAGATTTAAACTGCTATATATGTGTATAGTTTAGTAAAACTAATCTGGGAATTTGTAAAATACAAAACGAACCACTAACGTGGCAGGTTTTTGGATAATAAATGTTTGTGAATGCTCACTCAGTCCACACGTTTCAAGTAAGTTAAAAATGTAAATATCTCAATATTTGTAGTATTACATAAACTATAAATTACTTCAACTTTTAGTAAAAAAATTTTACTAAATATCCACCATCTAATATTTTATATTCGTTGTCTGTTTTTAAAGATATTCAATTGCAATTTTTCTAATGTAAGTAGATCGATTAGATTGACCACACTTCATTATATCTACCTATCAGAAGGGTGCTCACTCAATCCACACGCACACTGGAGAAATTAGTATTGGACATTTCCTGGAAAAACTGAGATAATGTGGCTAAAGTGGCTTTTACCGCACGCTACGCGTACAGAAATAGCCGCTTTCTGGCCGAATGTAGACATAACATGTTGTACACAACCCGGGAGGCAATAAAGAAAGCCTTCGATCGCATATTTACATCCCTCGCTTGCAGCTCGGACCGCAAACATCTGCGATCTCTGCCTTTCCTTTGTTTTACCACCCTAGTTGCGTTATGTACTATTATCATTAAAAGTTGTATATCCAGTATATCTATTAGTCATATTTAATAACGTTATGAAAATTCCCGTAAAAAAATCCTTGTACAAACAACCCAATTTTTTAACCGGCTTTCAAAAGAAGGACGGTTCTCTATTCGTCTGTATGTTTTTTTTTTTGTGTTTGTTCACCGATTACTCGAAGACAGCTAAACCGATTTTGAAAATTCTTTTTTTTTTTAAAGGGTTCACCTCTGAGGTTGTCCCATTGGAACCAATTCAATTACCTAAGTAATCAAGGTAAAAATATATTTACATTGAGTTTATTACTGTAGTAATAAGATTTGTACTTATACATATTTTTACATTTTTGTGGTGTATACATATTGGTATTGGTGCCCTTGACTGTACTTCAAAATTATTATGATAAGTAATCATTTGCAAATATTCAAACAATTTTTATATTTTACGCCTTCGTGGAATTTTGTAACCTTAGAACAATAGGTACTTTATTTACAAGTTAGGGACAAAGGAAAAAAAGGAATTAGGGTGGTTAATACATTCGGCTAAGGCTGTACGTGATTATGTAAACAAAAAAAGTTGTGTTAAATGTAAATTAATAAGCTTGTTTTAATTTAATAAATATTTTTTTTCAAATACGTTGTTTTACGAAAAATGAAAAAGAAAATTACTAAGTAGGTAGATTGGTTATGATTATGACGGCGATGATTGAATATAAATATAATGTCTATTAACTCATTTCACTAAATTTAATTCATGGACCACAACAGATTTAAAATTTCTCTATTATCCTCGAGTACATTTTGTACAACTTCTCATTAGATCCATAACAACTTGTAAGATCTACTGAGGAAAACATTATCCATAGATCCATTTCTTGCAACAGCGTACCAAAATGTATCAGAGGAGAAAAAAAAATCGTTAGATCCATACTTTTGAGTAATGGATCTAGTTAGAAAAAAAAATATCATTAGATACATCATGGATCTAATGAATGGATCCTAAGAGAATGATTGAAAAACAACAATTCGTGTCTCACAAATGGGCATCCATTGGAGAAACATTCGGGTTTCATGTAAAAAACTTAATGTGCCCTCATAAAGAATTCATGGCGTTGTCTGTTGCGGATCTTACCATTCGTGAAACATTTGTGAAGTCTAAATATACTTTTAAACAGGGATTTTTTGCGTCTTTGGCAAAGTTTTAGGGCCTTGACATACTGATAATTTTCAAGCGTGTTTCAGATCTCGCGACGCTAGTCTTTACAATACCTACACACAAAACACGGTATTTTTATTCGGTACCAAAGGCAAGGCCTGATAAATTTATTGACCGGTGTATATAATCTGTATTCTACTAAACTTTACTACTTACCACTTTACTACTTTAGGTATACGTATATAGGTCAGGTTTCGAAATTATTTCTTGTTGACCTTACCCCTCTGTCATTCCAAACCTTCCAAATAAATAAAATATTATTAAAGTAGCAAAATAAGACGTAACTCGTGTAAACGTTCCCCGCGGCGGGTAAACTTGACACTCACACTGAAATAAAACCTTAACAAAGCGGGGAATCGGGCCCTTCGGGGTCGAACGGAACGCGGACAACTTTTTGGAGACCCCATCACGATATTTTTCTATTTCTGCCTAATTTTATATACGTACCATACATATTCAATATCTAATCTATCGGATTATGTTTTTACACTTTAGCCCCCATTTAGACGTACCTATGCGATTTTCATTTCATTGCGGCGATTAATCGATCACCTGTACTCGTCGTACCTAGGTAGCCCGCAATGTAATCAAACTCGCATACGAGTTCTCGCCCCGTCTAAATGGGACCTTAAGTATACATCTGTAGAGAAAAATAAAATGTCATAAGGAACATATCTTCGTAATGTGGTTGCTCTTGACACGACATACAATGTGTCAACGTCCCCCACCAGGGTCTTAAGTGCCGAGTTGCCATATCTCCGACTTCGTTTTAACGACTTCCAAGGCTTTTTGCCATACTTACTTGTTCCAGTGTCAAATATCAATATCACATAGGTGCTCACGACAGTACAAACGGCTGGTACTTCTGGTGCACGCCAGATAATGTTGACACAGTTGATCCTCACCTTTACTGCCTGCACTTATTTTGACTTGAATAATCTGAACGCCGTACATGTATTTTCCTGAACATAATATTGGACATAGTCATAATCACACGACGTCGTCAGTTTTCATTGGAGGAACATACCTCATGTCAACAAAATTACTTTCCACCCTAACATTAGTAGGTACATTTTATCAAGTAGGTTCTGTGACAACGTAGGTTACGTAGCGTAGGTTTTAGGCATATCAGATTTATAGATTTAGGACGATCAATGGCAAAGAAAGCGAATCTTGAAGACGGTTCGATTTCGCCGCCTGTCTCATTGATTTCTTTAGTTTATACAACGCTTGTCTGGCCAAAATAAATAAAATAATTTCATCGGTCTGGGACCCTGATAGTTTCAAGTAGGTCAGTGGCGTCGGATTCAATTGGAAATGGGATAGCCCTGCGGAGGATCGCGATAAGGGACTCGTGTGCTTCAACGTCGATGCGAGATACAAATAAAATAGATACCAACTTGTACCTATTGTTTCATTACAAAAGTGAGATAATGGAACCCAGTCCATTTTAGAGTCTGTACCTAGGTATTGTCCCATTATAATAACGAAATTAAGGCAACAAACAAAGTAATAATATACTTATTTCATATACAAGCATTAGTATATGCGTGATCAATTAGTACTAAGTGGATGAACTACTGGAATGGTTTTTTTAGTAGAAGATTTAATCCATAAAAAAACATTACATGTAAAAAGATGCAAGTCTCGCAACGCAGTTCTCCCACAACAAAAAAGTTTTGAGATGTAAAGTTAAACCAAGTCAGTACCGGGGGGGTATCAACAGAACTCGATTTCCACCGACTTGCCTATTATTAGATCTATAAAATGTGTTCCTCCACGGTTAAATAATAGGCAAGTCGGTGGAATTACATCTTTTTACATGTAATGTTTTTTTAAGGATATCATTTCTTTTTGTAAGTGGTCTTCCTCTAATTATTACATTCCAATCCATTCTTTTCGCAAATCTTGTAATCGCATGTATTTGTATATGATTACAAACTTATGTGTGCAGTTGTGACTGAAATTACAATATACTTGATAGGCTAAAAACTAACTATGTTTAAAATTTGGAGCTTGTAGGTGTGCTAGAAGTACCTTAGAATTATGATGATCAGTGAGTCAGTGAATCAGTGAGTCAGTGACAAAACTAAGGAACTTTGACATGCAATAGTTCTTAAACTACACGTTCAAATTGAATGATATTGCGAATATTTATAAGTCTTATTGTGCCTTATATATCCCTGAAATGTCAGGGTTCTAGCTTTAGCCGCTACAAAATTACGGGAGGCTGAAAATGGCCTGAATGGCTTCGAGAAAAGGATGGTATGGCCGTGCCTTTGTTTTGCTCGACTTGGCGGGGGCACTGCCGTGCCCCCAGATAACATTTGTAAAGCTCATACAGACGTCAGGCTCAGTTCACACCGTGTGGACATGTATACGTATGCTGATCGTGAATAATCATGATGATAACGAGTCTTTTCCAACACCTAATGGTATCAAGCTTCGACAAAAAACGAAAATACATAATGATTTAGAAAAAGACAACATTAATACTCTTCAAAAGAATTGCTTGTTGTGATGGCTAACTAAAACTGTTTGTGTGCGATCGCTTGATCGAAAAACGAAATACGTTTTCAGTGTTTTATTAAAAGTTTGATTCAAATAAGTAGGTAGGTAGTGATTATGGATACATCAGTCTATCCTAGTGCTTATATAAAGCGTGTCAACCTCATTAACTTTCTGAAGAATCCAACATTAAAACTGCTTTTTTCCTATTCGTGTTTACATCTGTTTTTCATTAGCTAAGTGGTTGCAGTAGGGGAAGTGCTCACTTCGCTAAATACAGCCTTTGCCTCAGGCTGCTTTAAATAAACGCTGCAAAGTTCAGTTAAAAAAACGGAGATTTACATAATTTATGCCAAGTTTTTACGCTTTCGCTTTTCGTAAATGAACTCTTTAAATGTGAATACTTACGCGCAAATAGTATATACGGTCAAGTAGATTCACAGACCACTAAACCTAAAGACGTCGCATAGTCAGGCGACCCCCGCTGCCACTCATACGGTAAATTTACTACAAGATTGAGACACGCCCCCGTTACTAACTTCAGTCTGTTCTCGGAAGTTGCGTAAGTAACATGATTAAAAATGCATTATTGTTGCGTGAAATTGTGTGGCAAAAACACTAAAACATCTAGCGTGCAAAAGGATGGAATTTCATTTTACAGGTAAGCAAATTTCAATAAAATTACTAATTAAATATGCGTATTATCAAATAAAGTTTTCTAGACTGCCGTAGTCACTCGTTGATGTCTTTTAACAAAGTCTCTTTCTATCACGCTATGCGAATAATCGCACCTTCCTTGTCTACCATTACGTGGCATTACTAAGTGCGAACTAGTGATGTCCATAGTATGTGTTAGTTTACTTTCGATATCTGATAACATGAAATATGCAATACATCGCAAGTAATTTAAAAATATCGAAATATTATCCATCATATGGGCAAAGTATTTGCGCGCAGCCGCGTCTAATTATTAGTTATATGTGACGTTCCGCAGGTAAAGGTACCTTATGGCGGGTAGGCGCTTACGCTGTTATGAACGGCACTCCTATATTAATTTGATGCTACACGACGTAAGTGCCTACCCTCCATAAGGTACCTTTTCCTGCGGAACGTCACATATATTTAAAGTGGTAAATTGTCTTTTAAGACTGCAGTGTTACATTATAAATCATTCAAAGCATGTCAACTAAAATGTGTTCAATTTCTTTAAGGTTTACGAAGTGTCCTAATATAAAGGAAATGTGGATTGATGCTACAAAACAAAGTATCGTATGTTCTCGCCATTTTAAATCAGAATATTTTAGATAGACAAAATCTGGGAACAGGCGACTTTTAAGTCCTAATGCCATTCCTACGCTTCACTTACCAACTGTGATGAGTATATTGATTCTTCGTTATCAGCTGAGTTGTGTAAAGGCAATGTTTACCGTTATAGTATTTCGTTGATACTCAGACTTACAAGAACAATTGCTGCCTCAAGTGCTCGCCTAGTCTGGCCTCAAGTGCTCACATAACAAACAATAAATTAGCTAATTTATTGCCGTGACTACGATGCTCAAACTTATTATACAGCAGCACTTAAATCATAGTGGCATTAATTATTACAATTAAGCTCAAATTAATACCAATTTATAATAAAGTTTTATTTTTAAGAATTAACAATATATTTCATGATAATGAATGCCAGTAACAATCCATTGCTGTCAGTATTTAAAAATCATGTCCTACTCAATAGTTTGAAAACAGTGAACTGTAATAGAGTAGGTATGTTAAGTCGGGGGGGGGGGGGGGGGGTATGTCTGAATGAATGGGGTTGTTTTATTAATTTAGCTCTAATCATCGATCATCGTCACATCACTAGCGGCCCCCAGACATTTTGTTTATATTTCTGTGTGACGCCCACTTGACCTTCAATCGGCAAATCACAGTGCGGTAAGAGCTCGTCGCGTCTCCCGCGCCCCTTTAGTTTTGGCAGAATCGGTTTCAATGAAACAATCCTACGAAGCGACGTCTTTAGGTTTAGTGGTCTGTGAGTAGATTCAAACGGCAACAAATATTAACAGCCAATTAATTTTTTCAATCCCAGGCTCTATCGCCAAATGATGATCGATAACACGTTAATAAATATAACGATTACCAAACAAAAGTACCCAAAAACTTGAAAAAGTATCGGTAAAAACAAAGTTACGAGAAGTAAATGATCTCTAAGTAACTTTTAACGAAAATTTAAAAGAGTTTAGTATCTACCTAATTATTAAATAAAATTAAAAAAATATATCTTTATTTTCAGACAGCTTTGGTCCTTGGTCCATAGGATGTTAGTAAACAAATTGAAAACTTAATAAACTATGTTAGTATACACACTGCAAAATTACATTAAATTAATAGGTACATATAAATATTTTCACATTAAATTACACAACCAGCTCGTTCACCGAGGTGCACTCTCACTTGGGGCATGCAGCTCGTTGAACCTACCCAGTACGGCGCTATCCTGTCTGCCCGCCACGACCTGCAGGAGGTTGTTGGGGCTTCCCCTCACTCAGCGTATTAAAGAAGCGACTTTATTGCGCATGATTGCAAAAAAGTCGTCTGTGTGTGCGTCAGCGAACATGCCAGAGGCACTACAATAACGAGGAAGCCCCACCATCGCCCGGAACAGGTTATTGTATAGTACGCGCAGGGCATTGTATGTTTTTTAGGTGTAACTAGTCCATAGACTGCTGGTGTAAAATGTTTGGCAAAATGCCTTAAAAAGCGTGACCTTGACATCAAGTGTACAACCAGCAAATCTACGAACCAGCATGTTCCCTCTTACAGACAGTGCCCTGCGTTCTCTTTCTATGTCAGAGTCATCTTTTAACTCCTCATTAACTATGTGCCCGAGATATTTAAATTGTGAGACTCTCTGCAATGGAGAACCATTGCGGTATACAGGCGGGACAAATGCTGGAGGTTTGTTTTTACCTTTGAATAGAAGGAGCTCGCTCTTTTTATTAAAAAGTGAATGTCAAAAGGGCATGTTGCGGTCGATGGTATCGTATTATCGTACTGAAAACCAAAATTTATCTTTCTGTGTACGGGTCTGATGCAAAGACAGAAATTTAGAAACTACTGTACAGTACAGACAGTTTTTTCAATAAATTACTCACCTTTGAACCTTGAGTGAGTTATGGAAATTAGCGTACCTGAAAATAAAAATACAATGTTTAAATCTGTCGCTAATGTTATTTTACCCATGTCCATCAAAAGTTCCTTTCTTATATGGTTTAAATAGATAGACGGGTATGAAGACAGTTCAAATTTAGTAATAACATAATAAATTACGTACAATATATGGTCCATTCTGTGTTATATTTCCAAATAAGGTTCGTAAGGTAGGATGACTTTGTCATGCTTAGGTGTTATTGCAACACTAATAAGATTAGGTATCGCTATGCGCTAGTTCATATAAGGCCCATAAGGTTCATATATCGACCTTCCCTCATACTTTTTCTTAAAGAAATATGCTATAATAAGAGACAAAAAGCTACATAAGTAGCTAAAGTCTATTCATCTTTACCCGTCCAAAGTAGTAAACCACTTTCTAACTTCAGAATACACAATTACTTTGTCAAAACGGGATTTTCTTGTAAATAAAGAAACCTGAGTCTATGTTTTAGCCATAAATCGTCGTTAGGCGGTATCTTATACTACTCTATATATGATACTAGCGCTATTCCCGTTATTATCCCTATGGAACTCTTTACAGGGATATCAGTCTAGATATCAGTCAGATAACAGTCTAAAGCCAAATTTCATCTCAATCTGATCAATAGGGAATATACATGATATTTTTTATTTACTTTAATAAAAGTTTCGAATAACTCTAAAAATAACCAAGATATAAGACAACAAAGATTTATCTCTATCTCTTTCTAGCAAAACAGAAAATAGTATGGAAATTGTATGGCGGCCGTGTACTATGACGTCATAGTTCATATCGGATCTCTCTGTCTAATCGCTGTCTGATTAGTGCTTTAAAATGTTTATATCTTCCCTATTTCTCGGTCGATTTTATTTTGACTTTATGTCATCTTTTTAACCGACTTCCAAAAGAAGGACGGTTCTCAATTCGTCTGTATGTTTTTTTTTATTTTTTTTTTGTGTGTTTGTTCACCGATTACTTGAAGACGGCTGGACCGATTTGGAAAATTCCTTCAGGATTTCAACTTCAACCAAGTCAGGATCTGATGATGGAATCTTGGAGAAATCGAGGGAACTCTTCAAATATTATAGGCACACATATAGCGATTTCGGTATTTTTCGTAATTTCTCGTCTATTTCTTATTAGCAACAAGTTTTTAGTGTTAACCGACTTCAAAACAAAGAGTAAATTTGTATCTAGGTTTCTTCACCGATTACTTGAAGACGGCTGAACCTATTTGGAAAATTCTTTTTTTGTTTATAGGTACCTCCGAGGTGGACTCATTGCAACCAAATCAGGATCTGATGATGGGATCTTGGAGAAATCGAGGGAACTCTTCAAATATCATAGGCACACATATGCGATTTTGGTATTTTTCTTACTTTCTCGTGCATTTCTTATTAGAAATAAGTTCCCAGTCTTAACCGACTTCAAAACAAAGAGCAATTTTTATGTAGGCTTGTTCCTCGGTTACTTGAAAACGTCTAGGCCGATTTGGAATTTATCCAGCCAATATTTTTCCAGCGCCACTAAAAATTTAAAAATAAAGTAAATTTTTAAAACAAAAAATAAAAACCGACTTCCAAAAACTTAAACTAAAAACCAAAAAATAATATGTTAATTACCCCAAAGAAATGGATAATCAACGATTCATATACAGATATTTATACTTTTTAACCTGTTATTTTTGAAGTCGGTGCCAGCTACGGAGCTCAACACAGCCAGCTTTACGTGGCAGGCACCAACTTCAAAAATAACAGGTTAAAAAGTATAAATATCTGTATATGAATCGTTGATTATCCATTTCTTTGGGGTAATTAACATATTATTTTTTGGTTTTTAGTTTAAGTTTTTTTTACGGTATTTTCAAATTTTGTTAAGAAATGTGTTAAAAAAAATCGGTTGTCTGTAAAGTCGGTTTACTGACGATAGTCGAACGTGATAACGTTGACTTTGACCCTGACTTTGACATTGACATTGACTTTGACATTGACTTTGACTTCGACTTCGACTTGAGTAACAGCCGCCCTTTTCTCAGCAGCAGCAGTGATTTTTTGTCACGATTGGCCGCCCCTAATATCTGGCCACCCTAGGCCCGGGCCTACTAGGCCTTAGGGCAAATCCGCCACTGGTCTCTTGTCATTCAATAGAGATTTTTGACAGCCGTATCTTAGGGAATAAGGGCTATTTTATTAACAATTTGTAAGAAACTATCGTCTTAACGACTTTAGTGCTGGAATAATATAAAGTACCTATTTGACAGGTAACGACCCTGCAAGGTAACGGCCCATGACGTCACACTTTTTCGTGCGTGCAGCCGGCTCCATCGAATTATAAGACGTTATCACGTCAAAAATTAATGCATATTCCCTATTGTTCGCGTTATTAAGTAACAAACATCTTTTCAATCTTTTGAATTTATAATATTAATCGCCATCGCTATAGCTTGGCAACCAACACGAACGGGGGCCTCCGGACGCAGTCTCCCCTGTCGCCGTTCGTGTTGGCGGTAACTTGTGTAAGTACTTACGGCTGCACGTAACAAAAAGCACACAGGTGAGTGTCACCAACGAAGTTGCCAAGCTATAATCGGTAATGTTGTGTCGGAGTGTTGAACCTAATTCTGCAAAGACAACGTGATTCTTTACCTACTTAACAGATTTAAACGCGGCCAGCCTATTCGCCCGTGCAACCGAGTTCCCGGTCCGGAATTATCTTTAATCCGAGCGTACGTGCCACGCCACCTTCTAAATAAGTGCCAGCGAAAATTTACGGAGCACAGACTTGAACGGGACCGATAAATGCCAGCACCCTAAAACAGAGTCAAACGCTCCGTGGCGTTTCTTTTTCTACATTCACTAAAGACTTGAAAAAAGGCAATTTTTCGTTAGCATATCCTACGGCATTTCATTACATTTATCTATTCGAAAGAATCGAATCCATGGACAAATCCACAAAACAGATAATTTATTGGAGTTATAGGTAAGTATAAAACTTTTTAATAATCAGGGTACCTCATCAGAGCATCCCAGAAATATCTGGTGATTTGTATAAAGCGATACTAAGTGTATATTATTGGGCCATAATTTCATAATGTAACAATAAAGTTCGAACATTCGTATTTCATCCGAGCCTTAAAATTGATTTCAAAAGAGGACATTTTTAGATATCTTAATACAACAATATTTTTTTATATGAGATAAGTTAATTAATCCCATAATATTGACAATTTAGAATTCAAACCATTGGGCAACTTTGGTCAGGCGAGTTTGAATCGGGGTTATAACTTCTTCAAAAAGGCACTTGAATTAATAATGTTTGCTGTTATTTTGTAATGTTTTATTCGTTTGAAATAAAGTGTGTTATAAACCAAAACAACTTAAACTGATTAAATCTCGTATATTCATTTTTACGTTCCGACGTTTCGTAACCCTTTTCCAGGTGGCCTAATGTATAAATACGGTTACACACACGATTACATCTTTACACGCTTTCTCAGTCTGCTCGCGACCGGCATGAATGGTTGCAAAACATCGGGACGTAAACATGTAGTCATATTATACGCGATTTAATCCGTTTAAGTTCGACAATCAATAATATTTTATACTTAGGTAGGTTACAAGCACTCCAAAAGTGAAGCACTATATGAACGCTGATTAGCGTAGCCACGCTTATTCACTCTCGTCAACAAGACACACCAGAATGTCAGCTGTAGACATCTGCTTATTTCGCATAATAGTATTTTATGCAACAGTTGTATAAGAAGGTTCAAAAAATGCGAATTGCGTGAGTTGCGATACGAGCCGCGAATGCGGCGAGTATTGCAAATAGAGACGCAATGAGCGTTTTTTGACTTAATTATACAACGTTGCATACAATACTTTTTCTACGACTAGGCTAAAATATAAAAACATGGACGTCACGCGTGTCTCGTCCGGTCTCTCCGAGTGTGTACAGCCGGCATGACAGTTGTGTCTATGGTAAACTTTTTTTTGATATGGCTGGTGACACGATGTGACGATAATTAAAATACTTTTTTTTATGTTGGCATCAATTAATTTAATTCGGAAAGTTTTGTTTTTCTTATGAATCGTAGGAATTTAATTGTTTGTTAAGTTGGAAGTTGTGAATTTTTATCGTGAAGTTAGAATTGAGCGCTTAATCCTTGACCTAAGTTTAACCTAGATTTAGAAGTCTGTGGATGCTAGCAATAACGTAAAGTGACTATAACGACACTAGTGCTGTTATGGGGAATAGAGTATAGACTTATCTGAACTCATATTATGTATGTTCTTATATTAGTGTTCGTGACCAAGTAAAAGACAGATAACAGTACAGGAGTAGAAAAAAAGAAATACCATCGTGTGTAATGAAAAAGTGCACAAATTACACAGTAAAATGAAAGAGACAAACATGCACTTAATAACGGGAGTGAGTGAAAGATAAACAATCATATCAGATGTTTGGTTATCTGGGTGACATTTCAAAATTAACGCAAGTAACAAAAGATAGCTGTCTTCTTTTTATTACTTTTTCTACTCCTGTACTGTTATCTGTCTTTTACTTGGTCACGAACACTAGTATAAGAACATATATAATATGAGTTCAGAGAAGTCTATACTCTATTCCCCATAACAGCACTAGTGTCGTTATAGCCACTTTACGTTATTGCTAGCAACCACAGACTTCTAAATCTAGGTTAAACTGAGGTCAAGGATTAAGCGCTCAATTTTAACTTTACGGTAAAAATGCACAACTACCAACTTAACAAACAATTAAAATCCTACGGCTTTTAAGAAAAACAAAACTTTCTGAACTAAATTCATTGATGCCAACATAAAAACAAAAGTATTTTTAATATATTCACTGCGTGTCAACTTCATTTAAAAAATAAAAAGATTACCATAGACACATACTGACAGTCATACGTCATATTTGCCTTCTTTGCAGGTTATGCCTTGTTTGTATTTTATAATTTTAAAACCTGTCGTAGAAAAAGTATTGTATGCAACGTTGTATAATTAAGTCAAAAAACGCTCATTGCGTCTCTATTTGCGATACTCGCCGCATTCGCGGCTCGTATCGCAACTCACGCAATTCGCATTTTTTGAACCTTCTTATACAACTGTTGCATAAAATACTATTAAATATGCCATTCCTTATACACAATTTTTAATGTGTGTGTATTTAAAAACAAAAGGGAAGTAAGTACGAATGTGTGCAATCTAGGAAGCATTTTTTTCGGTTAGAACGTATTTTTACTAAAATATCATTGATTATGATTACAAACAGTGATAATCACGGAAACAAAAGACAATATTAATTTATAACTAAAATCCTAGCGGTCACGATTGCAAATCCTACTCGTATGTTTTGTCGCGGTGTCATAAGCAGGGCACTTATCTCTGCCGTGCCGTACCGAAGCTGGTGTAGATGTGGGGCGAGGTGTGATCCTAAATAAATTACTTGGTTACTCCAGGGTTTGGGTTGTTCCAGATCCTGATGACGAGCTCAGCCGGTCCAGCCTCATCAGAGGCCGCTTCACCCGCGCGCCCGAAGAGCTTCCTCACGACGACATCTCAGCTGGATTCGAAAGAATCATAGCTGCGAGGTCGTCGGACGGAGTCCGACGCACACAGCGTTGACCGATCGACCTTATCGCGACAACAGCACAGAAGGGCCGCGTCCCGATTTGCCCCAGGACCAGGACCCAAATGTCCTGGTTTAACTTCACTTCGACCTTGCTCGGGCTCAGCTAAGTTTCTTGCTTGTCTTCTTAGCTAGACTAGGTTTAGCGAACCGGTAACTAAAACTCCCTATTCACACATTCACATAAGGCGGCCATTCTCACGAAGTATGTCTGCGGTCACCTAATTACCGCGACGCTGTTTTCATACTAAATGTATGGAGACACGGTAATTAGACGCAGTCATACTTCGTGAGAATGGCCGAAGGACAGGTTGATCCGCTTCAACCTTCCCGCTGGTCCGTTGTCCACTTTGAGCAATCAGCGTAACTTCAAGGTGGCTCTGGCCAAGCGACCTGGTTCGACCCCAGGCGCCCCCCCAGCCCCCCCAAGGTGAACCGGTCAGCGACCGGCTCCCACCTGGTTCCACTTTTGCCATGCCTAATAAGGGTTGCAAGTTTGTCAGACTTAAAAAAAAAACCGCTCAAGTGCGAGTCGGCCTCGCGCACCGAGGGTGCCGTACAAACTCGTAAGTAGATACGAGAATAGTCTAAGAAAAACTGTATGGCGGTTAGTTTAGTAGGAGCAAATAAGTATGTTTTACGATTTTTGCAAATTTCTAAAAAACGTTGCAAGTTAGGAAAAAGGTTACATAGTTCCTGTAATATTTAAGATGATATTAATAATTGGTAATTATTACAGATTTTTCTGTTCAATAACTTCGAAGATAATATGAGGGGAGGGTGGATTTCAGAGCGTTTCAACCACCGTCATCACCAATCCCGATATTATGATGACATCTTTTTAAAAATTACATATTTTTTGATCAAAACATGAAAATAGTAGGTACTATTTTCGGATTTTATCAAAATAATGGGATACATTCTTAAAGTGAATCGTCAAAATTTCGGGATTGGTGATGACGGCGTTTGCAACGCTGTGAAATCCACCCGGGAATTGTATTTTTTTGAACGTTTTACGTCCTAAATCAAAAAGTACATGGTCAAGAAAAAAATTAAAATGGTTTTGGAATCTACAATTAAGCCCTTTCATTTGATACAGAGGTTGAAAATGGCCTCAATGGCTTCGGCAAAAGGATGGTACGGCCATGTCTTTATTTTGCTCGACTTGGCGGGGGCACAGCCGTGCCCCAAGATTTACTTTGCCTGAAACATTCATAGTACGGTCAAGGTATGATACGATGTAATTGGCAGAGACCTTAATAATTTAATCTTGTAAAATCTTTTACCAGATTTAGAAATAGCTCGCCGCTCTGCCTTATAGCGACAAGATTAATGGGAGCTCTGCTTCCACATTTCATTAGCATTTCCCTCAACAATATTGAATACATTAATATCCACAGAAATATATCGAGATACAAGGAGATAGTTCGTCGCTTCGTATGGCAAGTAAGCGTGTAACGGTTTTCGCTTGGCGTTTGACGCCAAAAGTGCTATTTAGTGATGGAAAACATACATTTTCCATTTCATTTGGTGGCATTTGAACAATTAATTATACCATTATTATCAGATCTTCAAATCTGCTAATAATATTGACGGAAACTGAAGTTAACGGCATTCAAAGTAGGTGTGGCCGCCACTTTTTTTTAGCACGCGAGGTACGTCGAGTTCATAAATATGTGTACACTTGTTTACCTACTCGAATGCGGTCGCTAACAATTAGTATGCAAACGCATTCGACTAGGTAAAAAAGTGTACACATATTTATGAACTCGACGTACATACACTTTTTCCTTCTACCTCGATATATTTCTGTGTTAATATCTATATATTCCAAAATTATGTTTAATCAAGTAACTTTGATCTTATTCTGTTTTTTTGTTTGTTTACTTTCCCCGTCTCTTTATTTAAGTTTAATTGAAACGATGTACTTAACAAAGGCACTTAATTAAGTTAAAACTGTACTTGCCACAAAATAAAAGTAGCTCTAATAAAACAATAACGGAAGCCAAAGACTACAAAGGTTACTGTAAATTTAAAAGTTATCTTTCATTTACAATCATCATTGAAAGTCAATAACAAAGAGGACGCAAAAAGCCTCTATCACCCATTTCTCAATTTATTTTCTTATATATTTACTTTTACAATACATAGATCGGACATAAGTAAAAACTTAGAAGTGAAGAAATACGTAGAAGGGCTTGAAATGTTCTCCAATTTACTGCTGTCAAGCACGCCATAGCAAGTTCCTAGTAGTCATTTTGATTTAGCGCTTAACTTTTCCGTATAAACATTTACCCAACTCCAACATTAGTATTTTCAGGGACGCTTAAATAAATCACGCGAATACACCTGTATTTTCATGGCTTTCTATTTGGTTAGCAAGTTGCCATGTATTATACAGGGTGATTCGGGAGACGTGAGCAGGATCAACTCTACGGATTCAGTAAATTAGAAGCTACTGTTTCGTATGAGTATTAGGTACTTAGATTAACGTTAATTTTGATGGTGTTCAAAACAAAAAGTTTTAAATTTATTTTCTTCATAATCAAAGTGCTGTCATATTAGTTAAGGACTTAGAGAAGTTTTATCTTATATTAAGAGTGACCATGAATTAAGTTTTGTACTTAATAAATAAAAAGTAAAAAAACCGGCCAAGTGCTAGTCGGACTCGCACACGAAGGGTTCTGTACCACCGACGAGCAAAAAGGCGCCAAATAAACATGTTTTTTTGTAGGTATGGGGACCCCATTTAATTTTTAACTTTTTTTTTGTTTTTATTATTTGTTGTAATAACGGTAATATAAATGTACATTCTTTGAACATATCAAGCATCTACCTATTACCATTACTACAATCAAGCAAAAAAAAAAACTCCAATTAAAATACGTTTCATCTGTGGGGACCCCCTTTTTGTACTAACTTTATTTTATCTTCATTATTTGTTGTTATGGTGGCAATAAAAATACGTATTTTGTGAATATAATCAAGCATCTACCTATTACCATTACAAAAATCAAGCAAAATACATCAAAAAAATACGTTGTTTGTATGGGGACCCGCTTTAATTCTTCTTTTCATATTATTTTAATTATTTGATCTTATAGCGAAAATGAAAATACATACCATGTGAAAATTGCAAGCCTCTACCTATTACGGTTTAAAAGATAGAGCCCTGTGGCGTGGACGGACAGACAGCGGAGGTTTCGTTTGCACCCTTTGGTACGGAACCCTAAAAAGTAAAAAAGCTGTGTGTTTCACTTATATACGATGGTGAACCATCGATTAACATTTACTGAAACCGTAGGGTTGGTTTCGCTCACGTCTCTCGAATCAGCCTGGACAAACCGTATAAACATGACATGTGGTGTATACTTAATATTGACTGGAACGGGACGCTGATTGAAACACACGTATTTCGAGACTGGTTATTTATTTAACAGGGTAGACATATGAAAACCCAAGTACCCACATACATATATACCATTCTCCCCTCATAGTTTTTTATAAATCCCATGCACAGACGGGAAGAATTAAAAACATACTTATACACAACTTATACATGTAATTCAGTTTACCTCTCCCCTTTTTAATCCCGTTATTTAAGAAACGCACATTGTTATCTAACTTAACTTACGCTAAACATTAAATACATATCAGTGTAATAGACCCGTGGAAGTATTAATACTATAACATACTCCATACATTGTAAAATTATGTTGATATGAAAGAATGCAATAAGCCGATTTACCTACGCAGTAACTTATTATTTATTAACTACACACACACTTCGTTTTTTTTTTTAGGTTCCTACTGTGTCTAAAAGGTGAAACAGATGGTTCTAATCGCTATCGAACCCAAATCTCTTTGGAGGCTTGCGATTGCGTTTAAGTCGAGGTATATTAGTATCGCCGGTTCGCGTCGGGTTCTGTGGAAGCTGTGGGCTCGCAGTTTGCGAAGCTGTGGACGGGCTGTGGGAGCCGGGCCCGGCTGCAGCGGTCGCTGCGGGCAGACCGTGGGGCGGGGGCGACGCCTGTTCTGGCGGAGACGCAGGCGGAACTTGTGTCGCGTAGTTATCGGTAATGATGTAGTCATCATCATCCGAATAATCACGCCGCAACTGATCTATGTGCTTTTTGTACACTTTGTCGTTTTTGCGCACGTAATATGTCAATGGACCTATACGATTACAAATGGTTCCCGTTTCCCAAGTCGATGAATTATTCTTATACACTCTGAAATATACTAAATCTCCCTTCTCAAACTCTCTTAAAGTGCCCTTCTTGTATTTAATCTGCATGTCTTGTTTATGTCTCACCGTATCGTGCACACTCGGACGTAATAAATCGAAGGTCGTGCGCACCTCCCTGTTTAGCATCATACTAGCGGGCGTTTTCCCGGTAATAGTATGAGGGGTCGATCTGTAAACAGATAAAAAATCTTCCAATGCTGACTCTAATTCAACATTGTCTCGAATGGCCTTTTTTAAGGCAGCCTTAGTTATTTTAACGTAAATAATCCACAAATTCTGCGCTATTAAAGGGTGGGCCATTATCCGAGACCAGCTCGTGCGGAAATCCGAATTGTCCGAATACATGTCGCAATTTAGCAATCGTGGATTTCGCTGAAGTTCCGGGAACTCGAAAAGCTTCGATCCACTTTGAATGGGCATCGACTATAACAAAATAGTACACTGTGTTACCAGCCAATGTGAAAAAATCACAGTGTAAACGGTACCACGGCTCCTGCGGCCACACCCACGGATGCAGCGGCGCCTGTGCGGGCGCGGGACGCTCCCGCGCACAAGTGTCGCATCTGCGACATACGCGTTCTATGTCAGCATCAATACCGGGCCAGTATACATAGTTACGCGCTAAACTCTTACACTTCACCATACCTTGGTGCGTTAAATGTAACTGCTTCAGAATTTGCTCCCGTAACATCGTCGGAATGATTACCCTATGCCCATATAAAATACATCCTTGTTCGATGCTCAGCGATTGCTTTATATTAAAATAAGGCTTCAAGTCGCTGCTGGTACAGTACAACCACTTTGTTTTAATTGCATTGATAAGTTGCTGTAATACCTTATCCGCGGCGGTGTATTTAGCGACACCCCTGTAATTAATTGGAGCGGACTCCTCGACGAATTGCAAATACGAGTCGACGCGTGACGTAATATTTTCATCTGGAACCGGTATTCTCGACAGGCTATCCGCCAAACAATTATGACGCGTACCAATACACTTTACATCGTAATTATAGGCGCCTAAAATTACCGCCCACCTTTGAAGTCGACTCGCGGCCATGAGCGGTATTCCTTTTTTTTCACTAAATATAGCCGCTAATGGTTTACAGTCAGTTACCAGAGTAAATTTTCTGCCATAAACATAATCATGAAATTTCGTCACTCCAAAAATCACCGCCAGACCCTCCCGACAGATCTGAGCATAATTTTTCTCGGCGGCGGAGAGCGTTCGCGATGCGTGCAGCACGGGGCGGTCGCGGCCGTCGGCGGCGCGCTGCGTGAGCACGGCCGCCACGCCGCCCGGCGCTGCGTCGCACGTCACCGACGTCGCAAGTGCCCCGTCGAAGTGCGCCAGCACGGGAGCCTCCATTAATGATTTTTTTACCTGTGTAAACGCGGCATCGCATGCCGGGCTCCAAGAATAATGCCTTTCTTTTTTTATAGGGGGCACAATAAGTTACTGGCGTTCCTCAAAAACTTACCATAATAATTAACCAAGCCCAGGAAAGCTTTTAACTCCTTAACGTTAGTCGGCGGCGGTGTATTACTAATAGCGTCCACTTTTGATACTTCCGTGTGTAATCCGTCAGCATCTATTATATATCCCAGATATGAAACCGACGTCTGAAAAAAACTACATTTATTTGAGGCCACGCGCAAACCGCTGTCGGATAAAATTTTGAAAACGTTGAAAATACGCTGCCCATGATCCTGTAAACTAATGCCTGATACGTTTAAATCATCTAGGTAACAAGTTACGTAACGCATTCGGAATAACTTTTCCATAATTCTTTGGAATTTATTTGGGGCACATTTTATTCCAAATGGTAACCGATTATAACAATACATTCCCTGTAACGTCACTATTGTGCATAATTTCTTCGAATCCTCATCTAATTCAAATTGCAAATAAGCCTGACTGAGATCGATTTTACTGAAATATTTCCCGCCTTGAAGGGACGAAAATATGTCATCAATTTTCGGAATTGGATATTTATCCTCGACTAAGACTGGGTTAAGAGTGGTCTTGAAGTCCCCACAAAGGCGCACCTCCCCTGACTTCTTAATAACCGGAACCACTGGCGTGCCCCAGTCACTCCACTCGACAGGTGAAATGATGCCCTCACGTTCCAGCCGCGCCAACTCTGCTTCCACCGCTGGCCGCAATGCGACGGGTACGGGCCGCGCCCGCCGCCACACAGGCTCCGCGCCGCTTACAACTTCCAGCTTTATTTTTGTTTTGTTAAACGTACCAATTCCTTTGGCAAACACGTTAGGAAACTGTTGTTTTAATTTATCACAAATCATATCAGTATTAAGAGGGGTGGTGGTATTTAAAAGATTCACTACTATATTCTGATTTATATTTGGGAAATCAATACCAAAAGCGCGCATCCAATTTCGACCTAATAGGGACGGACTAAAGTCATTATCGATTACTACCAATTTCAAATCATGAACGCATTTGTTTTCAATTTTAACAGAACAATTTATCTTACCCTTCGGTTTCACCTTTTGACCACTATACATTTTTAAATTTGACTCATAGGGAAGCATTTTACTGTTACTAAAACATCTCTTATATGTAGCATACGATATAACACTAATGGCTGATCCCGTGTCGCCTTCCATTGTAATCCAAATACCATTAATGTTTACCTTAACTGTCCACTTAGTATCCGACTCGGCGTCGCTCAGCTGATAGACGTCTAACGGCTCTTCGTCACAGTCCTGTTCGTCAGCCGACGCCGCCTCGTCCACTTCCCCAATCACTCGATGAACACTTTTCTCAGTCTTTTTAAAACGGCACATTTTCGCGATATGGCCCACGTCACCGCACACGTAACACACGCTGTTTTTAAACGAACACTGGTCCTGATTATGTCGTCCGTCGCAACGGTAGCACCGCACCCCTGACGAAGCCGGCCCTGCCCGGTTATCGTCGCTGTAGCCTCTACGCTGGGGCCGGTAGAATCCCCCGGCGCGCCACGAGCCTCGAGCCCGCGCGCCGCCGCCGCCGCCGCCTCGCTGGCGCGCTGCGCTGCCGCCGACCGCGAACACGGGCTCCGCCTCGTCGCGGGCGCCCGGCGCGATCGCCGCGTGGCCGGCCTCCGCTGCCGGTCTGGAGTCTCGAACCGCCGCCTCTAGCGACAACGCCAACTCGGTGGCGCGATTAAACGTGAGCCCGTCCTCCTCCGTTAACAGTCGCTGTCGAATGCGCTCGCTCCGCAACCCGTAAACAAACTGATCGCGTAAGTTTTCCTTCAAACTGTCATTGTTAGCAAACTTGCATGTTTTACTCATTTTCTTTAATTGCACGAGATACTCGCTAATACTTTGACCCTCAAGTTGTTTACACGACCTAAATATCATTCTCTCAGCGATTAAAGATCTCTTTGGTGTGAGATGTTCTTCGACCAAGGTCACGATTCTATCAAAACTTACATTTTCAGGGCGCTCGGGATAGCATAGGTCAATAATCAAATCCAAAGGTTCGGTGCCAACCACAGCCACTAAATATTTAGAATATACCGCTGGTTTGATATCTTGAATCGCAAACCACGCCTTCAATCTGCTGACATAAGTCGACCAAATGTCGACATGCAACTTGAATTCTTTTAAGCCACTTAAGTCCGGTATTTTTGCTTCACTCATGACTTCCACACTTTATAACGCGATAAAATCAAGATTTCAATAACTGAGCTCGTCGCCAAATGGTGTATACTTAATATTGACTGGAACGGGACGCTGATTGAAACACACGTATTTCGAGACTGGTTATTTATTTAACAGGGTAGACATATGAAAACCCAAGTACCCACATACATATATACCAACATGTTAGGTTTGTTTTCGGCAATAAACATGTCATACCTTTTGGTTTTCCTTAAAATTTACCGAATCAATCCCATAATATATATCGCAACACGTATTTATAACTATAGGCATAAATATGTATGTGACGATAGATCTGTCACTTTGAATATTACAGACTATTTGATGCTGACTGTAATTAGGTACTATAATGACACGATTCGCCCAATATTCATCCTCACTTATAAGTACTCTAAAATACGTTCAGAAGCCAAGACAAATGACAGCAGCCTTACTCCAGTAAGGTAGCAGTTGTGTTAGTGCCCCGAGTTACGGACATGCTTCTATGGGAAAAGTTCACATACGGATACCAGCACCAAATTTTAGTATGTTGTTAGGCATGGTCTCTGGACCCCAAAACTGCCGGGAGACAGTCTCTGAAAGGTCAAGGTCACCGAATATGACGTCATCCATCTAGCCGCTCCCGCGTTCTTAAGAATGTTTAATTGTGACAAAACTACACATCTCACATCCACATAAGAGGTATCAAATGAAAGGTAATTAAATGTGCTATAAATGACTTTGCGATTTAAATTTAATAAATGTTATACTTTAGGAATTATTCACACAATAATTTAAATGTCGAAAAAAAAAACGGAAATTTAGGTTTTACAGCAAAACTAAGTTATGCAAATGTACTACAAAAACAGAAACAATTTATTAAGCTTCATAACATTGTTTAAATCTTGGAAATCTGTCAATAAATACAGAAGCTATAGCTCAAGAACCTTGAGCGCGCGAAATACTCCCATAGTACCCCGAGTTAAGGAAAAAAAATGTTTCTTCTGGATACCAGCACCAAATTTTAGTATGGTATTAGGCATGTACTCTGAACTCCAAAACTGCCGGGAGACGTCATTCATCTAGCCGCTCCCGTATCTTAAGAATGTTTAATTGTGACAAAACTACACATCTCACATCCACAGAAGAGATATCAAATGAAAGGTAATTACATATACTATAAATGACTTTTACATTTGATTTTAATAAATGTTATACTTTAGGAGTTATTAACACAATCATTTCAATATCAAAAGAAAAATAGGGAAATTTAGGTTTTACATCAAAACTAAAAACATTAAGTTATGCAAATGTCCTACAAAACTACAAACAATTTACTAAGTTTCATAACGTACTTTAAATCTTGAAATTTGTCAATAAATATAGAAGCTATACTCAAAAACCTTGAGTGCGCGAAATACTCCCGGTCGGAGCAGGCGCTTAGATAGGTACCTATTTTCATTCCAGAGAAATTGAGTGAGCTCATAGTTTTGCTGCGCCAGTGAGGTCATGTAGATTAATTTAAAAAAAAGCGAATTAGTACTTATTCACATTGTTCAAAGATGGCATAGGTCTAATAAAATTGGACTTTTGTACTGTATGTCTTACTTACGACCATTTTAAATGACCCTCAATAATAGCCTGAGTTACAGTGGTCACTAATTTCATGTTCAAACGACCAATAAACCCTAAAATATACCCTATGAAACACACCAATTTCAAGTTTGGTACACCCAATGGATTCTTCTAACTAGGGCTGGGGAAACAGGCCGAAGGACTCGGCTACCCCAATATGGAAAACTCTTTCTTCCTGAGACAAGCACAATCTGCCAAGAACTTGTATTTGCATTTGCAAGGACAGATGCTCACGATGCCGTTGCCGATGGGTCCAAAATTATTTGATTTACACTCTTCTTCGCACGTGTGAAGGTGCATGCTCGAGATTCTATGCTGCCTTCTGATTTCTTTATACATATAGCAAGTAGCTCGCAGCGAACAGAGACCTCGCGTTACGATTCCGATAGCACAAAGTACTGTTTTTCCTACATGACCTCGCTGGCGCAGCAAAACTATGAGCTCACTCAATTTCTCTGGAATGAAAATAGGTACCTACTAAGCGCCTGCTCCGACCGGGAGTATTTCGCGAGCTCAAGGTTTTTGAGTATAGCTTCTATATTTATTGCAAATTTTCAAGATTTAAAGTACGTTATGAAGCTTAGTAAATTGTTTATATTTTTGTACTACATTTGCATAACTTAATGTTTTTAGTTTTGCTGTAAAATCTAAATTTCCCTATTTTTCTTTTGATATTGAAATTATTGTGTGAATAATTCCCAAAGTATAACATTTATTAAAATCAAATGTAGTCGTCATTTATAGTACATCTAATTACCTTTCATTTGATATCTCTTATGTGGATGTGAAATGTGTAGTTTTGTCACAATTAAACATTCTTAAGATACGGGAGCGGCTAGATGAATGATCCACTGAAAATCAGCGTCGTCGGCACCCTGTGCCCCGACACATGCTGAGTGGCCTCCTTTTTGGATACATCTCAATATTGTACACGCTTCCATTACTAATACCATACCATTTCAATATTGTAATAGATCCAAATAAATATTTCTTTCTTTCTTCTTTCTTAATGACGTCATATTCGGTGACCTTGACCTTTCAGAGACTGTCTCCCGGCAGTTTTGGGGTCCAGAGACCATGCCTAACAACATACTAATATTTGGTGCTGGTATCCGGATGCGACCTTTTTTTCCGTAACTCGGGTAAATATATCTTACGATGTCATAAATATTAGTATTTGTTTTGACTGGTGTTCCAAATTTGAATCTCGTAACTTTTCAAAGTTAATGTGTTAATGCTGTTCATTGCCTACGGTTTTGAGCGCCTTTTAGAAAATAATGCCTATAGTTTCACAATGGCAAAGCATAGAGCAAGCTTGTGACGCAGACACCCTGTGATCGGAAATGGCTGCCGACCGGATATTGCCGGCGCGCACGGTAATTGTTTCGCTTGTCACGGGAAATATGACACCCTTTGTCTTATTTTAAACGTTGTTTTCTTTTTAAATGATTGCTCAGATTGAAGAACTGCTCATGAAAAAAAACCTAATCTAATCGATGTATGCTTGGTGAACAAGAAAAGTATGTTTTCTTTATTTTGTTAGTTTGTCTCGACTCAAACTTTAATATTACGAATATTTATCGTGTGTTGTAGAAGACAAAAACCTTATTATTATACTTAATTATTTCGAAAGTCTGGCTATCTGCAAAAAAGGTTCGTGTCATTCTTTCATATTTCATATCTATGACAATACTAAATATTTTTGCTCTAAAAACGTTGACTCGTTCCAGAAAATTATTAGTGTTAGAGATAAATATAAAATTGCACCCACCAAGTTTCGTATTCGAAAAGCGTACATTTTTTCCTACATCATTACATGCCAATGTTAATTAATTGACATAAATATGGAAAATTATTCAATTCAAAAATGAACATAATTACATGTTTGAAAATAATTATAAGAGCTGTAATGGCTTCTGTCAGAAGGCATTTACAATTATTACCTAATGCAAAGCCTTCTTTTCAGAGCCACGACTGGTAAATTAAGTGCCGTAAATACAAATGTGCTCTATGTTTAAAAATTTATGATATTTGTTTTGGAATGTTTAATATCTTGATGATTTATTGTGTATAGCTTTTGACAATGCAAAAGTGACTGAAAAATCCTACTTGAATAAATGATCTTTTATCTTATCTTTTATAGTTTAAGATCATCAGAAGTGGAATCACGATGGTCTTCCGTTAAGAAATTGTTCTCAGATGACTGCTTTTAACAAAATCAAGAGCAGTGGCGATCACACAACTATACAATATACTGTATAGAACAATGTAGTAGACAATGTGTAAGCTAGGAGACCTGTGTGCTGGCCTAGTAACACAATGTTACATATAATTTACCCGCATTTAAAAAACCAATGAAGAGACAAAAAATGTTATTAAAAAATAAATAATATGGATTTAAAAGGATCTCACAACTTTTTGTAGAAAGTAATTTAGAGATTAGGCCCATTTTTACCCGACTGCGGCGAAGCCCAAAGGAGGGTTATTACATGTAATGATTTTATGAGAACTGACATAATATTTTTTGTAGAACAATGTGTTATTGGTGATATGGGTACCTACAACTCGAAAAAATATTTTTGCGTCGAATATGTTTGAAAATATTAAAATACCACCCGATTTTTTTTTTATTAACTAACCATTTCCAAAATTTCAAGTTCACAGACTTGCTCAAAGTACGTTTAAATTTGATCATCGTGAGTGAGTTAATGTGTCAGTGACAAGAAACTTTCACTGGGTATAGAGCTCATAATCCATAATAAGTACAAACTTGAAATTTGGAGGTCTGTCAAAGTTCAGTAAATCCTATTGGTAATTAAAATTACAAGCTTTTGTCTACACAGGGATCGAATTTTTGGCACCAAGGCGTATAAATGATGTCAATATCTCAGCATGATTCACTTTGGTTTTACATTAATAATAATATAATAATAATAATTTATTTAAAAAAAACATATTTTTACATAGTTAACTAGAATTCTATTTCCTAAATAGGTAGGTATGACCTGTGCTTTAGGATTGATGGATTTATCGTTATCGGAATTTACCAGTACCGTAAAAATTATGAATTAATTCTATCACTACTTTCATTTTGTCTTTGATTAGTGTCAATAATTGAAGACATTATATAAATCAAGATGCGTTAGATATCGACTAAAAAGATTCAGACAGTGCAAAAGTGCTCTGAGTTGCTCCGAGAAAAGTATGCTAGGGTTGTGCGTGTGTGTGGGTTATTTACTCGACTTGGCGGAGCTACTGCCGTTCTTCCAAATCTGGCTTAAATATTTACTTATGCTTTACGCACATTCAAACAAAACCGTGTCAATAGCAATAAAAAATAGGATTTTTTCTAACAATAAAGTTTTCATCAATTCTAAAATCTCTCTAATATTACTCTTTTATTGGAATGTGCTCCAGGACATCAATAGGTATGAAACAAATAAAATATCTATTTAAAGTGTGCATATACACCGTGGGCTCGCACAACCCGACCAACTTTAACCACGTATGACGGTATTACAAGTAAATAACGTTATATCAACATAGGTCGAATTTTGTCATTTTACGTGAATAGTCTTATGGAACAAAACAAATCAATAAATTCAGTCCCTCGTTATAAACATGTCCTTACTGGAGGAAAAGTTATTAAAAAGAAAAAAAAGCTAAAATGGAAACGAAAGGTCAATATTTTGGCTTTGTAATCGCTTACCATCTAATACTGCGAAGGTTAATTGCTGTTTAGTTAAAGGATTTTAAAAAATCAGTAAAAGTATCTTAGTCACATTTATTAGGGCTTGTTACACACTTGGGAGTTTTTATTTTAAAAATTATGAATATCTCGGAAAGTAAGCGTTAATCGACTATACGTCACATAACTTTTTTTACTTCTAATTGTTGTTAGAATCTATGGTTAAAGTTGGTCGGGTTATACGGGCCCACGGTGTATAACCTGTTTAAGCAATATACCTAAAGACAAGTAAAGCAATATTGTATTAATTTTCTTAGAATAGGCACTTCAATAATGGAGACTAAATTGAAAAACTATAAGAGGAAGCAATTTCATTATTCAATTGTGAATAATAGAATGCGCAGAGGATTTTCTCAGAGCACAGCAAGCTTCAGTATTTTCGAGTTTTCTGGAATAAGACACATACTGCTAAGAAAGCCCTCGGGAGGAACTCCAAGCAATCCAATTAGAGCGGAAAAGACGATCTGCTTTTTGTATTTAAACAGTTAGAGATACTTTTTTACGAGTACAATTATGTGAACATCAGGAGAGAAGCTACATTGCTTTTAAAGTGATTTCTGGAGACTTAGTTTACTATTCAAATGTCGATGCGTTTAAGTTTAGCTTTAGGTATACGATATATTACGTCAACTCAGGTCGTAAGGGGCATTTTCCGCTCGCTTCACTGAGAGAAAATTCCACTTTCTGGCCAGGGATAGACATAAAGTTGTGTACACCACTCGCGGTAATAAAGAAAGTCGAGATAGCATATTTATGACCCTCAGCTGTGGCTCGGTCATTCTTTATTTTACGTTACGCCGTAAGTAACATTCCCTACGCGGAGAGAAAAGCAGTTTCCTGGCCAAGATCAAAATCACACATGTCTTACCTTAACATTCTATATTTTAGCGCCATAGGCGCGTAATTTACTAATAATTATATTACAGTAGCGAAAAGAGCTTCAGTGGCTCCCATTTGGCCCAAATAATGACCGTTACACAAAGCTAGTAAACTTTGTTTGGAACTACACTAAACAACGTACACTGTTCCAAAACTTCAGTTTTCATTAACGTAAACCAGATTATCTTAACAAGCTTTATAATAACTTTCCCGTTTAGTAGCAGACCAAACATGTAAGTAAGTAGACCAAAATGTATAAGACAGTTGTTTTTCTTTTTGCACATACAAAGTTGACCCCATAATATAAATTATTCAAAATCATGGAAAGACTGAGGCTTTAGTATCTTTTATCACATTATAGATTTCACTCGATACAGGGCGTTTTTGGGGTCATGTAGCAGGAATCACGAAATCGGGATAAAAGATCTCCTAATTAAGAGTTAATTGATACTTAATTGATTAGTTAAGTATCAATTAACTCATAATTAGAAGATTTTTTTCGCGATTTCGTGGTTGTCCCCATAGTGAAAGTTGCTCAGTGTGACCCTCCCCAGTACCCCGTTCACTCCTGCTACATGACCCCAAAAACGGCCTGTATAGTCTAGAATACCATTCGCTTTAGTTTCACGCAAACTTCTAGTTGATAGAGCTCGAATTATTGAGATAGGTACATTAATTAGTTGCGAGTGTTAAGTTTATCCAAATTACTTTAACAATGGCACCAAAGTCAAACTAATTTGTATGCGATCGCTTGAACCACTCGCGAAGTTGATAACTTCGTACATTGGTAACGTTTCAGTATTAACATTAAATGTAGAGTTTCTACGTATGTCCGTAGTAACTATCCGTTATCATTTTCGCTGGCTGTCTGCGTTGTTTTCACACCTCATATTTAGAAAAAAGCCTTGTCCTCCCTCGCAAGAGGGATCAAAGTGGTACTTTTTTCTACAAGGACACCAGTTTTTTTTTTAGTTTAAACCCACTTAGAATATGACTACATAAATTTAACAATTCAACATGGTTCTAATTTAACATTTCATTTTGAATAATAATGTGTGACGGACTTTGATTAAAAGTATCCTTTATTGTCCGCCCGTATCTCTTTTGTCGTTTAGTGCTGCCACCTTATAGTTCGTGCACGTTCCCTATAAGGGTTCCGTTCATTTTCCTTTTGAAATATGGAGCCCTATAAGACAATAGTAATCGTATATGAAGTAAGGCTATAGGTATCCGCGAAACTAAGTGGCGAGTCGGGCAATAAAAGTCACTTAACTTAGGGGTGGCACCATGTCGATAATTTCTTTTATGTGTATATTGTAGTATGTATATGTGACAACCGAAGACTGGATTAAATGTGATCGCCACGCTGAAAACCTCCAGAACGAAGATCTGGCCAAAGCACTTTTCATTGGCACCCATCGTCTTGTTATTAATCTACAAGACGATAGTGACAGTGAAGACGAATGTTGATAGCTTGACTGAATTTCTTCGTTTAGTTTTAGTTTTTAGGGTTCCGTACCAAAATGGTAAAAAAGAAACCCTTATGGTGCGACTCTGTCTGTCTGTCTGTCTGTCCGTCTGTCACAGCAAGATATCTCAGGATCTACCGATGCCATCGACTTGAAATTTGGAATAGTGTTAAGAACCGCTAATCCGAGCTTATGGGATGTAAAAAAAATCTTGTAACTTTTTTACTTTTTTTTAAAGGGGTCCGTACTGAGACTTTGAAAATTGAAAGTAGGGCTATTATATCGAGTGGGGTATCAAATGAAAGGGCTTTATTTATAGATTAAAATAATATTTTTGTATTTTTTTTAAATAAGTAGTTTTTGTATTATGGCGAAAAATGTTAAAAAAAATACCATTCCCCCTATTATCTTCGAAGTTACTGAACACAAAAATCTGTAATAATTACCAATTATTAATGTCGTCCTATATATTACAGGAAAAATATAACGGTTTTCCTAACTTGAACCGTTTTTGAGAAATTTGCAAAAATCTTAACACATACTTATTTGCTCCTACTAAACTAATCGCCATATAGTTTTTCTTGAACTATTCATGTATCTACTTATGAGTTTTTACGGAACCCTCGGGGCGCGAGTCCGACTCGCACTTGGCCGGTTTTTTTTTATACAATTATATTATATATTTGTATTTTATTTTTTTAATTTAATAATTCAATATACATGTACTTATTTAATATTTATCGTAATGAAACAATACTGAAATAAAAATAATCAAATTTATTTTCCTCGTTTCATTTTTATATCGATATTCGTTTTATATGTGTACTCGTACTTGCACAGCACTGCGGTTGCGAGTCCCGGTGCATAAGGGCCGATACAGACGGACTGCAACCCAACTGCAACTCCCTACGATTTGTATGGGAACTGCATCACAACTGCGCAGTCGGCGTGCAGTTGTGATGCAGTTCCCATACAAATCGTACGGAGTTGCAGTTGGGTTGCAGTCCGTCGGTATCGGCCCTAAGGCAGTGCACGTGCGACAGAGATAGCATAATTCCGATGATTTATGAGCTGACTCGCCACTTAGTTTTGCGGATAGTATAATAATTATCAGTATGTGTAACAAAAACTAAATGATAACCTTCCATCATTTTTAGAAATAAGGATAAGAAGAATTTAGAAATAAGCTATTCCTTCCATCATTTTTAGAAATAAGGATAAGAAGAATTTAGAAATAAGCTATTCTTTCCATCATTTTTAGAAATAAGGATAAGAAGAATTTAGAAATAAACGGAGCGAAAAAGAAATCCAACATCAGTAAAATGGTGGGTAATAGCTAGTGGACCATTATAACTAAAACGGCAGGCGTCATTACGAACCTAAAAAATCTCAATGAGAAAAGTTATTATTGACTTAATGATACTTTGAGAATTTTAATAACGATCAAACCAAATGCGCGCACCGGCGCGGCGACCTCATTTCACTAAGTATAAGGCCTACTTAACAAAAATTAAAAAAATGATTAATTGGCTATTTTGACAACTTTTTTTTGTGATATGAAGTAAGACCTCTCAATAATAGAAATATAAGTGCAAAAACTACTTAAAACTCACCGAGAACTATTTATAAATCACATTTTTAGACTTTCCCAAAAACGTGCCAAAAACGCTTTACACTAAAGTCTACTATAACGTGACGTCACTATACATAGTTTGTTTGAGGAAATCAAGAACTTTGTTCTACAACTATGTTAAAACTTGCGATTATCGTAACGGTTTCCTAACAAAAGTTACCATAAGTTACCATGGGTATAATTATGATTATTTTTAAATGGATATTCCCACCCAACTTTGCAGGTTAAAAAAAAAGTTACACGTTAGGTATCAAACTCAAAACTTTAACATATTCCCTTATTTTGCTTATTTTAACAGGATCTTGTATAATTTTTACAAATTTTGGTTACAGTAAAGTACCCAATTGGTTTTTGTTTATGATAGATGTAATAATGTTATGTTTATATTTTATAGTAATTAATCAATAGGTTCTTTTAACATTAAAATTTGTTGATTCGGATACATAAGTTATTATTTTATTGCAAATCTTCCTTATCATCCACTGCCTTATTAGCCGCACTTATCTTAATGTTGATTTATTTTCTTTTTCGCATTTGATATTATCGGTAATATACTAAATAGGAAATCGTTCAACCCCCCTTTTCTTATGTATTTAAAGGAGGAAGGAAGGTTTCAGTTTTTAAATAGTCTTAAAATCAGACATAAAAAGATAGTATAAATATTTTAATAGAAGCGAAAATTGAAAAAAAAAAATCCGGTCAAGGGCGAGTCGGACTCGCACACCAAGGGTTCCGTACAAACTCATAGGTAGATACGTGAATAGTTCAAGAAAAACTGTATGGCGGTTAGCTTAGTAGGACTGAGCAAATAAGTATGTGTTACGATTTTTCAAAATTTCTAAAAAACGATGCAATTTAGGAAAACCGTTATATTTTTCCTGTAATATTTAGGATGATATTAATAATTGATAATTATTACAGATTTTTCTGTTTAGTAATTTCGAAGATAATAGGGGGGGAATGGTATTTTTTTGAACGTTTTTGGTCATAAATCAAAAAGAACAAAATTAACAAAAAAATAAATATGGCTTTGGAATTTACAAATGAAGCCCTTTCTTGACATCCCACTAATAGCTCTACTTTTGTTTTTCCACATCCCATTTCGGACCCCTTTAAAAAAAAGTATAAGATTTTTTTTCTATCCAATAGGCTCGAATTAATTTTTTAATTTTAAGTCGATAGTATCAGCAGATCCTGAGATATCTTGCTGTGACAGACGGACCGACAGACAGACAGAGTCACACCATAAGGATTCCTTATTTACCATTTTGGTACGGAACCCTAAAAATCATAAGATAGTATTACAATTTCGCAACCAAAACTCGTAGCGCTACGTTTATAGCCGATAACATGGGGAAACCCGTATGGTTCCCAGTGTTGAATTGAAAGTGATAATTTTACGTAAGGTTTAAAATTGGGCTAGAATTCTCTCTCCTTCTCTCTCTCTCTCTCTTGCGCCTAAAGTTGAAAATTCAAACTTTGTTCTGAAATAAGTTACTCAAGCACAATATTTGTAAATACACGAATGAAACAATAAGGTAGTATGTATGTATGTAAACACTTTATTGCACATAATTATACAGAAACAGTACAAAGATCAATGGTTATGTACACAGGCGAACTTATAAGGGGTAAGAGATCTCTTCCAGCAACCTTTGAGCAAATGAGAGATAATAATTAACATCAAAGAAGATAGACAAACTAACAAATTTAATTCAGTTACAAAACAAAACTGTAATTTAAGGTCGCATTTTTAAAACTATTCCAAATTTCTATTTTAATTTTTAAGTAGTTCCTGATATATCTGGCTGTGACAGACGGACAGATAGATTCGCACCATAAGGGTTATTTTTTTACCGTTTTGATACGCAACCCTAAAAAGGCAATCAACATAACTTAATCACATATTAAGCTAGTCATCAAAATCAAAACTGTATGTTTTGTCTAGCTCCTGACACAATTATTATGATCGAGTACAAACAAGATCAAACAAAAGAACAACCTTAATACAAACGTCAATATGATGAGGGTCTAAACCGCCCGCAATAACGCTATGGAAATATGTAGGTTAAAAAAATTTTGCTGACCTCACCCGTAAGTAAGAATCTATATTTAAAACAATATAGGTACCTACGGGGGTTTTAGTCAGCAAAAATGAATGGCAGGTAAGAGCGCGTACCCTCGCAGTTCGGTCCCGAAGGGGCATTGTTTCCCAAATTCGAGCTGAGTTGAATATTTTTTGCCAGAAAGTGAGTTAGTATGATTTTATAACGTAGGTTAATATTAAAAGGCTGAGCTTACGCAGCCAAGGGTGAGTCAGATTTATTAAATGTTTATTTTGCATTAGAAATTCAGTAGAGAAATTAGGTTTTCCGCGCTATTTGATTCTGTAGGCTTATGATGCTACGCATCCGTCACATTCTAACAAATAGTGTGTGAGAGTGACGGATGTTTTATCACTTATTTATCGCTTGATAAAGCGCTGCATCATAACCCTACTGGAAATATAAACCACTGTTAGAAAGGTTAGGTAGGTACTATAATACTCATCAACAATAATCTTCTTATTCGTGTTATTGTAATATTTGACACTTGTTTCATTTACATAATATACTATTCTTCAATATCTGGCTGTATTAGCAATATCCGTTTACCCGTCATAAAAATATTATTATCAAAAAATTGAGATTTTTTGCGATATTTCACTCCTTTATAGTATTTTATGAAACAGTTGTATAAGTAGGCTCAAAAAATGCGAATGGCGCGAGTTGCAAATAGAGACGCCATGAGCGTTTTTTGACTTAATTAATTATACAACGTTACAGACAATACTTTTTCTACGACTAGGTTTTAAAATATAAAATACAAAATTAAACATATCTCATCTCGCAAACAAACCAAATATGACATATGAATATGACTGACAGTATGGTAAACTTATTTTTAATTTGACGTATACTCGCTAGTGACACGCAGTGACGACATTAAAAATACTTTTTTTTGTTGGCATCAATGAATTTAGTTCGGAAACTTTTGTTTTTCTTAAAAATCGTAGGAACTTAATTGTTTGTTAAGTTGGTAGTTGTGCATTTTTATCGTAAAGTATTTACAAGTCTGTGGCTGCTAGCAGTATCGTTTTGCGACTATAACGACACTAGTGCTGTTATGAGTAATAAAGTATAGACTTCTCTGAACTCATATTATGTACGTTCTTATATTAGTGTTCGTGACCAAGTAAAAGACTGATAAAAGTAGGTACAGAAGTAGAAAAACGTCATTATTTTTCATGTGTTTTTAAGAGTTCGATCTAAGCCTGAAATTGCTATTATTTTCAGTGTTATTTTCGCAGATAATGTATAAAATTAATTAAAGATTAAAACTGGATTCAATAATTTCACAACCCTGGAGTATTTTAGAAAATATAGCGGTATTTCACTGACCCAAATTCATCGTCCGTGAGTGTAGTTCCCGATCTACAGATTGAGAAAAAATTGCACAAATATACATATTATATTAATATCATTGATCTGTACATTTTTACAAAGTGGCTAGTTACTGGAAAGTGGCCAGTAACAGGCCATTTACTTTCTTATAGTATTCAAGGAGAGTTAATCTGTTAATGACAGCTGTTATATTTCCAATCAATTATAATCCGGACGCTTAAAGATCAGGATGTACAGGAATCTTCTGAACGCCCACGCTCCGTAGGCTTGATCAATTACTGGTTAGCAACAGGCAGCAATCCCATTTTATGTTAAATGAAATGCGGGCTTATGAACGTTTGTCAACATCCCATTGCTTGTATACTTCATAACCAGGCATCGGATATTCCTACGCCTATTTACCTAAAGTTGGCGAATTCCGGGAAAAAACGAAGCAAGCATGGAGTCGGCTTCTTAAAAATATATTTTTAAATAATATAAGTTCCGGGATTCCGGGATTGCATAAAACGTTACGAGAATGTAATATATCGCAAAAATGTTTAGGTTTTACTGTTTTTAGGTCAGTATTGTAAGTATTCAAGTTGATGTATGCGCTTGCCACATGAAGTAGCTGTAGCAGTATCAATGAATTCAGTAATTTATTAGGTTTACTAAATACATTTAACTCTAAGTACAAGTTTGAGATATTTGTAAATAATTTCCGAAATCCCGGTAAATTTACTAACAAAAGTATAAAAATAAATTGAGTCCGCCTCCATACCATTCAAATATTTAGGTAAATAGGCGCAGGAATATCCGATGCCTGTTCATAACTGTTTTAATATTTTCAGTTTAAAAGTCGTACTATCTACAATTATCGCCAAGAGTGAGATAATTGCTTTCAAAATTTGAAAGCAGTGGTCGTGACATTTAATAGCACTTTAATGTTGCCCCCAAAACCTCAAGCTTCCAGGTAACCGTCTCGTCTTAAGTAATTGTATTGAAATCCATCAAATACCTCTTACCTAGCTTTAATCTTAAATAATCTCATTTTAATCGCGCAGCCGATTGGATTACCAAGATTTGAGGCAAAGTTAATTTAGATTTAAGGTCATTGTTAATCTTGTACTTAATAATAAGCGATAACTTGAGGTTACGTAAAACCGTCAGTCGGAGCTAGTTGTTCTAGCTCTACTTGGAGAGATTGCTCTTTAGCTTTAAGACTAGTTGTTGTTTACCGCTACTAGGGTATTAATATCTATTTAATTAATTATTTATAAGTATTATTTTTTGATGCATACAATGTAGCGTTTTGTAGTGTAATATAATGTAGATGAACATAGCATTTACTTAGGTACTTATCTATTACAAAAAAATACTCGCTAATAACTGACTTTTAATTAACAAATTTCTAATAAGATAAGCTCGAGAAAATATAAAAAATACCAAAATCTCCATATGTGTGCCTATAATATTTGAAGAGTTCCCTCGATTTCTCCAAGATCCCATCATCAGATACTTATTCGACTACAATGTGACCACCTCTAAAATATACCTTTTCAAACAAAAAAACACATAAAAATACATACAGACGAATAGAAAACCGTCCTTTTGAAAGCCGGTTAAAAATGGGATGCATCTAAAAGCATATTCTTTCAAATAAAAAGAAAATATCCCTTCTGATTTATAAGTGGCCAAGTTCCAGGGCAACAAAGAGGAGAACTCCGCCTCCATTTTGAAATCTGTTAATATATTTACATCTTTATTTCACACGCCTATGTCTAAATCCCAGGCCTCATTGAGATTCATCTTTATCAAGATATTGCGCACTCTGAACTGAATGTCACTACTTAAAAAGGAAAACAAAGTTACGTCCTGCATTAATTTACAGCTGATAGAAATATTCATAAAAACTATTTCCATAATAATGGACACAAATGCAACTTGAATATAGCCGCACAAGGGCGGTTGCAGTGGGTGTCAGGGTGGCTGACTCGCCACTTTCTTAATGCGCTGCGGGTTCAGTGACGTCATACTGCATTAGTAGGAAATGTGGCATTAGCAACTCTACAGTGGATTAAATGACGTGGTAAATGGCGCATCTCTCGTCTTGGATTAAGGAATAACAAACATCATATCTAACTTACTTCACCGATTTTATTCTATAGCGGGAAAAGTACGGGCATTATTGATTTTAATAAAAATGGTTCCTAACTGTTCAACCTTGAATAGTCCCAAGGCCGAGGTACCCAACTTAGGCGGTATTTATAACCTGCGCGATAGCTGTAAGTATTGATGCATCATCATCATCATAGCCCGTAAACTCGGGTTCCGACAAATAAATCGTATGAGAAGAATATTTTGTTAATTTTGCCTTCAAATCACAGAATAAGTAACTTTAGGACGACATACAGATTTTTTTCTTTTTAACAAAACTGACCTTCGTGTCCGACCACCGGACGTAATGCACCGCATCCGACCCTCTCTCTCTGCTACATTACGCGTGCTCTTTCTGGGGCGCTGGCTAAGCCCCCTCTCGAGGGGCAAAATCTGGTAGTCGATTTAGGCTATTCTTTCTATAATTTAAGAAGAATTGTGGTATTTTTTCTACTTTTTTACCGTCCCCCGTACCGTCCCGTAAGGTCGTTTCTTTGTGCGCCTCCAAAACAAATGTTTTAAAATGAAACCCGCTGTATACTGGCGTTTCGGCTGTACGCTGTATCAGTATAATAGTCAGGGAACTGATTTATATAGATAGACAATAGATTTTTCTTTCCTCGGGCCGGAAAGCGTCAACTTTCAAGCCGCTGTGCTAAACGAAGTTGCCACTTTCCGACTCCGTCGAACAGAAAAATAGTATACCTACACACTTTGATCAGTAAACCAGAAAGCCTCAGATCACAGTTATTTCTTACTTTACTGGCCTAGGTATGTAATATACTAATACAGGGTATTGGGATATAAATTAATATATATTTAGACGGCCATAACAACAGCGTTTAATATTTCAGCAGAATCAATATATTATATTATAAAATGTAGAGGTATAAGAATATTTAGAGTACGATCATTAATCTAAGAAATTCACAGTCAAAGGTAGGTAATAGGCAAAGGAACAAAACGTGGTACATATATACATACATATATATATAAGTCAGTGAGTTCCAAGTTGATTCGCCTGCTGGCTGAGGCTGACACATTTATCTGGCAGGTAAAGTAAGGCTACGGCTCCACTGAGGCGGAAACGAGCGGAACAGAGATGAGACGTGTAGGGATCGACCGGTCACATTAATATTCGCTGTTTCCATTAAATGGAGTGAAGGCTAGATGTGTATTGTAACTGATGTGATTAGTAGTCGACCCTACACGTCTCCTCCGCGCTCCGCACGTCTCCGCCTCAGTGGAGCCGCAGGCTTATTGGTGGATTTTTTCCAGCACACCGCTCCGCTACCTCGCACAACTCTGGTGGAAATGCAGTCTTAGTTGAACTACTACTAGGGATCGACCGATCACATTAATATTCGCTGTTTCCATTAAAATGGAGTGGAGACGAGATGTGGATTTTAACTGATGTGATTATTGGTTGGCCCTACACGTCTCCTCTCCGCTCCGCTCGTCTCCGTCTCAGTGGAGCCGCAGCCTTATCCAAGAAGGCATTCGCGAGGCGCTACCCCTTATCGAAAGGTATCGCTCAGGATTATCCCCTATCGGAACCCCTAGTGAAGCTAAAGGGTTCAAATATAGTGCAGTAGCTGTTTGTTCTTTTACCTACAGAAAAACGTAAAAGGTAGGTACTCGCATTTAATGGACACACTGGGATTGTTAGCTCCTATACTCTAAAAGCTTCAGCAGATTTACTCAGTCGATGGACTTCCCAACTGGCCTGGAGCAAGAATATTAAGGCAACATACTTAGCACGGTTTTTTCGACTTTGCCGTAATCATTAGGTAAGCTATTACGTCGAGGTAATAGCATGTTTTTACGCGATTAAGTCCCGTTTTGTTATAATAATATATCAATCTCATTAAATATTTTTGGTATAAGATAATTTGAGGTTCTTTTACCGTACCTAATAGTTTTTTTTCATTAACGTTTTATTTCTTTATTCATTGTGTACCTATATTTGTACTTAAAGTTCCCAACAGTGCCAATCCACATAGACGCGTTAAAAACATTTTTTATTTTCCTCAGACGAGTAGCCATTCTTATTTCAAGTCGATATTTATATTTATTTTTTTTGGTAGGTAAGTATCGAAAGTATGGGGTAAAATCGAACTTTATGTAAAATTAACAATACTTCATTTACGAGTACCTACACTAACATCATTAGGAAAATCGGTTTGAAACTACAGAAAACTGTCAATGGCGAATCGATCTATGTTCATATCAATACAGACATAAAAGAATATGATCGTCACAAAAATTGGATTACTTGACTTGACATTATGATATTACATACTACGGTATAATAATAGCAGTAATATTTCTTCTGACCAAGCAAAGGTACAGTCGAGTTCATCATTATCTGAGCAAAGATTGGGCCAAAAATATCTGAACAAGACCCTATTGTCAGAAGCATAAGAACTAGATCAGATATTTTTGATCCGTTCTTTGCTCAGATAATGATGAACTCGACTGTACATCGCGCCGCTTGCATATGTGCGCCCCGTGTACGAACGCACTACAACTAAACTTGTAGGAATGCGTAGCAATGCTTCAGTCGGGTTCGCACCGTCGCCGCGTGTGCTCGCTCCCACGATGGAAGGAATGATTCGGATTAAAGAATAAGTTCCTGGGAATATTCCCCGTTTGTATGGGGAATATTCTCACCCCGGGAATATTACCCATACAAGTGGGGCATCTACATTGAACATGTATCGCACGCCGCGCGCTCCTAAAGGACCACTACTTCTCTTTCGTTATAGGTACTTTGACTAATTTCCGCGTGTCATGTCATTTCCTTTGCGTCGCACTCGGGTAAAAAATAGGAAATATTGCCTAATTATATGTTATTTATATTCTACCAAACGTTTTTATGCGTCTCCTTTCGTTAATATTCAAACCGTACCTACTTACGCAAACTTTATTTGTTCAAGCTGAAGCCTTGAAGTAAATTGGCTCCACTTTCAGACAGCCAATTTCGGCACTGCCTAATAGAAATTGATGTGTTTATTCAATGAACAAGAACAGCTAGGTTAACCGATTTCTTTTTCTCCCATTCTAGCCACTAACCCTGAATCTCAAAAGTGGCTCAGCGGTCAAAACTGAGTGGCTTCTGTCTAGTGAGAAGTAAAAGCCAGGGAAATGTTAGGCGAAGAACACACTGAAATCGCCCGTCGCCGCGATTTTTTCCGCGTATGCGCAGCTACACGGAAAAAATCGCCGCGATTTACGCGCCAGTGTGCGCCACCCCGCGATTTTTCTATACAAATCGATGATTCTACGTGATGTCACGTTATACGTGCATTTACACTAATTTCAATATAAAATAACTCGTAAACAATCTACTTACCTAATTAAAAATACTATTTACAACCTACATCTACAATTACTATTAAAAATGTCTTAAAACTACGCTAAATCTAGTAATATAAACTCATCAACACGATAAGTCGTTTAAAACCTACCGCGGTATTATTTAACGCCGTCTAATCACTCACTCGCGAGCGAATGAATGCACGAACGACGTAAGTGATCCGATGCGCCCGCGTCTCGCCGCCGGCCGCCATGACAAGCCAGACCTTCTCGAAGTGAACGCACGTCGCCTGAGTTCGATCTCTGATACGTTTTACATTTTTATCCTCGTAAATCGTAATCGTTCTTCTTGTCGTCGTCTCTAAGTGTTCCTCGACAATTTAATATCACTGTGGTGTTGTATAAGTGAGATAAATAAACCCCAACTGGGTAAGTAGTTTTATTTTGTATGCAAAATGCTTAGATGTAAGTTAGCATTGATTCATGGCTTTGGATTTTTATCATTTCAACCTCATAGTCATCGCATAATCATTTTGTTACCATAATTCCCATCTCAAGTATAAAACATAATAGTTTACTTTTCTTAACTACATATCGAAATTACATGTCATTTAATTTCCACCCTCAAATTTTGATAAAATATTAATTTCATTAAATTTCATTGTTCGTAAATCCATCTCATTAAATGTAATCTCCGTATCTGATTGTGAACATCCACGGCTACACAGCTACCATTAAAGTACTTCTCCTGTTAGCCGTGGACGCTCACAAAATTGCTGGATCGCTTCTAATGCCTTTGTTGATGGCGCGTTCCAGGGTTCAAAGTCCAGAGTGACTATTTTACGGCTGCCTGCTTGTCGCTTGCTTCTGGTTTTTTCGTACACTGCGAGCTCCCGCCAGCCTGAGCGCCGACGTCCACCAACGGCGCGTACATCAGGGGAGTACTTGTACTGCAGGGGATAAGTGGAATCCGACGTGTTGCGTATTAGCCCAATCCCACGGCCATTTTATATACCATTTTACCGAGCTAGCCCGTGGGCCATTAATTAAATATTTTTTTTGACCGAACCTCCGTCTTTTTATTATCCCACCTAGGGATCTCTTACTATCAGGTCGAAAGACCCTATAGGAGGTGCCGGTACACTGGCGCCCGTATTCGTGGGTTAAATACGCATCGGATTCTGCTTTTCTTTGTAGAAGTAGTTAGTGTATGTTTGTGGCTTCTTTTTGTGAAACGTTTTTTTGTTTTTTTTCTTTCTTTTTTTGGTTTTTTCTTGTTGCTAAGGTGTACAAAGTCCTTATTCTGAATTAATAATTGCAATACTGTTTTGTTCTGAAATAAATATATAAATAATAATTCACATTAAAAATATTACGTACCTACTTATATACATACATACTTGTACATGTACCTTTTATAGGGTGTTTGACTTTTTTGATCATTTAAATTGCGTTTTATTAAATTGTTGTTTAAAATTTGACTAGTACACATTAGTAGCGTTTTTTTTTTCTTTTTGTTGCTGCTAACAATTTTATTTTTATTTTTACTAATTTCAATCATAAAAAAACCAAACGTTCATCATCATCATCATCTGATTGTAACAGAACGGAGAACGGGTGTTGATTATTTCTCTTTTTAAGTAGCTGCTTTTGCTTTTCACTTCTTGCCTTCAATTAATTTTTGTTCATCATGTTGTCCGTGAAGTACTTGTCGCTTCAGAAGTCGGAGCTTGAATACGAAGTGCGTATTAGAGGTGCTACTCCTGCGTCTTCCGTAGAGGATTTACGCAAGCAAATTATTAAATTGGCTAAAGACTTTCCTTCTGAGCACATTTTGGAATCTCCGCTTGAAGCTAGACAGGACCTTCAAGGCTGTATAGAAGTTCTCACAAAAATTCATGCAAATCTTGATGTACCTGACCCTAGCTCTGCTGTACTTTTGAGAACTCAAAACATGCTGAACCACTTATACAACCGTATTGTGAGGATAACACGTGCTGACGACGTCAAGAGAGAACATGATGACGTCACTAAGGAATATAACATCCTTTCTAAAAAGTTTAAGGCTCTTCAAGCCAGTAGACCCATACCGAGCACATCAACTTCTGGATCTGGTAGCTCTAGTGAGCCTGCTACTGCCACACCTGAGATTCAAAATTTGATCTCGGTGACGTGCGATCGCAGTACAGCTGACCTCACGAAGTTAAAATTTAACGGCAAAACTTGTGTGCGTTCATTCATTCAACGTGTTGATGAGTTTATCGAAGCCCGTAATATTTCGTCGAGTAAAATCTTGAGTTACGCCACGGAAATTTTTCAAGAAGATGCCTTGCATTGGTATCGGTCTGTAAGGAGAAAGGTTAGTTCTTGGCCTGAGTTAGCTGCCCTATTGAGGAAGGACTTTGATCAATCGGATTACGATTACAGACTGATCTCTGAGATTCGTACTCGTACTCAGGGGGAACGCGAGAATATCACCATCTATCTCTCAATTATGGATGGGATGTTCTCTCGTTTGTCCAAGTCACTCTCAGAGGCCGATCAACTAGAGATCCTTCTTCACAATATTAGGCCCTGCTACGCAAGCACCCTGGCATCGGTTAGCTCTATAAATGATATAGATTCTTTACGGTCATTATGTTGTAACTATGAAACTATTCAAGCTCGCCTTTCACAATTTCAAGAACCTCCAAAGGTTACATCTGATACGGTTGCTCCTGAATTTGCTTATTTTAACAAAAGTAGTAGCAAATACAGTAACAATCATTTTAATAAATCAAATTTCACAAATAATAATTATAATAAAAACTTCAGCTACAAACAACAAAATTTTAATCAACACACACAAAATAAAAATCAGCAACAAAACTATGTACACTCGTTACAGAAAACCAAAAATGAACCATATTGTCCTAGGTGTCGTAGCAATTCACATCACATTCGACAATGCCAAGCTAGTCGCGACATTTTCTGTTTTAAGTGCGGAATGAAGGATGTGAAAACACCTGACTGTCCTGTATGTTCTAAGAATAAAGGTCCAAAAAACTAGTTGAGCAGAGTTGTAGTAATTTTGATAAGGATGATTGGGAAACTTGGCTAAATTTTATTAAAACATTTACCTCTACTTACAAAGTTTCTACAATTCTGCAATCTAAACCTGAACATGATGCTAGGCCCTATATAAATATAAAGATCGATGATATCGACGCCTGCGCTTTACTTGATTCTGGCGCTGCAGTTTCGATTCTAGGTAACAATTGTCATAAACAACTTGTCGACTGCACCTTACACCAGGATAACAATATAAGTATGGTAGCAGCAGGGGGTCAATCATTAAAAAGTATTGGCTATCTTAATTTACCAGTTACTTTTGAAGGCCAGTTCCATATTATTAAGGCATATGTTGTCCCTGAAGTTGAGACGTCCATTATACTTGGCGTAGATTTTTGGCGTGCTTTCCAAATTTGCCCTAAATTCATTGGCAGTGTTAAATTGTCTGATTGCTCTCTTTCAGAAATCAAAGTGAACTCTAATGATTTATTCATTCACTCGTATGACAATTTAACAAACTCACAAAAACGTATAGCTGACACCATTATAGCTCAATTTCGGTCAATATCGACTGAAGAAAAAGGTTTGGGTCGTACAAATCAGGGACCGTTTTCGTTACGATATAAGCGGTACGGTACCGCTATAGAATATCGGTACCGTAATGATATAAAGGTAGACTATACCGGTTGAAATATTTTGTTACTGTACCGCTTTATACCGGTACGTACCGCTAATGTTGAAAGCGGTACTTATACCTTTATTATTACGGTACCCAACCTATATTTTTTCAGTACCGAAATTTTTCGCTCGCATATTGTGGCTTTCCATATGAAAAGGGACCTTATGGCAGTTTCTAGTTACGGAGATATGGACGTTTTTGTGAAATCCTTCAAAATCATCATTTTTTTCTTTTATGCAAAATTGTAAAATATAGGAATAGACGTGTATTTGTAGCTTCGTTTCACTGCTGTACGTTATTTTTTTCTATATAAGAATTGGGTTCAAAGTTTAGGAGAAAAGGGTCCTTATGGCAGACTTCATACAAAAATGATAAATCTATTGTTTAATAAAATTTACTTGCAACTTTTGCTTATTTGTATTTCTTTTTTATACCACGACGGTGGCAAACAAGCACGCGGCCTGCATAATGGTAAGCAAAATTTTCAAAATGATCCCAGAAAGTTGAAAATTTGGAAGGAAAGGGTTTGGGGGCCACAGATTCGGAATTAAAAAAAATTGAATATTAAAATAAATACATTTGTATGTCGTTTTTTTAAAGCTTATTTAGGAAAAAGTTTTTAAACATTTTTTAAAAAGTGTTTTTGGCAAATCGTATAACTTTTTGAACATTTTAGAAAAACCTTGTTTTTTTTTCAAAAATTACACAAAAAAAAACACTGGCGAATGCCTATCATTTTTGAACATTTTAGAAAAAGTTTTTTATTTTTTTTTTTAGTTTTTTTTTGGATGTTTCTACAATTTTAGATCACTTTGTCATGTTTAAAAACCTTTTCAGAAAAAGATTTATAAATATTTTTTTTAAACATGAAAACGTGTTTTTGGCGAATCGTAAAACTTTTTGACCATTTTAGAAACACCTTGATTTTTGTTCACACATTTTACAAAAATTAAAAAAAAAAACACTTTCTGGTGAATGCTTATAATTTTTGACCGTTTCAGAAAAAGTTTTTTAATTTTTTTTTCGAAATACTTACGAAAAAGGTTAGTTTTTTGGCGGTTTCTATAATTTTTGACCACTTAAGAAAAATAATCCTTTTAATTTTTTTTCAAAAGATCAACAAAAACAAAAAATTTTTTTTGGCGAATCCTATCCTACCATTATGATTTTTTTTATAAAACTCGGTAATTTTTGGTTTTATAGAAAAGTTGTCCATACAAAACACATTTATTTTAGCGTATTTTATATGATAGCATCACAAAGCCTTTTTTCTTCGGTATTCTGTTTAAATACAAGTTTAGTAAATAAATAATGTTAATATCGTGCGTGCCATACTGTAATTATCAATAAGTTTTACCTGTGATTGGTCATAAGGTCATAATATCGGTTACCTATCTGAAACACTAAAAACGTTAGTCCGAATTTCGTTTCGGCAAAAACTATTCGACAAATATCGTTTCAATTTTTTTTTGTCTGTCCGAATTTTAATTTCGAATTATTACGATTCGGCATTTATTGGTTCGGTTTTTTAATCATTCGACAAATTACGGTTTGCCCTAAATCTCGTTTCACCATAATATCAGTTACCCGAAGTAACGTTTCGATTTATTCACCATTCGACTTTTTTCGATTGACATTGATTTCATTTGTCCAATGTAACGATTCGATTTTTAACTACTCGACATGTGTACAGCTGGCATTACAATTTACAATTATTTATTTTTATACCTGGCAAACTAGTCTGCAAGAATCTACCCGCTTTGTACTTTGATAAAGATAACCTTACCCGCCACATAAAACTTGTTATAGTGTATTATTAAAGCTAATACTGAGTAGTACCTACAGTGCGATAGTGAAAACTTATTTAAATATGTCTGACCTAACCTACTTTTTTCCTAGCAGTTCGTTTTTGTTGGGGGACGCAGTTCAAACCTAACCTAACCTATTTTTCTGGTAGCAGTTCGTTTTTGTTGAGGGACGCAGTTCAAACCTAACCTAACCTATTTTTCTGGTAGCAGTTCGTTTTTGTTGGGGGACGCAGTTCAAACCTAACCTAACCTACTTTTTTACCTAATTGAACCTTTGTTTTGAGTTTTATTTTAGATTTAGGGAAACATACCTCTGCCGAGACGTATCCAGTACAGTATTTAGACGTATAGTACAGTAGTATGTCTAAACGTATCCAGTGCGAAAAGTATCATTGGGTAAATGAAAAATGGGCAACGAAACAAAATACGTAACAATTCATAGGGCAAGTGAATGAGATGGGAAACGTTTTTCGGACAAACGAAACTTTTACTAAACGTGAAATGGTGAACAGAAAAAAATACGAAACCTGTCATCGGACAAACCATAATAATTCGAATAGTTTTTGGCCAAATGAAATTCGGTGAATGGTTTTTAGTGTTTGCGATAGGTTACCCATAATATCCCATACATTTGGGAAAAGGGACCTTATGACTAATCACTTAAATTCAACAACGTTATTTGAGAATTACTCTTAATTGATCAAGATTTGAAGTAAATTTCTAATAACCTTTTTTCTTTAGTTTTCTGTTTTAATACAAGATTAGTAAATAATGAATTTAAATATCGTGCCATACTGTAATTATCAATAATTTTTGCTCATGGCTGGTCATAAGGTCCCTTTTCTCAAATGTATGGGAGTAAATTTGTGATTTTTACGTAACTTCAATGGTTTATAAATAAAAAAATAAGACTTGTAGAATAATAATGACACTTTTGTGATACTTGTGTAGACTGATTAAATATGATTTAGAACTCACTATACGAAAATTGTGAATATTATAGGGATGATGAAAAATATAATAAAAACGACATTTTAATAAAAATAAAAATATTTCGTTAACTATGTGATTGTATTTCTATTCCAAAATGTAAATTCAAAATATCTTCAACTACATTATATACAATGATTCAGATTACAATATATTAAAGAACAGGCCGTTTTTTTTTTTTAAATTTCGTTCTCATGAGCGACTTCCTCTAATCAAAGGCTGATTTTTCACGACCTGGAAGTCACATTAAAAAAACCATTACTGATTTCCAAAGAAAAACAGCTTGAGATACATAATCAATCATCATCTTCATAACTTCCATAATTTGTTTTATTTCTGTTTTTTACCTTTTTTGTTTTTAGTTTGTGTTTATTGTTATTTTTCATTTATTTTTTATTTCTTTAATCTTTTTGTTTTTATTTTGTATTATTTACTTTATTTGTTTTTAGTTTGTGTTGATTGTTATTTATTGTTTTTATCTTTAATTTTTTTAGTATATGTTGTTTAGGTATTTTTTAAAAACAAATTAAAGTAAAAAAACAGAAAATACCTAATCATCACAAACTAAAAAAAAATATAAGGTAAAAAAACAAATAAAAGAAAAAATAGCGATCAACGCAAACTTAACTACTAATACAAATACTAATAAAAATAAAATAAATAAACAAACAAACAAAAAATACCTAATCAGCAGAAACTAAAAACAAAACTAAGGTATAAAAAAAAACAAAACAATACAAAAGAAAACAAATAAAAGGTAAAAAAAACAATAAATAACAATCAACACAAACTAAAAAGCAAAAGGTAGAAAATTTTAAAATATAACAAAAAAATTAAAAACACCAAATGAAAGAAAACAGTAACTCAAAATTAAAACAAAGAAGGTACAAAAAAAACAAATTTAAGATAATAAATAGGGATGTAACGATACCGATACCGATACCGATATATCGGCCGATATATCGGTATCGCCGATATTATACAACCGATATTTGAAGAATTTGCTGTATGAAAAAAAATCTGCAAAAAGTAATTTCAATTTCTGACTTAATTTATGTATTGGTCTATTATATTACCTTGTGCAATGATAATTACTATGTTAATTAAATCTTTGGTTCTTAATAGAAAAAAAATTTTTTTGAGTTGACAATTTATTATTTTTACTTTACACTTTCAAGGTTGACTCTCTGGTAAATATAACCAGTAGTCATTGCCATTAGTTATAATAAGGACATAAAAATATCTGAAATTCTTCATTATTTAACTAAGATATCGGTATCGGTATCGGTATCGCCGATATTAACTACTATATATCGGTATCGGTATCGTATCGGCAAAACTGTGTATCGTTACATCCCTAATAATAAATATAAAAAGTACCTAATCAACACAAACTAAAAACAAAAACAGGTAGAAAATACAAAGTAAATCCAGTACATCTAACATAAAAAAGCATAAAATACCTAATCAAAACTAACTAAAAACAAGAATAAGATAAAAAAACCAATAAAGGAAGAAAAAAAACAAAAAATAACAATCAACGCAAACTTACAACAAAAATAGGTAAAAAAAACAATAAAATACAAAAATAACACAAATTAAAGATAAAAAAGACAAAAACACCTAATCCACACAAACTTAAAAAAAAATAAGGTAAAAAAACAAATAAAAGAAAAAGAAAACAAAAAATTACAATCAACGCAAACTTTAAACAAAAAATGTAAAAAAACCAAAAAAAATAAAACAAGTTAAAAATAAAAAAACACCTAATCCACACAAAGTAAAAACAAAAAAGTTATAAAATACAAAGTAAACACATTAAAGATAAAAAAAACATAAAATACCTAATCAACACAAACTAAAAACAAAAAATAAGGTAAAAAAAAACAAATAAAAGAAAAAAAATAGCAATCAACGCAAACTTAAAACAAAAAAGGTAAAAAATACAAAGTAAAACAAACCAAAGATAAAAAACAAACAAGAAATACCTAATCAACTCAAACTAAAAACAAATAAGGTAAAAAATACAAAAATAAAACAAATTAAAGTCTTCGGGGAAGACCTATGTTTAGTAGTGAACGTCTTAACGTTGAAATGATAATGATGCTCAAGGCTAAAGACGACGCGATTGAAACTTGACGACGCGACGACGCTCGGCGCACACACATAAACCTCAAACGGTACCTTTTTAAAACGGTTAAGGTTACCGAAAAAAAATTACGGTACCGTTCAATTTCGATACCGTTTCATTTCGGTTGCGCTACCGAAATCATACCGAAACAAACGGTATGACGTCATACCGCTTTAAAACGCTACCTTCATTTTTCGGTTATGCAGTCCCTGGTACAAATGTAATATCTCATCACATAGACACTGGAGATGCCCAACCTATTCGTCAGCGATATTACCGAATGTCCCCTGAGAAGCAGAGGATTTTAACTGAACAGGTGGACGAAATGCTATCACTAGATGTTGTCGAGCCTTGTGAAAGCGCATGGTCATCTCCTGTGCTCATTGTTAACAAGAAGAACGGACAGCCTCGGTTTTGTCTCGACAGTCGTAAATTGAACTCCGTTACCAAGCGCGACGCCTATAATTTGCCGTATGTCTCGGAAATCTTGGATAATCTCCGGGATGCGAAATATTTGTCTAGCATAGATTTATCCAAGGCTTTCTGGCAAATCCCTATAGTGCCCGAAGATCGTGAGAAGACAGCTTTTTACGTACCAGGTAGGGGCTCGCTGTGCTTCAAATCCATGGCATTTGGCTTGACCAATGCACCATCTACACAGCAACGCTTGGTAGATTTGTTGTTTGGGGACATGGAGTCCAAAACTTTCGCGTATCTTGACGATATAATTGTCATTAGTTCATCGTTTGAGGAACACGTGTCGCGTCTGTTGCGCGTTTTGGACAAACTCAAACAGGCAAATCTCACAGTTAACTTTGAGAAGTGTAAGTTTTTTAGGAGTCAGCTAAGGTACCTAGGTTACGTAGTTGACGCACACGGCTTACGTACAGATCCCGAAAAAGTGGAAGCTATAATTAACTTTCCCACTCCTACTAATAAAAAGGAGCTAAAACGCTTTCTCGGTACTGCCACTTGGTACCGACGTTTTGTGCCCAATTTTAGTACCGTAGCTGGCCCCCTAAATAAACTCACTTCAAATGGTAAAAAGTCTCCACCTTTTGTATGGACTCAAGAAGCTGACGCGGCTTTTAACGCCTTAAAAGAATCCTTGGTTTCCGCACCAGTTCTTTCTTGTCCGGATTACTCTTTACCATTTGAAGTTCACACGGACGCAAGTAATTACGGAGTTGGTGCAATGTTAACGCAAACTCTAAATGGCAAAGAACACCCTATCGCCTACATGAGTAGATCGCTTACCGGTGCCGAGAAAAATTTCAGTATCACAGAACGGGAGACTCTTGCAGTGTTAACACGTTCAATGCGAAGCTTCATTTTGTGAACTCGCTCTCAGTGCGTTACAACCCATGAGAGTCCTGTATTGAACTTTCTCGCTGTGCGGTACAAGTCAATTACAGCCTGTAAGAAGGGTTTTATATTTTACCTAAAATGGCTTTACTAAATACATATATATGAAAGGCCGTAGCAGGATAAGGGAAGAAAAAATGCCCTTGAATGATTAAGAACTGTTTATTTTTTCTATAGTTGCTTTCATTTAGTTGTATAATTGTGCAAAGTTTGGTTAAAAAATTCCCAGTGGTTCAGCCGGGAAAAAATAAAAACAAAATTTATGAAATTTGACGTATCTCTAAAACTATAACTCTTTGTCATTATATCTTTAATTCATTTTGGTTAATTAAATAGTATGTATGCCTTAAAAGAAAATTGAGTCTCTATCTTTACAATTTCTGTAAAAAACACGTAAGTCAAAATTTCAAAAAAAAGTTTTTTTGATTCCTGAAGGAGTGACCACTCTAAGTGACATTTCTAAAAAAGCCTTATTTAACGATCTGTCAGTCATATAAGTTTGACGGTTAAAATCGAAAAGCAACAGTGTCAAAATTAAAAAACCATGTTGGTCGGATTCTGTTACATTTTATTCTTATACAATTCTAATACAGCCAAAGAACTTAAACATAAATATTCTGTGTAAAGAACTAAAAATAAAATAAATTTATGGCATTTACTCGAATATGTATCAACTTAAAAATGTCTTTTACTTCTTATTTGAATCACTATCGCTATCTTCATTAACGGTAACACTAATACCGTTTCTCAAAAAAAATCCACTAAGAATTTCGGCAGGCTGCATGATTTTTGATAAATATCTTGCGTGCGATAGGTAGTACACAATAGGGATGATGACTGGGTTAAAAATATGTAATTCTATTTAGTCCGTCAGTTAGATTATGGAAAAATATGGGACACGTATTTTTTGGTTTATCAAAATATTAAAAATCGACAAAGTTATAGATCTTCAAACTTCTGGAGTGGGGGCTTGTGACGTCACTTCTGAGTGAAAATTGTACTCAAGAGTGACGTCACTCGAAACTTCTAAGCACTTTATCCTCGTCAGTTTTTGTTTGTCAAACAAAACAAAAAATACGTGTACAATATTTTTTCATAATGTAACAGACGGACTAAACAGTTTTTTTTAGTCATCTAGCCTATTGCGGCAATGTGTGATCAACACCCTACCTACGAATGAATATATCTAGTGAAACGATAAGTAAGGCTTAATTACAAATAATGATGATTACCTATTTGAAAAAAAAGGTTTTATAAGTTAAAAGGCGACAATTAATACAAATACAGGGTGGTTTTCGATAATTTGTACATATTAAAAGGGGTGAAATTCCAACTGATTTTATCGGTACAAATGACTTTAATTTTTGTTTCTGGGCAAAAAAATTTTTTTACAGATTTTTACAGTTTTCTATGAAATTTTGGGCAGTACATCTGTTTGACGCAGTATAACTTTTGATCTTATTGTTCAAAGCTGTAAGAAAAAATGTTTTTAAGATCACAATTAAGTGCTAAACGAAAATAAGCATGAAAAAATGGTCACAATATTCGCAAACTTTCGAGAAAAACGGTGTTTTCCGTGAAAAAAAAAACAGCCGTTTTTCACAATTATATTTTTTTTTGACGATTTTTTCTTCAAGTCGGTGGTTTATTGTTATTGCTACTAAATAACGTGTCTATTGCCATGACCCTGCAATTTTTTCTTACAATTTTAAGCAATTAGATCAAAAGTTATATCGTGGCAAATAGATGTAGGTACTGCCGAAAATTTCACTGAAAGTTTAAAAATCTGTAAAAAAAAAACGAATGACCACAAACAAAAATTAAAATCAGTTTTACCGATAAAATTGGCTGAAATTTCACCCCTTTTCATATGTACAGATTATCGAAAACCACCCTGTATATTTTCAAGCCAATATTAATGGGAATGTCAAAAATTGATTTATTTTTAATTCTTTACAAAGAAGATTTATTTTTAAGTTCTTTGGCTGTATTAGATTAGATTAGTATAAGAATAAAATGTAACAGAATCCGACCAACATAGTTTTTTAATTTTGACACTGTTGCTTTTCGATTTTAACCGTCAAACTTATATGACTGACAGATCGTTAAATAAGGCTTTTTTAGAAATATTACTTAGAGTGGTCACTCTTTCAGGAATCAAAAAAACTTTTTTTTGAAATTTTGACTTACGTGTTTTTTACAGAAATTGTAAAGATAGAGACTCAATTTTCTTTTAAGGCATACATACTATTTAATTAACCAAAATGAATTAAAGATATAATGACAAAGAGTTATAGTTTTAGAGATACGTCAAATTTCATAAATTTTGTTTTTATTTTTTCCCGGCTGAACCACTGGGAATTTTTCAACCAAATTTTGCAAAATTATACAACTAAATGAAAGCAACTATAGAAAAAATAAACAGCTCTTAATCATTCAAGGGCATTTTTTCTTCCCTTATCCTGCTACGGCCTTTGATTATAGCAATGTTTAGGCTAATAATGAGTCTACCTTATACTGCCTTCGCCGAAGTTGATTACTGTTCGTTGAAATTTTATAGACAAATTAATTAACAGGTCAAAATTGACTTGTAACGCACAGCCAGTACTGGCACAGGTAAAAACGTCGATGATTTAGTAGTGATGGGAAAGATAAACCAAATAAATATATCGAAACAATTTATTACCTACTTTTTCTACATTTTTTACATAACGATTTTTTCTAAGGTATTTTTTACATAATTTATACACAATAATGTGTTTCATTAAAACAAGCTAAACACATATTTTTATTACACTCTACACACACAGTAAAAACTTTCTTCACCTTCTGGTCTACTTCTCGGCTAATCATTGTCTGTCGCAGTTTTTTGTAGCATCCTGTACATGCTTTTCTTTTTTGTACTTTTTGTAGAGTATGCATTATTGCTTTTTGTTGCGTATGCGTTTCTGGTTTATTGTAGAAACAAACGTGTGTACTAATAGCAGGGTAACAACACTAATGCACTCTGCACTTACCTGCAGTGCTATACAAGGCCCTACGCAACAGGCCATATATGCCCTGTTCCGCACTGAATAACAAAAGTTTTAATCTGGTGCGAACAGGTCATATGTGACCTGTTAATTAATTTATATGTTGTCGGGTAGATCGCTAAATGACGAATCTAAATGTATACTTGACTATATAAAAAAAATTAAATATCACAACATTATGGCCTTCGCATCAGTGCAAAGTCGCGTATTTCGGTCGCCGCACCAGGCGAAAGTTCAGAACAGGGTCAAAATGACCTGTTTCGCAGTGAACGTGTTAATTGCTCTCGAGCACTGGCGTTGTTACCTCGAGAATGGGCAGACTTTCGTCGTTTACACTGACCACTCTGCGTTAAAATGGTTTTTATCTTTAGACAACCCATCCGGGAGACTAGCACGTTGGGGAGTACGCTTATCTTCGTTTAATTTTGAAATTCGGCATCGACGTGGAGTCGACAATGTTATCCCCGACGCACTTTCTCGCGCCGTCCCCGTTAATGCCATTTCTCTGTCCAATTCGTTTCAATCTACAAACGATGTTTGGTATAAGAAAGTGTATAATGGTTGTCTAAACGCCCCAACTAATTTTCCTAATTTCTTAATCAAAAACAATTCTCTCTTCCGACTTTGCAAAGGAAAACACTCGCCACTTACGACTGAATTTGACTGGAAGGAGGTTGTTCCTAGTGAATTTCGCGAGCAAATAATAACACAGTGTCATGCAGAGCCAACAGCCGGTCATCTTGGCATCTTTAAAACCTATCGGCGCTTAGCACTAACCTACTATTGGCCGGGTATGCATCAAGATGTCGTTAAGTTTGTAGGTTCTTGTTCGGTTTGTTTGTCGTATAAGGCCCAAAATCATACTACCTTGGGAGAAATGGGACGTCCGAAGCAGTGCTCACGCCCATATCAAATGATCTCCATCGATTTTATTGGTCCACTTCCTGTTACACGCAAACAAAACAGCTACATGCTCGTAGTTACTTGCTGTTTCTCTAAATACTGTGAAATCTTTCCTTTGAGACGTGCAACCGCTGATGCAGTAGTAAAAATTTTAGAAGACAACATATTTCTTGTTCATGGCATTCCACAAACTATATTTCTCGATAATGGAAGCCAATTTATTAGTTCTACAACTGACGCTTTATTTAAAAGGTACAACATACCAAACGTGTACTTCACTCCCAGATATACGCCTCAAATTAATACAGTTGAGCGTTACAATAAAACGATCGTCACCTGTTTGTCTACGTTTGTCCAAAACGACCACCGGACGTGGGACACTTTTATTCCCAAAATAAAGTTCGCAATCAACAACTCTGTCAACGAAGCTACGGGTTACACGCCCTCTTTTCTTGTGTACGGTAGAGAGCTTGTCTTGTGTGGATCGCACTATACGGATACTGATCTTGGTGACGAAGTCTTATTCTTACCGCGCGATCTTTATGCTGAAAACCTGGGTTGTCTGTCTTCAGTGTTTAATGATGTGCAGGTTTCATTGTGGCAGGCACATGTAAAAAACACTGCTCATTACAATTTAAGGCGAAAACCCGCAGAATTTAATGTAGGTGACTTAGTCTTTAAGCGCACGTTTGTCTTAAGCGATAAAGACAAATACTTTAGTAAAAAGTTAGCACCTAAATTTATTAAGTGTCGTATTACTGAGAAACGGTCTCCTCTCGTATATGTTTTAGAAGACATGTCAGGCAAGGACCTTGGAGTCTGGCATATTAAAGACCTAAAACTCGTCGGTAATCTTAAGTAATGTGTAACACCCTATAGTTAAATTAACATCTTGTCGTTAGTATTAGTCATATGTGCAATATATCACAGATGCCTTTTGAATGTAAGGACGCGTCGTGGATCTGTTACATAGATCACGCATGCTTTTAATGTTTCCCAGGTGAAGTATGAAAGAAAATGTATGATGATGAGTGAAAGTGTAGTACTAATTACAGTTAAGATATCGGGTTTTCTTTGAGAACAAAACCCTTTCACTGGAGCGGGGGGTGATGTCACGTTATACGTGCATTTACACTAATTTCAATATAAAATAACTCGTAAACAATCTACTTACCTAATTAAAAATACTATTTACAACCTACATCTACAATTACTATTAAAAATGTCTTAAAACTACGCTAAATCTAGTAATATAAACTCATCAACACGATAAGTCGTTTAAAACCTACCGCGGTATTATTTAACGCCGTCTAATCACTCACTCGCGAGCGAATGAATGCACGAACGACGTAAGTGATCCGATGCGCCCGCGTCTCGCCGCCGGCCGCCATGACAAGCCAGACCTTCTCGAAGTGAACGCACGTCGCCTGAGTTCGATCTCTGATACGTTTTACATTTTTATCCTCGTAAATCGTAATCGTTCTTCTTGTCGTCGTCTCTAAGTGTTCCTCGACAATTTAATATCACTGTGGTGTTGTATAAGTGAGATAAATAAACCCCAACTGGGTAAGTAGTTTTATTTTGTATGCAAAATGCTTAGATGTAAGTTAGCATTGATTCATGGCTTTGGATTTTTATCATTTCAACCTCATAGTCATCGCATAATCATTTTGTTACCATAATTCCCATCTCAAGTATAAAACATAATAGTTTACTTTTCTTAACTACATATCGAAATTACATGTCATTTAATTTCCACCCTCAAATTTTGATAAAATATTAATTTCATTAAATTTCATTGTTCGTAAATCCATCTCATTAAATGTAATCTCCGTATCTGATTGTGAACATCCACGGCTACACAGCTACCATTAAAGTACTTCTCCTGTTAGCCGTGGACGCTCACAAAATTGCTGGATCGCTTCTAATGCCTTTGTTGATGGCGCGTTCCAGGGTTCAAAGTCCAGAGTGACTATTTTACGGCTGCCTGCTTGTCGCTTGCTTCTGGTTTTTTCGTACACTGCGAGCTCCCGCCAGCCTGAGCGCCGACGTCCACCAACGGCGCGTACATCAGGGGAGTACTTGTACTGCAGGGGATAAGTGGAATCCGACGTGTTGCGTATTAGCCCAATCCCACGGCCATTTTATATACCATTTTACCGAGCTAGCCCGTGGGCCATTAATTAAATATTTTTTTTGACCGAACCTCCGTCTTTTTATTATCCCACCTAGGGATCTCTTACTATCAGGTCGAAAGACCCTATAGGAGGTGCCGGTACAGTACAAAGTTGAAAATCGCTGAGTCGCGTGTCGCCGCGATTTTCGCTGCAGTGTGAGATCCGCCTTAGCTTCTATTTTCGAGTGGATAATACAGTTCCGTAGCCAAAATTGCATAAGCGCATATATGTGTCGATACAATAATAAAATGGCCTAAGTGCATCAAAATTTGGTAAGTCAATTTGAAGTATTACCTTTATTATGATGATTTATCTTAATTATGATGGACACAGAGTGTCGTTATATCCGTTCGTTTACCAAAGGCATTTTTCTAAGTAGGCAGTTACTACTTTTATGTTATTTGTTACCTATTTTTGTTGGTGAGTTTATCGAATTCTATATCTAGTTAGTCACGTGTGTCCGTAGTATGAGAGTCACGTCTCGCGGTAATATACCTGCCATACAGCCGTAACCCATTTATCTGTGGTATGTTATGAAAGATATTGCAATATCTATAAGTATGTTATGAATAATGCGGTACATATAGGTTCTGCAGGGTGGAAAAAGTCAATGGCACATAAGGCAAATTACCATATTAATTTTTATGAAGTTATCACTGGATCCGGTACCTATGTATTGTGTAAAAAGAAGAGAAAACCATTAAACTAGACAACACACCTTCGCCTCTTTAATATAGATATTACGTATCACTTCGAAAGTATAAAATTTTCAAAATGTTACTCACGTCGAAAATTATAAATTTTCATCACACTTGCTCGAAAATAGTCTTGTTACACGTAGGTTTTGCGGGCCGTAAATGACCTATTACGCCCTAGGGCGTAATGATATTTTTTTTAATTTGAATAGGCTGGTTCTGTTTTACTCTTATTTGTCATGTTCAAAGGAAACGCCAACTTACTTTTTTAACTTTTATCACTGAAATATTTATTTAAAGAGAACTATTATTGCAAATACATGTAAACACATATTTCGGTAACATTAATTAACTGTTTAAATAGTGTATTTCAGTATTTTGCAAGTATAAAATCAACTAAAATGGCTTTTTTCGGGTTTTACCGCTATGGTTTCTGAACGTGACTTAACAATAACATTCACATTATCTATGTCACTTTCTGTTTTAAAATGTTCTTCTCATACTGGGTGGATTAGTAAGGTTATTTATTTTTCATCACACTTGCTCGAAAATGGTGTCATTACACGTAGGTTCTGCGGGCCGTAAATGACCTATTACGCCCTAGGGCGTAATGGTTTTCTTTTTAAATTTGAAACGATGGTTTTGTTTTACTCTTATTTGTCGTGTTCAAAGGAAATGCCAATTTACTTTTTTAACTTTTATCACTGAAATATTTATTTAAAGAGAACTGTTATTGCAAATACATGTAAACACATATTTCTGTTACATTATTTTAATGTTTAAATAGTGTATTTCAGTATTTTGCCAATATAAAATCAACCGTTTTAGGTCTTTACCGTTATGGGTTCCGAACGTGTCTTGACTTTCGCATTGTCTATGGATATGTCACTAATGTCACTGTCAGTTTTACAATTTTATTTAGGTTAAGTAAGGTTATTTTAATTAGATTTCCTCACAAGTGTGATGAAAAACATTGTGTGTGCCACGGGCGGTAAAGGAACTACAAACTCGTGTTATTAAAGCCCTCGGCTTCGCCTCGGCCTTGTAACAAACACTCGTTTGTAATTCCTTACTTACCGCCCTTGATACACAATGTACTATAGATTTCCTAACAAGTGTGATGAAAAACATTGTGTGTGCCACGGGCGGTAAAGGATTTACAAACTCGTGTGAAGTATTAAAGCCCTCGGCTTCCTTTCCTTCCTTTCCTTACCGCCCTAGATATACAATATACTATTTCGGCCAGTTGTGTACATACTTACGCAGCTACCACAAAGGATCGAAATAAGTTAAGCAAAACATAAAGAATGAGTGGTAACTTCTGTTTACTAGAAAAGTTTCGCACCCCTGCCACCGTGCTCAAGAACCATGAAGCGACACACCGTAGATATAGTACAGAAAGTTGATTCATATTCCACCGTACATTGCTGCTATTATATTAAATACCTATACCATTATAGGCAGAGCTCGGAATAGGTAGTGCCTATTTACCTAAACCTCGCGACGTAACTAACAGTGGTTACAACCACCAAAAATAATTATTTATTTTTATTGTACGCGGGATTTCCCGGGATTAATAAGAATACGTAATCCACATAAATTCACACTCGGGGTCAGCGCAACATATGGGAAACTGAAAACAAGATGGATACGAATTCATACTTCGGGCGGGCACGTGACAAGAAGCGGATAACAACCTCGATAAGTACCTACAGGAGCAGTGTTATCCGCGATGTTATTTGAATGGCATAAACAAATAAGATGGAAGAAAGTTGTCCTTTTTAATAATATCTAATAATTATGTTTAAAGAACGACCACAAAGAACGAAATAAATTAACTTGCATGGAACGACCAATCTGTTATTATTTACTCTGTAATTGATCACTGAGCGAGCTGCGGTGCTGAGCCACGGGATAAAACAAAGAAAACAGACTTTTTCATCTAAAGCTAAGCCCATTTTGGAAGTCAATAATTAAATACTGGATACTTGTTATGACCGCTTATCCCACAAATATTATAAATGCGAAAGTTTGTGAGGATGTTTGGATGTTTAGATGTTTGGATGTTTGTTACCTAATAACGGGATAACAACTGGATGGATCAAGCTGAAATTTGGCATGTAAGTAGTCCAAGTCCTGAATTGAAACATAGGATACTTTATATCCCGGTAAAGAGTTCCTTTGGGACAATAACGGGAACAACGCGGGCGAAGCCGCGGGAAAATGCTACTTACTCATAAAGTGAATTAAATATGAAGATGATATTGACCAAATTGATTGGGTGACTAATTCTGAGTTTTAATATCAATATAATTAATTATACAGGGTGTCCCATAACTGACACGTCACAGTGACACTATAGGTAGACCAGGTCAAGAGGTACCAAACCAACTTAACATGACCCCAGTAAAAGTGGCACGGTTTGAGTTATTGTCGAATTAAAGTTTTTTATGAATTTTGACCGTTTTTAACATTATTAGTGCCAGTGTGCACTCGGAAAGGTGTCAAGGTTAGTTTTTTTATATGTACAGTAACATGAACTGTTAATTAAGGTTACAGAAATGGTATTTTATCCAAAAACTAAGTAAAATTGAAAAAAATACTAGTTTGATCTTGAATTAATTCACAGCGAAACATTAATTTCGACTTTAACCACCAGTAGTGAAAAAAAAATTACGGTCGGCGGGTCATGTTAAGTTGGTTTGGTACCTCTTGACCTGGTCTACCTCCAGTGTCACTGTGACGTGTCAGTTATGGGACACCCTGTATATCTATGCTGCCTAAAATTTGAAAAACGACTCTTTTTTGCGCTACCTAAGTGTTGTCCTTGGATTTTTTTTAAAACACATTCTGTTGGTTTAAACTTACACTGTATACCATTATCAAATTTGGAGTGCAAGTAAATTATGACGTGTTGGTAAAAGTATTGTTGGTGGAAATGCTAGTAAAAATAAATAGTTATGTGACCTTGAATTGATTTAAATTTACCCAACATACCTTTTTCTTTTCTAAAAAAGTAACCGACTTCATATATTTAATCTATTATATTAACAAATTCACAAGACACAAATACTAAAATTTCTATACACATTTCTATCATATTTGAGGAGTTCCCTCAATCACTCAAAGATTATTAAAATTGAATTATGAAAAAAAAAATACTAATCTACAAGTATATTCTGCTCCTTCCTCTGTAAAAAAAATTAGCTCCTAAGTTAAACTCACCTCGTGTCGTGCCTTTAAAGCTACACGATAATGGAAGACCGGTGTCTCTCGTCAAAAGTATCTCGATACTTGAAAAGAGGCACCAACCTGTATATTGTAAAACTATTTGTGTTACTGAGGTAAGGGGGGGAATGGTCAAATTTTGCCTATTTTCCTAAATAACTTCAAAACTATTAACATAAAAATTAAAAAATATATATATTTGAGATTCTCACAGTAAGCCTTTTCTGTTAATTGACTCCCCAAAAGTGGCCCCATTGATTAAAATTCATATATTTCCATGACACGTTCGTGTTTGGGTCATTAACCTTAATATATTTTATGTACTAAATTTCAACTCAATCGGTTCCGTAGTTTCGGAGCAAATTGGCTGTGACTGTCAGACAGACAGACACACGAGTGATCCTATAAGGGTTCCGTTTTTTCCTTTTGAGGTACGAAACCCTAAAAATGAAAAAAATGTGAAAATTTCAAATCTACGTATTACGGTACAAAAGATATGTAGTCCTGTGTGTGACTGACCGACACAAGCACGTTTCTTGTATGGAGGCCCCCTTTTATTTTGCATTTTATTTTGTTCTTTTATTATTTGTTGTTATAGTGGCAATAGAAATACACATTCTGTGGAAATTTCAAGTCTCTGCCTATACGGTTCAAAACATAGAGCCCTGTGACGTATGGACAAACGGACAGCGGAGGCTTAGTAATACAAGTTCCGTCGGCACCCTTTGCACCCTAAAAAAGTAAATCTCTAAACAACCGATGTGGATAGCATACGTCTAGTGGACATTATTTCCGGATAAGCTGCACAGGACGAACGGAAATTGCAAACGCGAAATCCCCGGTAAAGGAGCTTTAGGCCAACAGAGGATATGGACACACGATTCGGAGATTAAACAGAATATGTGCTTGCTTCGCATTTATTTACACAGTAAATATATACGAATCCTAATTTTGACATGTGATCTCAGGACGCGCTTCGTGTTTGATAGGACTCATATTTAGTCCATACGGAGAAGAACTAACGTGGCCGATATAGCACCCAGAGTTATAAATTGAGTTCAATTGGCATTGGGTTGAACATTTAGCTCGAGGAACCAATGGCCGACGGGGCGTAAAGGTTTCCGAATAGAAACCACGAGCCAAAAGACGCAACGTGGCTCGCCCCCCACGGCAAAGTATAACAGCAGTAATTTTTCTTCCTTCAAAAGGTACATCGCGTGCTTGAATGTGTGCGCGCTGTGAACGAACGCTCTACAAGCAAAGTTTCAAGAATGCGTAAAAATGCTACAGTATGGATCGAACTCACGCAGACGTGCTATCACGCGTCTGTGTGAATACGCGTCGCGCGCTCGTAAACGGCCGAAGCTGGACTACTTGTTCACGTTTATACTTTGCCCACGGGATGGTCCGACGACCCGAATAAAATTGTTGGCAGCCGACAGAGGCAAAAACCGGCCAAGTGCGAGTCAGATTCGCACACGAAGGATTTCGTACCACCGTCGAGCAAAAAGACGGCAAAAAACACATTTATTGTATGCCCTTTTATTTTTAACTTTATTTTCATACCACTATTTGAAGACCACTAACCTGGCGATCCTCTGCTGGAGCGGCTTCCTAAACGTCTCCGTAATTCTTCTGGCTGGCCAGCACTTAACACACCTTAAACAGTCTGTCACACACCGAAAAGCAGCAAGCAAGTCCGTCAAAACCGCCGTAAGATCATTTTCGGGATAAACCCACAGCACTCGCGTCAGTGTCCCGTACGGAGCCGAAAGGTAATGTCAACCAAATGACTGCGCGGGGATAGCTATCTATCTACCCGCCAATTCTTGACCGCCGTAGGTTTTGCAATCAAAATTGCAAAAATATGTAGGTATACATATTAAGAGACTACAATACCATATATAAAACGTGTTTTTTTGGCGTTATTGCTCGATGGTGGTATTTGTCCGGTTTGTATTCCTTAATTCCGGGAAATATAGGCTTACGATGGATGATAAATGAGTTGTGAATATACATTTGATATCATCTGTATGTTCGATTTGTGTTAGTAAGTAGATTAAGTCCCGACACGATGCTCATACGTGCAAACGGCTAATTTCTCTTGAGACTCCTGACCTTTCGCATTCTTCAGCCTCCGACCTTATCTCCACATAGACCGTATCGCTATTTATAATCAAAGAGTGTCATGATTATGTAGGGTTGTACGCTTATCGAGAGTATTATCTGTTTAGTATTTGAAATAGGTACCTGAAATACGATTAAATGAATATTTAATGTTCTTTAGAACGGCACACTTCTAAAGACTATATATAGTAGAATAAAACATGTAATGAACAAAGGAAAAATCATGTAGGAATGGCATGGCCAACCATAAAAGAAAAGATTTGTCTTCTAAAGTAATAAAAATATTTGTGCAGTCCCGCTCCTTGCCTCCGCCGCCGCTGCCCGTCTGTCCGTGCGTCACAGCGCTCTAGCTTTTGAACATTAATGGGTAAAGACTTTAAATGTTCATAGAATGTGTATTTCTATTGCCACTATAATGGCCAGTTCACATTATTCCAGTAGCATTCCAGTCCAGCAATCCAATCCAGTGCTGGAATGCTACTGGAATAATGTGAACCGACACTGGAATGCACTGGAATGTACCCATTCCAGTGAGCATTTCAGTCCAGTGACTAGAGAGACCGGCAACTTTTCATTCCAGCTCACCCAATCCAGCGCCACTGGAATAGTGTAGACAGCCATTCCAGTGCTAGATTGAACGTTTAACAGTAAATTTTTTGAGTTTCCAATACAGCTACTCTTAAAAGACTGGAATAATGTAAACGATATGCTCCAGTCCACAACTGGACTGGTTTAGCCCACTGGATCACTGGACTGGAATAATGTGAACTGGCCATAACAAAACAAAATAAAATAAAAAATTAAAGAGGGTCCCCATATAAGAAATGCGTTTGTGTCGGTCAGTCACATGACTGTATCTTTTGAAGCGTAATAGATAGAGATTTGAAATTTTCACAGAATGTGTATTTTTACTGTCGCTAAAAGATCAGATAATATAAACAAAATAAAACCAAGAATTAAAGGGGGTCTCCATACAAAAAACGATCGAGGGCTTTCTTTATTACCTCCCGTGTTGTGTACATCATTTTATGTCTACACTTGGCCAGAAAGCGGCTTTTTCCGTACGCGCAGCGTGCGGAAAAAGCCACTTTATGGCTAAGTGTGGCATAAATAAAGGAAGATCATTTACAAAAAAAAAATGAGATCCCATCAAAAACATTACATGTAAAAAGATGCAAGTCTCGCAACGCAGTTCTTTTACAACAAAAAAGTTTCGAGATGTAATGTTAAACCAAGTCGGTACCGGGGGCCACAGAACTCGGTTCCCACCGACTTGCCTATTATTTAACCGTGGAGGAACATTTAATACTTCTCAAACAAAGAATCGATCGAGTACGTATTGACGGTTGTACGGAACCCTTCGTGTGTGAGTCCGACTCGCACTTGGCCGATTTTTTCTCCACTTTTGAGCACAGACCTGCTATATAAGTGAAGAAGAGACGAACTGAGATCCTTCCTCTTTATTGAAATTGCTTATAAAATAGTACTTGTTTTTACACCGAGTAGGTACACTTCTTTGAGCAATCACTTAACTGTCGAGTGACACTTAAATCTCAGCTACGGTGACTAAAACGGAGATAATGCTTGATGGAAAAAGTGAATTTAAATATTGTCTGGGGCAGTAATTATTTTACAATCCACAACTTCATACAATGTTAGTTACTACTTATATGTGGGGATGTAGAGAGCTGTATAACAGGGGCCATTAGCTGTGGAGCGCGTTAAAGAGCGGCTGCACGCCGTGGAGTGGCCACAGAGTTGTGCAAGGCCAGCACTGCGAACACTATAGTCGGTACTTAACCTAACAACTGGCCTCGATTATGTGAAACTATAACTTAATTACTAACAATGTGGACCGTTGATGTCTTAATAAAGAATTTTTATTATTATCTTGATATTATATCTTTATTTTCTCTAGGTTAGTTTTTTACGATACATATATATAAAGTAAAATACAAAATATTATTATTACTAGGTTTGTATGTCTTACCCGTTCACGGGACAATGGTGCCCCGGACCTTTGGGAGGCGTGCGCGGAGCCGAAGCCAACGCGTAGAGACCCTTTCGACAATTTAATTAAAGGCAAAGTGTATACCCGACGGATGCTAACTCTATCCGTGTCATGGGATGCACACAGAGACAGCACCCGCTAGAAGCAAGGACTATTGTGCATTGATGGACTATTGTGCATTGAATAGACATTTGAAAATCTTGAATATGGCTACGACTTTTTCCACCAATTATAGCTTAAATAGAACCATCTCGATTAAGTAATAAAGATTTTCTGATAAAATGATCAAAGAATCCGCTCTCGTCCGGAAAACAACTTGAAAGACACACGCACGAAACCACATTTACGTTGCTCCATCATCTTGTCTGAATAGATAATGTTATCAAAATAACCTTTACCTAAAGGAAAGTACTTACAACTCAACCCGGATATATACCTTTCCGTAAATTCACAAAGTTAGATTACATGAAACTTATTATTTTTGGACAAAATAAATCCAAGCAAACTCTAAACCCAAAACATTGTAAGCGTTAACAAACTTTCAGCGTAGGTATGTCGTTTCAGAAAATGTAATAGGAGAGGTATATAATCTGTTGGTCCGTTCATCAATCACGTTTCAGCGGGATAGGTATAAGCTTATGAGTTCCGGGATTATGGTGTTTATCCCGGGAAATTAGGGTCTGACATAACTGTTAATGATAGTGAAGGAATTATTAAGATAAATCGAAAATGGGACGGATTACGCAGTATCACGATGAAAGAAACTGTACTTATCAACCTTCAAATCTGTGTGGTAGCTAAACAGTAAACTAGTTATATACATTGTGCACCGAGGGTAGTAAGAAGGGAATTACTCACGTGAGTGTATTAGGATAGTTTGCAATCCCCTTACTGCCCGTGATACACACAATGTTTATCATCACATTTGCGAGAAAAAAAAATAAGACAAAAATCAAATTATTTACTGTCAACTTTTCTTTCACAGAGAACCCTAAGAACTGCGTTTAGTTTTCAAACTTGACAGGCAATACCACCAGATTGTACCGATTTTCGTAATAAAATTTTAAACTAAATTAATTTAATTGCAAAAATTACTGGAATAATAGTAAAATATACCATATAAGTTTTATATAAGGTGCTAACAAATTAGTTACCGATATTTTAAGACAAGATACTTTACGTTATAATAATTAACACTAACTAGAAATTAGGAAAACTTTTCATATAATTTTTTGGTGATCATTTACCAAACAAAATAAATAAATTAAAATTCTACCCAAACTTAATCATACTGTTAATTTAACTGACAAAAACATTTTCTGTCAAGTGGACGTCTTTTTCTGTTTAGTGGCCAGTTCATTCATATTGACAAATTAATAACCATAAGATAATCAAAGAGCTCTTAATCACTAATTATTGTATTGTTTACCTTATTAACAGGGTGATTTACGTAGCAAACTTACTTCCCTAATTTTCTCCAATAAACATACATAATTTGTTTATTGTTTTATACATAAATAAACTCGGAAAGCTTAGTAATATCAGCCCTAAAAATATCAGTAGCTAATTTGTTAGCACCTACAAAAAAAATGTAAAATTGGTTTTGTAGCCAAGTTTTGAAGAAGGGAAATAAGCCTTGGCTGATTTGAAACCTCCTTAGTCTAAATGTTAGACTCTAAAATGACGTACGGGTAGATTCTATATTTTAAAACTAAACTCATGACTCCCGAGTGATTTATAGATATTTATAACCCACGTAAATCGGCTCGAGCTGGTCTGTAAGCCCGCGTATACACCCTTTACGAGCAAGTGTGATGAAATAGTACATTACACAACTAGGGTGGTTAAACAAAGAAAGCCCGAGATTGTAGATGTTTGCGGCCCGAGCTGCTAGCGAGGGACATAAATATGCGATCGAGGGCTTTTTTTATTATTACCTCCCGTGTTGTGTACATAATTTTATGTCTACCTCATGTCTACACTTGGCCAGAAAGCGGTCAGGTGTGGCATAAAAAATATACCTTATATATGGTAAATACTTCAAAAAGTGTTATTTATATAGTACTTAGTTACCTGAATTATAAAACAGAGCAGCTAGATTACGTCCCACAACTTCGCATGCCTGGATAGTCCAACTTTTTATGAAATCTCTAAGCTCCTTGCAGTGGCGTGGCGTCCATAGAACCCGATTCCCATCGGCTTGCCTATTTTAAAGCATATGACCGGAGTATCTACTACTCCTGAAGAAAAAGTAATCTGCTCCGGCTTTACTAAGAATATATTTGACGCCACGCCACTGGCTCCTTGTCCATGTATCCCATATCTGACAATAAATGAGTGGAGTAAGAGGATGTATTATAACCCTACAAGGTTATAATACATCTACAATCTAAATAAAATTACAGACTTCATAGACACCTATATCAGAGTCCACTCAGTTATATATTTACCAAGACTTAATAAAGATCCTCAAATTCATAAGAATATTTTTTCTTCGTTCTAACCAGGTAAAACTCTCTTACAAACGACTAGATTTAAAACACAACTTTTATAATAAGATGTGAAAATTCTTTAGCAAAAAAGTTCCGAAATTCGCATTTTTGCTATCTGGTTACCTAACATAATAACAGAGCCAAAATTCAATTAAAAATTCTCCCCTCCATTATGAAATGCTTGAGGAAAAATCCGCTAGGCAAACACTGAGATGAGATGAGATAAAACGTTATGCACAGGGTGATTCTGGAGACGTGGTCACGTAACCATCTTATTTACGTTAAACATTACCAGTTTGTATTCTTATGTAATGAGTAGATCAAATAAAATTCACTTAACGTGCCGAGAAATCCCCGTGTATAGCAGCTATTATAACGCTTAGACTATACTGGTCATAAAAATAATATGGGGATCGCTTGGTCTACGAGGGGGCCCTCGTAGACCAAGCGAACTTTCGCATATGTCGAGTAGAGGTGGGCACCTCTACCCGACATATGCAAATGTTGTAACATTAAGATCATACATATTTCTATCTTATCCACTCGTATCTCTCGTTAATAGTTTACCTCCCGTCGTGGGACGATGGTCGTTTTAATTCAATAAGCTATTTCAAAGAGTATCGTCCCACCTTTTATGTACTTATATGTAATGTACGGTTTTGATCAAATGCAAACAAACTTATTTTAATATCATAACTATACATTTGAAATTAGACTATGCATATATGTATAATACAAGCAGACATTACGTAACGTTTACGTAATCCGACAGCCAATATCTACGTAACGAAAATGGTGTAGTAGATTAAATTCATTTCATTTTATACAGCGAAAATCAAATTGTGAATCCATTCTGATATTTCACAAAAGGCCGCCGCTGAGCTAAAATGCATCCGAGCTCGATAAACAAATTTGAAAGTACTTGTCTACACAGGTTGCTTTTTAAAGGCGCGGTAGGACCTGGCTCGCATTTCACATACAAACTAGGGTCGGGCGGAATGCAGATTATTGCAGATTATCTTCGATTTCTAACATAAAAGTATACGTTATCAACCCAAACATGAGAGGATGCCCTGCATGACTGTGAAATCATGATTGTCAGGTATTAATTTTGTCAGAAAAGGTGGAAACTGGTGATGAACAAAATGAAAAAAAATTAAAAAAATACTTTATTTTATAGTGTTTTCGCGCTACTTTTCTATCGAGCGAAGTGTTCGCTATCGTGTTCTAAGTGAGAGGAAGCCCTAGATACAGTTCTGAATATTATTATATATGTTTTACAGTGACCTAAGAGTCAAATAAGTGCTCTAAAAATGATTTGGAAACTAGGCTTCCGTGCCCGATTCTGGTCTCACCTCGCCTTAATCACTAGCAATATTACTTGTATGATTTAGGTATTATTCATATACTACATTTTAGCGGAGGTGATAGGTAGCAGTAGCGTGGCGTCTATAGAACTCGATTCCTACTGGCTTGCCTAATATGTGCATTTGAGCACGTTATTCTACAGTTCTTAAGATAAATGCACGCCAAACCTGCACCGGCTGGCCCAAAGATATCTTTTACGCCACGCCACTGGTAGGTAGTGTCTGATTATACCGCATGTGGAGGCAAGTAAACGAGACAAGAGCAATTGCAGCAATCTAGCTCACATAATGCGTTGTGACAACAACAAAAATACCGCTTTATGGCATCTTTGTGGCACCTGGCACCATATTACTGGATGAATAATAACAAACACATATGTCTATGTCCTTTTCTTAGAAAAATAATAAACTTAATTTTTACTAGTCACTACAAAAACATCCTATATACACAAAAGTAATCCTTTGAGTAGTCGTCAAGCATTCTAAAAGACATCTCTTCGGTTCATTGATTTTCGCATAACTGATGTCGTGAAACCTACATTTGAAGGGTAAATACATTTATGCCACACCTGGCCATAAAATGATGTACACAACGGGAGGTAATACAGAAAGCCTCGCTTGCAGCTCGGGCCGCAAACAACTGCGATCTCGGCTTTTCTTTATTTTACCACCCTAGTTGTGTAATATACTATTATATTCTCATTCAACTGTGTTGTTTCATTGATTATTTTATTAAAATTATCCAACGGGACTTTGTTCCTCTCATACCTAAAAGAAATGCTCTCTCTGTCTCTCTCTCTTGGTTTCTTTTTCTGAGTTAAGCCGGCTGTATTTGTACATTATCTTACTTATTTATTCAGACTTTATTGCACAATACAGGAAAGTACAAACGGCGAACTTAATGCGATAAGGCATTCTCTACCAGCTAACCACTGGGCCAAACAGAAATATTAAATTATCGTATTAATACACAATGCAATAAGTTTTTCCACCTCTTCCATAAATCGGATGGTTAGAAGTTAGAACCCAGTGGCAGTCCATAGTATTCCTTTGGGTCTGGGTAGCCATTACCAAATTCCTTTAGTCTCTCTCTCTCTCTGACGTGGGTTTGACATATCTCTGCAAAGTATGTAAAGGACACACTCGTACTTTGCACAGAATGTCGTCTCTGCTTTGTTGCAACTCATTTTATTATCTACATTGTCATAAAGCTGTTGAGGTTAAAACCTGTAATGATTTCTGAGTAGCTACCGTAGTTAGGAGGTTCAGAGTTTTCATCGGCTGAACTCCCTCAGTTTCTTGGTCCAGCATAAGCCCACTCTTTTAATAAAGTCGCTCTATGCTCGACAGTGCTTTTGGATATCTGAAACTGTTTTCACGTCTTTTAGCCGGTTAGATGTCACACCTGAATTCAAAAATTTGTTTGGTAACGGATGTTATATTACCAAATTACTCTAGGGTAGTACTATAGGGTAGGTATAGGCATAATGAGTTGAAGGCCACGAGGAAGATCACCTAAGATAGACGGACCAGGTTAAACCTGCATTAGATGTTCCCTTGCACGAATGCACCAGGAAAGCAGCTCTTAGAGAGAGTTGGCGATTTTTTTGTGTTTTACCTCAAAAAAAATCTCGTCGCTTTTCACCTTATCGCACTTTACCCCGGTAGAACAATATCCATATAGATTTTTTTAGTTGAAGCAATTTTTCGCGTGGCTTTTTACATTAGTATAATTTATTTATTGCATTTTATTTTCCGTGTAGTATTTTACCCTATTAGACGCATTTCGCCGCGATCGACGTTTGTTAGGAACTCTATTTAATTTGACACGTTATGCGTTTGTAGCTGCAGTTTCATGCCTTATGGGCTGTCAAACTCGTTAAACTATTATTTTTGTGACTAATAAATATTAGACAATACTGCATTGCGAAATTTCAATGGTATTTTATATTTGTTTACATTATTTAACGAAAAACACTGCGACTAAAGATATTATCTACTAATAAAATACACGATTGCAGGGATCGGAAACCGTTCCGAGTAGAATACCGGTTTTGTTCATTGACACGAGAACGGAAAGGTTCTGGTTTTTGTTTGTGATCACCGGTTAAAGAACCGTTCTTTTCCGATACCGTTTTTTACTAAGTTCCGTTTCTGTGGAACGAAATTAAACGTTTTTCTCGTTGCGTAACAAGATAGAACGAGTTGCTATTTCTAATTTTACCTTGAGTTTGCCTGCGGGATATTTTGTTTTTCGGTATGCTGCGCACAATGATTTTGTTTTTTTTGCTTTTGTGCGTTGCTTAGGTTGTTGTGTTGTTTTGTTACGGATTCATTCGGATTATAAAAGTAGTTTCGGACAATTAACCGTTTTTCGTAGATAATTTAGTTAGCAAGTGTCTAGCGCGATGTATTTGGTATATGGTATACATATAACGAGATTAATTACACTCACGGTCAATTAATTCGGGTCATTTTCTAAGGACAATTATAATAGGAAATGACCAGAATTCATTGTTCGTGAGTGTATTTAATTATTTGTAGGTATAATTTTAATTTATATTACCGAGTGAAAAACAAGCATTCTGTCGACCTGATAGAACAAATTAACGTTCAAACTGTTCAAAGCAAAAGATAAAGTAAATTTTTAAAACAAAAAATAAAAACCGACTTCCAAAAACTTAAACTAAAAACCAAAAAATAATATGTTAATCACCCCAAAGAAATGGATAATCAACGATTCATATATACATATACAGATATTTATAGTTTTTAACCTGTTATTTTTGAAGTCGGTGCCTGCCACTGCCACGCAAAGCTGGCTATGCTGACCTCCTTAGCTGGCACCGACTTCAAAAATAACAGGTTAAAAACTATAAATATCTGTATATGTATATATGAATCGTTGATTATCCATTTCTTTGGGGTGATTAACATATTATTTTTTGGTTTTTAGTTTAAGTTTTTGGAAGTCGGTTTTTATTTTTTGTTTTAAAAATTTACTTTATTTTTTAATTTTTAGTGGCGCTGGAAAAATATTATTTTGAAAAATAGACTTAAGCTTAAGTCTATTTAGTTAAAAGAAAATTTTTCCAAATCGGTCTAGCCGTTTTCAAGTAATCGGGGAACAAACCTACATAAAAATTGCTCTTTGTTTTGAAGTCGGTTAACACTAAAAACTTGTTGCTAATAAGAAATGGACGAGAAACTAAGAAAAATACCAAAATCGCTATATGTGTGCCTATGATATTTGAAGAGTTCCCTCGATTTCTCCAAGATCCCATCATCAGATCCTGATTTGGTTGCAATGGGACCACCTCGGAGGTATAATACCCTTTAAAACAAAAAAAGAATTTTCCAAATAGGTTCAGCCATCTTCAAGTAATCGGGGAAGAAACCTAGATACAAATTTACCCTTTGTTTTGAAGTCGGTTAACACTAGAAACTCGTTGCTAATAAGAGATGGACGAGAAATTACGAAAAATACTGAAATCGCTATATGTGTGCCTATAATATTTGAAGAGTTCCCTCGATTTCTCCAAGATTCCATCATCAGATCCTGATTTGGTTACAATGGGACCACCTCGGAAGTCTACCCTTTCAAACAAAAAAAGAATTTTCCAAATCGGTCCAGCCGTCTTCAAGTAATCGGTGAACAAACACACAAAAAAAAAATAAAAAAAATAATAAAAAAAAAAAACATACAGACGAATTGAGAACCGTCCTTCTTTTGGAAGTCGGTTAATTACACATGGGTGGTCAGTCTGGGGACTAAGATGTAGTGTCTGATGCACTGTTATACCTAATACATACTTATATTTAATTTGGATAAATTTAATGATTAGAGGCAGGTAGGTACATTTGTTTCGTCTTGACGAGTACTCTGTACCGAAATAATATCCAGGGTCTGATGATGGAGCCGGAAGGTCGGCATGGGAATTCCGTAATAAAACGTCGGAACCCCATCGTGTCTGGGCTCATTTGTTTTGTCTTGACGAGTACTCTAAACCGAAATGATATCCAGGGTCTGATGATGGAGCCGGAAGGTGGGCATGGGAACTCCGTAATAAAACGTCAGAACCCCGTCGTGTTTGGGCTCATTTGTTTTGCCTTGACGAGTACTCTGAACCAGAATGATATCCAGGGTCTGATGATGGAGCCGGAAGGTGGGCATGGGAACTCCGTAATAAAACGTCAGAACCCCATCGTGTTTGGGCTCATTTGTTTTGTCTTGACGAGTACTCTAAACCGAAATGATATCCAGTGTCTGATGATGGAGCCGGAAGGTGGGCATGGGAACTCCGTAATAAAACGTCAGAACCCCATCGTGTTTGGGCTCATTTGTTTTGTCTTGACGAGTACTCTAAACCGAAATGATATCCAGGGTCTGATGATGGAGCCGGAAGGTGGGCATGGGAACTCCGTAATAAAACGTCAGAACCCCATCGTGTTTGGGCTCATTTGTTTTGTCTTGACGAGTACTCTAAACCGAAATGATATCCAGGGTCTGATGATGGAGCCGGAAGGTGGGCATGGGAACTCCGTAATAAAACGTCAGAACCCCATCGTGTTTGGGCTCATTTGTTTTGTCTTGACGAGTACTCTGAACCGAAATGATATCCAGGGTCTGATGATGGAGCCGGAAGGTGGGCAAGGGAACTCCGTAATAAAACGTCAGAACCCCGTCGTGTTTGGGCTCATTTGTTTTGTCTTGACGAGTACTCTGAACCGAAATGATATCCAGGGTCTGATGATGGAGCCAGAAGGTGGGCATGGGAACTCCGTAATAAAACGTCAGAACCCCATCGTGTTTGGGCTCATTTGTTTTGTCTTGACGAATACTCTGAACCGAAATGATATCCAGGGTCTGATGATGGAGCCGGAAGGTGGCCATGGGAACTCCGTAATAAAATGTCGGAACCCCATCGTGTTTGGGCTCCATCATCAGACCCTGGATATCATCTCACTTTAGAGTACTCGTCAAGACAAAACAAATGAGCCCAAACACGAAGGGGTTCCGACATTTTATTACGGAGTTCCCATGCCCACCTTCCGGCTCCATCATCAGACCCTGGATATCATTTCGGTTCAAAGTATTCGTCAAGACAAAACAAATGAGCCCAAACACGATGGGGTTCCGACGCTTTATTACGGAGTTCCCATGCCCACCTTCCGGCTCCATCATCAGACCCTGGATATCATTTCGGTTCAGAGTATTCGTCAAGACAAAACAAATGAGCCCAAACACGATGGGGTTCCGACGCTTTATTACGGAGTTCCCATGCCCACCTTCCGGCTCCATCATCAGACCCTGGATATCATTTCGGTTCAGAGTACTCGTCAAGACAAAACAAATGAGCCCAAACACGATGGGGTTCCGACGCTTTATTACGGAGTTCCCATGCCCACCTTCCGGCTCCATCATCAGACCCTGGATATCATTTCGGTTCAGAGTACTCGTCAAGACAAAACAAATGAGCCCAAACACGATGGGGTTCCGACGTTTTATTACGGAGTTCCCATGCCCACCTTCCGGCTCCATCATCAGACCCTGGATATCATTCTGGTTCCGAGTACTCGTCAAGACAAAATAAATGAGCTCAAACACGATGGGGTTCCGTCGTTTTATTACGGAGTTCCCATGGCCACATTCCGGCTCCATCATCAGACCCTAGATATCATTTCGATTCAGAGTACTCGTCAAGACAAAACAAATGAGCCCAAACACGATGGGGTTCCGACGTTTTATTACGGAGTTCCCATGCCCACCTTCCGGCTCCATCATCAGACCCTGGATATCATTCTGGTTCAGAGTACTTGTCAAGACAAAATAAATGAGCTCAAACACGATGGGGTTCCGACGTTTTATTACGGAGTTCCCATGGCCACATTCCGGCTCCATCATCAGAACCTGGATATTATTTCGGTTCAGAGTACTCGTCAAGACGAAATAAATGTACTTGCCTCTAATCATTAAATTTATCCAAATTAAATATAAGTATGTATTAGGTAGGTATACCAGTGCATCAGACACTACATCTTTGTCCCTAGACTGACTTTTGCTTTGAAGAGTTTGAACGTTAATTAAACAAAAATATCAATAACGCGGTAATAATATAAGTAACGCCTGACTCAATCAATCAGTTTGATTGAACGTTTTTTTTTTTTGACAGTGACTTCTTTATTGAAAGAAAGTACAGTAAACTAACAAATACATAGAAGATAAAATTTAAATTTCCTAAAACTAAATAAACCTAAAAACTAAATTAAACTACCTAAATTAAAATACCTAAAATACAATAAAAATATTGCAAAAAGAAGAACGTTATTTATTTGTATTATTTAATTTTGCATTCAGTTTGTTCTGTCAGGTAGACAGAATGCTTGTTTGTCACTCGGTAGTATAGAAATACCTGCAAATAATTAATCTAGTTAAAAAATTACTATGTATCATCTTTAAAAACTTAATATCACAAAACAAACAATATTATAATAAAGAGCGTGCGCGCTTCAACACTCAGACTCAGAATTTAAACTTTCCCGACAAAAATTGAAAATAAATACATCGCGCTATGCGACGCGCTACAAAACACGGAATTTGACCTTGTAAATGCCGGCGCACATCGTCACCACCCCTGCGAGCCCCTCGGCGAGCTCGGCTCGTCGAGAATACCGGTTTTTATTCTCATCAGGAACGTTATCATTTCGTTCTTCATCACTTAGCGATCACCGAAATATTCCGTTCCGTTCCATCAAAATACCGGTTGTAGCACGAACGGAGTAAAATAACGGTATTTCAACGAAATAAAACGGTAATTCGATACCGGTTCCGATCCCTGCACGATTGAGGCACAGGGCGATAGTAAAATACACGATCGAGATTAAATGTGACTAAACATAATTAGCGGCCAAAAAAATAAACGATTGAGGCACAACGAGAAAATTAAATATGCGATCAAGGTGAAATGCGATAAGGTAAAAAGTTACAAGATTTTTTTTTGCTTTTGAGGTAAAACACTAACAAATCGGTTTGGCGACGCTTCGTAAAGCGTGCCACCAACACCTATGACCACGACCACTCAAAAGTAATATATTACCGACGAAGAAGAAGCAGAACTTAGGTAATATAGATAGCATACACTTTCAACTTCAGTGGATCGAGCTGTCCGAATGATTGGTTAGATGGCAATGTATACTAACTTACCTATATTTCCTGGATTATGTTGCCTGGAGACTTTATGCAGTCAGGGTTACAATTTGATGACCTGATCTCAGCCTCAAATCGACTCAAATATACATACGGTTCAAAATCGTTTAACTACCGTATCATGTGAATCGTGTGTACAACATACCTGTTTTATTAGTGTTGTTGTTGTTGGCGGTGCTGGAGGACTGGCTGAAGAGAGAGGCGCCAGTCAGCCTTGCTCGACGCAGGATCCACCACATCTTGGTTTTTTCAATACTACCCACAACGCACTAACACGAACGCTTTAAAGTCAGTTAAAGTTGCTATAACCACTTTTCCTGTGACTTATCGCTAGTTAATAATCAAAATCTACTAGCACTAGAGTATACATTAATCATCTAATCCAAAAATCACTGTACTAGCGTAAGTACACAGGAGAAAATATTTAAAAAGTTGAACAAAGTTCGTACAACACGATATTTACTTGTTTTTTACAGACAACTTTAAACTTTATATCTCGTCGGTTCGTTTTTCACTTGAAACAAAACTCTGCGGTTTGGGAATCAAAAGTCATATAAAAGTAGCGTTATTATTGGCCGTGGTTTTCGTTCGTTTTCTGTTCTTATGCAGGGGGTGCGAGCGGCTCGTGTGGGGCGGGCGAAGCTACTGGCCGGCGGGAGGCGGGACCTGCGCACAACGACAAAACAATCCGGCACAGGTGCCAATTTAACAGGTTGGAGTAACTCTCTTCGGACACTTATAAAGATAAATAAATTTCTTAATCTTCATGCATGCTGCGAGACTTTTCGTTTGAGTGGACGGGTAATGTAGTGGAAATTCTTGCTCTACGGATAACACATTGAAGGAGATGTTTTTTCTAATCCGACGTGTTTTTAGTAATAAGGTATAGTAGGTAAGTATATATAGTTCGTCGCAGTCTATGAATATCTCGCGTACAGTGACAATATTTACGCACATGTTTTTATTCTTATTCGTCTTGATTCCATCGTAGCGGGCTCTACGCCGTAGCTCTTACCGTAACATATGTGAGCTCACGCCCATTCCCTGCTCGTAGCACTGCTACGCGTAGTGTAAACTTTGTGTAGCTCGTGTTAATAATAAGTATATTTTATCACTTCGAGTGTCACCGACCCGCTAGTCGGGTACAACGACTACGCACGATTTTCACCACATACGGGGAATAAGCATGTGGACTGGATTTTGTTTCTGACATAGGTAAGTCGATTCTAATATTTATGAGAAACGAGTACATACCTATAACTACTACACTTTGATTACTATAACAGCCACAAATTGCAATAAAAGTTGCCGACCGTACGGAGCGTTGAAAAAGCCTCATACAAAACGGACGCACTCCATGACGTGATCATGTGCCCTCGCTGTACTAAGTATGTATGGAAAAAATAGCAATTTGCCATTTTGAGCATGAAAAAGTGAGTTTAAGCACATCGTTGCCATACATTGATTTTTTCAGTGTTATTTAAGCATTTCGAAATTAACTTATGTTTTTCTTTCTAACGATAAAAAATATCGCTTTTTTAACTTTGTGCTCTCAACTTTGTAACTTTTATACATTTTTTATTTATTTCTTCGGTTATGACAGTTTAGTATTTGCCAGTCCAATAGACTATACTTATTATTTCGTAAAATTCAACATTTCAGTCCACATCCCCGTTAGTGTGCTATGGACTACGGCGTCGGCGGCGGCGTTTAAGCAACACGAGGCTTACAACTGAATAAGAACTACTGTACAGTCACCACACAGGAATGTAACGCCACTTGTCACAGTTCTTAATTTAGCCGTGTAATCATAATTCAGCAGGCGTGTACTCGAAGTACGCATTATACAGCTAAATTAAAAACAGTGGCAAATGGAGTAACATTCCCGGGTGGTGACTCTACGTAAATATCAAGACGTTGTGTTATCCTGCAAATTCTATCATTTAATTACAATACAACTCTACGTGAAAAAACACAGCAAGTATGTGAAAAATTGCTGACTTTCTAGTAAATAATACTAACGGTAAATAATAGCTTTTTTCTACTCCTGTACTGTTATCTGTCTTTTACTTGGTCACGAACACTAATATAAGAACATACATAATATGAGTTCAGAGAAGTCTATATTCTATTCCCCATAACAGCACTAGTGTCGTTATAGTCACTTTACGTTATTGCTAGCAGCCACAGACTTCTAAATCTAGGTTAAACTTAGGTCAAGGATTAAACGCTTAATTTTAACTTTACGGTAAAAATGCACAACTACCAACTTAACAAACAATTAAATTCCTACGGTTTTTAAAAAAAAACAAAACTTTCCGAACTAAATTCATTGATGCCAACATAAAAAAAGTATTTTTAATTTAAGTATATTTTAAATTAAAAAAAAAGTTTACCATAGACACATACTGTCAACCGCGGGAAGTCGCTGGATAATAGCAGCACAAAGCCGACAATCGTGGAGATCCTTGGGGAAGGCCTATGTCCAGCAGTGGACGTCTTTTGGCTGAAATGATGATGATGATGACATACTGTCAGTCAAACGTCATATTTGCCTTGTTTCCAGGTTATGATTAATTTTGTATTTTATAATTTAAAACCTAGTCGTAGAAAAAGTATTGTATGCAACGTCTCGCCGCATTCGCGGCTCGTATCGCAACTCACGCAATTCGCATTTTTTGAACCGACTTATACAACTGTTGCATAAAATACTATTATTTTTATACAATAGGACCCGACATATCGTAACCATTTTCAGCGTTCGTGGTCGCGGGTGGGGGTGGTCTACCTATGTTTCTCTTGTTTTTGTATAAGCTATTGTTGAACTTTTAAAGGTAAAAAAATATCTAGTTAGTACAAAAAAATGTTCGTGTACAGGAACTAAATTAAAAATCACTTTCTGTAAGCTTACTAAGCATAGAGACTGACGATTATATCGACTCAAACTCAAACATTTTTACTAATGATAGTCTGTTATCACAAGTCAGATGCTTACAGGCGACTATGCGAGTACATCGATATAAATATTTAAGCAAGTCGGAGAATATGCCTGAGCGACATTCTACATTTTCTTCTTACAAACGTCGCGAAACGATCGCAGGAAAATTATAGACGTGTTTATTTTTATACATCAAAGTTACGTTCATATCTTGAAAGGAAAACGTTTTTACTTTTTTACCCGACTGCGGTGAACCCCAAAGGAGGTTCATGTGTTTAACCTGTATGTATTTATGTATGTATGTATGTATGTCCGTTCCTATGTCCGCTCGTAACTACTCAACGGCACAACCGATTTTGATAAATGATACATAATTAGATTCGTCTTGATGGCGCGAGTGTCACTGGGTATGAAGTTCCTTAAAATAAACAAAATGACGGATTTTATGCACTTTTAAAGTGCACCGCGGTCGGGTTTTTTTTAGTAAAAATATTTTTGATGATGCACGATGATTTGTAGATACCTAAATATTAAATTGGTACAAAAACACCACGTCAAGGTGCAAATTCAGATCAATCTCGTGATACTAATCGACTTACCTATGTAAAGAATAAGCGATGCTTGTTTGTACATAAGTATTATACCCGGACTAGGCGTCGATGTATATAATTAATTAATTATGTGAGTTTACATCCAAAATACCCTAGGACAAATATATACACCACTCACACAAAGGTTTTCTGAAAGAGACAACTTTTGAGCGATATGCCGACCGATTTAGCCTAGTGGTTAGTGACTCTGCTTACGAAGCTGGCGGTCCTGGGTTCAAATCCCGGTAAGAGCAAATATTATTTGTGTGACGATATTTGTTTCTGAGTTTTGGATGATTTCTATGTATTTAAGTATTTGTATCTATTAAATATATCGTCGTCTAGTATCCATAACACAAGCCTTATTGAGCTTACTATGGAACTGGTTCGATTTGATTATGTGTACATATATATTTATATTAATAGTTTTGAAGTTATTTAAGAAAATAGGCAAAAATTTACCATTCCCCTCCCCTTATCTCCGAAACTTTTGGTCCTAGAATTCTGAAAAAAATATGGAAAATAGTCCTGCACATATAGATTACAGGAAAACCTATAAAAAGTCTGTGCAGTAAAGTATAATTGTGTTATATTGTTTTGAACGTACGGAACCCTCTCTACGCGAGTCTAACTCGCACTTGTCCGGTTTTTTTGTCTTCAATAAAGTGTACTTGTATTGTATTGTATTTTTCCTTACTGGGAGCCGAACAAATAAGAGATTCAATTTTGCTTTCGCGTACATCTGAAATATCTTAACTGTATTTGTCAGCAATGGTTCGTCGATCAGCATTAGGTTTTTAATTTCTGATATTATTAAAATTAATCCACCAAATATACATTGATTTACATTAAAATACATTGTTCTGTTTTATCTCAACGTAGAACATTTTCTCTTTTAGCTGCAAAAAAATTATAAATTATGTACATTAATTTCAGCTCGCCGACGAAGACAACTAGATTTTTATTATTAAAAAGTGTAATGGTTGCTGGGGCAAATAAAAGTGTTTCATTTTTACCAACAAGGTCTTCTACATTTAGTACGTACAATTACTAGTTCGGAATTATTAGTTCGACATTTAGAAACTTAGAAATATCAGAATTGTTGTCGATTTTATGTCTAGCATTTTCACTGGGCATCTTAGTTAGGAAAACTAGCCACGAATAGTTCCTGTTTGGAAATGAAACTTCATAACTAGGTCACACGTCAACAAAGTACATTGATTTCTATAGAAATAAAACAACTCACTTAAGAGTTTTAAGACAGTAAATAATGTACTTCGTTACAGGCTTAGGTATTTTCCACCTTTTCGAGACTCACCGGCAATGGAGGTCCTCATTCTCATTCTCAGCAACTTTGACAAATCGTATCTACTTTGTCGTAAATATTTAACTTGCGCTGTGTCATTTCAGAATGACTACGAAAGACACTCAAAAAGTCCCGAGCTTAAGGGCATCGCATAGAATGCGGAATTTATTTTCATCTAGTAAAAGTTTGCAAGATATTGTAAATTCTAGAAAATAGGTTTTAGATACTACGTACCGCACTTAGGTACACGTTGCGACAGTACAATTAATGAGGTGAATCCATAGACAGACAAGTAAAGTCGATAGTACATACAGTATTAAATTACCGAAGCATTTATTGACGTTTGATTAATTGGAGTGGCAACGCACTTAAGAGCAAAAGCTTGTTTCGTTTCGATACAACAATTAGCTTGCAAATAGGTAAGTAAGTATCAATTTAGCTTCTTGAGTAGTAGTTCGATATATATGAAGAGCCAAACCCACCGACGTTGTTATATACAACAACAGTTTTTGCTCGCAACGCGGTGGCGCCGGTTACAAGTGACCAAAACAGTTGTGTTTTTGTGGCACGCCAAACCACTGCACTGTCGGCGAAAACCGCTGGTTCGGCGCATTTGGTTGCGATGGAAAAATACGATATATATAGTCTATAGTCTATTCTTTAGCTATAAAAAATATCTACTAGGTAAGGCTGAATACGATAGGCCCATTGGTTCATTCAAATTGAGTACGTTAAGGCGGCTTTCACGGCGTGGAAGATATTATGCGACCGCCGACTTGAAACCAATAAGAAGTCATCCCAGTACTTTATTGTTAAAAAAAATAGATTTTAGTAATTTTTCTTTATATCCAGTATTTTTATGCACATTTGCGAACTTTGCCTACCTGCAGCGAACCACGATAAAATTTACGTCTCGATCAGAAGCCCGCGATAAATATTGCCAGTAACTTCATTTAGCATTAGGTATTATTTCGATACCTTTAGACTCAAAGGGCGTAAACGCCGTAGGTTCTAATGGCGTTTACGCCCTTTGAGTCTAAACGTATCGATTATACCATTTCACTGCTATACGAGTACTAGCAGAAATGGCTCACTCCTCGATGTCGCTGCGCGGGTACTAGTACCATGCCCCTCCGGAGGGGCGTAGCCAGCGACCAGAAAGAGCGCGTTATGCGATAGAGAGAGACGGTCGGATGCGGTGCGTTCCGTCTGGTGGTCGGCCCGAACCTCAGCGATGTTAGAAAGATAAACTTCTGCACGTAGTAAATATATTACTTACTAGCGACCCGCCCCGGCTTCGCACGGTGTTTCTCTATTATATTATGCATCGTATACATATAAACCTTCCTCTTCAATCACTCTATCTATTAAAAAAAACCGCATTAAAATCCGTTGCGTAGTTTTAAAGATTTAAGCATAGCATTAGATTAGATTTAAGCATTTTACATAGCGACATAGGGACAGAGAAAGCGACTTTGTTTTATACTATGTAGTGATTCGGTGGTACTATAGTCTCACGACTCATCTTTCGAGCTAACGGATAGCGTTCAACCGCCCTTAAGCCTTATAAAGTTTTCCGCTTCGTTTTAAATAAGGACTTTTCTTTCCTTCGTCCGGATTACAATCTCGCTTAAGTCCGGGATATAAGATTCAAATTGAAGTGCTCTTTTTTCCTCCTAAATTAAATACGGCAAAGCGTGAACTGCATTCTTAATAAGGATTCGAATTTCGGTTATTTATTAGTGTTAAAAATTAAGATTAGATAGAAATAGAAGGAAAGATTCAACTTTGAACTTCGAATAGCTCGTATTCGAAGTATGTCGAAACTACAAACACAAAGCCACCGTTCAAAAACCTACAGTTCACCAACACCGATACAATCGCGTAACAGAGCCGCAATAATGCTGTTTGATACAAAGGTAAAAGTTGACGGGTTGTATGTATTTTTATGGAATCGAATGCCAATAGCAGAATGTTTCTTCAGTCGGCGGACTTTATTATTACAGTATTTATCTTATATTGAGACCTATGTATTTTTATTATTGTGAGAGCAATCAACATTTTCTAAAAGTTATGTAGGTGTGAAAGTAAGCAATCCATCCATATATTTACTTTTCAATGTACTACTATATCAAAAACAAAGAAGACTAAGTAAAAAAACCCGACCGCGGTGCACTTTACAAATGCATAAAGTCCGCCATTTTGTTTATTTTAACAAACTTCATACCCAGTGACACTCGCGCCATCAATATGAATCTAATGATGTATCATTTATCAAAATCGGTTGTGCCGTTGAGTAGTTACGAACGGACATAGGAACGGACATACATACAGGTCAAACACATAACCCTCCTTTGGGCTTCGCCGCAGTCGGGTAAAACTGTAAGTACAAAGTTTGTTTTTACTGACACCATAACTTAATTTATAATTAATGAATTTAGATTACACAATCTATGTGGACCTACGTGATTTATTTTATAAATCTAATCGCATTTCACATTACCAACACCTTCCTACCTTCGTCAATAAATGACCTTTGAAATTAATTTAAGCTCCCGCTGTCCCCTAAAATATTTTCCGCCAAATGCAAAAGTTTCAGTGTGAATTTCAATAACGAAATCAATTCAAATCCTACAGCCCTTCGGGCCGGGGGCTGTTATACGAACGTATACGGGATATCAGACATTTCCTCGCGTTTGATGGCGTTTCATAACGTACCACTGATATTATTTTAAGCTATCTTGGTACCTTTATTGGAAAGTCGAGTGCTCAATTTCCGCGTGGTATTTCCGCTTCAGTTATTACCCTAGGTGAATGCTGGTAGAGTACGTTTTAATGTAGTGTAGTGTAGTACTGTTGTATTTGTTTCGCTGTATAAATTTATTGAAAACCGGTGACGACTTTGTTGAAAACCGCTTTATACGTGAAGTGCGGAGAGCGCCCGGGCTTTCATAATCGGCTCTAAATTCATTTGTACGGCTATATAGTAATATTTTTTGAGAAGTTACAATACCTAATCTAACTATCTACCGCGTGCAAATGCAAAGGCATTTGCACGCGGAACCGTGATAATATACCTTTTGATAATATAAACACAATTCAAAGGAATTTCTAAGATAATGTTATTATACTCGTAAGCTAATCTATTAACTCGTTACTTTAGACGTACAACGCAATATCTTAATAAATGGATATTCATTTCTAATTCAGCAACAATGGTTTTCATCCCAGAGCTTAATTTGCTACAGCAAACTTTTACTATTTTGAACACCACAATGGTACAGTTGGCGATAATATAATAAATAACTCGGATTAAGTTACCTATTACAGAAATGCCATGAAGTTTAAGCCCTTAACCAAAAAACCGGACAAGAGCGAGTCGGACTCGCCCACCGGGGAGAGTTCCGTACAAATACTTTGAATAAGGACCACACTACGTGAGTGAATATTTTTTACGATTTAATTACAAATGTATAGTTTTCAGATTTTTCCCTAGTATATGACGGCCAGACGGACAACAAAGTGATCTTATAAGGGTTGTTTTTAGGGTTCCGTAGCCAAAATGGCAAAAACGGAACCCTTATAGTTTCGTCATGTCCGTCCGTCTGTCTGTCTGTCTGTCTGTCTGTCTGTCCGTATGTCAGGCATTTTACTCAAAAACTACATGATGGATATTGATGAAATTTGGAATATAGGTGTCTTTTATGAGCCGCTACTTAGTTTGGTATATAAATAATTAAAATAAATATTTTTAGGGGGGGCACTCCATACATGTTAAAGACAGTAAAAATATTTTTTTTCAGCAAAGATCAACGTGTAGTACATAGTTCGACAGCTCTTTAAAAAACACTATAAGGTTTCTAAGTAATGTTTTTGATTAAGTGAATGTATTTGGAAATAATCGCTCCGAAAGTTGTGTAAATTGTGTCCCCCCCCTCTATTTTCTAAACCGTGCGTCCGAAAAATATGAAAAAAACCACGAAGGTAACGCCTAATTAATACTTTCAACGAAAATTATTTTCAACAAGATCGAATGTACCGTTTTTGAGTTATTGTCTATAAACTGCGCTTCTCAACAAAAGGACGTAATTGCTATGAAGATACGCTCTTTTGTTGTTGTACTTTTTTTACATCGTATTTTTTACCTTATAGTTACGGCTATGGAACCCTACACTGAGCATGGTCCGACATGCTCTTGGCCAGTTATTAGTTTTACAGCTACGAGTACATTTAATTTCCTGGTCAATAGTGTCCTGTGAAGACTTGCATGCCTCATCATCATCATAAATTTAAGAGACTTGCTCTTGTCGGTGGAGTACCCGCCATTCCATTTCCTTTTCTGCTACCATCTTGAGCTTCTGATACGACGTCACATTGTTTTTTTCTTTAGCTTGATCCATAAACACACGTCTCTGTCTTTCTCTGCCTCTTCTTCCTCCTATTTTGCCTTCAATTATAGTTCTTATATAGTTGTCATGTCGTATCAAGTTCCCCTACATATTTCCTTTTCTATTCTCAATAGGAACATTCTCTTTTCACCTATTAGATGCAATACATCATCATTCGTTTTCTTTTTCATCCAGTTTTCTACCATCTTCCATCCTTCGCCAGCACCATATTTCAAACCATTCAATCTTTCTCTATCACTTTGGGGCAATGTCTACGTCTTGCTTGCATACAACGCTGAGTGATTCTTCAAGTCTTATTCCTGTGTCCACAAATATATTGGCGGTTTCCCTGTAGATCCTGCCTCAGTAGTATATACTTTTTGGGCAATTTTGTAGCACTTGCCAAGTTCTCTACAACAACCAAAAAATGCCGTGCAGTAGAGGCGGGACCTACAGGGAATTCACCAATATCTATAAACAGAGGAATAAGATCTTCGGAGAATGACCCCGCTATGCTCCAAATGTATGTCTTGATAAAATGCTTTTTCACATTCCGTGAAATTTTTTATTCAAAAAGTTTTTTGGCATTATAAGCTTTCTTGGCCATGGCTATGCGAGCAATTATATCCGAACTTCCGAAGTGCATCTGGAGTCACAGGTTGCCTAAATATTTAAAACTATTGACTTGTTCAATGGGTGAATTTCTCAATTGTATGGGCTGTACTACTTTACTGCGTTTTGATGTAGTTAAAATTTTAGTTTGCGTAATATTGATTTTGGGACCGAATTCTGTAAATATGTTATTCATTTCAACTATAAACTGTACCAGTTGTGATGAATTTCCTGCTAAAGCAGCTATATCGTTGGCGAATCGTATAAAATGAAATGTTTCCCCGTTGATTTTAACACCCCCCTTTCCACAATCTAATATTTTTTGATGGCTGTTTCGATAAAAATGTTGAAAATCATAGGCGAGAGTGGACATCCCTGCCGTACACCTTGTCTTATATTGGTTCTTCCTTCTTCCTCCCCTTTGTGCATACCAATCCATAATTTAACGTTTAAACAAAGTTCAAAATAGGTACATAAAACATGAACTATACTCCGTTTTTTTTTCAATGTGGAAATTTGGTAAACAAACCTGACGTTTGTCAACTTGAGGTTTTTTATCAGGTACATTGTGTAATTAATTTCATTCGATAGTAAATACTTGATTTTTATGTAGGTAAACAATACCTATACATTAGTTAACAAACCAAAAAATAGCAAATGTCTTCTATTTTACTTACATTATTCTGTAAGGAAAAATGAAATTCATATTTTTGGCCATTACTGTAATCATTGGTAAAAAATGTTGCACAATAAAGACCCAAAAAAGGCAGAGGTTTTGAAGCAATGGTCAGGTTTTTAAACTCGATGTCGTTATGATCAGTTTTTCAATACAGTCGCGAATAAATATTAATACTTATCATTTAGAACTTCTGTTTTTGAATTTATTTTGTGATTTACCAAAGCAAAAAGCACGCGTGTGTAATAAGCGGCGTTCCGCGCGTAAGAATAATGAAATTAGAGCCTGACTAATTTTATGAGCAAGCGTGTTGAAAATATTTTAAAGTATACATTATATTATTATACCTTGGCTTGGCCTACTAAGTGAGCACTAATAAATTGATATAGGACAAGAAAACGATATAATAAATATCAAGTACTTTTAAATTGTTCATTGATAAATACAAATGTTAACGACCACTGATTCTTTTGTTTACCAAATTTCCAAAAAAAACGGAGTATACTGAGGTAACTAGATAATTTCTACTGCCTTTAACAGATTCAACATGTCAGTACATAAGACATTTTATATGTACTGTCAGTATCTTATTTGACGTGTTTTCTGTAAACTTACATATTTCTGAGGCTGATTGTACGTACTCAGCCTCCGGCAGGATCTACAGAGATTCGCATTCAATATCTTAACAATAGCGTTACCCCGAGGGATGATAATATGTTTGCGTAAGCTTACGAATACCCGTACATTATGCTGTGGTTTTATCCACTCCAAGAAGATATACATACATGTTTTACAAGATACCTAAGCCATCATGAAACAGAAATCGCTTCAAATTGTGTTGTTGTTTTATCCATCAACTACAAGTTTATAAATCGGAAAATGTATACGTTTTAGTTTGGTCAAGTTCGTTTAATTACCTAAAAATATTTAAGAGTTTTCAGGAGTTGAAAATTTTAGCAAAACAAATGTTGCTTCGCATATGAAACAGGTGTAAAACCTTTTTTTTTTACTTGGTGAAATCCGTTATAGATCCCGCCTAGCCTGGGAAGAAGCTGGGCTCCGTCTCGTCACCTTCGTGACAGGTACGCCGAAGCACTCTTCCGCGGTGACTGGCCTGGTGAGGGCCCCGTTCTCGAATGCAGTTGCTGGTTATTGTGTTGTATTTTATATAATTTACAAAGAAGCTGACAAAAATAGAGAATAAAAATAATTTATATTGAAAACTAAATAGCTCTGGGATCTCCCTAGGCATTGTACCAGCCACGGCGAGAAGGCCCTCGTGGGCCCATGGCAGGCATGTCAAGGTTTTCGTGTCGGCTGACTGGAGTCTCAACTGCAAGCGCCGCATAAGCGTAGTCCTTTAATAAGGCGTTGAGTGCTGCTTTTTATTTTCCAATTCCAGATTTCATGTTTATAAAATTCGCGGTAAATCGGTCTGATAGTTCTTTATACTAAATAATTATTTGAAGAGAAAAATTGTATGCCTCGAGCAGGGTTTGAACCTGCGTCTCCAACGCAACAATTGGTAATTTGGTAGTGTGCCTGTGTTGGCCCGGAGAGCCGTTGGAGACGCAGGTTCGAATCCGGCCCGAGGCACACGATTTTCAGTATTTCTCTTCAATAAAAATATTTAGATTTCGTCGGCAAACGTTAATACTATGATAAAATTTCATAATTAGTTTTACTACTTTATAATATATCATTGTCAATTGTACCAGATAAACCTATTTTGGTAAACGCCGCAAATATGGAAGGAAATATTTCGTACCCTTAGTCAAATAACGACGCATCTGCAAAATTATAGTTTTTCAGGATCTGTGTGTATCATGTAGTTCGTATGATTTGTATGACTTTTGAGCAATAAAAAAACTTTGGACGTAAAGTCACATGCGTCGTTATTTGACCAAGGGTACGATTTGAGACGTTTGGGGTTCAGACACTAGGGCCCTGGGGACCAAGTGCGCGCCGGCTATTCAGGGACCTGTCGACGCGTCTGGTGGAGGCCACTAGTGACCAGAGGGCTGGCCAGTATTTCGCTTAGCGGATCAGCATTGCCATCCAGCGTGGCAATGTGGCCAGATTCCTGGGCACACTCCCCACTGACAGCGATTTGAAACAAATTTATTATCTTTAGTTTGTATTGTGAGGTTTCATGGTACAAACCTCACACATCTCGCCGCCCCGGGGAGAGAACGGACGTTAAACTAAACTATACTACTCCCTACCTAACAGACACTGGTCCCTACCTAGGTAGGATATCCCCTTACTTAATAATTCATAGTTTTAGTTAATAGTGTTATTGTTTCATTTAAATTTTCTTGTTTACAAAATAAAGATTTTGGTAATCCAGAAAATTGTAAATTTACAACAATCAACTATTCTGGCACGGTTTACAAACATTAAGGTTGCTTCTTGAAAGGGAGATGTCCGAGTGCTTGTCACTGTCCTAGCGGTTGCCATCTCCATGCTAAGACATTAGCAATAGAAGTGACACCATAGTATCAACTATTGGGCATTAGGGTGTCAAACACTAAGACGTTTACCTTACATAGACTTTTGATACCTAGTACACTACTAATTTTCAGTTGTACAAACACCGATTTCCTTCGGTAACGTAGAGTGGTCCGACTGAAAAGGACTGTTTACCTTACCAATGAGACCCTTCGACGGGACATTTACTTAACCGACCTTAATACCCCCTTCAGATTGGATGGCATTCATAGGAAATTAATGATCCATTACAAGTTAGAGTGGGTGTTGATACGTACTGGTTAATTCGATACCAACTTTGGATGTTAATACAGTGCCTCCAGTAAATAAGGGAATAAGTCATTTCATATCATTTATTTATACTACGGTGTTTATAATGAGATGTTACAAATTATTTATGTCCTTTGCAATTTTATTTTGGTTTTATTATTTGTAATCGTATCAGAGAAATACACATTCTGAGAAAAAATCATTTCTAGATACCTGTTACGGTTGTAAAGATGCAGCCCTGTGACAGACGGACTGCGGACAGCGGAGGCTTAGTAATAAGGTTCCGTTGGCACGCTTTGGGTACGGAACCCTAAAAAAGGCACGGCCGTACCATCCTTTTCTCGAAGCCATTCAGGGCATTTTCAAACTCCTGTAATTTTGTGCTGGCTAAAGCTAGAACCCTGAAACTTCAGGAATATATAAGGCATACTATGATTCATAACATTCAATTTTAACTCGTAGTTTAAGAACTATTCCACGTCAAAGTTCCTTAGTTTTGTCACTGACTCACTAACTGACTGACTGATCATTGATCATCATAATTCTAAGCTTACTTCTGGCAGACCCACAAGCTCTAAATTTGTAACATAATTAGTTTTTACCCTAAACAAAACCTAAAAATACTGTAATTTCAGTCACCTTTCGAAGATATCAAAGATATACGAACTGCATAAGTAAGTTGTAATCGTATACAAATACATGCCATTACAAAGTTATTTTTGTAGTTCAAATGGGAAATAGAATGATTTGGAATGTAATAAATAAAGGAAAACCACATTCAAAAAGAAATGAGATCCCATCAAAAACATTTTGCCTATTATTTAACCGTAGAGGAACACGTTATAGTTCTCAAATAAAGAATCCTCCCGGTAGGTACTAAATAAAATAACCGACTTGTTTAACATTATATCTCAAAACTTTTTTGTAGTAAAAGAACTGCGTTGCGAGACTTGCATCCTTTTATATGTAATGTATTTTAAGGGATATAAAATTTCACTTTACGGCACCGACCTCAAAAATAGTATTTTTTCTACTCCTGTACTGTTATCTGTCTTTTACTTGGTCACGAACACTAATATAAGAACATACATAATATGAGTTCAGAGAAGTCTATACTCTATTCCCCATAACAGCACTAGTGTCGTTATAGCCACTTTACGTTATTGCTAGCAACCACAAACTTCTAAATCTAGGTTAAACTTAGGTCAAGGATTGAGCGCTCAATTTTAACTTTACGGTAAAAATGCACAACTACCAACTTAACAAACAATTAAAATCCTACGGCTTTTAAGAAAAACGAAACTTTCTGAACTAAATTCATTGATGCCAACATAAAAACAAAAGTATTTTTGATATATTCACTGCGTGTCAACTTCATTTAAAAAATAAAAAGTTTACCATAGACACATACTGACAGTCATACGTCATATTTGCCTTTTTTGCAGGTTATGCCTTGTTTGTATTTTATATTTTAAAACCTGTCGTAGAAAAAGTATTGTATGCAACGTTGTATAATTAAGTCAAAAAACGCTCATTGCGTCTCTATTTGCGATACTCGCCGCATTCGCGGCTCGTATCGCAACTCACGCAATTCGCATTTTTTGAACCTTCTTATACAACTGTTGCATAAAATACTATTATGCAACAGTTGTATAAGTGGGTTCAAAAAATGCGAATTGCGTGAGTTGCGATACGAGCCGCGAATGCGGCGAGTATCGCAAATAGAGACGCAATGAGCGTTTTTTGACTTAATTATACAACGTTGCATACAATACTTTTTCTACGACTAGGTTTCAAATTATTGAAATACAAAATTAATCATAACTTGGAAACAAGGCAAATATGACGTTTGACTGAGAGTATGTGTCTATGGTAACCTTTTTTTTTATTTAAAATATACTTAAATTAAAAATACTTTTTTTATGTTGGCATCAATGAATTTAGTTCGGAAAGTTTTGTTTTTCTTAAAAACCGTAGGAATTTTATTGTTTGTTAAGTTGGTAGTTGTGCATTTTTACCGTAAAGTTAAAATTGAGCGCTTAATCCTTGACCTAAGTTTAACCTATATTTAGAAGTCTGTGGCTGCTAGCAATAACGTAAAGTGACTATAACGACACTAGTGCTGTTATGGGGAATAGAGTATAGATTTCTCTGAACTCATATTATGTATGTTCTTATATTAGTGTTCGTGACCAACTAAAAGACAGATAACAGTACAGGAGTAGAAAAAATATTTTTTCTACTCCTGTACTGTTATCTGTCTTTTACTTGGTCACGAACACTAATATAAGAACGTATATAATATGAGTTCAGAGAAGTCTATACTCTATTCCCCATAACAGCACTAGTGTCGTTATAGCCACTTTACGTTATTGCTAGCAACCACAGACTTCTAAATCTAGGTTAAACTGAGGTCAAGGATTAAGCGCTCAATTTTAACTTTACGGTAAAAATGCACAACTACCAACTTAACAAACAATTAAAATCCTACGGCTTTTAAGAAAAACAAAACTTTCTGAACTAAATTCATTGATGCCAACATAAAAACAAAAGTATTTTTAATATATTCACTGCGTGTCAACTTCATTTAAAAAATAAAAAGTTTACCATAGACACATACTGACAGTCATACGTCATATTTGCCTTCTTTGCAGGTTATGCCTTGTTTGTATTTTATAATTTTAAAACCTGTCGTAGAAAAAGTATTGTATGCAACGTTGTATAATTAAGTCAAAAAACGCTCATTGCGTCTCTATTTGCGATACTCGCCGCATTCGCGGCTCGTATCGCAACTCACGCAATTCGCATTTTTTGAACCTTCTTATACAACTGTTGCATAAAATACTATTTTCTACTCCTGTACTGTTATCTGTCTTTTACTTGGTCACGAACACTAATATAAGAACATACATAATATGAGTTCAGAGAAGTCTATACTCTATTCCCCATAACAGCACTAGTGTCGTTATAGTCACTTTACGTTATTGCTAGCATCCACAGACTTCTAAATCTAGGTTAAACTTAGGTCAAGGATTAAGCGCTAATTCTAACTTCACGATAAAAATTCACAACTACCAACTTAACAAACAATTAAATTCCTACGATTCATAAGAAAAACAAAACTTTCCGAATTAAATTAATTGATGCCAACATAAAAAAAAAGTATTTTAATTATCGTCACATCGTGTCACCAGCCATATCAAAAAAAAGTTTACCATAGACACAACTGTCATGCCGGCTGTACACACTCGGAGAGACCGGACGAGACACGCGTGACGTCCATGTATTTTATATTTTAACCTAGTCGTAGAAAAAGTATTGTATGCAACGTTGTATAATTAAGTCAAAAAACGCTCATTGCGTCTCTATTTGCGATACTCGCCGCATTCGCGGCTCGTATCGCAACTCACGCAATTCGCATTTTTTGAACCTTCTTATACAACTGTTGCATAAAATACTATTATTTCTTTCGTTTAAGTTGTTTTATTACAAATTAAACCTAATTTGTAATTAAACCACGTTGTTTTATTACAAATTAAACCTAATTTGTAATAAAACCACTTAAACGGATTAAATGGCGTATATTACTTACTCCATTTTTAAGTTCCTACGTTTCGTAACCCTTTTCAGCGTTCGTAGTCGCAGGTAGATGGACAAAACAAAACAACAATGACATTTTATTACAATGAGTGATAATCGATACGTTTTCCTATTTACTTAGTGACTGATACACACTTACTCGCTATCTCAAAAACTACTGAACCGATTTCGATGGAATTTCCACAGTTCCCTAAGTTGGACTAAGTATATTAGTAATTGGGACAATCCCATGCATGTACGTAACATGTGGGTCGAATTGATAACCTTTTTTTGTAGTCGCTTTAAATCATCACATTTGCATATTGGAACCCCCGCCTCGACGCCCGACACCGACTAGTACTTGGCCCATTTTTTGTTTGTCCCCTGTTAATGAAAGTCATGAATTTGCATATTATAAAGATATATCTCCCCCGCAGTTAGCGGGCGTAATGTACAGTAAGGTAATTCAGAACTTCAGGGTCAATCTAATTATGAATATAAATATAATTTGACCCATGAACTATACAGTCTACCTATAAAATACTGAGGATGAATATGATACGCTCATTGGTTCATTCAAATTAAGTACGCTAAGGCGGCTTCCACGGTGTGGAAGTAATTATATGAACGCCGGTTTGTAAACAATAAGAAGGGAGATCGTCATCCCAGTACTTTATAGTTAAAACAAATAGACTATAGCAACACGGTAATTCGCACCGAACCTCGAGATTCCGATCACTCATACAATTGTCCGGCTACGACCTCCTTTCCTCCTTCCGAAATTTGGTTGGAGCGGGTAGATGAGCCAATACAAATTTTAAATTTGAATTTGAGCAGAATGGTGTCATAACCGATTCTGCTTATCTTCGAACATAAAAAATGTACTAGCCTCACTCAACTAACTACACATTCCTATCAAATTTCAGGATGATCATATAATCGGTAGTCGAGTTGCTGTTGCACAAACATAAGATCATACAAACATACAACGCGAATGGGCACCCCTTGCCGACTCATAGACCTTACTCACGTCGCTAGCTCTCCGTAACAGTCAAGTCACGAGTCAAATTGTAAAGACGATATTGACGGCGTAGTTCCAAATTACCGACAGGTTAGGGCGGGATGTCATTACCGCGGACCGTTCCCGTAACGTCACGGTAATGATCACAAAGACACGCTGAACGACCTTGACACTGTCCCTCCCTGAAAGATTAATTTTTATTGTTATTTTTATACGTTTGCACGCACCGTGCGTAAGTTATTTGAGGAATCCTTGTGCCTTTTACACAAAGTTTTAGGCGTTATTAGTACATTACACAACTAGGGTGGTAACTGGTAATACAAAGAAAGGCCGAGATCGCAGAAGTTTGCGGCCCGAGCTGCAAGCGTGCGGAAAAAGTCACTTTATGGCCAGGTGTGGCATAAACTACATTTTTTATTAAGCGAGATCACAATAGGATTTTTGAGTAACCCGTTTTATCGCATGATGTTGTTGGACGAATGTAACGTACATACCCAAATATACCCAATATTCTATTATTTTTTTTTAATTACTGCCTGCACTGGACGAATATATCATATCTATTGCGTTCTTAGAAGTTATCGTCCTGGTATAGCTAATCTGTTTGCAAGCCTTATGCATTAGGGTGGATCGATTTCCTTTTTTTTTGGATTTTAAAATAAGGCGAGTTATAAAAATATGCTCTAGGGAGCAGTGGCGTGGCGTTGAAGAAATCCTTGGGCAAGCCGGAGCAGTTTTGGCTTCAATTTTCTTTAAGAGCACTAGAATTAAGCGCTGAACTGCCTAATATTAGGCAAGCCGATGGGAATCGAGTTCTATGGACGCCACGCCACTGCTAGGGAAATACAATCAAAAGTTTATATGAGAGCTTTTCAAAATGTTCAGTGGAAATACTGCCCCAAGGTCATAAGTATTGGAAAAGTGACCCAATTTCTAAGCTAAATACAATTAGGCTCGATTTAAAAAATATGTTTTTAGGGTTCCGTACCAAAATGGTAAACATGGAACCCTTATGGTGTGACTCTGTCTGTCTGTCCGTCTGTCACAGCTAGATATCTACTATCGATTTTGTTGAAATTTGGAATAGTATTAAAAGTAGCTAACCCGAGCCTATTAGATGTAAAAAAAATCTTGTAACTTTTTTTAAGGGGTCCGTAATGGGACTTTGAAAATTGAAAGTAGGGCTATTATATCGAGTGGGGTATCAAATGAAAGGGCTTGATTTGTAGATTGAAACGCCGTATTTGTTTTTTTCTTAAATTAGTAGTTTATGATTTATGACGAAAAACGTTCAAAAAATACCATTCCCCTTATTATCTTCGAAGTTACTGAATAGAAAAATCTGTAATAATTACCAATTATTAATGTCATCCTAAATATTACCCGTTTTTTGCCCGTTTTTTGAGAAATTTGCAAATACCGTAACACATACTTATTTGCTCCTACTAAACTAATCGTCATACAATTTTTCTGGAACCCTCGGTGCGCGAGTCCGACTCGCACTTGACCGGTTTTTTATTGATAGTACTGTTACTTGAAAGATCTAAAAACCAGATAAAAGCCACCATTATTGAGCGGTTATAGATAATAAAGTAAACCTTAAATGAAATTTGATACCATGGAATTTTTACACATTCGCACTTTGCAAGATATGATAAGACTGGAATTAGGTTTTTACTCATTCCTTCATATTTCTGTAGCCCATGTGTAGCTCTAAATATGATTTTGTTACTAATTTGATGCTTCTTTCAGTTGCTTGCGTGTTGTAGGTAGGGTATAAAGCAAAATTTAGACAAATTTATTACAGTTATAGTTTTATACTAAATAGGACTGCAAATTCTTCATTTTAATTTTATTTAATTATCCTTAAAAATACTACTTGATAATATTAAAAAAAAATGGATATGATAACGTAGTGATATTTTATTCCTATCTTATAAAAGTAAACTAGATTGCATGTATGAAGTAAGAAAAATATAAAATGTGCATATACCTATTATCCATATAGTGTTAGTTGTGCATGTGTTATTTTTATTGAGTTTTAAAAAACTTACTTGCCGTTGAGGCAGTCCTTTTAATAATCCAATTTCATATTTATTTAAGACTTAATATGCTACGGTATTAGAGCAACTTTTCCCATGCAGCCCATGTTGAAATTAAAAAAACAAATTTTTCATACAATCTCGTTCCCCCCTATTATCCATGATATGAATATGTCATAGGTCGAAAAGTAGGTAACGAACCTTTTCGTTCCACGACTGTACCTGCAAATTTCCTGCGTTTTCCAAGTAACATGCCAGCGTACAGTCAAATATTAATGATACATACAAAAAATAAATACTGCCTAAAATATATAATGGATGTAGAACCCGAAATAGAATGATTAAGAGCCACAGTGAGCCGCTTCATTACCGCCCGCCCGCTATCCAGGGAGCACATTAATCGCACACTTCAAAGTAGGTAGGTACTCTAAGCGAAAGAGAAAAAAAACCGGTCAAGTGCGAGTCGGACTCGCGCACCGAGGGTTCCGTACAAACTCGTCAGTAGATACGTGGATAATTCAAGATAAACTGTATGGTGGGACCAACTTAACTTTGGTCTTTAAAAACTGTTGTCCCCATACATCGACATATGTCGCGGTTAGTTTAGTAGGAGCAAATAAGCTTGTCTTACAATTTTTGCGAATTTATAAAAACCGCTGGAAGTTACGAAAACCGTTTTATTTTTCGTGTAATATTTAGGATGATATTAATAATCGGTAATTATTACAGATTTTTCTGTAAAAAAAAGTAAAAAGGCATAAGATTCTTTTCCCGTCCAATAGGCTCGGGTTAGCAGTTTTTAACACTTTACCAAATTTCAAGTCGATAGCATCAGTAGATCCTGAGATATCTTGCTGTGACAGACGGACTGACGGACAACGGACAGACGGACAGAGTCGCACCTTATGGTGCCTTTTGCCTGGGTTCCTTTTTTAGCATTTTGGTACGGAACCCTAATAAATGAGATCCCATCAAAAACATTACATGTAAAAAAATTCAAGTCTCGCAACGCAGTTCTTTTACAACAAAAAAGTTCTGAGATGTAATGTTAATAAACCAAGTCGGTTATTTTAGTCAGTACCGGGGGGGGGGAGGTGTCCACAGAACTCGATTTCCACCGACTTACCTATTATTTAACCGTGGAGGAATACATTTTATAGTTCTCAAATAAAGAATCCTCCACGGGTAAATATAATATCGAAGCGAAGCGAATTTCTGTTGGTTTACTTATTACCATACGAACGAAATCTAATCTTGTATCATAATTTACTTTTCATCACACTTGCTCGAAAATGGTGTCATTACACGTAGGTTTTGCGGGCCGTAAATGACCTATTACGCCCTAGGGCGTCATGGTTTTCTTTTTAAATTTGAAACGCTGGTTCTGTTTTACTCTTATTTGTCATGTTCAAAGGAAACGCCAACGTACTTTTTTAACTTTTATTACTGAAATATTTATTTAAAGAGAACTGTTATTGGAAATACATGTAAAGACATATTTCTGTAACATTAATTAAATGTTTGAATAATGTATTTCTTTATTTTGCAAATATAAAATCAACCATTTTAAGTCTTTACCGCTATGGTTTCCGAACGTGACTTGTCGTCTTGATATATGTCACTAATGTCACTGTCAGTTTTACAATTTTATTTAGCTGTAAAGTTATTTTAATTAGATTTCCTCACAAGTGTGATGAAAAACATTGTGTGTGCCACGGGCGGTAAAGGAATTACAAACGAGTGTTATTAAAGCCCTCGGCTTCGCCTCGGCCTTGTAACAAACACTCGTTTGTAATTCCTTACTTACCGCCCTTGATACACAATGTACTATTTCATCACACTTGTTCGAAAATGGTGTCATTACACGTAGGTTTTGCGGGCCGTAAATGACCTATTACGCCCTAGGGCGTAATGGTTTTCTTTTTAAATTTGAAACGCTGGTTCTGTTTTACTCTTATTTGTCATGTTCAAAGGAAACGCCAACGTACTTTTTTAACTTTTATTACTGAAATATTTATTTAAAGAGAACTGTTATTGCAAATACATGTAAACACATATTTCTGTAACATTAATTAAATGTTTAAATAGTGCATTTCAGTATTTTGCAAAAATAAAATCAACCATTTTAAGTCTTTACCGCTATGGTTTCCGAACGTGACGTGAAGTCGCATTGTCTATGGATAATGTCACTAATGTCACTGTCAGTTTTACAATTTTATTTAGGTTAAGTAAGGTTATTTTAATCGTTCATTTTAATCAGATTTCCTCACAAGTGTGATGAAAAACATTGTGTGTGCCACGGGCGGTAAAGGAATTACAAACTCGTGTTGTTAAAGCCCTTGGCTTCGCCTCGGGCTTGTAACAAACACTCGTTTGTAATTCCTTACTTACCGCCCTTGATACACAATGTACTATTACTTCTTCTTAATACCATATCATAAAATAATTGTAAAGCTCCAAATAGGCTACGAACGTGGGTACATTAGGTACAAGAAGTAACAAGTCATATACAGAATTTCAGCCGAGTTATAAAGTAAACAAGACAATAATTTCGTAGGGGGGTTATTCTTTGAAAATATGATTTCTCTGTTCACGGATTTGACGAATAGGTATAGGTAGTTCCAGGAGAGTTGAGGTGAATGATTACACACACAGCTACATGAAGTACCTACTATTTGCAAAAAAGTGAATGAATGAAATGAATGAGTGAGTAAATAATCATAATCATAATCATAAACACAAGGCTATAGTTTAACAGAACATTACACAACTATGGTGATAAAACCAAGAAAGGCCAAGGTCGCAGATGTTTGCAGCCCGAGCTGCAGGCGCGGGTCGTAAATATGACATCGAGGGCATTTTTATTACTTTCCGTGTTGTGCACATCATTTTTTGTCTACACTTACTTATGTTATGTTTACGCTGCGCGTACGGAAAAAGCCGCTTTCTGGCCCAGTGTACCTACACATAAAATGATGTACACAACACGGGAGGTAATAAAGTAAATTTTTAAAACAAAAAATAAAAACCGACTTCCAAAAACTTAAACTAAAAACCAAAAAATAATATGTTAATCACCCCAAAGAAATGGATAATCAACGATTCATATATACATATACAGATATTTATAGTTTTTAACCTGTTAGTTTTGAAGTCGGTGCCTGCCACTGCCACGCAAAGCTGGCTATGCTGAGCTCCTTAGCTGGCACCGACTTCAAAAATAACAGGTTAAAAACTATAAATATCTGTATATGTATATATGAATCGTTGATTATCCATTTCTTTGGGGTGATTAACATATTATTTTTTGGTTTTTAGTTTAAGTTTTTGGAAGTCGGTTTTTATTTTTTGTTTTAAAAATTTACTTTATTTTTTAATTTTTAGTGGCGCTGGAAAAATATTGTTTTGAAAAATAGACTTACGTCTATTTAGTTAAAAGAAAAAAATTCCAAATCGGTCTAGCCGTTTTCAAGTAATCGGGGAACAAACCTACATAAAAATTGCTCTTTGTTTTGAAGTCGGTACACTAAAAACTTGTTGCTAATAAGAAATGGACGAGAAACTAAGAAAAATACCAAAATCGCTATATGTGTGCCTATGATATTTGAAGAGTTCCCTCGATTTCTCCAAGATCCCATCATCAGATCCTGATTTGGTTGCAATGGGACCACCTCGGAGGTATACCCTTTAAAACAAAAAAAGAATTTTCCAAATAGGTTTAGCCATCTTCAAGTAATCGGGGAAGAAACCTAGATACCAATTTACCCTTTGTTTTGAAGTCGGTTAACACTAGAAACTCGTTGCTAATACGAGATGGACGAGAAATTACGAAAAATACTGAAATCGCTATATGTGTGCCTATAATATTTGAAGAGTTCCCTCGATTTCTCCAAGATTCCATCATCAGATCCTGATTTGGTTACAATGGGACCACCTCGGAAGTCTACCCTTTCAAACAAAAAAAGAATTTTCCAAATCAGTCCAGCCGTCTTCAAGTAATCGGTGAACAAACACACAAAAAAAAAATAAAAAAAAAAAAAAAAAAAAACATACAGACGAATTGAGAACCGTCCTTCTTTTGGAAGTCGGTTAAAAAAGAAAGCCCTCGATCGCATATTTACGTCCCTCGCTTGCAGCTCGGGTCGCAAACTTCTGCGATCTCGGCCTTTCTTTGTATTACCACCCTAGTTATGTAATGTACTATTGTATCTACCATTATCTACATATATATCATAAGCAAAACAAGTATAAGCATAAGCATAAGTACAAGCATAAGTATAATGCGTTCAAAAACCGCAAATTATGACCAGCATAAAGATAAATTGTTTTGCTTAAACAAATTTCGTAATTTCAAAATCCCGCTGTCATTACATGACATGTTGTTGTGTGCGTGACCTCAACTCTGCTGGAACTATCTATACTCAGAATATATATCGCATCACTAGAATTTACAGTAGGTAAGTATATATGTCGCAGTGAAATGGCCAAAACCGCGATTTGGTCAAACCTCTAAGGGATATAACCAAATCACGCAGGATGACAAAATGGCGAATCGATTTTAACATTTGCCTAGAAAAAATCAGTAATTTGATCAAATCCCTGAGTCTGTTTAGTGAAAAGACGAAATCCGCCAAAAAAGGCAACTCGTTTTTTCATTTCACTAGATTTGTTTAGTGATTTGACAAAATCCTCGGCACACGTCAGTGAGTTGACAAAACGATTTCGCAAAGTAAACTCATTTTAACATTTCACTAGACACCTTCAGTGAAATTATAAAAATCTCATCTCTCTCAGTTATTCTTTATCATTTGCTCAAAGGTTCGCTGGAAAAGATATCTTACAGGAATAAGTTTGCCTTTATACATAACCATTATTGATCTTTGTACTGTGTCTGTATGATTTTATGTGCATTAAAGTGTTTACATACATAACTCGCACCAGCATCCATGATTCAAAAGTAAGCTAGGCAATCACACCGTAACTCCGCCCGCCAATTGAGTTTTCTCATTACCTTGTCCGAAGTTGTAAAAATATGAGGCCTTTGGGACGCGTTTTGAAAGAGTAATGAATGACGTTCGAGAGTGAATTGACGGAGGGGAAAATGAATGGAGGCTTTCTTCATGCTGTGGCCACAGTAGTATCTACAACAAACAATATTTTTCAGATTTCACTACTGATTTGGAACGGGGGTGGTGACAAAAAAATGTACTAACTTAACCTGGCACATGACGTCAAAAAATAGTGCATTTATTGTAGTTTCTAAAACATTTACTAAATACTTTAATACATTTTAAATGAAACAAAAATAATTTGTATGTACCTAGATAATTAATATTCCATTAATTGGATTACTGAATATCCGCATTTCGTTCAAAAATCCAAACTGTGCAACGCATACCTTCTGATTACGTTTTTTAAGTGCTTAAATGCCCCCCCCCCCCCCTAAAAATATCCATTAATCAATAAACTGTATTGAAATAAGTTATTAACGAGAAGACGACTAGAGGCCCTTTTATTTGGAATGAAATCTTCAAACTTTTTGTCGACTGATTGAGCGCCAAGTCAATGGAATAGAAGTACCTAACTTCAGTAGTCAGTACAAATATTAATATCTCAAAAACGATTACAACTTTTAGTAAATTTTATACCGTTTCAGAAACTAAGTACAATGAATGCGCTATTTTTTTTACGTTATGTGACAGATTAAGTTAGTACTTTTTTTTTCACCACCCTTGTTCGAAATCAGAGGTGAAATTTGGAAAAATCTGAAAAATATTTTTTGTTATTCTACTGTGGCCAGACCATGAAGAAATTAACTAAAATAAGAATTATATTCAATAGCATAGTTATTTGGTAACCCATACCAAAAAACAGTCAGTCATGACAGTCAAAACACTGAGTCAGAGTATCACTTAGCACGAGTTTTGCAAAAACGTCAGTATCTCGAAAATAAGAGATTTTACTGAGGTCAAATTTACTTAATCTGGTGTCTTATGAACTGGACTCTTTTCGTCTTGACGTTGGTTTTAGGGACACCCTGTATATTGTAATGGTTACATCTAGTTGAAGAACATAGTAAGTATCTATTTTTCTAGCTTCAGAAACTTAAAATCAGTCGAAAGTTCGACTGACGAACAATAAAGTTAATAAAACTCGAAGTAAATATTGCCCTAATCTTTACTAAAGGTAAAAATTTGAAGTATTTGCGAGCGCTTTTGTATATACCGTATTTGATTATGATTACGAAAGATGTCAAAGTCAAAGGTAAAACTGGCTGAAATATTGATTCAAATTGACAACATTTCAAATTATATGAAGTGGGCTAAATCGAAAACCATTTCGGCAAATATGCTTCCCGTATGTAACGAGGCAGTTATTTTATTTTCATCACACTTGCTCGTAAAGGGTGTTATAACACGCGCGCTTATAGACCAACTCGAGCCGATTTACTCCCCGTGGGTTACAAATATCTATAACTCCCACGGGAGGAAAAACTGAATGAAAATCTATAACTCCCTCGGGAGTTATGAGTTTAGTTTTAAAAGTCGTACGTCATTTCAGACTAAGGAGGTTTCAAATCAGCCAAGGCTTATTTCACGTCTTCAAAACTTGGCTACAAAACCAATTTTAGTGTATACAAAAATTATATGGTATATTTAACTATTATTTCAGTATTTTTCGCAATTATTTTGATGCAATTAAAATAATTTAGTTTAAAATTTTATTTTGAAAATCGGTACAATCTGGCGGTACTGCCTGTCAAGTTTGAAAACTAAACGCAGTTCTTAGCATTATCTGTGGAAGACTATATGAAAAAGTTGACAATAAATAATTTTATTTTTGTCTTATTCTATTTTCCTCGCAAATGTGATGAAAAACATTGTGTGTACCACGGGCAGTAAGGGGATTACAAACTCGAGTCATTAAAAGCTAATTCTAATAGACTCTCGTTAGTAAATCCCTTCTTACTACCCTCGGTGCACAATGTACTATTTTTTACCCGTTAATTTCCAAGATAATCGCGAAAAACTGTAAACCGGAAATGTGACGTAGATAGTACGTACATAGACAATAGACCAAACACAAAACTAAATCTATCATTTTTTTCATGTATCCGGTTGTCACACTCTGTCAAATGTTTTCAAATGACATTGTCAGTTCTTACATTTCGGTGTTAACGACTATTCTTATTTTACGATATTACTCTCACTCCACTTGAAATACTTGACGACTTGGCTTTTATAACGGACACTGCTGCTTCTTTTCACGCTTACATCGCAATAAAAAAGGATATCGCTGCTTCTTTAAACGAAAATTTGGCACTTGTATTTGGACTTATTGAACCTCATAAAAATGAAGACCTCAGATGGATTTGTGCAAGCATTTAGTACCAACTTGCCATGGGTTGATATTGCCATGATGTTAGAGTTCATACAAACGGACGATAAATATAATTTGGCTGGGATACGAGGTGCAAAAGCTGCCTTATCGTCTCGAACTTCGTATAGTGCCGCTTCGTACCGTATAGATAGTTTCTACCCCATATTGCTTTACATATACCTGTATCTGTATATGAAACTAATAACATTATCCTAAGAAATAAAACTGTAAGGCTTAGTGCGAGTATATTTATTTTCCAAATATATAAGTTTGTGGTTCCAAAATACAATGTGTTGTTTTGTCTTTTGTCGCTACCTTAACTAGTATGTTTTGGGTTGTCATAATAGGGCAGCACATTACGAGTACACCTCAGGATGCAGAAGATGGTGTAGGTTCATCATGAGAGGTTGACGGTGCTGCCTGGTTTTCTTCTTTTAACGGTCTTCTTGTGAGTGATGCTGGAAGACGAGGTTTCAGTTTTGCATTGACATTCATGACTTTCCAATATCTATAGTTTTCCATGTCTTTCTCCAACTGTGAAATGACAAATAGGTATAATAAGCATAAGCCTGAACACCGTGAGGGTGATTTCATTGCACACTGCAAGAATTTGTAAGTGCAAGTGCCAATAACTATTTAAGAAAGTCCTATATAAACAAGGTTATATTAGCTAGTTAAGTTAAATATCACAACACATGAGTACGTACAGTAAACTTTATCAGTAAATAGTCCACTACCAATCTAATACAAAGGTGGGCTAGGTTAAGTATATTATTCGGTTGTACTTACATCAAGATGATCTTCACAGATGAATAACTTCCTTTTAGGAACACGATCTAGCCCCGCCGCTCGACACCATGCCTCATTTTGCCCAGCAGGGACACAAAAAAACTTTTTTTGTGGTGTCAGTCTTGTGTTATTACTACACGTTCTTATAAAACAGTTTTTAGTTTCTTTTGATGCCATGTTTTCGTTTTTACTTGTAATTTTATTGAAGAAAATTTGTGTTGACAATTATATGACAATGATGTAAACCTCAAATCAATCAACCGTCACGACCCATTTTTTTTTTAAAGCAAGGGGCAAAGGAAAATGCGTACTCGTGACGTCATATGTCGTTTACGACCTTTCAAACATTCGCTATTTTTTCACTTAATATTTTTGAATGAAAAATTGCTTTTCTGGGAAAATAAAAAAACACGTCTACCTTAGAATTTGATTTTTTTTCAATACATAACATAAAATTTTTACCAACCTACATAAAAGTAATTATTCTTAATAGTATTATATCGAGGGTTTCAGGCCAAAGGGGCGTATACGCAATAGTCCTACTATTGCGTATACGCCCCTTTGGCCTGAAACTCTCGGTATTATATAATGATATTTCGCAGAATTGTAACTTTATAGACTTATCCAAAATTACCTAACTCCGAGTAGATTAAACAAAGAATTTTCAAAAAAATAACATCAGTTTCAGCTGCCCTTACATTACTCGTACCTACTCAGAACGATATTACGCGTGATGAATCTTTTGTAATATTTTTTTCGGGTGCCAATTTCAATTCAAAAATCCCCATAACCCAGATTAACCTTTTACCGCCTCGTATCAAGCTCAACCCCTCACTCGTCTCAGTCAATTGAATGCATGAAGCACTCGGCAAAGTTCTTAACTCCGCGAGTGTCATTCTGCCGCACGGCTCTCTTGAGGGAATGAGCCGAAGTAATGACACGTACAGAATTGCTCGTGGAAAACGACTTAACCGACAAATTAAAGCGTATGAAAAATATTATTTTTCGTTTTCGTAGTTGGGTACTTATTTTATCAGCATCAGCATGCCCGCTTTTTTTTAAGACCCGACATAACCTACGAGTCTTACCGACTCTATGGTAAGTATCGAACAAGGTGGGGGCTCAGGCAGTCTATGGGATCGAAAGAGGTCGCTAGCAACAGACCACCAGGAAGTTTCGCTGATTGCTCAAAGTGAGCAACGGCCCAGCGGGAGAACCAAACCCGCGTGATCATGTGTACCGTACCTTAAAATCTCATTCAATAATGTTCTTCTGCTTTCCATCTCTAACCTTTCTCGCCTAGGTCACGCTGTTTCCTTACTTATTTCATATTTTTAACTTAGTAGCTAGGAATTTTCAAAACACCACGCATCATATTATGAGGCAGTGTAGGAGTAGGCATAAAATATGCCATCAAAAGCAAATTATTTGAATCCTACACAAATTGAAATGCTGAAACATGATCTATGGGCAGGGAAAAGGCTGATTTTATCACTCAGTTTATTATTCAAGCTATCAAGCTATTGAGTTAGGCTTAAATACAGTAGGCCGGAAATTTGTAGTGTTCATTAGATAAAAGCTTTTTTAAGGTGGACGTTCAAAATGCGCTGCCGTCACTTGATAAGTGACACTGATAAATGTTGATGCTCAAAATTCGCCTGTTGACTCGATTTTTTTTCCGTCGTAAATCGATTCTACTATTTGTGAGGAACAAATATCTATATGACACCTAATACATTTGTATAAGTATAACAGCCACAAATTGTAATCAAAAGTAGCAGATCGCACTGAGCATTGAAAACGTTCTATACAAAATGGTAGGAACTTATGACGTCATACGTTCCATCGCTGTACTAAGTCTGTATGAAAAAAGTAGCATTTTGCCATTTTGAGCACGAAAAAGTGCGTTTAAGCACATAGTTATTTAAGCATTCCGAAATTGACTTTAATTTTTCTTTAAGACGATAAAAAAAATATCGTTTTTTTTAACTTTGTGGTCTCATAACTTTATATTTTTTATACATTTTTTCTTTTTTTTCTTTTGTGTTATGATAATTTAGTATTTTCCAATCCATGTGACTATATTATGTTGTAAAATTCAACATTCGTCAACATCCGAATTGAGTGAGTTGAGTACCTAGAGTGAATTACTTATGGAAATGTTATTACATTATTTAAAGTTAGCGGAATGTGATTGTATAAAAGTTTATATGGATAGGTAAAGGTTCAAGTCAAATCAATTTATTGCGTTTCATGTTGTCATAAAGCCCTTAAATACTAATTCAGCTTGAAGTCTATGGGCACAGCAACATTCATTTAGGCGAAGAACATACTGAAATCGCCAGTCGCCGCGACGGGCGACTCGCGGCGTGACGCCACAAGTCGCCGGCGTGACGTCGCGAGTCGCCAGCGTGACGCCGCGATTTTTTCCGTGTAGCTGCGCATAGTAGCTTTTACGCGCCTACGCGCGAGTCGCGACTTCAGTGTGCGCCACCCCGCGATTTTTCTATACAAATCGATGATTCTACATACCAAGTTGAAAATCGCTGAGTCGCGTGTCACCGCGATTCGCGCTGCAGTGTGAGATCCGCCTTATTTAACTGTGAATCCATAATTAATTCATTTTATAGCAATTCCTAAATACAAAGCAATAGTACATTATGATACGAGTGGGCGAAGTTCATTACTGAAGAATAGTACAAAGCCCCAAATACATGAAAGAGTTATTTCAGATACCATCGATATGATCATTAAGATTTTCTCATATCTCGAAATCATCACTGCTAATGTCAACATTAAAAAATCTGATGAAATCTTACTCAAACTTGGTAAATTTAAATCGTATGCAACAAAAAGAAAAGTTTTCATACTTCTTGACCGTGTGATCGAAGCGAACGACGTGTCTCTGCTTCAGCTAAGTACCTATACCTAGGCAGAAATGCTTTCGTATGTCCGGCCGGATGTCTGCTCTCTACAGGTCGCAATTCTCAACCGATTCTAGTGAAATTTTGCGAACAGATTCAACAATTATAAAGATTTATTTCGTCTATTCTGTTTCCGTTCCGTTCCGGTGACTCATCCAGCCAGCAGTTCTGCTGCAAGAACGCGGAGGCGTTGAGCACACGAGAGAGGAAGGGACGACAAGGCTCATCGAGATTGCTCAGACGGGTACCCCGGCATGATACCAATAGTCGTTGGCCGGATCTATGGGTTCCGCGGCGGGGGGCGCACCTGAGCACTCCCGTGTTCCAGTTGTCTTGCCGCTCCGGCATGATCAACCGTCCCTCCTGTCCGAGACACCAGTGAGCCAAAATACGGGAGGGGAGTGTAGGCTTCGTGCAATCGGGATGGAGGTTGGGGGGAGAGGATGCGACTAAGAATACCAGCATCGTAGTCATAGGAGATAAATAGATAAAATGTGTGAATATATATGGAAAGGGTTGACGAGTTCCGTCACTGCATAGACTCTTCTTGCACGTTTGCTTCTTCGTCGGCTTCTGGCTCCGATTCTGTGTCCGTTTCAGGGTGCTTATAAATATACTCTGTTTTTTTCTTGATGAGCTCTCGATTGTGTGCAATTGATTTCCAGTACATCTGGCTTCTGCTCGCAAAGCGTATCAATGTATATTTCGTCGATTCTGTTTTTGGAAATTTACGTTTCTGGATTTTTTTCATTTTTCACTCGCAAGGTCTTACAGCTCGCATAGCGACTATTGCTTAAATTAAATGATTCTACATACTAGGTAGATGAGTCATACAGATTTTGTAGTATGAGTTGAGTGTTCGCGTCTTTAAAAGGCTAATTTTCTAGTCTAGCTGGACCCCTATAGACAAATAACCCTACTCTCTCAAAGTAAGTAGAAACCTTCAGGCCTATAATGATAAAAACATAGTGATGTATATTCGGGTCGTTAGCTATCATTGTTTTGTCCACAGAAAATACGTTTTTTGGAAATCTGTATGACCCAGATAATGTAGGTACTCGCTAACTAAACGGAATGGAGAAACTATATATGATCAAACGAACTTCAAAGTGAAGTTCGATCATTATTATATGAGAAAGCTTCATTCGAAGATATAAAAACCAAGTAGTCCTTTAACTTACTGGCAACTCTTCGCACATTTAGAGTAGGTAGTAAAAACCGTAACTCAAACAGTCTTATCCCTACTTCTTTACCTACCCTACTACCTCGGCTGTCCGCCATATCTCATTCTTTTCAGAGACATTGTATATATTACCTTCTGCAAAACTTTCTTCACGGGAGAAAGAAAGGGTGGGAGGGAAATTATATCTTCGAATGAAGCTTTCTCATATAATAATGATCGAACTTCACTTTGAAGTTCGTTTGATCATATATTATATTTCGAAGCTTCATTCTTCAGATATAAAAACCAAGTAGATGTTTAGAGTTCAAAGTTTTGCTATATATAATGTAATAAATACCGAAATCCTCAACAAACAATAATATATTACTTTACGATACTCATCGTCTTCTTAATAGGTACATTGGTATTTCAAACTATTAATAATTAATAGGTAAAAAAAAAATCAGTGTTTAATTTTAACCTAATTACCAGAAAAGCAGACGGACCTCGCAAAATTTCAGTCATCAATTATCTGTTGATGGTAAAATCTGGCAAAAGTTTCTGTTGTGCTTGGCCAGCCAGCTGCTTTTTGGATAGTAACGAGCGAAACGCCCGGTTTTTTAAAAGTCTGATGTAACAGAGATATAATCTTCTACTGCTATCACTGGACAAATATTCCTATCATTTTGGAAATATGGAAAGAACCAGTTGTGCCCGACCGGCGGCAGATGTTATTATTACATCATCAATAAAAAATTTAATACCATTTGGTTTTAAAATTTTTAACTTAATTAATGACAATATTTGCACTCTGTGGGCAGTACATATGGCTAACAGAAACGATAGTTTCTTTGTTAATTTTTCAAGCGAAAATTCTCTGTTAGGGCTCCATTCTGTAATATGATTCAAAACTTGGGGGCCCATGTATTGCTATATTTGGGAGTTACTGGCTTTAATTTATAAGCTCCTTTCAATAATCTTTTAATCTTATAATTTGAGCATACTATTTCCTAATAGGAACGAAAGTGCTGACGAGTGATTATTTAATGATCGTCGTCTAGTATCCATAACACAAGCCTTATTGAGCTTACTATGGGACTAGTTCGATTTGTGTAAGATTGTGCTCTAATATTTATTTATATATATTTAATGATCCATACGATGCTCCTTTGTCAAATTTCTTAGTTAAAAGTAACAGAAGCGACGGAATGGAACCCTTATAAAAAATTAGGTATACTGTCTTTACAAAATTTGTGAATTTGTGGTTGCGAGTTCTGGAATTACAGAACTGGTCAATATGGCTATCAGGATCCAAGTATATCGGATATTACTAATTTTAATATCAGTGGGAACCACGGTTGGGACGGCCAATAGGGAAAAACTAGGATTCCCGTAGCGTTGTCGTTTATAATCTTATGTAAACACTTGAGAATTAGTGTGAATGGGGAGAACGCGTAAAAGAATTTATTATACCAACTAATCGTAAATGCGTCCACAGTAAGGGCGTCAGGGTCTGGTTTCCACGAAACATATGTGACACATTTGGTAGAGGTACACAAAGCGAAAAGATCAATTTTCGGCATACTGTATTGCCATAGTCATATTCCATTCAATATCTGGATGATGCCTTCGCGATTTCCTATCTGCCTCTATTTTATCTTTAGTATTGATATATGACGCAAATAGCCATATTTTGCGGTTCTCGTACCATTGACAAATGGACCCTGTTAATTGGTTTAAGTGAGGAAATTGGATTCCTCCCATCCGATTTATGTAGGTAACTGATTGCGGTGGTGTTGTCAATCCACAACTACAACGAACAGTTGGATTTATCTCGAGCAACACATTTTATCCTAAAAAGATTGCGAGAAGTTATAGGTAATTAATATGAAATGCTTGTTCTTCTTCCTTCCACGCTCTATTTACACACTTTCCATTGCAAAATGCTCCCCAACCCGGGCGGGACGCATCTGTAAATATTTTTGAGTCATATTTTGCTACGAGTAAGTACTTCCAAATGAAAAGAAGTTTCATGTATATTATTAGTCGACCAAAACAAATCGGGTAAAATTTCGCGAGAAAGTTTAACTTTTTTCTCATAATCGACATGTTCTTGAATTGCGAGAAATGTATACCTTTCTAGCAACTTAGTATACAACTAGCCGTATCTGACTAGCTGTTCTATATAGTTGCGTTTCTCTGTAGGAAGGGATAGTAACATGTCTATGGAATTGTAAACAAAACCTAGATATTTGCAACATTGTTCAGGTTCTAAAGAACTTTTATTATAATTTACGACGAATCCTAGAGATTCGAGTAGACATGTTGTATTTACCACGTTTTGCTTACATTCCTTATAGTCCCTTCCAATACATAAAATATCATCAAAATATACCGTAGAGATGTAAAACCTTGTTTTCTTAAATATGTGACCACTTCTTCCATGATTTTCGTGAAAGTTCTAAGTGCTATTGTGATACCGCAGAAGCGAACAAAATTCATAGGTGATCCCGTTATATTCGAATCTCAGGTAGCTACGATGAACAGCAGTGATAAGTACAAGTAGGTACGCCTCCTTTAGATCAATGGTGGCCATAAACCCATTTTTAGGGATTAATTTTGACGCTGAAGACGTCACGACGTTCTGAAGACTTCCATTTTAAAATGGGATTTTGTTATATACAAATTTATTAAATTGTTTGAGGTTAAGAATGAATCAATGTATAGCCACCATTTGAACTAGGAGTGAGAAATATCTTAGAAAGAAACTGATCCTCGCTCTATTGGCACTCTGTTATAGCACCTAATTAATTAAATTCTATTTAGTCACAGTTTCTCCTGACCTGAGAAAGTATTAGTAGGTTTAACTAATTGTGTAACCTGTCCTGTAAACGGAATTCGGAAGTAATTTTGTATCGAATTCAATATGGTACCATTATTAGTAATGCTTTAAGACGGCCGGCGTGTACCTGCGTTACCGACGCGCCGGCGCTCGTGGCTTGTAAGCCGCCTTGGGCTGCGTGTGCGTGGAGGCGCCGCCGTCTCCGGCGTGCTCCTCGGCAGCCCCCTTCGGTTCACCGGCTGATAGAAGCGAGAGGGCCTCGTCCAGTGTCCCTGGTACTGATATCGAGATGGCCCTGGCGTTTAGACGTGTTTGGCACGGCTGCGGTAGCGACTGTTTTCTCAATCTGCAACCCTTGTTTTTCGAAGACTTTTGATGCCTTAATCTTGTCGGACAGTTTACGTCCCTGTCAACGTCTTGTATTAAATTCAAAAACGTCAAGTCCTGGGGTAATTAGTTTATTTCTAGGCTGTGATTCGGAATAATGCAAGTTGGCAAAAATCTTACATCCATCGGATAAGTCTTTTATTGCCCGTACCTTACTTTGTTTGTCCTCCGACGTCAAAAGTAGGGTCAATGCCCTATTTAAAGCAGATATTCATATGCCTAACTGCTGATGCGTTGCCTCAGTTCTCTTGACCTCTGGCGATGTCGGTAACTGCGGCAGCAATCTCGGCATTTAAGGACGGAGCTCGTAATAACTTACAATTTTCGGTTATTGTATATACTCTTTTAAGAGTTTATATTTAATTTATGTATCGAGCCCTTTGCGTAACATCAGTAAATATCGCTGCGCTAAGTTGGGGTGGACTTTTTCACCATATTGTGATACATCATCCGTGGCCGCTCCCAGCGCGGTCAATAACTCCGCGTCTATTGCTGGAGCCGTTTCGGCCTCCGTTGGAGGGATATGTTCCTCAATTGGAGCTGGAACTGGCATTTCTGCTTCGTCCTTTGCCTAATTTTCTATCCTCTTGACCTAGTTATTAGGTTCTTCGTGGTCTATAGAGTAAAAATAGAATATTTTTAATTTGAGGGTAGATTTGAAAAAAAAAATCACTTAAGCGCTCTAGTAGCTGTTTTTATTGCAAATGAATATCGCAATCTACACCAACATGGAGGCGATGATTGGCATTGAATTCCATTGTATGAATTGCTATCGTGTTGACTCACGGTCAACCCCCAAGCTTGATATACCTTCGTGACGATTCTCGGTCGCCCCCCAGGTTTATGTACGGGCTCGCGGCCCAATTGCTATCGTGTTGACTCACGGTCAACCCCCAAGCGTGATATACCTTCGTGACGACTCTCGGTCGCCCCCCAGGTTTATAGTATAATCATGTACGGGCTCGCTGCCCAATTGCTATCGTGTTGACTCACGGTCAACCCCCAAGCGTGATATACCTTCGTGACGACTCTCGGCCGCCCCCCAGGTTTATAGTATAACCACGTATGGGCTCCCGGCCCATGTGGTCTAAAATGCAGTTATTGCAGATACTTACATGATAAGTAATTGTATAAAATAATTACCGTTTATAGTATAACCACATACGGGATCCCGGCCCATGTGGTCTTAAATGCAGTTATTTCAGATACATGATACGTACGTAATTACATAAAATAATTACCGCTACCTGACTTGTTTTCAGAATAAGACGTGTCTGATAGTACTCGTATAATTCGGCGACTTAATGTTCTTTCTTGTAATTTCCGCTTTTTTGCGGAGTAGTACTCCATCTTTTTCTCGGCACTGCGTTCAGGCATGATTCTAACTCCGGTTCGATGAAATGACCTGTGCGTTCGTTGCCTCGCTAAATTAAAGAATGAGATATGGCGGACAGCCGAGGTAGTAGGGTAGGTAAAGAAGTAGGGATAAGACTGTTTGAGTTACGGTTTTTACTACCTACTCTAAATGTGCGAAGAGTTGCCAGTAAGTTAAAGGACTACTTGGTTTTTATATCTGAAGAATGAAGCTTCGAAATATAATTGAAATCTTGAAATACTTAGTCCAAGTTGCGAATCTCGTAAACTATTTGTACGGTCTATGCCGCTATAAGTAAATGACCGTAAAACAAACATAAAAAAAATATTTCGAAAAAATGATGAATAGAATAAATAGTCAGAGAAATTAAATTAGAAAACTAATTAGATATTTTATTAGTTTTCTAATTTAATTTCTCTGACTATTTATTCTATTCATCATTTTTTCGAAATATTTTTTTATTAGATATTCTAAATATTGTATAAAAATAATGTCTAACTATTAGTTATTTGACCGTGTTTCGATTTAAATTAGATCTCTTAATAATTTACTATGCGCAAAATGTAGAGATGAGGTCATACCTACTAGCAGTTTATGTGACTGACTGTTACATAATGATAGACTTTAATATACGAGTGTCGGCTCCTTTCAAAATAACATCACACGGGTGTTTTAATGCCTAATTATGTAAATTGTACAGTTACATACACTGTTTTACACACATATTATTGTAAGTGGCGTGTTCAAAAACAGCAAATTAAAAATGACAAAGTGCGATCAATGAAAACTTTTTCCACGCATGTCACGCAACCGTAGTTTTTTTTATTCAGAGATAAACTAGATTCGGCAACAATTATCATATCGTTCGATATCAAGTACAAGTGCGAGATTTGTCAAAATCGTTTGCAATTGACATTTCATTTCGAATAAAACGTCCTTAGACTGATACTAGAATACAAGTCAAATCAAATTGCTCTATTTTTCAGAGATGTTCGAAATTTGAATGTAACAATAGTATCGAATTCGATGAAGTTTATTATCTTGTATCATAATTTACTTTTCATCACACTTGCTCGAAAATGGTGTCATTACACGTAGGTTTTGCGGGCCGTAAATGACCTATTACGCCCTAGGACGTAATGGTTTCCTTTTTAAATTTGAAACGCTGGTTCTGTTTTACTCTTATTTGTCATTTTCAAAGGAAACTCCAACTTACGTTTTTTAACTTTTATCACTGAAATATTTATTTAAAGAGAACTGTTATTGCAAATACATGTAAACACATATGTCTGTAACAATAATTAAATGTTTAAGTGTATTTCAGTATTTTGCAAATATAAAATCAACTAAAATGGCCGATTTAGGTCTTTACCGCTATGGTTTCCGAACGTGACTTGACATTCGCATTGTCTATGGATTTATGTCACTAACGTCACTCTCAGTTTTACAATTTTATTTAGGTTAAGTAAGGTTATTTTAATCAGATTTCAAACACATCCCTCGCTACGCATCCCCGTACATCCCTGGTGGAAAGATAGCCTAAGGGAGGTGAAATTGTCAATTTTCGCTTATTTTCTTGAAAAGTTCAAAAGTATTAACTTATATGAAAATTATAAAAAAAAAATGAGATTTTGTTTAGTTTGCTAACTTTTTTTGTATTTTTTTAGTTTGCCCAAAAGTGGCTTCCATGTTTAAAATTCATATATTTCCGTTACACGTCCGGGAGCAGCATTCATTTTATAGAGTGACGGTACCAATCATGAACATATCAAGCACAGTAGTACCCAGTAATGGACAGCAAAGTTACAATAGCTTATAGCCGACCATTCATGGACTTCACCAGTTATGACCATCCGTAGTGTCCGTAACTTAAAATTTGAGTTTTACGGAAATAAATGTCCATAATTATAGTTCTTCTCCATTACTGATGCTGTCACCCTATGACGCATCTATGAATTTTTCAAATGTCGGAGATCAGATAAACAACCTAATACTGCTTAAAATAACAAGCGACTAGACAATCTTGTTATGTTATGGCATACCATTTGCAAAAATAAATATTGTTATGTATGAGAAACAAATGATATTGATAAACGCAAAGAATATTCATGTCGTCTTACATAAAAAATAATAATAATTGTACTAATGTCGATTCATTTATTTCCAACAATCATTAATAAAATAAGTATCATCAAGTAGTGTAGTATAAGTCCGTTGAAGAAGCCCGACTCCGTCCGAGCTCACAGTTCTGTCCCCTTCCAATTTGGAGGCTTCGAATGGACCATGTCTAAATCAATGGTGTATTCCATAATGATAAAAATGAGCAGAAACGAAGTTCGACCGGAGATCTTGAATAGTAGGTAAGATAACAATTAAGTTATAGTACATTACACAACTAGGGTGGTAAGTAATACAAAGAAAGGCCGAGATCGCAGAAGTTTGCGGCCCGAGCTGCAAGCGAGGGACGTAAATATGCGATCGAGGGCTTTCTTTATTACCTCCCGTGTTGTGTACATCATTTTATGTCTACGCTTGGCCAGAAAGCGGCTTTTTCCGTACGCGCAGCGTGCGGAAAAAGCCACTTTATGGCCAGGTGTGGCACAATAGTACATTACATAACTAGGGTGGTAATACAAAGAAAGGCCGAGTTCGCAGAAGTTTGCGGCCCGAGCTGCAAGCGAGGGACGTAAATATGCGATCGAGGGCTTTCTTCATTACCTCCCGTGTTGTGTACATCATTTTATGTCTACACTTGGCCAGAAAGCGGCTTTTTCCGTACGCGCAGCGTGCGGAAAAAGTCACTTTATGGCCAGGTGTGGCATAAAGTATTTTTAAAAGCGACCGTTTCGGCTACTTAGTGTTGCCAAAGCTAAAATTACATACTGTGACTCGACAATTCCTTTTTAATATATTAATTTTTTGAATATTTTATTTAAAAAATATGCAATAGAATAATTTACAATAATAAAGATAATATAGTCGGACTACGCTAAGTTTGCAGACATCGAAAAAAGGTTTTATTAAAAAAAGATATACTAGGTATATTATGGCAACATGCGATAACTACAGTAAGAGGATTATTTAATCTTGGTCCTTGACAATAATTCTTCCGTTTATTACAAAATGTGTCTACATACCTACTAAAATAAATATCAGGGTAAAGACTAATTAATCATCTTGCTTGTGATGTTGTCATTTGTGTTTTTTGCAATAAAACCTTTTTTCGACCTCTGCAGACTTAGCGTAGTCTGACTTCTACGATTTTTAAATGAATAAATAAAATAGAATTAATTAACATAACAATGTTGGCTTTACTGAGAACAAGGGTTAAGAATTGTGATAATTTTAAACGTTTCGCAACAAATCATGAATACGTTCATTTGCCATTATTTATTTTTTACTCCACTGAATAACAACAAAATTTGTTTGTACTTCAGTTTTATATTTAGTACAATTATTTTACTTAAGTACACATCAGATTTGGATGTTATACATTTCAAAAGCATTTTGCTATAGTGCATTCGCGTTAAGAAAATAGTGACTCATCGTTGTCCCTTAGTTTAACCACGCCCCTTGACCAATTAGATCTTAGTAAATTAGAAAGCCGTGTTCACATTGACCAGTTGAAGTAAGCCCTTCAGACAATACAGACGCGTCTTTTGCTCAAATAAAAAAATATATTGCCGTCAATAACTCCACATTTAAACTTAAAGACGTAAAAAAACTGTTTTACGACGCAATAGCAACAATAGACTCGACGAAATGAAAGAAATGCTGTGAACACGTGGTCAGTGAAGAAAAATAACATGTGGGACTTAGACGATGTTATGGAACTAGCGGAACAGAATCTTTTTATCATGAATGTAAATGAAACTTCTGACGATTCTGAATAAATTTTGAAATAATTACATGATATCTATATTTGAAAATACTATCTAATAAGTAATAAGATTTCTTTCATAAATCGAAATGAATAATAGTTTAATTTATACCCCAGTATGAATACGCCTTTACTCTGCAGTTGCACTGATGAGTCACTATTTTCTTAACGCGAATGCACTATAGTGCTGCAGAGGTCTAAAAAACAAAAAGTTACGTTTATTTTTCTCCTCTGTGCGAAGAGCATAAAAACCGGCCAAGTACGAGTCAAATTCGCACACAAAGGGTTCCGTACTACCGTCATTCAAAAAAACTTGTACAGGAACCTCTTTTATTTTTAATTTTACTTCCTTTTCATTATTTCTTGTTAGCCGATTCGTTGCGGATGACACGACAGGCGTGTCATGAAGGTTGGTGTGTGACGTAATGTGCACTGAAAGGGTTAAAGCGACAGTACAAATTTATATTGTGTGAAAATTTCACGTCTAGATGGACAGGCAGACAATTGAGGCTTAGTAATAGGGTTCCGTTGGCACCCCTGCCTATGGAACCCTAAAAATGGACTTAGCGAAAGCAAGTCTGATAAAAAAAAATCAACATGAAACATAACAAAATACGCGAAACATAGGTCAATTTTCTTTAAATTTTTATAAAACGTGGTTCCAGCATTACTCAAGACGCTTCTGAGGCGATTTATAAATCCATTAGGAAAGCTCTTTGAGATATTAAAATTAATACGCGTTTTCGCTGTCTGACCTTTGCCACCCACTGGCTGGGAAATACCGCCTCAGTCGCGTTAACTCTCCGCGTGACAGGGACAACAAATTGAAGGGATGTTTACAAAAACAACATAACTGCCTAGACTGGTTGACACTTATAGGGAAACATTTTTAGTGACAGTAGGTGTCAACCAGCTTAGTTAGTTATGTTGTTTTTGTAAACATCCCTTCAATTATACCTACGGGAATTTAACAGATTACTTCCGTACACTAAGAAATGTAAGAAAACAACTAAAAATAAGTCACCTTGTTGGGCAGTGACGTCACAAACCAGTATTTTATACTAAGCAACATACTAGAGTCGGACTACGCTAAGTTTGCGGGCTAAGACTGGTCGAAAGAAGGTTTTATTAAAAAAACATATGGCAACATCACAAGAAAGAGGATTAATCAGTCTTGATACTAGGCAAATATCTTCCGATTTAATAAGTATACAGGGTGTTTCATTGAACGTAATACAAATTAAGCAATTCCGGCTTAGTTAACGACCGCGAACAGGATGCACAAATTGATTTATTAAAATACGTCATAATTAACTTTTCCTAGTTTGCTAACAGAATTAAGAAATTACAATCTCATAGTGTGGGCACCACTCATGACTTACGCTTACGTGACCTGTTTGTTTGTTATGACCAATAACTTCAATAATGTGTCCGAATGTATGCATTTTATTCATAAATTATCGACCTAGAAAAGCAAAAAGGTATGTTTGCACTACAAAATTAGATTGAAACTTTTTTCTCTTAACTCTAAGTAGGGTAACCACGATGCGATGATGATGATGCAACAAAACATGAAAACAGTGATATTAATGAATTAAGATGACTTTAACAACACGAGACCTAGCACATGGTTTTAGCACCAGGGAGAGGAGTTTAAAAAACTTGAGTTGAATTACGTTCAATGAAACACCTTGTATAATGTGTCTACATTAATAGCAATAGTTATTTAATATGAGCCCGTATTAGTTATCAAATATCAGTGCCTAAATCAAGTCTAAACGTAAGTACTCTTTTAAGGAAATGAAACACGCGTAATTTAGCCTTTTTCAGTAGGAAAACTACTTTAATTGGAAATGTCATTTATTTATTATAGGTTGGTGATTATCTTGTTGTGACTGGAGTCAAACGCAGCTGTGTTTATAACCAGAGCGGCAAACGCAAACGCATTGCTGCTTTAATTTGTCATTTAAACAACAAAATAAGCCTCTCAAAAACAAGCAATGAACAACAATAGGAAAGCCCGGCGTTCGTCCATTCATCCGAAGTAAATAATCCAAAAGGATGTGTTTTCAAGACGTATTTCCAATGTGGAAAGATAAAACTGTTTATCACTAGTATAGAATAAATAAAACTTCTGATTTGAAAGATTTTATTTTGACAAAGTAGCTTGCAATATCCTTTAGCCGTTGAAAGCATGCGATGGCATCTTTTAGCAGTTGAAAGCATGCGGTGGCATCCTTTAGCGGCTGAAAACATATAATAGCATACTATGGACTCGCAATGCGTATTGTGTGTTTTAATGCGATTCGATGCCGATAGATGTGGTTCCATCCTAATGATTTAAGATTTTGTTGGTTCTTTGCATTATTAGGCGTGTAATCTAGCTAGGGCTTGTGAATAATTAGCCTTCTTTCGATATATTTTAGGGAATATCGTGGGAACGTAACTCGGCCTTTTTTGTGCATCTGATTACAGCCACCGATAAAATATTCTATAACCGGCGGCAGGCAGCGGCTATATTCGGTTGCTGGAATAAAACTCGCTAGAACAGGCTGGCTTCGTTTACTGCTGTCACTTAAAATCGCTTTTCGTTACACCGCCATACGCATCGATCGATACTACTCCTCTATGACATTTTACAACCTTTCCGTTTCCGTACAATTAAATGAAATACAAATTAAAACAATGCAAACTATTATCCATTGAGAAACAGTATTACTGGACGTATTAATTAACATTAAGCCTATCTAAAATAATATTAACACTAGCATTTCAATCAACAATTAAACAAAACCATAAAAGTACTTCAACTACTAAACACCAAACCGAACAGAGTTGCCATTTGCAAAATAAATTAGAACAATACTTCCAAGCCGCGAAGGGTTGCCATTATATAGACCCACCAAAGAGTACAAGCATGTACCTAAACCCAAATATCGTGTAACAATTCACAACAAATAGTATCGTAAGATTTTGGAGAGAATGGTGGATCATCAACACTGAAATAATGTAGCGTTATTAATCTATTCCTGAAGTTATTGGTACAATAATAATAACACATGAAACTAAAAATTAAATATAATAAAGTATAATTAAATAACAAATCAAAACTATTAAACTAAATTATTAACTTAACAGAAACTATACACTATCATTTTAATATTACTGTCAAAATATTCTTAAACGCTAATAATCTGTCGATACCGATATCGATACTATCGACTTGCCCTGTTCCCTACGCTCGCATTCCACGATCCGCCATCTTATACAGACAGCGGCCGACCGCCGCGTCACTCGAGAATAGACTCCGGCGTAGGCGCACGTCGCCTCTCTGCGCGCGCCGCCCTTTTTTTGTCATCTCGATACGAGTGCATTTTTATAAAGTAATCGCTGTACACGATCTCTGACCAACTGTTTCGGTGTTTTATAATAAGTGCTTCTCCCCCGCTTTTGGGTAAGTGTGAATAATCATTATTTTCGTTTTTAAGGAACAAAACATGTCATGTAGCTTGCTTATTGCATCATGCAGCCTAACGACACAAAATGGCGATCTATGATTTTGCATGATCACGGCCAGTGAACATCAATCATAGGAGTGTTACTCATTTAATTATAATTACATGATAAATATAACTAGCTAGATTTACCTTAGTTAATAGCACAGCCTTAAATTTACCCTTAGTACCTAACTATTTCATTTGTATTTTGGTTCTCATCTTCCTGCTACTAAGATCTTATAATAAAACTAGCTTTGTCGTGCTCCTGCTATTTTGCTAGGCCTTTAATTGCTCCGTTCTGATTTCCCGTGTACCGGCCGCCACAAACAAACTAGAAATTCGGCATATAGTTGCAATACCTAAAGTTATAAAGTCAAGTTTACCTACCACAAGTGTTCTGGCGGAACGTTACACGGGACCTGATTTTAGCAGTGTCCTAATAAGTTGGAAAACAATTCCAGGGTCCGAAGTACGGGGGCCGATTCCGAGCCACGGGTCCTACTCTGCCACCTTCCGGGCCTTTCTGCTGTGCTGCTGGCAACCCCAGGACAGTACCTGCACGGCTACGCAACGATCCAAAACACCACTCGTTAGGCCGTCGACCCGCGACCTTTAGATTTTAGATAAATAGAAATTAAGTTGTATGCGTCAAGTTTTATTCCGTACTGCCCCAGATACCTTAACGCGACAATAATAAAGACAATAATGAGTAACACTTAAAATATATCTCAAATAATATGTATTTACTTAATAACATTGTAATTTACGGTTTTTCATAGGCATCGCTTACTTTACTTTTTACTGTAGCTATCCACTTATTTCTCTGATCCAATATCCAGGCCGCTGTAGTAAACACATTGCGCAGAATATTAGTGCCGTTATTTTTACTGTTTTATAACAGAACAACAACGTATGGTCCATTTCAAAATACAGATTGAGGGAAATTTCAAGGACGTCAAAGTATTTTTTTTTTGGGAATTTTATGGTCATAGTAATTTTTCTAGGTACTACCAGTATTGCCAGATGGCGAAATACAAAAAGCGGAACTCGCAGAGTCGCTCAGCAAAAATGCCGTGTCGGATTTTGTGGTGTCGGTGCCGAGCCGTTAAGTGTGCGATAACCTTTAGGGCGCTTAATTTAGATCTTAAGTGTTCAATGTGTCGTGTCCGTCAAGATAGCGTACACCGTAAAGATATTCAGAATCTGATGCAGCCAATAAATAGTACCCAAATAGTACCGACGAAATACCTAGGTGAAAAAAATAGTACCCTTAAACTTTTCGAAATATAAGGCCTGTTCACGGTGTACGCTACCGGCGTCAAGCTGGCGTACACCGTTTGTATCTCTGGAACGGCTTTGTTTTTGGAAACGCTTTATATCTCAAAAAATAGTACCCAAATAGTACCCTAGGGCCCTAAAATTTTATTTCTCTAGCTATCGTAGAAGCCGAGATATAGTGAGCTCTTTCTATAAGGAATTCCTGGGTACGCCAGCTTGACGGTGTGAAATTTTGTACACCGTTAAGTTATGGAATACCTCGGCTTCTACGATAGCTAGAGAAATAAAATTTTAGGGCCCTAGGGTACTATTTGGGTACTATTTTTTGAGATATAAATCGTTTCCAAAAACAAAGCCGTTCCAGAGATACAAACGGTGTACGCCAGCTTGACGCCCGGTAGCGTACACCGTGAACAGGCCTTATATTTCGAAAAGTTTAAGGGTACTATTTTTTTCACCTAGGTATTTCGTCGGTACTATTTGGGTACTATTTATTGGCTGCATCAGATTCTGAATATCTTTACGGTGTACGCTATCTTGACGGACACCAATGTGTCCTTTCCAGTTTAGTTTAGCGTCTAAGTGTAGGCCAAGATAAGTTTCCTGGTGAGGACGGTGAATCGCTTCGCTATTAATAGTCAAGGGCTTCTACCAATAAACATGGAAAATACTACCCAGGCTTAAATTTACCCACTGATAACGATTGTATTTTTTTAATAGATGTAAATCATCGAGCCTGAATAAACCTTGTGAATTAATTTGGACGGGCCAAAAAGACTGATAGGCATTTTATCCGTCAAGCTGCAAAATAACAAAACAATGTGCCAATTAACACTTCCCCGCTCGTGGCTAAGCCCGGTTTTTTGTCCTGAACTCCCGCTTCTATTAAGGCTTCATTGTGTGTGTACCCACTGTCTGTAGTGTTGTGTTGTGGGGCCATTGTTTAGTACGAGGTCCTCATTGCCGTAATTGGAAGACGTTACAGAATAGTATAATTTGAGAGCGTGTTTTGTGTTGGCTAACTCTTTATATATCGTAACGTTACTTAGTATTTTCCCTGTGCCAAGCAGTTTGCGCCAGTGATCATATTCGTCCTATAAAACTAGTTGCAATTGGACTAGTCGTCAGACTAAATCTGAAGAGATCTCCGTGAATATGCCGAATCGTTCCGTAATTCACTGCAAAAGGCGATCTAACACGTCAAACGTACTAAGAGATGGTGTTTCCTTTCACATTTAAAGTATTTAGAATCACATTATCATTGTTTACTTCCTTTCTTCCTTTAAAACAAATAAATCAAAACCGGCCAAGTGCGAGTCGGACTCACGCACGAAGGGTTCCGTACCATTATCTATAATAAAATTGCTATTAATTCTCGAAAGGAGGCTTTTGCTCGTAAATCTTCGAAAGGCGCTAGATGTAAATACAATAAATTGAAAAAATATTATTAAACATGTATTTTATTCTGTTTTTAGTATTTGTTGTTATAGCGGCAACAGAAATACATCATCTGTGAAAATTTCAACTGTCTAGCTATTACGGTTCTTGAGATACAACCTGGTGACAGACGGACGGACAGCGAAGTCTTAGTAATAGTGTCCCGTTTTTACCCTTTGGGTACGGAACCCTAAAAATACAAAAATCTGATTTCACATTATTTAAAGTTTAGTAGGTTGCTTGAAGCAACCTCGCGTTGCCATGGTGTTCTGCTAAACTTATCAATGTTGTGCGTCACGTCAGACCTCATAACACTATTTCATTGCAAAATGTATCTTTGTGAACGTGAATTGTTCAATGTGTTGTTCTATTAAGTTTCGTAGTGATGGACGATTTTTCATGTACGCGTGTGTTTGCGTTACTTCGTTCCCCCCTCGCCAAATACGACAGAAATTTGTGTACCGGACAAGTGCCTTATGACGTGACGGCACCTTTCCGTGTTGCTCTGAGATCGTAACATATCAAACTTTTACATGCTATGTGGTCATTGAATGACCCCTGTCATTGAATGAGCATTGAATGACAGGATGATGAATGATGGTCATTGATGGAGCCCTGTTACTGAACTGTATGTAGGTAGTTATGCAGTCGAAAATTTAAATACCTTATAGGTATCGGTAAACATACATATGATATTTTTTTGATACATTTTAGTTTTAATCTTTAAAACACTATGTAATTTTCAACAGGAAGTAAATGTATATATAGATAAGATAATTTTACCCCAATAGATTGGCTTGGAGTCGGTTATGTCAAACGATGTATTTATTATTTATTTTCATTACGACGTTACACCACTTTCAGGTCCCCAATATTAAAAGCAATACTTATGCTATAAATAACGCCATACATCATTGTGATCGTAAGCTTCATACTACATCAGGAGGAAATGTCTGAGGAAAATCAATATTACACGATTCGACGAGGCGTTACGTTTGATCGACAAATTTGCGATTTTCCCTATAAATGTAAAGTCGAATGGTTGAGATGTTGGGCCGACAATACAGAAATACCAGGTTCGATTCCTGGTGTGGACCATAAGTGAGTAGGCAGAACATTTTTTAGTCCTCATCATAGCAAGCTCTAGTCTAGGGGCACTAATGAAAAAACCCGCCAAGAGTTACAGATATGGTATATTCATAAGCTCTAAATTAGATATTTCTTTATCCAGGGATATTAGCCGTCTCTAGTGATTCAAGACAACAGTCCGTGACGTCTCATTTGGAGGGTCGTGTCCCCGGCGGAATTGCTTTCGACTGCCTACGTTATTTTTGATATTAAGTGACAACGGTGTTGTTTGCGACAGTATGTATTTCTCTCCCAAATTACTTGGATAATAGAGGCAGATATGTTTTATTCTGTTTCTTATTAAAGGTTTCTGAGAAAAAGAGAGAAGAGGTATTTTGTCCAATGTTTTTTCCTACGATTATACATGTTATTGACCTCAAACAAAAGTACGTCAGTTCACCACACTTAGTAGATTCATAAAATAGCAATTTGTCGTATATGTAAATCTGGCAACGAAATACAACAGATCAAGTCTTTTCCGACATTTCCTGTGTTTTATTTTAATAAACTTGTTCAAATTTAGGATATATTTTGTAAAACAACTCGTTGAATTAGCCCAGGGTCGTGTGATAGAAGGGACAATGTCATTGCCACCGTGGCGATTGCGTGTCGCACATACATAGGCACACTGGGAGCACAATTGAGCACATCACATCGTAGGTTTATGATGCTAAGTTTTGTCGATCGATAAAATAAATATTAAAGCATCCGTCACGTTCTGACAAGTATGTAAGTGTGAGAGTGACGGATATTTTATCATTATTTATTGATTGGCAAAGCTCAGCATTATTAACCGTATGATAGTGCGCTTTGTAAATTATTTATACCTATTGTATACACCGTGGGTACGAGTAACCCGACAAACTTTAACTATAGATTCTAACAACTATTAGGAGTAAAAAAAGTTATGTGATGTATAGTCGAAAAACGCTTACTTTCAGAGATATTCATTATTTTTTAAATGAAAACTCCCAAGTGTGTAACAAACACTAATAAAAGTGACTAAGATAGTTTTACTATTTTTTTAAAATCCTTTAACTAAACAGGAATTAACCTTCGCAGTATTTGATGGTCAGCGACTACGAGGCCAAAAAAATTACCTTTCGTTTCCATTTTAGCTTTTTTTTTTCTTTTGATAACTTTTCCTCCAGTAACGACATGTTTATAACGAGGGGCTGAATTAACTGATTTATTTTGTTCCATAAGACTATTAATGTAAAATGACAAAATTCGACCTATGTTGATATAACGTTATTTACTTGTAATACCATCAGGAATACGTGGTTAAAGTTTGTCGGGTAACCCGTACCCACCGTGTATACGAGTATGTACTCTGCCACGTTATACTAGTTACAAACACTTGGATATAGAGGCAGACCACCACCAAAGTATAAAGGGGTATTTCTCCAGAAATATGTCTGCGGTCACCTCATTCATCTGGCCCTTTTTCGTACTAAATGTATGGAGACAGATGAATGAGTCGCAGACATATTTCTGGAGAAATGCCCAAAGACGAACAAGTTGTCCAAGTTCGGCCGTTTAGGAGCGCGCAACACGTATTCACACAGACGCGCAATAGCACGTCTGTGTGAGTGCGATCCATACTGGAGCATTCGGCACGCACACATTCAAGCGCGCGATGTACATTTTGTAGGAAGAATAATTACTGCCATTATACTGTACAACCACACACCACAATTAATACGTGTTTAGAATTCATTTTTAATCTACTAACGTAAACGTCCTAGTGTTTGATACGCTAATTCCGAATAGTTGACATCCTGGTATCACCCTTATTACTTATGATTATGACTTAACATTCAACATGACAACTACTGGGACAGTACCAAGCACTCAGACGTCTACCTTATCTACTTGAAAAGAGCAATTATTGAGTAAAAAAATCTTCTATATAGGGCTGTAAGGATTTTGTTGAAATTTGGTGTGTAGTTAGTTACCAGTGGCGAGGCGTAAGCCGGCATCCTTAGGCAAGCCGGTGCAGATTTGCGTACATTTTCCTTAAGAACTGTAGAATAAGGTGGTCAAATGCCTGATATTAGGCAAGCCGGTAGGAATCGAGTTCTTTGGATGACACGTCACTAGTAGTTACACAAAGTTGCATTATATTGACCTACTTAAATTGTCATTTCCGAAAAACACCGCCTTTCTTCCAAAGCCGAATCGAAAGGCGATAAAGCGAGCATTGGTAGTTGCTCTTATTATTGCTCTTGATGGACCTACGCCTAACAATTCAGCCAACAGGGTCTAAGCAAAAAACTTGTGTACGTGACAGACGTAATCTAGCCGAGACGGTGTTACGAGGGAACAGAACAACGACAACATAGCAGTAAAATGTGATAGCAGAGACGAAGTGTAAAAGTGTTTGTTCATTGAATCGTCTTTTTCCACGCTTGATGCTCAAATTGTTTTAACCAAAGTAATGTTTCAGTGTCACGGGGATGAACCACGATAAAAACTATGGCGTCCACATAATATGTGTATTTGCACGCAAGGCAGGACAGTCGCTATTACGTCAACCGTAACCGTGTACTCCGATACAAATTGTATTTTATTTCCAAAATCCCCAGAGCTGAACACAATATTGGCGATGAGGATAAAGAATGTGAGTAAAAAAAATAATCGTTTTACGACGATCATGGTCAATAACCCATGTGAGTTTATCAGTTTTCTTTGTTTCCATCAAAATGAGAGAAATGGAGATATTGCTAACTGACTGTACAGTTAGCAATACTTCAATCATGAGGTTTATTTCATGAAATTAGCAGATTATATGTATCCCATGAAAAACATACATGTAGGTAAAAAGATGCAAGTCTCGCAACGCAGTTCTCCTACAGCAAAAAAGTTTTGAGATGTAAAGTTAAACCAAGTCAGTACCGGGGGGGGGTATCAACAGAACTCGATTTCCACCGACTTGCCTATTATTAGATCTATAAAATGTGTTCCTCCTCATAAACCGGAAATAAAGATGTCAATTTATGCAACTAAAAAGACGAAGGAATGAAAATTCTTTGAGTTATTCACAAACCGATTATAATTATGTCAGTTTATGCAAGTTAAGTGCAGCAATCAGTAGCGAATTCAGAATGTTAGTTAGGGAGGATAGGGAATAATCAGTAGTTTTCGTCGTATTCAATCGTGGCATTGACTTAAATTTTGGTTACATACTAGTAAGTAGATTATAAATAATGAAGCAATAAATACATAGGGTAGTTTCCTTTCCTGTGGTAAAAATAAATTATTCAATAATTAGCATTTTGGCGCTTCATAAAAAGAAGCTGCTTTAATCTGTTAGGAAACTGGCCCATTACCGCAGTGTACCTAATACGGTAATTTTGCTTCCTACAAAAGGTACATCGCACGCTTGAATGTGTGCGCGCCGTGTACGAACACACTACAAGCAAAGTTTTAAGAATGCGCAAAAATGTTTCAGTATGGATCGCACCCACACAGACGCGCGATCATGCGTCTGTCTAAATACGTGTCCGGCCCGACAACGCGATAATATATTTTTCTGTCCTCCGGCCAGAAAGCGTCACCTTGCCGGCCGCTGTGCTAAACGAGGATGTCGCTTTCTGGCTCCGTGGAACAGAAATACAAACTTTGGCCAATAAATAAGAAATCACATGTTTGTCGTCCTCGGCTTCGCCTCGGCCGATAATTACATGTGATCTGAGACATTTCTTTACTGGCATAACTAGACACCTTGGGTCTCTTCGTGAAAACAATTGTTTGTTCACGTTTGACAAGTTTTTTTAATACCTACCTATTTAATACGAAGTAATGATATGATTCTTGAGACTATTTACCTATAAGAAAACAAAGCTTAAGAAACTCTTATTACGAAAAAATATTTATTTAATATTATGTAAAATACAATTAATTCTCTAGAAAATTTGAGGATTTTGTAAACTGTTGACTTCAAATTTCATCCAAGTTGTTCCCACTCGTAATCCTTTTTCGTAGAAATGTACCAGTTAGGAAAATCTCGCTATTGTGCAATTCGAAACTTAGTTGTTAGTCCAATTATTGGGGTTTCATATTTTCATGATATTTTTGTGTCATTTTTAAATTGAAATAAGTTTTTAATTCAATTAGTTTGTTATAAATTATATATCGAACGTATTTTATTTTTATGGTTGTTGAGTGCAGTGCCTGCTTTACCTACCCATAGTGCCGGGTGTGTAGCACTGCACACACGGGCGCAGGGTCTTAGGGGGCGGCGAGCGCCGCTCGCGAGATAAAAGGGCACATATGATACTAGGCCTTGTCGAGTGATAAACCATTAACTTGCTGTAGAAGAGAACAGCCGGACATGCGGCCAGACACACGAAAGTATTTTCACCTAAGCTGAAACTGCTTCGCTCGCGCATCGCTTGTGACTTTCAATTGTTATGTACCTACGCGGGTAATATTACCTAAAGGGTTGTATTTCAGCGCATCAGCCCACCAAGACATTAACGTGCAAACGCCCCATGTGCTGTGATGTAATTCAGATATTTAGCGTCAATCTCATCCTTGTCTTTTGACGTGTAGTAATAACAGTTCGTAATCAGAGGTGATGCTGCCTTAGGCGAAGAACACACTGAAATCCCCCGTCGCCGCGATTTTAGCGCCAGTGTGCGCCACCCCGCGACTTTTCTATACAAATCGATGATTCTACATACAAAGTTGAAAATCGCTGAGTCGCGCGTCGCCGCGATTTTCGCTGCAGTGTGTTCTTCGCCTTAGTTCGTCAAAGTCAAAGCGACATTTTGACCCGCGTCCGCAGCCGTGGCGCGGCATTGTTTTTTTCCGGCGCCGCGCCGTGGATAAGTGGCCAGGCCCTTATACAATTTGTTCCGTGAACTAGGTATAACAGCTTCGTAAGGCACTGGTCCCATAGCCGGCGAGTAAGCGAGTAAAGTTGGGCGAGTAGCATTACATTGCAGATCTGGAAAGGTCGATTGACCACACTGTGCCTGGTACTCGCCCTACTTTACTCGCTTACTCGCCGGCAGTGGGACCAGTGCCTTACGAAGCTGTTATACCTAGTTCATGGAAAAAAATGTATTAGGGCCTGGCCACTAATCCACGGCGCGGCGCCGGAAAAAAACAATGCCGCGCCACGGCTGCGGACTCGGAATCTGCTAAAGGCGGTCAAAAACTGGCCACGGCCTGTGTTCACACGACGCGACAACGTGTTTGGCGCCGCGCCGTTTGCGTAGACGGTGCCGCGCCGTGGACATGTGGCCAGACTCTTAGCGACGGGGTTAACGGCGATTTCTTGAATTACACTACTGGTGGTGTGAGCACGCACTATTCCCCCCGTGTCGTATTACCGGGGTAACGAGGCGCGTGCCAAGGGCGCGGAGATAAAGGCTAATAGCCGGTTCCGTACCTACCGCGCATGTTATTTATAGAGAACGCTTGTTTAACGATATCCTATTAATGTAAAATGTCCAAAAAGAAAAGAAGACAAAGAATGTAAGACATGTAAAAGATCCCTTGAGGGCCTACTTACAGAAATAAATTATTTTATTTTATTTTTTTATTTATGTATTAAATCCAGTGCCTAATATTCCGTTAAAAGAAAGACCCGATTAGGTCCCATTTCTTGTTCGGGTAAATTACGTTGTAATGGGCTAGACGACTAAAGAAAACTGTTTAGTCCGTCAGTTAGATTATTAATAGTACATTGTGTATCAAGGGCGGTAAGTAAGGAATTACAAACGAGTGTTTGTTACAAGGCCGAGGCGAAGCCGAGGGCTTTAATAACACGAGTTTGTAATTCACGAGTGAGTAAATTGGCATTTCCTTTGAACACGACAAATAAGAGTAAACAAAACCATCGTTTCAAATTTAAAAAGAAAACCATTACGCCCTAGGGCGTAATAGGTCATTTACGGCCCGCAGAACCTACGTGTAATGACACCATTTTCGAGCAAGTGTGATGAAAATAATATTGTACACGTGTTTTTTATTTTGTTTGAAAAACAAAAAATGACGAGGATAGAGTGCTTAGAAGTTTCGAGTGACGTCACTCCTAGGTACAATTTTCACCTAGGAGTGACGTCACAAGCCCCCACTCCAGAAGTTTGATGACCTGTAACTTTGTCGATTTTTAATATTTTGATAAACCAAAAAATACGTGTCCCATATTTTTCCATAATCTAACTGACGGACTAAATAGAATTATATAGTTTTAACCCAGTTGTCATCCCTATTACGACATTCAGTGCCGAGATCCCGATTATCAGGTTCATTATGTATGAAAATTGGGAGCTTGGCACTGAAAGTGCACAGTTTTAACTTCTAACGCCACAGCCTAACACAGATATATAATTACCTATGTATAGTTTTAGTTTTGTAGCATGTTGATATGTTTAAGTTATTCGGTATTATATAGTATAATGAAAGAAAAGGCCGAGATTCTTTGTATTTAAGGAGTAAAGATAGATGATAAAAATTAACTCATGTTCGTGACGCCGTCAGGCCTTACAGTTTCTTCGAGCTACGCTCGTTCATTAAAAATGTTGGAAATCAGGTCCATTTGGTAGGTTTTCCGGTTTTATCGGCAAAAAACATATCAAACAATAAATAATGACGTTTTAATAGTACATTACACAACTAGGGTGATGAAACAAAGAAAGGCCGAGATCGCAGATGTTTGCGGCCCGAGCTGCAAGCGAGGGACGTAATTATGCGATCGAGGACTTTCTTTATTATCTCCCGTGTTGTGTACATCATTTTATGTCTACACTTGGCCAGAAAGCGGCTTTGGGAAAAAGTCACTTTATGGCCAGGTGTGGCATAGGCATAAATCATTTTTATAGATAGTTTTTCTTTAAATAACTTATTTTTTCATAGCTCAACACTATAATAACAACGTAGCCCGCGTGCTTGTCTTCACTTGACCGGGTGTGTCTGTCTGAGGCAGAATCAGATACACGCCGGCGTAGTATAGGTGTATGGTTATTTTACAATCTTGATATTTTACTAGCTGGTTATTTTACGATCTTGACATTCTGCTACCTTTTTATTTTACGATCTTACATTCTACTACCTGCTTATTTTACGAACTTGACACTTTACTACCAGCTTATTTTACGAACTTGACATTTTACTACCTGGTTATTTTACGATCTTGACATTTTACTACCTGGTTATTTTACGAACTTGATATTTTACTACCTGGTTATTTTACGATCTTGACATTCTACTACCAGCTTATTTTACGAACTTGACATTTTACTACCTGGTTATTTTACGAACTTGATATTTTACTACCTGGTTATTTTACGATCTTGACATTTTACTACCTGGTTATTTTACGAACTTGACATTTTACTACCTGGCTATTGTACGGTCTTGACTTTCTACTACCTGCCTGGTAAGTTCGTAAATTAACTAGGTCATTTTACTACCTGGTAATTTTACGAAATGGAGAACTGGACATTTTACGACTTTGACGTTACATTCAGGACGGATAGTTCCACTGTGACATTTAGCATAGTTTGGGATCACCAGAGTTCGATTTCTGGGCGCCTTCACGACTTTGCGTTTGCGGGTGAAAGAGATTTCTAAATGACTGATACGCTCGCAGAACCTGGCCCTAAGATGAAATCTACTTGTAGGTATTACTTGTATTAGTACATTGTGTATCAAGGGCGGTAAGTAAAGAATTACAAACGAGTGTTTGTTACAAGGCCGAGGCGAAGCCGAGGGCTTTAATAACACGAGTTTGTAATTCCTTTACCGCCCGTGACACACACAATGTTTTTCATCACACTTGTGAGGAAATCTGATTAAAATAACCTTACTTAACCTAAATAAAATTGTAAAACTGACAGTGACATTAGTGAGATATTCCATAGACAATGCGAAGGTCAAGTCACGTTCGGAAACCATAGCGGTAAAGACTAAAAATGGTTTATTTTATATTTGCAAAATACTGAAATACTATATTTAAACATTGAATTAATGTTACAGAAATATGTTTTTACATGTATTTGCAATAACAGTTTTCTTTAAATAAATATTTCAGTAATAAAAGTTAAAAAAGTAAGTTGGCGTTTCCTTTGAAAATGACAAATAAGAGTAAAACAGAACTAGCGTTTCAAATTTAAAAAGAAAACCATTACGCCCTAGGGCGTAATAGGTAATTTACGGCCCGCAAAACCTACGTGTAATGACACCATTTTCGAGCAAGTGTGATGAAAAAATTTATAAAGGGGGAACCCGCGCTCCGCATTAGTGACGTTCGGTCGGTGCCAACCCGACTCCCGGTATATCCATAATGGCCTCGCGAGCTCGTTTAGGTAAACCGAATTATTGCTCCAGAAATTCAAGCGCCGCTGTGTAACCAACTTGAGGTGTTTACATATTCAGAATAAAATTATAACGATTATTGGAATGTTATACCGAAATCATAAGCGGTCCTAAGCGGAACCTTATTACTAAGCCTCCGCTTTCTGTCTGTGTGTCCGTCTGTCACATGTTTTGGGCCGTAATAGGTAAAGACTTGAAATTTTTACAGAATGTGTTTTCTATTGCCGCTGTAACAAAAAATTATAAAAACAAAATAAAATAAAAAAGGAGAGGAGGAGGATACAAGGAATCGATCGTCACAGGGCTCTATCTTTTGAACCGTAATATCACAATAGATAGACGCTTGAAATTTTTACAGAGTATGTATTTTTATTTCCACTCTAAGATCGAATACTTGTAAAATGTAATTAAGATAATATAAAATCAAGAATCAACGAGAAGCACCCATACCATACTTTTTCTTAAACTATTTACGTATCTTACGAGTTTGTACGGACTACGGAACCCTCGGTGCGCGAGTCTGACTCGGACTTGATCTTTTTTTTTTCTGACTCGCACTTGATCTTTTTATTATGTCGCTGATTATTACATTAAAAGTACCAAAACTAATTTGCCAAATTATACCTACGTAATTAAAACAGTCAGTCTGTCATGTGTCTACTACTTAACTCTGTGTAGTTGGGTCATTCACATTTTTGTGTACATAGTCACTACCGTGGCTTTAATTGCTTTTTCTAGACGTTCGACTTAACCGTCATATCATGAATTCATTTTATCATATGGATGAGTAAATTCATGATAGTATTTTTTTTATTAATTAGAAAGAGTAATGACTTCCACGGTAATGACTATGTGCACAAAATCAGAATGACCCAATTATTGATAGGTACTCAATAGGTCAAATTCGTCCAAGACAATATGAAAAATACCTAAATGGCTTTGTAGACTAACTCACCAAAACCTTGCTTGGTATAAGTACGAGACTATATTTACTGTCTATTGAAATATGAAACATAGGCACAGGACCTAAACACACTAATAGGACTCAAAAGAAATGTTCTTCGCTACACTTTGCGAAGCTCAATAATGTAGATGGCCTAAGTACACAGCACTTAACAGAGTAGCTTTATAAAGAAACTTAGTTTTATATCAAGTGAACGGACTTAACTTTTTTCTGCTTTATACACGGTGGGCCCAAATAACCCGAAAAATTTTAACCACGTATTCCTAATGGTATTACAAGTAAATAACGTTTATGCCACACCTGGCCATAAAGTGGCTTTTTGTGGCACGCTGCGCGTACGGAAAAAGCCGCTTTCTGACCAAACGTAGACATAAAATGATGTACACAACACGGGAGGTAATAAAGAAAGCCCTCGATCGCATATTTACGTCCCTCGCTTGCAGCTCGGGCCGTAAACATCTGCGATCTCGGGCTTTCTTTGTATTACCACCCTAGTTGTGTAATGTACTATATATCAACATAGGTCGAATTTTGTCATTCTACATGAATAGTCTTATGGAACAAAATAAATCAGTAAATTCTGCCCCTCCTTATAAACATGTCCTTACTTGAAGAAAAGATTATCAAAAAGGGGAAAAAAGTTAAAATGGAAACAAAAGGTCAATTTTTTGGACTCGTAGTCGCATACCATCAAATACTGCGAAGGTTAATTGCTGTTTAGTTAAAAGATTTTTAAAAATTAGTAAAAGTATCTTAGTCATCATTTATAGATAAGGGCTTGTTACAGACTAGGGAGTTTTCATTTAATAATGTCGCAAACGACATAGTAAATATATAGAAATGGCTATGTAGAATGTCGTAATGAAGAAACCGTCTCATTTCCATCCAATGAGGGTGTTTAAAAATCATAAACCCACCAGCTGGCAGCAGGGTGGCGAAAGGTCTTTTTGACAGTAGGCGTCAAGATCCACCAATCACGCCACATGATTTTGACATCTACTGCCAAATAGACCTTTCGCCACCCTGCTGCCAGCTGGTGGATTTCTGATTTCTAAATACCCTCATTTTGCTGAGAGCCGTCTCGCCCGTTAATGTTAGAATGGAGCAACGCAAACTTAGTTGCAAGTCAAACCCAAGTTGCAAGTAGCAAGTTGCCAGCAACTTGAGATTGCATCGCTAAGAGTTACCAAATAGCGATCTTCTATAAATCAGCCCTTAATAACTTGATCTGGACTCGGCAATCGTATCCGGCAAAGCCTATTTTTTTAAATATTAAACAGTACCTATATGAATTTACAATACATAGGTTTACCATAAACTATGTTTTTTTAATGTTTTGAACGCAATATTCAGGTATTTGAATTTTGCAAAGCTAAAATTGGTAAAATGGTAGTGTGAGCATCTCTTTGCACATGTTTGATCGAGGGTTAAATTTATTTACGAGACAACACTGGTTTTCAGCAAAAAGATACATCTTGATAGTAGAAACATATTTACTACTTGGGACATACCTAATATGAAATGTTTTAATTTTTAGTACATTTTAAAGTTTATTTGAAACCGCAGTTTTTTTTTCAAAGTTTATTTTTTATGTTTGTAACATGACAATGACAAGCGACGTCAATTAGACTGATGTTAACGTACATTGAAAATACAATTTAATTTGAATGAAAAAGATAAAATCTAAAGATTACATAAATTTTAAAAGTTGTTGAGCGAAAGTTTTATTATTGGATAAGTAGCATCTACGTTTTAATTATTTGCTCCTGTTACAGGCACCACCCGGTATATTTCCGGGATCAAAACCTTGTCATCATCAAAGGAGATTCGTGTTTGACCCTTTATTCCCTTACTACTAGCAAACGGATTTGGGTCAAACCAATGTTATTAAAATATACGTATCTAAACAAATGTAAATAAAATGCGCTCTATATTATTCCAGTTCAGTAGGAATTGTTTTCTTGACGTGGTAACCACAACAACATTTTTGTCTCTTGCTTATTACTATAAATCTTTAAATTATAGTATTATTATAAAGCTGGGACATTTTACGAAGCGCATAGTAACATTAGCAACGTGCGGGTACTATGACGTCGTAATTTAAGGATATAGGAAAATAGTCTTAATCGACTTCTATGGATGGACCCATCGCCCTCGCGTGACCCGCTGTAGGTAAGGTAACCTAGGATACCTAGTAGGTATTAGTAGCAATTAAATTGTATTTTACGACCCAAGCGGTTTGGGTTTCTTTCTCCACTGCCTCTATATTAAACTTTAAACTATCAAAAGTTAGGAAATAACATACCAGAGCTGAAAGTTTTTGATAAATTGAAAAAGTAAGCCGGTACTCATAATATCGCAAGAGAGATAAGAACAGCTTTATTCGTCCCCTTGGTGCAAAAACCGCTTAAGTGCACTTCTAGGCCAAAGTGAGTTATTAACACCTTAGAATGTACTTTTCAAGACTGTCAAAATCCGTTTTGCGATACGACGCTCCGTTCCTGATTTAACTTTTTCTTAAGGTCACTTAAAACTGATTTTTTCCAATATTTAACAACCAAAAACGACTAAGTGTGAGTTAAACACCGTTTTGAATTTTTCTCAACAGGAAGAACATCTTATTGTCATTTAAGCGGTTTTGGAATGATACAACTTTTAATAAAAATGCCAATATTCCTTCTGCTAAAACCGCCTAAGTGACATATAGTAGGTTTTTGCAGCGTAACCTAGTATCAAAACATGTAATTCGTCGTCTGCAAAAAAAATCTAAGCATTGTTAGTAGGTTTTGTCATCACATTACTATTGCATATGCACTGCATAAATAAAATTCTTCAACAGCGAAAACCAACTAAATTCACACAATCGGTTTTGTTTGTGATGCTAATTCCTTACCACCATTATACACAAATTCAGCCAAAACCGCTTAAGTTCAAATAGATGTCAATAATGTTGCCTATGATTATGAACTTGAATGTAAGAAAATCTATCACTCGTAATGAATTATGAAATTAACTACTGATTGACGTAATTATATTTTGTTCTGTTATGTTAATTGTTTATCAGAGTGAAAAATAAACTATTTATGTTTAGAAACAAATTTATAGAGAATATTATTCCTATTATTTATTTGCATAAAACATCAATTTGTCTATATATCTATCAGTCTGAGAAACATACCTGTTTTTTTGGTATCAACGTAATTCGTCCCATTTGTTTTTCGTTCAATTCGTATTTCGTCTCATTCTATATTCGTCACACATTCTTTATTAAGACTATTCTTTATACATAAAGAATGTGTGACGAATATAGAATGAGAGGAAATACGAATTGAACGAAAAACGAATAGGACGAATTACGCTGATATATTTTTTGTACCATGGTCGCGTCTTGCATTTCAAAGCGTTGACACGGTTTTGCGCGCATGAATGTAAAGGGTTATTCTTCAGAAATATGTCTTATTCTTCTGTCTCCATACATTTAGTATGAAAAAGGGTCAGAGGGATAAGGTGACCGCAGACATATTTCTGAAGAATAACCCTAAACAATTGATATGCTGGTAAGTGATTGATTCTAGAGCTAAAAATGTTTTACCCTTTGCCTCGCATTTGTGGACTATGAGAAGGCCTTTGATTCTTTCGAGAATAGCAGTACCTACGTAAGTGTCCAGTAGTGGCGTGGCGTAAAATATATCCTTGGGCAAGTCGGTGCAGATTCGGCGTACATTTTCCTTAAGAGCTGTAGAATAAGGTGATCAAATCCTTGATATTAGGCAAGGCGGTAGGAATCGAGTTCTTTGGACGCCACGCTACTGGTCTCCAGTCTCAACGTTAAATACGCTCAGCAAGCTTGGGGGAGGGCCATGCTCAGTGATTTGTTAAGAGATTGTATCAGAAATGAGATAATCTGTCACAGAACCAAAGTGACAGACATAATCCAAGGAATTATCAATCTGAAATGGCAGTGGGCTTGTCAAATATGATAAAGATTTAGCCGGTGATTGGACCTACTGTTTTTACAACATTCTAAATATACTGCGCCATGATAGGGTGAAGGCACACGCAGACGATTTTAGTTGAAACATTATAATGAAAACTAAAAAAGTACATTAAACACCTAAGGCGGTATAATAAGGAATGGCCCATTTCGCAGGTGTTTGCTGCAGGCGAAGGCCTGCATCTGTAGTGTTTACATAATTTTACGTCTTCTCTTAGCCAGGAAATGGTATTTTATCTTCCCGCGCAACGGGTGAAAAATGCCACTGACGGCTCATGTTAAGGTGACGAAACGTACCTATTATACTCGTATCATATGATGACAAACCGCCCTGTGATACCATTACCACGTTTACGAGTTAATTTGACAATTACTTTAGTATTGAATAAGTTTTACTTACATTTTGGAGTGTTTGCCTAGCTGATTTGTCCTGAATATAGGTTTTTGGCCTATTGAACACTAGAATAGTACACGAAACTCGACGGAAACTTTTCAACCAAAAAGTTAGGATCCAGAGCAATGCAAACCTAACAAAACGTAAAGCTGTATTGATTATGAGGAGAACAGACAGGAAAATAACTTACGGAGTTAAAAACGCCTAAGTGAATTTTGGCATTTTAAGCGCCCTCATTCGTAAATTCTTAAATCACTACAGCCAAAACCGCCTAAATGACTGGAGACTTTTACATAAAGTAGTATAATATTAATAATTTAGGGATTTTAGATCATATTTCAGTGCAAAATGTTATAACTTTAGACTAGAAAGCTTAATAACTACCAAATTCCTGCGGAATATTATTGGTTTAAAAGATACAAAAAAAATGTGCCGTCAGCCAAAACCGCTTATCTGCACGACCTTACAAGGTAAATCCTTTATTTTACCTACTTATTATGGGTATAGAGCAAATTACTACGTACATACTTATTCTGTGATAAATTATCGAAGTAAGAACACAAAGGCTCCTTTCATATAGCTGAACATTACAATTTTATTAGCATACAAACCTTTAAATGCGTTTTTCTCGAAACTATACTTCATGCAGTTAAGCGGTTTTGGCAGCAAGGGGACGTATTGTTCTCATATTTTCGACGCCGCAAGATATTAAAATTCTTCAAATGTTACATTACGGAAATAAAGATTTTTTATCTTAACAGGGTGATCTTATAAATCTTAGAAATTTATGCTAGCGACTACTCTGAGGAAAGGTGTCACGTCTTAAATTAGTTCTTTTTCTGCTTAATGTTACGTATATTTTAACTTGCCGGTTTTTTATACATTAGGTACAATCAGCGTTAAATAGTATAGCATCCAACGCGCCATATATGTATGTATATCGTAACATGTGTTTACCTAGTACTAAAGACACAAACACGAGTTACGATTACGATATATATGGCGCTTTGGATGCTAAAGACTATTTGACGCTGACTGTATTTTTATTGGTATCCAATCATTTCACAATAAACGTTTCACAAACATTCATTTTAAAAACAACGATTGGCAAATGAACTAATGACAAATTTATTGATTCGCTTAATTATTTTTGACACATACCTACTTAAGTAGTTCATTTCACAAATTATTTACTTAACAAAACCTCATATTTCAAGTCATTATTTGACAAACTGTTCATTTATTCGGTATTTCGCAAAATAGCGTTTGGCAAATGAACGTTTAATAAAATGCATAGTTTGGCCAAGATATGACACTATGGGATTGTTTGATTGCATGTTCGCGAACATGGCGCGCATAGGTACCTACCTATAAGTATAACGTCCGCCGGCCTAGCCCCACGGCGCGGCGTGCTCTCATTAATCAATTTGCGGTCATTACAACACGTGTGCGGTAATGTAAAGTAAAAAGCACTTGTGTATAATAAGCTGCGTTCCGCGTGTAAAAACATGAAATAAGAGCCACTTTACGAGCAAGTTGAAAATTTGTATAAAAATATAGATAGGTACATATAAGAGCACTGCGAATTATACCAACAGCGAGCGGATTATTTTTTATGCATATTTTTGCATAAGGCCAAGGTAATCGGGTTCCTTCCATATAAAAATATGTAAATCAGTTTTTTGTAGTAAAGTAATATTTCAACGGGATTCATGAAAATTCCAAGCTCCAGCGTTCACAAACATGTTACATAAATAAATTATACCGACAATTTAACGAAGGTTTAATTTGAAGTGAGGTTTTATGGGTTGGGCATAAAAATCCCTTGCCCAGAAAAACTGAATGGGCATCGGGTGGCCTTCTTTAACCACTGAATTAAATATAATTGCCATTAGGTACATCAACAGGGCGTCCTATGACTATGAAATATGTATATTATTCAGTTTAAATCTCTATTTACTACAGCGAATCTATTTTACGTATAATATAAAACAAATATATTGATAACTATTTCGAATTCAATTCATTTATTGCATATCACATTACAAATATATATTCATGGATTTATAAATAATCGGGTATACGTATGACAACCTGCAAGGGCACTGCAATAACAGAGGGCTTATTAATTTACACATACAATTACATTAACGACACATTTCCCTTCAATAATTACCTAACCGACGCGTCTAGATTTTAACATAAACAGACACACGGTAACTTGTTCACTTGCTGGCATCATTAAAGTAATATTCAAATTATAATAATAGCATCTATTAATTAAAAACAATTTCAACTGTTTGTTAAACAATCTACCTTTCATGCCCATTACCCTAGGTAAGTACCTGTACCTTAAATATATCGAACCAGCCAAATGAGAAAAAATGTTTTATCGCATTGTCAATCAAAGAAATAAATTTTGAGGAATTAGGTAATTTATTATATGACTTAAATAATAAATATATTCTCAATAACGTTCAATTTGAACTAATAGTTTAAGCACGTCAAAAACTGACGCTTGCAAAACCTAAAAATATTGACATTTCAATACGAACTATAAAAGGTTTGTAGTCCTATACAAATACATGCGATTACAAAATTACAATTAATTAGTTCAAATAGAGCTAGAATGGATTAGAATATTATAAATAAAGGAAGACCACTTACAAAAAGAAATGAGATCCCATCAAAAACATTACATGTAAAAATTTGCAAGTCACGCAACGCAAGTTATTTACAACAAAAAAAAATTTAGATGTAGGAAACAAGTCAGTACGCGTCAGTAAGCAGTCGGTTGTCCACAGAACTCGATTTCCACCGACTTGCCTAATACGTGTTTAACCATGGAGGAACAGATTTTATAGATTTACTTTTATGAGAGGTATCATAAATCTTAATAAACTAATGCGAGTCAGTCGCGTCGTGAGCAGGGTCAGTAGTTAATGGTAATTATAACAGTACTAGCATTTTCCCGCGGCTTCGCCCGCGTTGTTCCCGTTATTGTCCCAAAGGAACTCTTTACCGGGATATAATGTATCCTATGTTTCAATCCAGGACTTGGTCTACTTGCATGCCAAATTTCAGCTTGATCCATCCAGTTGTTACCCCGTTATAAGGTAACAAACATCCAAATATCCAAACATCCAAACATCTTCACAAACTTTCGCATTTATAATATTAGTGGGATTAAAGTGTAACGTAATAAATTAACATGCAAATTTGATACAGATTACTAGCTGTTAGGATTTGCATATACTGATCTAATTAAGCCTCAGGACTCGTGACGTTAAGTCAAGTTGAGCGACGTGCATTTGCTTTGAGCTACATGATGCATAATCATCCAATTGAATTGGGTAATCAAGATTTTCAAAAGTGTGCAATTTATATATTTTTTCGTTAGTTCCCGACGTAATGATCTAGAAAATACCCCTATTGCATTTTTATTCCCTGTAATTCTTCCAAAATATCGTGTTAAACTCACTTAAAAAAGGGACGCTGGTCTGACAAAATTAGTGCCTAAATTCGTAAAAAAAAACAAACGTATCTGTGTGAAGTTTGGTCTGTCACAATTGTCAGCTGACACAGACTTCACACAGATACGTTTCAGAAAGACCATTTCAGACGGACAACGAGTAGCAAAAGATAAAACCCTATAAATGTACATAACCCTTACATACAAAAAAGAATACTACTTACAAAAAGAAATGAGATCCCATCAAAAACATAACATATTATAAATTGCAAATTTCACAACCGCTTCTGCCGTAAAGAAATTTAAACATAATATAAAACCAAATCGGCTAATTTATTCAGTACCTGTCTATGGGAGCTTCTATCCGACATCTTTGCAATATATTTTAACCGAATTAGTTAACTAACAACATTATTATGGTGACCGTTAGTTATAGTGACCATCAATATTACACATATTTATTCTTTTAATAAATAGAATTTTAAATCTTTTAATAAATTGGGAAAGTCCAATCGCACACGGCAGTAGAATCCACATGCAACAAAACCTACCTAATTTTATTAGCGCTCCTACAACGACTCTACATGCAACAAAATTTACTACATGCAACTTAATTATAATATCGATCGCGTGATAACGCGAAGCAAACTTCGACGCTGTTTAAATATAGGTAATTATTACATTGACCTAATTGTCAGCAAGCCGCCGGAAGCTGTGGAGCCACTTAACGAGATTCAGTGGCGGTAGAGCGTGCCGACCGGCGTCCGGGCGACCCGGACTCGGTACACGAATACACAATATACACAGGTTTATACAGGTTCCATATGCTTGTGTGTCATATGCTGGTCACAGGGATACCTGGACTTCAGACATATCAAATCATCATCATCAGCCTATATATAGGTAACCCACTGATGGGCACAGGCCTACTCTTATAGATGTGTGTGAATAGGCTGTAGTCTCCACGCTTGCCACGGTTGCGAATTTTACATACCACCTACACACCTTTACATACCTTTGAATGAAAGGCACATCTGAATCACTCGGCTACTATACCTATAGGTTCATACCTCAGATCATGGGTTCATACCAAATAATCTGCTCTTATTCCTTATGCGCTCTCACCATGCAACTTTAGCGCCAATAATGTTGTTAGTATCAATCAAGCGGTCACGAACTGCATGTTTGTTACAAAGCCAATCAATAGACATGTACGAAACTTGACAACTGATATATATTATTCCGTCCTATGTATAGAGTAACACAATAAACATTTTCTGAGGTTCTTAGGGATGTATTTCACGTACATCCAACAACAACTCCAATCGATCGCACCAGCAGGTTAGCGGTGACGTATTGCGAGGTGAGGAGGCTTGATTACGCTTTAACTCAGTGGTGGAAGACTGTCACCGGACGTGTACCGTATAATACCGGTGGGCCATTTATATCGGTCAGTATACTAGAACTAGAAGACTTACGAAGATCTGTTCTTAGGAACCACTAGGGCTTGCATTCCGGAATTCCGGAATTCGGAAATTCCGGAATTTCGGACGATTTTTCCGATATTACAGTTCCGGAATTCAAGTGCTAAATATCGAAAATTCCGGAATTGAAAATAGTGTAATGAAATTCGACATTAAGACGGATATTTTACAAAATTACCACGTTATAAAATCGCCCAGTCTACAGGTAGTATTTTTCGAGCGCGGGGTCTAAACCGGTGCTTGTTAGAACGAGACAGAACGATTCGGTCGAACGGTCCAACTAAGTACTTATTGTTTCTCTGTATCTGTTTTTGCATTTAAACACATCAGTACTAATAGGTACTAAGTGCAACGCCATTAACGTTAGTTGTAGGTTTCTTGTGCCTTGTGAAGTTGTGATTGTGAATTTTGCAGATTTCATGTGTGTTATGCGTGCGACACAATGTTATGTGTATTATTGTTGTATTTAATTTATAATAACGCCTTTACATTTATCAGAATATTTCTGCAATAAAGTCCAATTAATTATTTCATATGACTTCACATCATTATTATATTACACAGCATAATAGTCGATATACATATAGGAGTCTTCTCAAGGCATTTACGAAGGTACAAGAATATTTGAACTAATTTCAAGGGGTGTCCCTTATTAGGCATAACTTAATAAGCCTAATATTAAAATGCATAACAGTTTAGGCATACGATGATTAAGCATACCGATTAGATGGCATAATCATAAAAACGCATACTAGTTAATTTACATACCGATTGAATTGGCATACCTGAAATCCGCATAATGTTATTAAGCATAACGAACGCATACTTTTATGCGTTCGGTATACGTGGGGCGTTACTTGGAAAAAAATAACTTAATTGGTCCTTGTTGTCTACAGAATCCCTACTTTTTGGGATTTATCAACTAGTACTATTGTTTATAATACCTACAATAAAATATGTTCCCATTTTTACGATGTTTTTTTAAGGTTTTGTGATTAATATTTTCCCCCTATTTATTCATTTGTTTTTATGCATGTATATGTAGGTTTATATTTGCCCCTGCGATTATTTACTTTTGGTAATTAGCTCTCGCTTTTGTTACCCTTCGCATCAACTATTTTATTTTTGGCATGTAAGTATACCAAGTAATAAATTTATTTATACAATTATTAAGTAATATAAGGGCCGCGGGGATTATGGAAAATTTAATCAACATTTGGATGTTATTTCTATATTCATATATATTACAAAAATATATATGTAAATATAAATGATGACGCAATTTTCCAATTAATACTTTTTGTTACGAAACACTTAAGGAAATTTGCATCTAATAGGTATATTTATAAATTTACATTAATAGATATTACAAAATATAATATGCATGTATTTAGAAATGTACCGCAGTAGATGCGATTCTACGCGAGTTTTTTGTAACCTAAAAGGCAAAGCCTTCCCCTTTACCTTTGCTATAAATACTTAATTACAAATATGTAACACAACTGATACAGTAGTAGATAAGTACAACTTTATACATTTAATGGATAAAAACATTTATCATATTTTTAAAATTTTCTTACTAATACTAAACAGGGAACTGTTGCGTATAAACATCGCAATATTGCGTTTAAAATAGTACTATGTATATAATTGACTTTTTTGTAAATATGACTTTATGTGCAAGAAAGTGTTTTTACACAATAACATTACCTAGTCAACAATGATTTTGTTGCCATTTATTATTACTTTATTTGGAGTTATATCTACATTTCAATAAAACAGACCTATGAAAAAACTTGTACTTACGACAAAATACCCCTAACGACATAAGAACTTTCCACTTTCGAATTTTAAAGCACATTATAATGTCTCTTAAACTAACCGTAAATTTGCTGCAATAGCTTTTAAATAATCCGTTTTACTTAAATAAGAACTCTGCGATACCAATTATTCGATTAAGCATCTAAAATTAAAATGTCTGATTAGACATATTAAAATTATACTTTTTAGTATTTATGAACACTAATGTTATACCAAATAATTGTTAGACGTTTTAATAGTATGCAAATTAAAATATGCGTTTTAAAATATACATTTTAATATTATACGAATATACAATTATGCGTAACAACGGTATGCATTGTCAAAATAGGACGTTTTACTGTATGCGTTTTAATATAGACCCAATTTCAAGACATACTAGTGTTAGTGTTTTAATGTTTGAGGATAAATTATTTGAAATGGCATTTCATCATGCTTTTAGAAATTATTTAAAGTCGTTTCATATTAACATTTAAGCTTTTTATAATATTCACACGATTCATGTATTGTATGTGTTGGTTATTCTAAATGAATAGTTATTTTACGTGGTCACGAAAAGGATAACCTTGGTACAGAAATTGTTGTTTCAGATAATTGAATTAGCTCATTGTACCTGTGTTGTGTTTAATGATTCATTGAGAAATTTTGCCCTACTTCGTAATATTTTTAGAATTTTGAGAATGTTCTTATTTAAATACCAAATGCAATTCTTAGAATTTATTTTATGTCATACTATTTCGTTATTAATTCATACCTACTTTTTGTAATAATCTATCGTGCTAGCTAAGTGCACCTAGTATTATTGCATTACTTTAACAGTGTTGATTTTTTAATAATTATGTGTCGATTTTTTCGTATTTTGTACTTGGAATACGTTCTACACATTTGTTGATTATTAATAAATCTATTTTAATACAATTTCTCGTTTCATACGGACAAAAAATGTATTAGAAAACAAAGCCGGTACATCCGCATTAATTCCGGAACCAGTTCCGGAATTCCGGAATTGAAAGTAAAATTCGAAATCAATTCCGGAATTGGAAAATCGACCGATTTTGCAAGCCCTAGGAACCACGTCATCGATTTTAGTGACAAGAAAAACTGTAAACCGGGTAATTGTGTCTATGGGGGCAAATGCGCCTTTTAAAGATTCTATTAAATCCGAACTCTTTAAAACTACCCCTATCCTATCTGCCTGTAAAATACAGCGTATACTACAGACAGGTAGGGTAGGGGTAGGGGTAGTTTTAAAGAGTTCAGATTTAATAGAATCTTTAAAAGACGCATTTGCCACCTTTACCCCGGTTGACCTTATTCAAAGATTTAAAAAAATTGGTATTCATCATCATCATTTCAGCCAAAAGACGTCCACTGCTGGACATAGGCCTTCCCCAAGGATCTCCACGATTGTCGGCTTTGTGCTGCATTGGAATTGGTATTGTTTCAGTAGAATTGGCATATGTAGGAATGTACAGGTTTACATTCTTATACTGCCAGCTGTCACCGCTATCACAAACGGTTATTATAAATGCATTTAATTTAACTTGGTAGAGTTTTGGATGATAAGCCGGTCCTTTGTAATTTCACAAGTCTTTGTAACAATTTAATCTCTCGCATTTTGTACACATCTACGGATTTAAGAAGGCTCGAACGTTTTACTGTTCATTCACCTTTCATTTATCATCGCTTATACCGAGAAAGGCTTTGATCTTATCGTATACTTGATTACTTATGTTGCTCGCGATTTGCGATTATCCATAGTTAAACTTGGTAATTAAATATGTTGAGTACTTGGTACCTTTGTCTTAACACACTTGAAACGGTAAATATGAAAAGTAATTTCAATCAAGAACGTCCCTTGTGAAATGAAACTATATTCTAAGTATGTTTAATATTTTCTTTGGCCAATTGCACTTATACGAGTACATTGTACAAGTTAACGGCACGTCTCATCTGGGTTATATCTCGGCCGATCGAGTCGCTGCTTCGTATCTCGTTTCACACCTGATTACACATCTTATTCTGCGATTTAAACGTTCAACATCTCTCAGACACTTTCGGTCGATACCAGCTTTCCTTAACTTGACAACGTGCACCACAGATCACAAACTCTTTGGCCATCTTTTAGTATTTTTTTCCAACTCCTATCGCACGTTACTGTCGAATCCCGGCGAGGCTTGAATTGTGGACCTTCTGTATTTTTTGCGAACTTAAGGGTTAAAAAGGTTTTGAATATCAAGATGGCGTCATATAGGTACCTGAACGTTATAGTAGGGTCCTTATTTGTTTTTTTTTTTGCGGGACACGTCTTCATTTAGTCTAGGGCATGAAAAAACATTACTGTTTTTTTTCTGGATTTTTATTCAAGTTTTAGAGGTCGCTCTCGTTACCGTCATAATCAGGGGTCAAACTTTTGGTGCTTATGGTCCCATTATTTTTATTTCTTAATTGTGAACTGTAACTTTGTTTTATTAAGGAGGTAGATAATATATATATATATACATATATTTGATAACAATACGAAAGGTCTCGCTCCAAATCTTCATACTTCATTTTTTGCTGCCGTGAAATTTTTGTTCGAGATAGATCTGGATATACCATCATATTTAGAGTCATCTCTCAGAACATTTAATAAATGAGCTAAGGTAACTAGGTTTATTACGCCCCACAAATCTGTTCAGTCGCGAATTCTGCCTTCCAATTTCACGGCAATAAAATAGTATATTACACAACTAGGGTGGTAATCAAAGAAAGCCCGAGATCGCAGATGTTTGCGGCCCTAGCTGCAAGCGAGGGACGTAAATATGCGATCGAGGGCTTTCTTTATTACCTCCCGTGTTGTGTACATTATTTTATGTCTACACTTGGCCAGAAAGATGACATGGAAGACATGACTAGGAAGATTTGATTACAGGCAGATAGACAGACCGACACCGAGACAGGTGAAACTAAACGAAAACTTGTGGAATCGACGATTCGAAAGGCGATTTCAATACGATACTGTAACTGAAATATAAAATTAAAACAAAAATATTGCTTTGCTAATCAGCGATATGATAACGTGTTAGACAATTAGTGCTAGCGCTTTGTTATTACTTGCGTATTTTTTCATGCATTTACATGCAAAACGAATAAACATGCAAATAAATATAGGTAACAAACCGCCACCAAAAATACAAAACTTGACACGTGTTTCACCTGTCTACGAGGCATCCTCAGGAGAAGCTGGAGATGTTGACCGTCCGGCGTCCGCTGACGAAATGACCAGGTCATTTCACTATCAAGATTTTTTTTGCTAGCCTATCGTAGAGCGTTCCACTGCTGGGCAAAGGCCTCCTCCCTTGATTTCCAACTATCAAGATATCAAGATCAAGTAATTATAACAGGCTAGCACGAATTGTTATCATATCGCAGATTAGCAAAGCAATTTTTGTTAAAAATATTTATTGTTTACTAACATTAGAATTTAAGATAATTGTTACTAACACATTATGGGCCCAGTGTCCGAAATAAAGTGATAATTTAAGCAAGCAATATTTTTGTTTTAATTAACATGGATTTCCGCAAAGTAACGTCAATCAATTATTAGAAATATAAAATAAACCTACCGGCGTGGATACCTACCAATCAGTGCTGTTATATTTTTGGCATAATCTACCTGTCTCAATTAAATCGGCACATCACTACCATTAGGTCTACTAGTAAAGAAACGTGCCTATTCAGTTCAGTACGACACTACTACTTTCCATTACCCATTAAACTTCTCGAGTACTGCACTTACTTATGCCTTACTTAAAACGTATTCAAGTAGACTTTCTGAATAGAATAGAGTGTACTTACCTAAGTAAGACTCGAAAACGAATTAAACCAAGTTGCTAGATTTGTACCATAGTCTGTGAAGTTCGGCTAAGCCGGGAGTTCATGGCGATTCTGCGTTTTGCATTAGACGTTTTTTATTGCCTTAGACTGGCAAACAGGCAGATGGCCCACCTAATGGAATGTGGTCACTGCTGCCTATAGACATTTTGCAACACTAGTGTTACCAATGCGTTGCTAGTCTCGAGGAATTTTGATGATACCCTTTTTTGAAACTCCCGTATTGTAGCGCAGTGGAAAAATCTTGCATTAGATGAGTATCTAAGTAAGTAAAAAAGAATGAAAACATGAAGCAGTGGCTGTATAAAAGTGCTATCGATCCCTCTGAACTTAAATTTTCTGGCACCCCTGAAGAAAGTTTGCCAACCACTGCTTTAGGGCATTTCTCCAGAAATATGTCTGCGGTCACCTCATTCATCTGGCCCTTTTTCATACTAAATGTATGCAGACAGATGAATGAGTCGCAGACATATTTCTGGAGAAATGCCCTTTAGGTACCCTATTCTATCAAGTAGGTGATTCAATTACATTTTCCAAATAAAAGCAATTAACTTGATAGTTGTTCAAATCAAACGCCTCCCATGCTAGCGACTCGTTCAAACAGCAATCAGCCCGTCTTGAGTCCACTTAATTAGTTTAAACTTGGCTACGACGCAGTCGGCAAACATCGGTGCTGGCCAAGACACAGACCCACAATATAATCGTGCAATATTTTTAACCGTATAGAGATAATCGAAACAGTGGAAGAAGAAGGTTCATATAATAAGTATCAAAATGAAAAACACCGAAGACTATCAATTTGCTTTTATATTTTGCTTTTATCATCATTATCAATTTGCTTTTATTAGAAACTAGCATTTTCTGCCTGCGTTGTTCCCGTTATTGTTCCAAAGGAACTCTTTACCGGGACATAAAGTATCCTATGTTTCAATCCAGGACTTGGTCCACTTACATGCCAAATTTCAGCTTGATTCATCTAGTTGTTGCCCCGTTATTAGGTAACAAACATCTTCACAAACTTTCATATTTATAATATTAGTGGATTAGTGGGATGGGATATTCATCTTCCGCGACGTTATGCTGTTAGGGACGCAATGGAAAGAACTATGTAGAGGAAATGAATCATCTACTCCAAGCATAGTCATCTGATGGTGACACGATCGTCAATCATGAGAAAACGACAGGAAAGAGATTAGAAACATTTGTTGTACCTACCCAACTTCTTAATATTAATATAAGTAGGGGTAATGAAAGTTTCGTACCTAATTAATTGCACAAATTATGATATACTTTACGTTAGGTCTCTGAGGCCTAAAGTCGAAGTGTATTTAATTGAAATATCTCATCCGACTCCAGTTAGAGTTGCCTAATGTCTTAACTTACGCAAATCTCAACTGCCATTGTAATTAAATCTGAATATCATACTTACGATACAATCTCCGCTGCAGACATTATGAAATAGCGTGACTTTATCGTTGTTGATAGACTCAGCGAGATCGTCTCAACAAAATAAATAAGCTTGCGTACGTTTCTTCAACCTTTAGGTATTTCCCAAATCAAAAAGGTCGCTACAGCAATGTGCTGTTTCATTTTACGTCATTTATCATGGCTTGCGAAAATTAATAACAGGCGGGACAATGTGTTCACTCGCTATGCGTCAAACGGAATGCCTCGTCACGCAATAAATAATGCTGAACGCGCCTCGACAAAATGGCCGACGCTTTGACAAAATGGCGGGTCGTGTGGCGCATGAATTAAGGAACTCCGCTTTTTAATGCTGTCGATTTATCTGGAACTGTTTGTAAGATCCAAGACTTACTGACCCGCTTTATTTTAATGGCGTTTTCTCTGCAAAAAATTGCCAAAGGAAGACCCAGATAGGTCTTAAAATAACAGGATTGTTTCAAAGGATAAAGAAATAAGTTATAACTAGTTATTTACACAAATGTATTATCTATCAAAATACACGTAAAAAATCGTTTTACAAAAAAAGTATAGAAATTATCGAAAGGATCAACGAATCAAATAGGTAGCAGTCTTATTTTGTAGTTACTAGTTTAGTTTCACTTGGGCGCATCCGTGGACGTTTCACCACCGGTAGATTTGACTAAATCCATTTTCAATTTGTTGTTCTCTGCGACCAACGCCTCCACTTTCTGTTCGTACTTCAAACGGAGTTCCTGTCAAAGGGAATAAATCAAACGATTAAATTGTCACGCATTTATCACCGGGACGGCAGCAGACCTACAAAATTAAAAACGTGAAACATGATCCATTCCCTATAAAAATCAAATATTTCCGATGTTATATATAACTCAATGTTGCAAAAAAGTAGCATACATGTCCTGACCTTAGTTAATTGTTTCGGATTTAATGTAATTAGGTACAAGCTTTTATTTAACTTGCAATGTATGCAACAATAACCTAAGTAACTATGATTGTTGGAGTGGAATCTTGCAACTCAATTTTGAAGCAGATATTTTCAACCGATTGAGCTGAAATTTTGCAAGAATATGTAAATCAGATGACAATGCAATATTATTATGACATAGAGGTAATCTGTGATGGAGCCTTAGGGCCTTATCACACTTGCGATTTGCGGGCGAGTTTCTATGCAAAACCAGTCGCGTCGAACTCGCGCGGTGAGTTCACCGCCGTTCACATTTGTATGGAACTTCGCTTCTAACTCGCCCGCAAATCGTGTGTGATATAGTTCACGGGATTACAGATCGTACGATCCACTTAAAGGAAACAATACTGTTGTGTGGTTTTGTACCTCATTATCGTCCGTCATAAAAGAGAAGCGTGCTTCACAGATAAAGATTTCGTGCATTGATATAAATATCGATATCCATAAATGTCGATAAAAATTTTCGTCTACCTCTAGTACCTACCTGTCAGGCGTTTGCCCCATATATTCCTAGGTCTGTTGATAAGGCACTTATGGTAACCATAGGATCATATAAGTAAGTAAATTACATTTAAGATAAATCCACCGTGTTTGGGTTCAGTTGATTAGTTGTGACGTACAGTCGGCATTAAAAGCTTGTTGTGAAAAAAAAAAAACATTATTTGACAGAAACTTATTTTACACCAACATTTACCCGCGGCTTCACCCGCTTTGTTCCCGTTACTGTCCCAAGGGGTTTAAATCCAGAACTTGGTCTACTTGCTTGCCAAATTTCAGCTCAATCCATCCAGTACGTCTAGCATAACTGGCCGCGACTTCGTTTCTCGCGCGACTGAGCATCACCTGTCACTGTCACACTATATTGAGTGGAAAGAGATAGGTAGCTTTTGTCGCGTGACAAAGAGTCGCGTGTCACAGTTGTGCTAGAGGTAAAGATGTTACCCCGTTATTTAGTAACAAACATCCAAATATCCAAACATCTAAACATCCAAGCACCTTCACAAACTTTCACATTTATAATATTAGTGTGATGTGATGTGAATTATACGTTTAGCCCTTCTATCAAACGGCTAGGCAAACTACTTTTATTTGACAACATTAAATAACCTGCCTAGCAGAGTCCGTCAAATTTTAGTTGTATAAATCTATTCTGTCCTAAAACCTGATCTCACATGGGGGACGGGGGGCTCGGCAGGCGAAGCCCCCCGCATGAAAAAAGTGAACAAAACAAACTCCTTTTTTTAGGTTAGGTTTGTTAGTCAGCTTGTGTCCCTCGGAGCAGAAATAGAAGCCCCGTGCAGCGAGACTTCGTCGATCTGCTAGCGGATCATAGTTGTTTAGAAAGAAAACCCTAATCTCCTCATAGTTGCGCTACTAAACGAACGGCCTAAGCATTGGCCAGCCATATCGTTAATTGATACATTGACGCATTGGCTAATTTCATCCAGGCAGTTAACTAAATGGCGCCGTTTAGTGAAAAGGCTAGGCAGTTAACCAAATGGCTAATTAAACCAGTTGGCTACGATATATATGTATATACTCGATGCCGGAAAGCAAACACGTAGTAACTAACTATACTTTCCGGCGTCGATATGTGTATTGTACTTCTGTATCTATACATTTACTACTCCCCTTCGGGCGTGTACGAAACCGGTGGTTCGTAACCAGTTCCGAACGGAGACTTTTAGTACTTGTATGAAGGATTTTTAGGGTTCCGTAGCCAAAATGGCAAAAACGGAACCCTTATAGTTTCGTCATGTCCGTCCGTCTGTCTGTCTGTCTGTCTGTCCGTATGTCACAGGCATTTTACTCAAAAACTACATGATGGATATTGATGAAATTTGGAATATAGGTGTCTTTTATGAGCCGCTACTTAGTTTGGTATATAAATAATTAAAATAAATATTTTTAGGGGGGCACTCCATACATGTTAAAGACAGTAAAAAATGTTTTTTCAGCAAATATCAACGTGTGGTACATAGTTCGACAGCTCTTTAAAAAACACTATTTGGTTCCTAAGTAATGTTTTTGATTAAGTGAATGTATTTGGAAATAATCGCTCCGAAAGTTTTGTAAATTGTGTCCCCCCCCTCTATTTTCTAAACCGTGCGTCCGAAAAATATGAAAAAAATCACGAAGGTAACGATTAATTAATACTTTCAACGAAAATTATTTTCAACAAGATCGAATGTACCGTTTTTGAGTTATTGCCGATAAACTGCTCTTCTTAACAAAAGGACGTAATTGCTATGAAGATACGCTTTTTTGTTGTTGTACTTTTTTTACATCGTATTTTTTACCTTATAGTTACGGCTATGGAACCCTACACTGAGCATGGTCCAACATGCTCTTGGCCAGTTATTATTCTTTATACGAAACCAGTTGCAATTATTTTTGTCGTAGGTAATTTGGCGGTGTTTCGACGGAGCTCCGCTGCACCGGGCTCCTATTTCTAGACGATCTGCTCGTCGGGCATCTGAAGCTACCTAACAAACCTAACCTACCTACTGTTTTGCAATTGCTAGGGGTTTCCTATAAGGAAGAAAAAAATCCTCGATCGGAACTGGTGTCGTACAAGGACTAAAAAGTAATCGATTGTAACTAACTACGAACCGCCGGTCTCGTACACGGCCGAAGGGTTCTACTCCACCAATATTATTTCTGTACTACAAATTTAGTTTAATAGTGAGTAAATTTAGATTTTAATAGGTTTTTGTTTATTTCTCAACAGAAACATTACGCCATTAAAAGATTCCATCTCAATGATTATATCCCCGACTTACAAAATATAGAACCTCGGTTCCAATGTACCACGCTCCCATTTATTTGAAGTTTAATCACTGCGAATCATTCTATCGGAAAACTCTTTGCGAATACGCAGAGTAATTTCCTAGCGACATTTCTAACAAGGAAATATTGGTTGGCTCACGTCACAGCTATTCCAATCAGATTGCTTGGTCTTATCGTAAACTGTCACTGACCCGTGCTTTGCAATTCCAATACTTAACAATCTCATGTAGCGAGCTCTTTGGCGTCGAAAGTATAGTATGAAAACTATGAATAACATATACAAAAACTGCAATTCTAACAATATTAAATACATAGAGTCTAATTGATAACCTCCTTTTTTGAACTTGGTTAAAAATATTTGAAGGCAGCGATAACCAGTCGATAATATTGAAAGTGAACCAGTTACCTTAAAAATCTTGAGCTGAGTTTCGTATTCCTTCTTAAGGTCATCATTGATTGTGGAGCTTGTCTGCGCGCGTTGAAGTACTAAACCGTATCGCTCTTTTTCGGTCTTAAAACGCTCCTCCATCACTTGCAGTCGATCCTGCAACAGGTTTTCACCTACTGTCAATCATGGTACTCGTTAATCATTAAGTATTGAGCATTTTTCAGTCATTTCAGCGGTATTGGCTTCAGTGGCATTATTATTACCGAAGTCCTAGAAAATGTACATGACTATTTCAAATATCTGGTAGACGTCAAAGTTATCTACCAAACAAATACTCGAAAATATGGTGCCATTCGCCCAAAATTTCGACATTAACGATGCACCCGAAGTCAATGTCACGAAAATCACCGGAAAAATGCCCTAATTACGTTGCGTAGACAGTAGTGTCTGACGATAAAAAAAATCCTAATGAGATAGCTGTGCATTTACTTGAACCCCACCTCAGAAAAAGAATTCTTTGTCAGCGCCACCTTCAAGCATGTTAAACACTTTGCTTTAAGTATGGCATGGCAGTCTTTTTCATCCTTTTTCAAGTGTGGATCCCTTAGTGCCAGCTGGCCGCGGACTCTGTTTCTCCCGCGCGCCGCGGTGAGATAACTCCTCAGGTTAGGAAACCTAGCTAGCTTTCATTTATCTTGATTTAATAGTCTTAAACATTCAAAAGATCAAAGATACAGTGGCGCTATGCCGCCACTGTATCTTGGTTGGGCAGTGCCAGATAGGGCTGCATGTCATAGGCCCGGCGAAACAAATTAAAAAGACCTCCTTACGAGAGAAATTCTTTACCTCCATAGCCTTAATTTCAGAGTTTCTGATTTCCAGCAAGTCCTTAGTGATCAGATTGATATCCTTAAGAGACTGCACTTGCGTGGTCAGTGCTTCTATCTGCAACTCTTGGTTCTTAACAATCTTCGTCTTATCGAAGATCATACCACGAGCTTTGCTGAGAAGCTGGAATTAAAAAATATATATATTTCACTTCTATGGCGAATCCAACTCTGCACGTTTTTACAACCTCATCGTTATGTTACCTCTTCATGTTGTTGCTTAATATTTTCAATCATCTCATGGTTCTTTGCACCTGGCTTGGAAAGAGCTGCTTGTAATTCTGTCTCCAAATTTTTCACCCTGGCTTTAAGCAGATCTATTTCTTCCTCTCGCACCTATAAAACGGAATACTGTTCAATGAAAATCATCTGACATCTGATATGATGCTAACCAAAGTTAGCACTTCCACGAAATTACCTTCAATTCCATCCTTAGGGTGTCTTCGCTCTTTTCATTCTTCAGTTTCTCTAATTCTTGAATTTTGACCAAAAGTGCCGCTTCCTTATTTTGCCAATCATTCTACAAAAATATATAATTACTAGGTAACTATGCGATCTAAACTTCTTTTCGAAAATATTTACAACACTATTTATAAAACGTTTACAATAACATAGCAATTTAAATCCGTAATAATCTTAACTCACCGAATTACTGGCACCTCCATTAGTGAGACCATCTCGTTTAGGTTCTAGTTGTTTTTCTACCTTCACCTCTTCTTCTGCTGCAACTTTGTCTGGTTTTATGTTTTCCTTTTTTTCTTCCACCTGACCTTCACTTGAAATTTCTGTTTTAACCTCAACTGTGGAAGCCTCCGCTGGTATCACAGCCTTATCTATATTTGCATCTTCTTTTTTTTCTTCAACCTTGTCTTCAGTTTTAGCGTCAACTTTAGAATCTGCTGCTGGCACGGCAACTGTTATATTTTCCTGCAGCGGTAATGAAGAATTTTCGGCCGCTTTTGATTCTGATATTGGTTCAGCTTTGGTGATATGGGATGCACCCGACACGGCACCCGGTGCTTCTGTTTTGATAAGCTCGGCCTGAAAAGTTTTCATGAAATTTTATTAAGTGCGATGACTATGTGGTGCTTAACGATATACTCGCATACGTAACTAGGCTATTATACCTAAGGCTCTAAAAGTAACTAAGTAATACTATTATTACATTAAAGGCCCATATTTTTTACCCCGTTCAGTTAAAACATGCAAGAGTTACTATAAAAATACCCATATCACGACGGGTGTGCCTTATATTTAAAGGATTTTGTCGATTTCTCCAAGATCCCGTGTTCAGATTCTAACCTATGGACTAACTGGCAGGTAAACTTTTTGAAACAATAATCAGTCCGTCTTCCGAGTAATTGGGAAACATACATAAACTAAATATTTTTACTAAAAAAACCCGACCGCAGTGCATTATAAAAGTACATAAAATCCGCCATTTTGTTTATTTTAACGAACTTTATAGCCAGTAACACTCGCGCCATCAAGACGAATCCAATGATGTATCATTGATCAAAATCGGGTGTGCCGTTGAGTAGTTACGAGTGGACATAGGAACGAACATACATACATACATACATAAATACATACATACAGGTCAAACACATAACCCTCCTTTGGGCTTCGCCGCAGTCGGGTAAAAAGTCGACAAACTGAAAACCTCATATTTTATTAAGCCTGTTCAAAACGGATGTCACTTAATAAAAAAATTGTATTTACTTACAGGTTTGGCTTCCTGTGGAGGCGCTGGCTGAATCTGCTTTTGTCCCTCACCGCCTCCCGATTCCTGGTTGTTAGCAGAGTCCGCCTGAAACACATTTTTAGTGATCTTAGGCATCTGTATCGTTTAATAAACAACGTACCTTCAACCGAAAATGAGACAGAGACAGCTGAATAAAATCTAAACTGGCAATGTGATGTTGAAACTATTGATTTCGAATTACTTTATTTATGAAGAAATATCCGTTTTGGGTGAAAGTGGTATTTTTTACACGGTAAAACATCGTTAACTAAGCAAATGACAATAATATGATGAAGAGTTGGTTAACTTTAGGTACATGTATTAGTTTAACACATTTTTAAGGCTGGAACAATGTTTTTTTTTAATACTCAATTAAATAAGTTCGAAATTTGACATAAAGCAATTTACACAGAATGAATAGGTACCCGTAACACGTGCCCGTTTAACACGTTCACAGTCCCAAACTAAAAATGTAAACCTTAGGGCTTTGTAACAAGGCTTGTCGTGACCCACATGTGGGGCCACGGGAAGGGAACGTGTTAAGCCAGTAACCAGTATAACGTCTTAATGGGATTTGCTGGCGAAAAAAAAGGAAATTTATCTTTGTAATGCTAAAGTATGACAAATCTTAGTTTGATTCAGGATAATAAGTATACAAAATTCAAAAATGGAAAGTTTCAGTAAGGAGGAAAGGGTTTCAGTTCGTCGGAATATTTTTTATGCATGTTCTCCGATTACTCGAAGACAGCAGCGGGGCTGATTGGGAAAAATATTTTTTTGTTTGAAAGGGTAAGGGTATATGTTCCAGGTTGTCCCATTGTTGTTACCAGGTCAGAATGGTGGGATCTTGGAGAAATCGGGTTGGATCTTCAAATATTGTAGGCACACTGTTTTATAGCAATTTCGGTACTATTTTAACTGCATTTTTTTATTGAAATGATTCCTTTGAAAACGTTTTTTTTTTTTATTTTGTATTATAGCGTCGGGTGGCTAACTAGAAATGAGAAGATTTTTAGCGGTAAACCTAGTCATACAACCGCAAAAAAGAAGTCTTTTTCAATCAATCATAAAACTTACTCCGATATAGTTAAGTATGGGCTATTCAACTATACAAGCACGTCCACATATCTAGAAAAGCATAAAATAGCGTCTATTTTTCAAGTGCTAAATCTAAAAATTAACCGTGCTTAAGTACGTGCGAAGACATACTTATCTTAGTACTTATTATTGACTTAGTGGAATACTCCGCGCATAATGAAAGCAAGCTTAAACAAATTGCCTTCAAAAATAAAGTTGGTGCAAACAAAATTAACTTGCTTGATGAAACTTGGTTGGTACCTAGGTACGATTTAACACCTAACTTCACATCAAATTTGTTACGCACACAGCGCCTCGTGTTGACGTTAAAATTATCAAAACATTGCAGGAGTATGTATATTGTGTTCTACAGGCGGTGTGTACCTAAATGCATCGATAAAACGTCGAAGACTAATAAAACAACTGATAGACTAGGTACCAGATCTCACATAAAAATATCGAATACTAGCGACCCGCCCCGGCTTCGCACGGTGTTTCTCTATTATATTATGCATGTGTCATACATATAAACCTTCCTCTTCAATCACTCTATCTATTTAAAAAAAACTGCATCAAAATCCGTTGCGTAGTTTTAAAGATTTAAGCATACATAGGGACAGGAAAGCCACTTTGTTTTATATTATATCGAATATGTAATGAAAATTTATGAGAAATTAGGCATTACGAGCACTACTGGACCAGATAGGTTTGCCGACGATCACTTATTGACCTAGTAACATCAGAAGTATTTTCATTTATTGCAACGAAAAAAGGTTTGATGTCTGTCGTTGCTCTGACGATTTCGATAACAATCCCAGTAGCATCTATGTTTATCAGTACAAAGTAGGTATAACGTTTGGATTCAAGATCCAGGGTTAGAAAAATAGGGAAATGACATCAGTTAGTAGCCATTTTTTGCTGATACCTACCGAATTAGGAATAGGTACTTTCACAATGCTCCAAGCAGCGATTCATTGCAAATTCGTAGGAACTTTCGATACATTTTTATTATGTCTTCGTTCAAAGGTCGCATCGTACCTACAGCCCAGTTATAGCTTTAGCTGAGGGCTGCCATCTCCAAAATTTTACACCTACAAAAAGCGTAAATCCCCGGATTTTGGAGCTTAAAACCCGGACATCTCAACACTTTAGCACAACTCTGTGATGCGCTCTTTCCCTGTAACGCACGACAAATGTTACCCCACATCCCTTTCCATTCAATATAATATTATGTAGTTGGGACGTGACAGGTCTCTTAATGGCGCGCGACAAGCGAAGTCGCTTGGAAGTCGCGCTCTGGCAGCTAACTGAAATTATAAGACTAAGAAAGGCGAAGGCGACATGATACGAACTTAGAATGGAACATTCGGAGAATAGACACAGTCAGGGCATATACTACGAAACGTTTCGTTCGAATCTCGTATGCTGCCGTCTCGCTCACTCAGATGTTCTATAAGGAGAGAGCACGAGAAACGGCTCAAAGAGTCGATTTCAGGCGTTTTTCCAGCGTTTTTTTGAACTTCATTAGTGTTACTCACTCACTGATGACCACGACCACTCTGTCAACAGTGATACCGACAAGGAAGAAGTGTTACTCGAATTTTACCCCGGAGGACTATCGAGTGACGACCACTTTTGAGTAAATCATGTCATGTGTAGCCTGGATACCGTCTATCGTTTACGCTACGGCTACATTATCGGGATTCGGCGAAGGTTCGTATTGGCGTCTCGTTCTTTTTATATGTCAGAGAAAGAGACTCCAACACGAACCTTCGCCGAATCCCGATAATGCAGCCGCGGCATAATAATAAAAGTTAACTGTGATCACCACCGCTTGCTGTTATTTTTGTTGGAACACGAACGAAAAAACCGTCGAACGAAGACGATCGTAGGTAAGCCCCAGGAATGCCCAATTGCCCAGTTATTAACGATCTACCCTACTTCAGTTTCGTAATGCAAGTTTTTGAAATCACGTCAATCGGAACTCATACCAGATAATGAATAATGAGGGATGAGCATATACCCTGGCATAACTTTCACACCGAATTTGAGTCCATAAATATCTTATGTTGACACCTTCAAAAACATCACAACTTTTTGATGTATTCCTTTTAAAACTGGTTTCAATATCCATTCCAATTCCTAAAATTTTATTTCACTTATTTGCTCAGAATCATTTGCGTACTAGCTATTACGTTCTAAAACTCTTTTAAAACGTTCCGCACGTGAGTTAGTTTTGACAACAAAATGACGTTGCACTAAGTAATTTCTTTTTTGTTTCTTTATTAGGGATAATGTAGTAGTAATAAGTTTCAAAGCAAAGAGGTCACTTACCATTTCAAAGTATTATGCCCGAGGTCTTAATTATCGTATTCACAGCAGAATAATTTGTTAAAGGAACCGAACTACGAGCTAGCCTGAAACTCGAACAATATCTATTTCTGGAGAACAGACTCGGTGTATAAATAGAAAATGTAACACGTCGTATTCTTAACTTTCCCGCGTGCATTTGAAATTGGGATAGTTCTCTATGAATTTCATAAGGTGGGTTCAGACTAAATACACTTCCTGGGTGCTCCGGTGGCCGAGTGGTTGAGACGCTGGGCCGGAAATCCAGAGGTACCGGGTTAGATTCCCGGTCTGGATCACAGGTGAGTGCCATTTTTTTTTTCTATGTAGTTTGATTTCTTGTGTCTATATGTGATTGTGATTTCGATTAATTATAGTCAGCCATTAAACCCATTACGTATATGTAAGTAAACAGCCCAGTGCTAAGATAAACCTCAAACTGAGTGAATAATTTGCGAAATTCTTGCTCCGTGCACTGATGAGTTGGCTACGTTTATTCGTGAAATATGTATAAATTTGCTACAAGAAGGGTTGTTAAATACTATATTTGCTACAAAGGGGAAATTTGGACCAAAAGGCTTGGCAATAGATAGACAAGTATATAAAATTGACAATAATATTGAATGTGAATGATCGCCTAAAACAAAAGTTTTGAATCATCACTGTTATTTTATCTATGGTTGTCTGTCACTGCCATAACCTGACAGTTGTGACACTGACAATGACAGTAATAAAATAACAGATTTACAGAGTTAGTGACATAGAGTAAATTATATATACTGAGATAGAGTCATCAGCTATCATTCTGTTCTAGCGCCATCTGTTGAGTAATGTTCGAGTTATCTGAACAATGTATATATGCATAGCTATCGCTATATACAATGATCGTACAGGTAATGCCGCCTTTTATTTGAAACCCGAATATTAAATTTAACATTTTATCAAGTGTGCGGTCATACATTTTCTATTTGCGCGAGTAGAATATGTATGAACTCACACTTAATAAAATGCAAGTTTTTGAAGACAGGTTAAATAAAGAATATATTGTTTCAATCATTTATTTCTCCTCCTTTTAATGCAGTACTGCATCGCTTGTTTTTGTACTGCGTCACATGCGTCACAATCGGTGCTCAGCCCAATGTTTAAATGTTTGTTCTAGCTTGTTTAGATGTAACAGTGTTGGTAATGTCACCAAGCAATGATTTTCTCTTAAAGGGTCCTGTAAATAAATATTACATTAACATTTAATCAAATTTAATGATGCACTTTAAACATATTTCTTCTAATATTCAGCTAAAGACCAAAATAATTTATTTTATGACCATGAAAGAATAACTATGTAGCTATTTGAGAAAATGTTCAGAAAGTTACCTGGCAAATTCAGGGTAGGTTATTCGCACTCAGCATTTTGCTTCTGGTATGAAAAGAAGTTTCAAAATGCACATGGCATACTCTGCAATACTTGTAAATGTAGTCATTGCCAAGTGCCAAAATATCACCTCCAATATTATAAATCCATGTACGGAAGCGATCAGGGTCTTTACACGGGTTGGGAAATTTATGCAGAATTTCATCCACCATACCTAGAAACAATTGTACATATTTCTAATTTCAGTTTCCTACAAAAAGTACTGTATCTAAATATAGCAATCCATTTAAAAATAAATGTAATTGTAATGCCACGAACTGGAAGCCAGCGTGCAGCTCGGTGGCGAAAACCTACTAAAATACATAAAAAGGGCCTTATTTATGTATTTTTTCGGCCTGTGTGTCATGTTTTTTTTTTAAATTCGCTCGCCGCCCAGCTTTACGCTGGCGTCCAGTCTGCAGCCTAAGAACCTGATATATAAGTAATAGACCGCATGAATAACATACAGAATATAGTATTCGTAGAAATGCTTACCACAATTTGGCACGCAACATGTCTTTTCTGCTGCGATGATTTTAAATCGAGGTCCAATTGACGAAGCCGGGGTCAAAACACAAGATACTCGATCGTCGAAATCCAATTTAGCGCAAGGGTCAACAACGTATAGCAGATCCACCAGTATCCATAAAACACAGCCAGGTCGTAGGAGAAGATCACAAATCTTTAAAAACGCCATGAACAGTTCTCAAACACTATATACAAAATTACCGCAATGGCAATATGCATGAAATTGAAAAACAAACCAAATGCGCACGAAAACATTCCTCTGCACGCAATTATATTGCGTTCTTAATGCGAACACCTTCATGTTTTTAAATGAAAAGCAACACAATTTGATTTCTTCTTAAATATTTTGTTACCGAAAAACTACAAATATTATTGCATGAATATTATTATGTAAATGTTTAAAATAAATGCAACTTACTTAATATAAACAAATGAGTGGAATGGAATGGAGTACATCACTCAGTAAGGCCCAATGTTGCCTGTAGTAATTAATTACATTATTATTTGATTAGAATTCTCAATGATTTATTATTATTTTTCCTGTATGACAAAAATATCTTTATTTCCAAAAAATAAATAATTTATATGCAAAAATATTTTTTCCAATATAATGATAAAATTAATAACAGCTCCATCTGTCGAGCTGAGTTGTTAATATAAGTAACATTCCATTCTTCCGTACTGAACTATCTAGTACTGAGTGAAATGCCCCTGGTTAGTGAAACGCGCTCGGTTTGACTTTACAATAAATTAATACGTGTTTTAATGTTTATTTTCGCATTGAAATTAGAAGTTTCACTAAAGTTACTAGCTTCTAATTAATGTTCATTTATTTTGAATAATTCGGGGTGAGTCATTGCGGTGGTTTCACTGCTACTAAATTGTAAACAAATTTCAAGCAATACTCATCAAACTATAAAATTCTCCTTTTTTTATTTTAGACACAAAATGACATCAGAAAAAAATGCTCAGATAGCCCAAGCACAGGAGGCGTTTCAGATGATGCACCAGATATCGCAGTTGCTGAATACAGGGCTTGATACAGAGTCACTAGCTATATGTATCCGACTATGCGAGCTGGGAGTGGATCCGGAAACCTTGGCGCACGTTATTTGGGAAATAAGGAAAATGGCAGCGAACACCGCACAGAACAAACCTATCTCTTCAAACCCTATGTTAAAAGAGTAGATTTACATCTGACAAGATACATGATGATGACACATGATGCATGTGTTACTCGCAAGTGTAACTTTTTGTCTGGTTGCCAATCTTAATGCGAACATTACATTGATAATTTTGCCACAACTGTTTAGGTTTTTTAAAAACAGTGTAATGGAAATTGGCTATGAGCATAGCGCTATGTCATTGCGAAAGTGTTAATTATATTTTTTAGAATACAAAAATGGAATAACTTTAATACATATAGAGTAATCTCAAAAACATAAAACAAGTGAATTTATATCATTTTAGATTATCCAAGTTGTAAGAATGGGGATCTTAGAAGTACTTGACCAAACAAAGATTCCATAGTCCTCAAATTTGCATTGGAGTCCTATACTGGATGTAGCCACATATTGGGTTCTATCCAAATGATCAGGGCAAGAATGTAAATTGAATGCAAGCCTTATTTAACCAATTTAATTTCTCCATAATATTATCAACCAGTTTCTAATTTAATTTTATTCACTAAATGCCATTAAGCTTTGGTTCAGAAACTGCTATAAATATTTTTATGCCACACCTGGCCATAAAGTGACATTTTCCGCACGCTGCGCGTACGGAAAAAGCCGCATTCTGGCCAAGTCTAGACATAAAATGATGTACACAACACGGGAGGTAATAAAGAAAGCCCTCGATCGCATATTTACGTCCCTCGCTTGCAGCTCGGGCCGCAAACTTCTGCGATCTCGGCCTTTCTTTGTATTACCACCCTAGTTATGTAATGTACTATTTTTTTTTGTAAGATTGTGGAATCTTACACCACTTCCTTTGCCTGTTTCTAATTATGTGGTTAATTGATAAGAGTAATTAATAATAAAACATATATTTTAAAAACCAATGTATTATTTAATTATAACCAACCAAGACAAAAAGTATTTCATAGGATAATGCCTTTATTTAAATTATTTATGTGAAATAGAATTACATTTAGGCAGCCTGAAGAAAGGAACAAATATGTCTTCATGTGGCTGATAAAAGATCGTATAATTCATATCATTCTGATTTATCAGAAAACTATGTGGTCACAATCAAATATATGGGAAACAAATAAAATATTGAAAGTGACCAAGATAGTATGCTATGAAATACTTATCAAAATTACAAGTGTTTATAGCAAAAATGTTACTGGCAAAATATGACCACTGATAAGTTTGACTAATGTTGAAGGGGATGACCAAGTATAAGAATAATCCCTTTATATAATTACTTTCAAATAAATGTTGTTCATTTAAAAACCTTTTAGGCACAGAGATTAAACTTTACCAATAACATTAGCTCCCTACCATGGTGTGAACATAACAGCAATCAGTACTGGACTGCAAATATCACAGATGCTTCCTGTTCACATCAAAATATAAACTAAAACCTCTATTAGTCCTGTAAATTAAGAGTTTTGCTAACAATTAGCAATATAAAATTCTAACTGTACAGTTCATACATAGAGCTATGTTATGAGCATTGAATATAAACTACTAAAATGTTAGTAGTAGCAGGATTCTTAACCTTTTGACTGTTTTTGAGTCGGAATTACACAACAACTCGGAACGGCGGAATTAGACAAATTCAAATGTAATTCAAATATATAAGTTTCTAAATGAAATTACTTTCCATTTAAATTAGGTATTTTGGTCCTGGAATCAGGATGGTAGCGATTTATTGCACAGTATGGCGGTCAAAAGGTTAAGTTACACAAGTGACAAGTATGGATATGGGGGCTAGTTATCATTATTCAAAAATTCCATATTAATCATATTTCTAGTAATCTTTATTCAAAATTATTTCCAGATTATATGTCGATACCTTTAGACTCAAAGGGCGTAAGCTACATTAGAACCTACGGAGTTTACGTCCTTTGAGTCTAAAGGTATCGATGTATTAATTATTTGGTTCTAGCAATTATTGAAACTGCACAGTTGAAAATAATTTCCATTGCAATGAATACAAAGGGGTCACCTAATGAGGTTGCATTTGTTTGTATACAACCTTATACAGTCACAATAACAATTATTAATAGTAAGAAGGCTGGGTCTACTGGAAGGTCTGACCCTGGGCCTGACTTTGACCCAGCACAGAGGGGTCTTCAAATACAGGTTGTTGGGGTTTGAACTGCTCAGCGGAGAGGCGTGTGAACATGATGCCGATGCCTTCTATGAGAGCAAGCAGGATACCACCCACTAGTGCACTGCCAGCCATTGCTGGTACACCTGAAACATGAATGAATATTTAATTGTTATTTCGTAATTTTTACCAAGAACATATTGTCAGCTGTAGATTCAGTTGGATGTAGTTACCAATTTTATAATTATAGAATTTAAAAGCTTAAACAAAAGGTTGACATTTCATTGATGACTTTTTGTGGATTAGATCTTTTCCCTAAACTACGTCCAATTGGGGTAAAGACTAGGCAAATCAATATCCCCTATGTCATTCTCAATATGTATCAATTTTAAAATATGTATTCAGTCAACATAAAATTGAGAACATATCTTCTTGGTAAAAGTCAGTTTGGGTTTCTTTCATACTATGTCTTTTGATGCAGGGATAGAATGGTAATAGGATTTTACCAGACTATGGTGGAGAAAAACTTTTGGAGAGGCCTTGATAATGTATGCAAGTTCTGATTAGTCTGTGCGGAAAGAGAATAGGATTAATTTTGGGGGGCGCTGTAATGCTTTTGTACCGTATGTGCCGTATTTTCTGTTCTGTGGCCATACTGGTTAGGTTAGTTCCGTTTTTCGCCACGCCTATTCTCTTTCCGCACAGACTCTATGAATGTATTGTACGTAAAGATTAAATTTGATGCAGGGATAGAATGGTAATAGGGTTTTACCAGACTACGCGGGAGTAAAGACTTTTGGAGAGACCTTGATAATGCATGCAAATTCTGATTATGAATGTGTTGTACATAAAGATTAAATTAATAAAATGTGGATGCCATAACAGAGAGGTTGGCAACCTTTTCGCAGCCAAGGGCTACAAAGTAGCAAAATGGAGTAAAGGCCACACTTGCTCATAATTTTGATAATAGCTGGAAAGGAGGGTTGCGGGATTTCCAACCGCTGCCATAACATATCCATACATCAATCTCTTACAGGGACCTACAAACCCTATTAATTTGAAAACCAAAAAGCCACTATAAATACTGACTTCGATTGATTTCAAATTAACCAGTTCAATTAAAAACAATATTAAGCAGAAACAGAGTCTAACCATTTCTCGCAGCAAGTATACCGCCAGTCAGTGCACCACTCATGATGGAGTTCCAGGGATCTTCTTTCTGTCGCATGTACACAAGTGAGCAGTCTATTGTGGAGAACATGCCACCCCATACTGCAAAGTTACCAGCAACTATGGGTGACCTCTCTTTAATTGCTGCTAAGCTGCCAAGCTGTAAATTACAATATAAAAAGACACAAGTAAGATGCCATACTGCTTGTTTATTACTGAACACAGAGATGCATCAGTTCTCATCTGTAAAATCGCGAAAGTCCACCGCACCAGACAATTACACCACTAATAAGAATGTTACAGATATAAATGTTTTAAATATCCTCCTAAGGCCCAACGCAAAATAACGTTCATAGTGACTGAACCATGGTCCTACCAGTAGTACTATTGTTTTATACTAATTCACACCCAAGCATTTAAGACACTTTTTTAATTTTACTTGTACATATTTATAGTACCAATAATTTTTGGGCATGTTTGTTATCAATGTATTGATAGCTTATTGGGCAGTTGATTTTATTTGAATAAGTGCTACAGAGAAGACCATGGGCTTTCTATAAGTCTTGAGTTATATTCAATAAAAGTCCTAATGGTAGGACCATGGTTCGCCATGACTACCCAACAATTGAAGGAGCTGGGTCTAAATAACAATGTTAATTAGTCCTACAGGTAGGACCTTGGGCCTTAGGAGGATATATAATAATTTTGTATGTTGTCATACAATACCATTGGTTGCATACAAATCATACAATATATGTAACCAGGCCAGCGTTGCCCGACGTCCCGATTTTTAAATCAAAATTAAATGTCCCGCGCAGGACAGGCTCAGTCCCGCTTTTCGGGGATAACTCGACCGTGCGTGCAGCGTGCTGAGGAAGTGCAGGTGGGTGGCACAGACAAGTACTTCAAACTCAAATAAAAAGATAAATATTTAAAAACTTCTGATTATGTACGTTTTTTTACTATGTCCCGCTTTCGACGAAAGAATGCCGCTTTTTGTATTCAAAAAGTTTCAAAATCCCCACTTGGCAAAAAAGCAACGCTGAACCAGGCTATACGAAACGATTCAAAAATGTATTGAACTAACGTCCAATAAGAACCTTACCATTTTTCGACTGAACCCGACTGGTGCATTTCTAAATCCTTTTATTGAGTGAAATATTCCTCCACCAATAGCTCCCATGATAAAAGCGCCACCAGAATCGTCCAAAATTCGCCACGGGCAGGGTTCTCTTGAATATTCATCCATTTTCTATCGATTTTCTGTCTAAAACGTAATATTAGGTAAGATAACCTCACTTTACCATAACAACAGTAATCAGTTAAGAACTTAAAATAACAGGCTTACTTTTAATACACTTACATACTTGTATAAAACTTTTAACTAATGAATGTCTTCGTTAGTGGTTTTGTATTATATATTTATTTTATTTTCAAGAACTCCGCACCATGACTCAATCCCATAGATACCATCAAAAAAAGAGCAGGCAGAGCAGAGTTCACACTGTTCACAGAGTTGACAGAGTTGCCATGTCTAGAATCCACTTATGGTGCGTACACACAAGCCAGCGAAGGCCAACGAACGTTGGTCAGCATTGGCTGTCGCACGTTCGTTGGTTCTCGGTCAACTGCGTACACACCAAACCAACGAACGCCAACGAATGGGTTTGCGTTGGCCTTCGTTGGCAGTGTGTAGACGGTTTAACAAACGCCAACGATAGTTCGTTGGCGTGGTGGCAACATCAAAGGATTTGGAGAAAACTCAACGCGGTGTGGACGGATGCACGAAGGCCAACGAACGAAAGTTTTTGTAGACTTTTAACCTAAAAAGATATTTTGTACTCAAAACATAACCAATGTAGAAAAACAAAGAGTGAGGTAGCGACGGGGCCAATATTCAGCGTAGAGCGTTTTATTTTCGTCATTCTTGTCCCAGTAAATATTGTTCAAATAAACGATGCCTAGAGTTAACTTTTTATGAAACCGAAAAACAATCGCGAGTTTAAGTCTAGTTTTCTCAAAATTGTCACGATTTGTTCTTCCGTTATAGTAAATTATCGTCGGACAATAATGATTGTCAAACTGCGCGGTCAAAACGCTTGGAGAATCGCCCGACGACATGTTTTTGTTGATTGATTTGATTCGACTGATGCCTCACATTCGTTGATTATTGAAGGTGCATCCAAAGAACGCATTGAACGCAATCAATCAACAAAAACATGTCCTCGCTACCTCAATCTTTGTTTTTCTACATTGGTTATGTTTGTAGTCTACAAAAACTTTCGTTCGTTGGCCTTCGTGCATCCGTCCACACCGCGTTGAGTTTGCTCCAAATCCTTTGATGTTGCCGCCACGCCAACGAACGACCGTTGGCGTTTGTTAAACCATCTGTGGTGAATGCCATAAAGTGTGCTTTATGATTAATACTGTCATAATGTCATTCAAACAATGTCTAATATAATTTTGCTAAATAAAGCCTAATTTCGGGTTCTAAACGGTTATTATTCGCCACAATTTATTTAGCAAAATGGATAAATACTTACGCCCTGAGCGTTTCGACGCGGACCCGTCGTCTGCCACCGACAATGCGATTTCCTGGATGCACTGGAAGAAAACATTCCAAAGCTTTCTCGCGGCGGTGGGGACAGGCGAAAAACCTTGCGGCAGCGAAACGAAATACGAACTGTTAGTAAACCATTTATCGCCAAATGTTTATTGCTACATACGTGACGTGACAAAATACGACGAAGCTATTAAAAAACTAGATACGATTTTCACAAAACCTGGAAACGAAGTCTATTCACGATACAAACTCACCAGGAGACAGCAGCAACCAGGTGAAACGATAGATAAGTACGTCCAAGAGCTGAAATTACTAGCGAAAGATTGTGATTTTAAAGCCGGAACTGCTCAACAGAACGAAAGTGATTATGTGAGAGATGCATTTGTAGCCGGCCTATCTTCAGCCGCCATTCGCCAGAGGCTACTAGAAAATGCCTCTCTAAGCATGGACGACGCGCAGAAACAAGCTCGCTCGCTAGAAATGGCACAGCTTAACAACGAACATTACCAACAGCCGTCAACGTCCACATTTGTCAACGCCGTCGCTGCTCCCAAACAAGCTGCGTCGAGCAACGACACCTGTTACTTCTGTGGGTCGAAAAGACATTCCCGCCGATCGTGTCCAGCTTTTAATTCAACATGCCTATCTTGCGGCAAAAAGGGTCACTTTGCGAAAGTATGCAAAAGCCGCCTTCAACAGCAGAACGCTTTCGCAACTCGCAGCGACGAAACACCTGAAAAGGGCTCCGACACATTGTCATGCATCACGGCAGCTACTAGTGATCTGAGCAAAGCAACCATCGATATCACTATCAACAAATCCGTGTCCGTCAAAGCACTCGTCGACACAGGGAGCTCAGCAAGTTTCATCGACAGCCAGCTCGTTGAGAATCACCAATTCTACAAAACTGCATGTAAACAAAACGTAACTATGGCGGCGACACAAATGGTCGCTGCTGTGAATGGGCTCTGCAAGTTGAGTATCGAACTACAAGGACAGACTATTGAGGCCGACTTCCTAGTTATGCGAGGACTATGCGCTGACGTTATAATCGGACACGACATATTAAAGAAACATGAAGCACTTGAAATGCACTTTGGTGGTCCTCGTGCCTCATTGAAACTATGCTCCCTATCACGCGCCAACATAGAGCCCGTTAGCTTGTTCCCGAATATTCTACCAGACTGCAAACCGATTGCGATCAAATCACGTAAGCACTCGTCAGACGACGCTGCATTCATTAGCGCAGAAACTAAGAAACTCTTAGATGGTAAGATCATCGAGCCCAGTCAGTCACCTTGGCGAGCTCAGGTCCTAGTCACTTCATCTGAAAACCATAAGAAGAGAATGTGCATCGATTACTCACTCACAATCAATAAATACACTCAACTGGACGCGTATCCCTTACCAAGCATCGAGGAAGTCGTGGCAAAGGTAGCGAAATTCCACGTATTCAGCAAGATCGACTTACGGAGCGCTTATCACCAGATACCCATTTTAGAAAGCGAAAAGCCTTACACTGCATTTGAAGCGGACGGCAATTTGTATCAATTTTGTGCCATTCCATTTGGAGTAACGAATGGCGTTGCCGCGTTCCAGAGAGCCATCAATACGATCTTAGCCAAAGAGAAAACCCAAGGAATATACGCGTATCTCGATGATATAACTGTATGCGGCGAGACCAAGAAGACCATAACGAAAAATTAAAGCATTTCCTTGATATTGCCGCACGTTATAATCTGACTTTGAACCTGGATAAAAGTGAATTCTCCAAACGGCAAATTAACATACTCGGCTACAACATCCAAGACGGCATAATAAAGCCTGATCCTGATCGACTACGCCCACTCTTAGAGTTACCTATACCGGAAAACACAGCCTCTCTAAGAAGAGCTCTAGGTCTTTTTGCACATTATTCTAAATGGGTCCCTAACTTTTCAAATAAGATTCGTCCTCTTGTTACACATGAAACGTTTCCCATGTCGAGAGAAGCCGAAAATGCCTTTGAACTGATAAAACAAGAAATAGCGGACTCCACATTACATGCCATTGATGACAAAATCCTTTATACGGTTGAAACTGACGCATCGGACCATGCTATAGCCGGTACCCTAACACAAGAAGGCAGACCAATCGCTTTTTTTTCTCGGACTCTTTCTAGCTGTGAAAGAAACTATCCAGCTGTTGAAAAAGAGGCCACAGCTATAATCGAATCGATTAGAAAATGGCGCCAGTTTCTATGCGGCAGGACATTCCGACTCATCACGGACCAAAAGTCAGTAGCGTATATGCTCGATCAGACGCATTCATCAAAAATCAAGAATGATAAAATCCAACGCTGGAGACTAGAACTGGCTATCTTCAAATTCGACATCATATACCGTCCAGGTAAAGAAAATCAAGTTGCTGATGCGCTGTCTCGAGCAAACCAAATAGCCTCGTCTACGACAAAAAATGACTTACGGGCACTTCACGAGACTCTTTGCCACCCAGGGGTGACAAGGATGATTCATTGGATACGAACCAAAAACCTACCATTCTCGATTGAAGAGGTGAAACAAATGACAGCGTCATGTCGTGTATGTGCCGAATTGAAGCCCCGATTTCACAAGAATAATGGTACACTAATAAAGGCTACATCACCATTAGAGCGACTTTCCATCGACTTCAAAGGTCCATTACCAATAGAAAACTCCAAGAATCGTTACATCCTGACCATAATTGACGAATACTCACGCTTTCCATTCGCTTACCCCTGTCCAGACCTCACATCGAATACGGTCAAAGCAAAACTAACAGACCTATTTGCAACATTCGGGATGCCTACTTATATACATAGCGACCGTGGGGCAACTTTCTTATCGGAGGATCTCAAGCAATTCTTGCATGAAAAATCAATAGCTACAAGCTACACTACACCCTACAACCCCCGAGGGAACGGCCAAACAGAACGGTATAATGGGATAATCTGGAAGACAATAGAATTGGCATTGAAGTCGCAAAATTTACCTGTTACAAAATGGGAACACGTGCTGCCGGGCGCGCTCCACTCTATCCGCTCTCTTTTATGTACAGCGACGAACTGCACCCCCCACGAACGGATGTTCTTACATCCTAGACGCTCTGCAAGTGGTCAGTCGTTGCCCTCGTGGTTAGCCAGCCCGGGACCGGTCTTACTGAGAAACCACCTTAGAAGGAGTAAATACGATCCTATTGTGGAAGAAGTACAGTTGCTAGAAGCGAACCCACAACACTCTCGTGTCCGTTTCCCTAATGGGAGAGAGTCGGTAGTAGCAAACCGCCATTTAGCTCCTGGAGGAAACAGACTTCCGGAAATAGATGTTGATGATGAAGAGGAATGGGAAGAGGCTCAAGAAGAACCTAGCGTAAACGAAAGCCAGGTAGCACCGGCTCCACAGAGCCCCCTGCCCCGACGCTCCGCTAGGCAGGGTCGCCCTCCGGCTCACCTAGACGACTACGTCTGCAACTGACGCCGGGGAGAATGTGGTGAATGCCATAAAGTGTGCTTTATGATTAATACTGTCATAATGTCATTCAAACAATGTCTAATATAATTTTGCTAAATAAAGCCTAATTTCGGGTTCTAAACGGTTATTATTCGCCACACCATCCACACACGGCCAACGAAGGCCATCGCAAACCCATTCGTTAGCGTTCGTTGGTCTGGTGTGTACGCAGTTGACCGAGAACCAACGAACGTGCGATAGCCAACGCCGACCAACGTTCGTTGGCCTTCGTTGGCTTGGTGTGTACGCACCATTAGATACACATTAGATTTACACGGTTTACACCTTTAAAGATGGTCACACTTACAGTTGTCATGTCATGTCAGATGTCATGTCTGTCAATTTTGCTTGTACGCAAACAGTGTATTTTTATATTAATTCAAATCGCCTCATATTCCGATTACTTTACTAAATACTTGCTGGGTAATAATGACGATTCATAACTTATATATCTTTGATCGTTATGGAACCTTACTTTATTACGGTGAATGGAACCGGTCGAAGCAATCTGGGATGTCTAGAGAGGAGGTGGGTCTGAACAGTCTGTTGTTTGTGTATATTACGTGCCAATAGATTTGTAATTAAATGATGTTTTCGTAACAAAAAAAGTGCTATGTTGTTTAACTAAAACATAAATAATTTGTGGTTAAAATGAATTAATTTCAGGAAGGAAAGCTAATGTATGGAATGTTGTTCTCAATCAAGTCCTTTGTATCGAAAATCTCCCCATTGGACCCTAAAGATGGATTTCTGCACTACAAGACTTCTAAATACACTCTGCATTGTCTCGAAACACCTTCGGGACTCAAATTTGTAATGAACACCGATAATCAAGCTCAGGGCGTGCGGGAGCTGTTGAAAAAGATTTATGGAGACATTTATGTTCAATATGCTATTCGGAATCCTCTGTGTGGTATAGGTGAACCAATAACTAGTGAACTATTTAAGAGTAAACTTGATGCTTTCATTAAAACTACTCCAATTCATGCAGTGAGGGCTTCTTGATGAAAGGCATAAATAGCTATTAGGTATATATATATTCATAGTTGAGGCTTTAATATGTCAAGTGTCTATAGGTGTGAATTTGTTGTACGCACATGTGGGCAAGTCACTAGACAAATTAAGGTTGCTAAGGTATATAGATTTTCAAATCTAAGATAAAGTGTAAAACTTACATGTTGTCTTAACTTATAAATACTGTACCTTATTTACTTTAGTGTAATAGTATATTAATGGTTTCCATTGAGAAACTATGCACCTATTATGAAATTATGATGCTAGAAATAATAAGGCTCATTGTTCAATAATATGTGCAATTCAGGCTGAAGATATGGTTTTCAACTATTTCCAATGAAGCAAGTTGAAAAGAACCTGTGATGTGACACTACTAAAAATACATTACAGATTCAGATTCAGATTCAGATTCGTTTATTTCTCAATACTTTTACACATTTTGAAGTTAACAAAGTATGTACACATATTGAGATCGTCACATTTTTACAAATTTCACACTTATTAAATTGCATTATTTATTTACATTCATAATTATAAATCAATCTAATTGTTAAGATTATAATCGTAACTCAAGTATTCCTTTATACTATAGACAGTTCTATTAAGAAGCAGAGTTTTCACTTGGTGCCGGAATGTGTTGACATTAGTTTGAGCTTTAATTGCTTTCGGCAGTTTATTGAACAGCTTTTGGCCCATAATTTTCGGGCACTTTCTTGCCATATTAAGCCTACACCTACTGGTAATTAGATTTTCAGGGTATCGTGTTGGTCGCGTCCTATCTTCACCTACACGTTTAAATTCATTTTGGTTGTTTTTGACATATAATACAATTTCCAATATATATGTCGACACTGATGTTAATATTTGCAGATTTTTAAAGTGTTCCCTACAACTATCACGGTAATTGGCGTTAGCCAGGATTCGAATAGCACGTTTTTGCATTTTCAAGACACGCTCAAAATCCGTTGAATTACCCCATAGAATGATGCCATATGAGAGAATTGAATGAATGTATGAGTAGTAGGCATCCTTTAAATTATCACTAGATATTAGTGGTCTCAGTTGCTTTAGGACAAAAACTCCTTTTGCTATCTTTTTGCACATCACATCTATATGGACTTTCCACGAGAACATAGGGTCTAATTCAAATCCCAGCAGCTTAACGTGTGGTACGCTTTGAATTAATGTGCCATTCGGTAGCATTATTTGCATTGTATTACAATCCCTATTCCATGCACTGAATTTCATTACTGAAGTTTTTTCAGCATTTAATTTTAGTCCATTGATTTTAAACCATTTTTCTAATTTAAGTAAAATGTCATTAATTTTATTTATTAAATTGTCATCAGATTCGCCGCTTACGATTAACGTTGTATCATCTGCATATAAAATTATTTCACCATCTATGTCTAGTTTTGCTATGTCATTTAGGAATATAGAAAATAATGTATTTCCTAAAGATGAACCTTGTGGTACGCCGACTTTAATCACCTGTGGCTGTGACCTGTAGTGCTTACCGTCTACTTTTATTTCAACGGTTTGTTCCCTTTCTGATAAAAACGATTTTAGTAGTTCGGCACTCTGATCCCTTATACCATATGTGTTTAACTTGGCCAATAGTAATGAATGATTCACAGTATCAAATGCCTTAGAGAGATCTAAAAAGATGCCTACAACTTTACATCCATTTTCCAAGCACGATATTACACTATCCATAAATTTGTGAGTTGCTGCTGTGGTAGAACGTCCTGCTCGATAGGCATACTGTGCATTCGACAAAGCATTATTCTGTTCCACATGTTTTAACAAATCGCTTGACATTACAGACTCAATTAGTTTCGATATTGTAGGGACAATAGTAATCGGTCTGTAATTTCCTACGTCTGTTTTATCACCTTTTCCTTTATATATGGGACACAGGCGTGTTTTCTTTAGAGATTGTGGATACATGCTGGAATTGAGAACGTTGTTAATAAGATATGTCAAATGGTCTAACAATTCATCTAGTATATCAAACACAAACTTCCCTGAGATGTCATATATATCTTTGGTTAGAGATCTAGATATCTTATTTCTTGCAAGTTTTAAAAGGTATTGCGGGCTAATCTTGGAAAATTGGCATACAGTTTTTATTTCCGAGCAATTATTGTTTAGTTGTGTTATGGCTTCTGTAATATCAGGGCCGTTATTTAGGGCTAGGTCTTCCCCTATTTTTAGAAGGAAGTTGTTGATGTAGTCTGGCATATCACTGCAATCAATGGTATTTTTAGTAGATGGATCCTTAAGATTCCAGTTATACTCTTGTATATTACTACTTGTCTCTTCTTTAACTATTCTCCACATTTCCTTTTTAGGGTTCTTAGCATGTATGATACGTTCTTCAATATGTGTTCTTTTCATATTTGATAGTGATTCTTGTATTTCCTTCTTCTTTTTCGTTACGTTGTCTCTGAAGTCAATTTGTGGATATTGTTTTTGGAATAGGTGTAAATCATCGATTTCTCGTAGCAACTTGGACGTAATTTCTGACATCCATGGAATCCGATTGACATATTTTTTCTTAATTATTTTAGTAGGCATGTGAATATTCATGTTGTGCAATATTTTTTGAATAAATTTATCGAAACTAGTGGAATCATACGGCACAATTATTTTATGCCAATCATATGACATCATAGCCTTACAGAAATTTGAGACATTTTCTACGTTCTGTTGACGACATTCAACATATACATATTTTGGCTGACAGCATTCTTGTACTTGAAGCTCTGCAAGTTGGGCATCATGGTCAGACAAACCCATTGGCAGTGACTGTACACTCAGTATATCATTATGGATATTTGTGACAAGACAATCGATCGATGTTTTTGATTCGCCATCAATTCTTGTTGGGAAGTCTATAATATTTCGTAAGTTATATGGTGCCATTAAATCAAGTAGAGCTCGTTTGTTCGTTGATTCTACGCTAAAATCAACATTCCAGTCACCAAGGATCATTACTGAGCACTTTTTATATTCAACACACAGAATATTAAATAGTTTATCTAATGTCTCTAACAATTTGCAATAGTCGCCCATACCAGTTCTATATAATCCAATTACGATTACATTTTTGGGTTTTAATTCTATCTCAATAGCGCATATTTCGCAATGATATTCTAAAGCTAATATATCTATATTCTTACAAGTTGAGTATTTAAGTTTTTTGTTCGCAAAAATCGATACACCCCCATGTATACGTTTTTTTCGAACAAAATAATTAGCATGTATATATCCCTGAATAACTATGCAGTTTACATCACTTTCACTTAGCCATGACTCAGAAATTACAATTATGTCAGGACAATACTGATCAACTAATCTATGAACTATTAAAAGCTTGTTCCTAATACTTCGACAATTTTGATGAAGGATTTTTAATTTAAAATTATCTATTTTAGTATTTGTTTCATTGGAGTACTGCATAAAAAAGGACGTTCTGATTTGTCACATTCATTTTTACCTGATGTTTCGGTTGAACAAGCATTTGTGAGGTATATGAGGTTACTATATTTGTGTGTAAACTCATGAGTCGAATTACTTATAATGGTAGAGTACAAAAATAAGGCAAAACTGTCACATATCTTATTTTTGAAAGTGAAATACTGTTTTTTATACTTGTTTATTTCAATCAATGATGTGCCATGTGACCTTAGAACAATACCTCGAAGTTTATTGTTAATTTCAGATATTTTACAATTGGTACCCTTGTTATTGCCATACGGCAATGTTGTCACCTGCAGTTTTAACCGTTTAGAATTACAATGATTGATTGCCTGCATCATGTAAGATATTTTGTAGTTTTTCACATTTGAGACAATTATTACAACATCATCGTCATCCCTCATGTGATTTGTTAGACTTGTAATATTCATTATAATATCTTTTAATTGCGCGTTGGGTTTACATATCGACAATATGGACGTGATTCTAGAACACTTATTCTTTATGAATTCGGCTAAAGATTTTCCATATTGATCACATAATATTAGCATATTTCTTTTATTATTTTTATTTATATCTATAACCAGAGAATCCATCTTGTTGACCTTCGGGTCCGTCAGCATTTTTTGCGGCTCTCCGTTCGTGCATGGAGTTTGCTCCAGGCCCGACGATGGTTGACCCGACCGTTGTTGTCCTTGTTGTTGCGGGGCTACAGTGGTGCTTGAAGTTGGCTGACGGCCCGACGATGATGGACTTGTCTCTTGCTGGTCCTGTGGCTGTCCCTTAGTGCACTTAGATCGCTCCAGGTCCGACGATGGTTGACTCTCTCGCTGTTGTTGTGTTGTTACAATTCAATCCTATAATCATATGTTGTGGAATACCTTTCTTAAAAATCTTTATTATCCCATGTGTATAATGAAGTTACTTCACAGGTTTTGCAAATGCTGATTATAATTTTTTAGAAGACCTTATAAGGATATAATCGGCTGTAAGTATTGATATTAAAGTTATCCTCTATGCCCTAAGGTTAACTGGTAGAGAACATCTTTTGGTATTAAGTTCGCCTTTTGGATGTTTCTTTTTGCAATAAAGTTTCAATAAATTAATAAAGTAATGCTATTCATTTAACTGTAACACAGTTATTGGTACTTTCATTTGCAAGATCATTATTGTTCTGTAACAGTTTATGTATATTGAAATATACATCTACTCATTACTTACTCATATTATTGTCTTTTATTTATTACAGTTGCAAATACATAAATCAAAATATAATTTACCAGATACTGCTTTAACTGCTGGGGTCAAGTCAAATCCAAACTATTTCTGTCAAGCGTCAGTGCCACCCCGAATCACAGTGGTGTGTAGCTCTGACGAAAATCGTGGTAACCCTCAAGCCTTCGAACCTCTTAATTGCTCGACCTATACAGACCGACCTTGTATAGATTGGCCAGATGTAGGAGTGGCTTATTCTGCGATTTCGCCGCGCCGCTACTAGTACCAAATTTTGCCTTTGCGGAGTGACTTAGTCAGCGACCACAAAGAACACGTGTTATGCAATAGAGAGATGGTTGGATCCGGTGCGTTCCGTCCGGTGGTCGGACCCGAACGTCAGTTTGGTTAGACAAATTTCTGTATGTTGTACTATTACCTAATCTGTGATTATGATGAGAAACGCATATCGTACTCTTTTCTCGACGTGAGTAAGAAAAGGACAAGTCTTATCTCTTTCGGTTTTTTAGCCTTGAGGAGATATTGTGCAGTTGTATTGTCAGTCTAAAGGGACCTTAATGAAGCTGTGCATTTTTGCACATAGCAATTCTGTTTCGACTGTCAACTCAATCAAACATTGACAACCAAAGAGAATATAATCCTTGTTGACAACAAACGATAAAAACGGTTGGGCTGCTGTAGAGTATCATTCTGATGTGTATATTTTCGACCTTTAATTGTAACGCAGTACAATAAATTATAATCAATTCGATATTGTTAAATAATGTGCTAAATTATGGCAGCATTTTTAAACACGAAAGCATGGAATAGAAGCTGCTGTGATGAGTGAGACCGACGATACGGACATTCTTTTGCTTATCCCGCCGAATTTCTTTCTCGTGCCAAGTTCGGGTTCAGAGGGATCTCTTCTCGATTCTTCTAGAACCGTAGTGCACAAGCCCTCTTGTACTGCGCAAGTTTTAGGAAAACTCGTGAACCAGGTGCACTCTCTCGAAAACAGGTTAGAAAGTTTGGAGTTAAGCACTAACGAGAGCTTTTCTAGCGTCGGACGACGTAAGAGCTGCGACACAGAGAGCTTTGACAGCCGGAGTCTCGAGCGTAAGTGCTTTACGTTTCCGCGTAGACGACGTCGCAAAGTTGTTAGTAAAAAAGATCGAAAAAGAGACTGGTCCCTGACCAGTTTAGATTCTGCCGGCACAACGAGCATACCTCCACTAAAATTCAAGGACACTGATAATCCTTCAACAATTGATACAATAAGTATGGATGGGGACATTAGCAGCATTGTGTCTACACCAAGCAAGAAAGAAGATAAATTGCTTCTACATGAAATTGATGAATTCCTGACTAAAGTAGAGTCCTACGAAATCCCTGAATCTAGTCCACAAAATATCATCAAAGCTACAGGTGATTACCTGACACATAAGATAGAGCAAAAAATGGGTGCTGATGATATAAAACTCCCAAGTGGACGAATAGTATCTAGTAACATTTTGGATAAGTATATTTATTTGGTTAAAAATAGTGGTGAAGCAACAGACAAACCAACAACAAACAATATTAGATCACGATATAATGTAGAAACAAATGAAAAGTTGACATTAGATACCCAGAAATCTGGAACTATTCAAAATCAAGAAACTAAATCCCCTTCAATAAGGAGATTGAACTTTACAGATTCTAAAGAAATACAAATTACATCCACTCCTAAGAAATCACAGTCTGCAAGTTATTTCCGTCCAACTAGTAATAAAGTCTATGACAGAGCCTCCAAGGTGTTGGAACAATATAAGTCTAAAAACCCCGGATGTAACACTCAAAATTCTTTGGCAGACACAAGTTACTCCCTATCTCCTAAAGCTGAAGAATTCAAGATGCCACAAATGAGACCTTTTACAGAAGGCAGAGAGGGGTTAAAATTGAGTGAATTTCACAATAAGTATATGGATTCTATTGACACAGCATTATTGAGTTTGAGTGACATGTGGGGGGAAAAGGGGGACAAAGGAGACAGGATAGACAATGCAAAGTTAGAAGAAGAAAGGCTGAAAAGGGAGGCAAGTTGTTTTAAAATTCATTTTATATTCAAGACGATAATGTGTTGTTGTTGATTGCTTAGGCAATAGACATATGGTATTATATTTGATTCAGTAAGAAAAATTTGAGAAAATGTGCCTTGGTTTTGCTTCACTTGGCAGGAGCACTGCTGTACTCCCAAATTCGAAATATGTGGACCAATATTCAGTAATTTTCCTAATAAACTGAATATTCGGCTCATCTTTTATGAATATAAACTTACAGATGAGCTGAATAATAACTATTTCTTATTCTATTATTAACAATGATTTTTGTTAACTTCTGATGCCTATCAATTCCAGCATTGTGAGGCCATGATCCAACAGCTGCAGAAAAAACTTCTAGAACAACAAGAGAAACTGGCAGTGGCTATCAAAGTAGACCGCAGTAAAGACGAGGCCATATCCAAGCTCCGGGAGGCTTGGCTGAAGCTGACTGGGAGCTTAGACCGGGCAGAAGAGCGGCATAAGGCAGCGTTGGACAATATGGTGCGAGAAGTGGACAACTTTAAGGCTGTTGCTGATGAAGCACAGAAGGTAATATAAATGAAATGAATAAAAAAACAAAACAAATTAAATTTATTATTAAAAAATCTTTATTGTTACTATATATATAAAGGTAACACGAGAGTTCGGAACTGGTATTTTGCAAAAACCCTGAAATAGCCCAATATTTTGAATTATTCTATGCTTTTTATGTAGGACTCAATAATTTTTTTAAGTAGTGACTTCGTATTATTAGATTGTCCGATTAAAAATGAAATAATAAACCAAAGAACGAAAATAACGGGAAAAATACCGGTATCCGACTCCTGATTAAGACAGGTTAGTTTTCTGCAACTCGACTTCTGATAATTAGGATTCGGACGATTGTGTGCAAAAGACATTACGAACAGAACTGGATTGGATTTTTTAACACTGATTTCTATTATTCGAAATAGGTTAGATGAACATCCATCGTATTGTAGTTAGTTGCATTAAAAATATCTCAAAATCACAAATCCGCATTCGGTGCAGTAAAATGTATACACTTCGATATATATACAATAAAAGTTTATACCCACTTTTTATACACAAAATGTATATCCATTGATAACGATAAATTAAATAAATAGAAATTTTATCTAGGATGACATCTATTTTATTGACTGTATAAAAAATTTTACCTGATTTCTACTCCAGTCTTGTTCCTTATATCATTTGCCAAAATTCTACCAACTGATGGATGTGAAAGACTCAAAGGACGAGCCCATCTTAATCCTCATATTCTTCAACTGGATTGAATTCCGATTCAACAATGAAGCAGCTGATTTTCTTAAAGTGTTTTACAAAGTTTACTGTTGACTGGAAGTGGCCATACAGTGCTGTCCTCGGCAATTCGTTGTAGTCGATAGGGTACTGTTTCAATTCATAGTGGCCCTGTTAACAAAACAAAACTGTTATTTTATTGATGAATGGCTTGATTTTAGTGTTTTTTTTAGTTAGAGAGTGAAAGAGAAATTAGAATTTGAGCAAAACAAAAACAATAAAGGCACACCGTACCATCCTTTCCTCAAAGCTATTCATGACAATAGGGTATTTGCCTGTAGACAATATAAATTACTGCACGCTAGCCATTAAATCAGCTTTCGGAAATTTGCAAAAATGAACTAAACATTACCTATTTAGCGTTTTAAACGATTTTTAAAAGATCAAAACCTATAAATAAGAAGATGATTTGATGTTTGAGTAAAATGACGTCATTTCACTTTTATTCCATACAAACCTCCCTTCCGGACTGTTGGTTCCACTGCTAGGTTCCACTAGTGGGTCCAGCAGGATTTCCAAGTACTCGTGGACCCATTTACGTAGTGGAACCAACAATATTAGTTTTAGGCAGTATAATTTTGGACAACTGGCCCCATTGGCCACATTTGACTTAGACCCAACTGATCACTGAAGTATTTCTAGTAACCGGTTGCTTTGTACTTACGAGCCACACGCACACATCAATAAGTTTTTACCCACGGCACGCACACATTGACTTGACCAACCAGCGTTAAAAAAACCGGCGGACTAGAGGTGCTTCAGTTCTTTGTTAGTGAGCTATTTATCCGGTCCTTGGTTAAACCTCTATGGTTTTAAATAATTTTAAAAAATAACAACTTAATTCAAGCGGTTCTTTTTATCTCATTATCAGAGATCGGAATAGGCTGAGTATATTTACCTAAACTTCGAAGAACATAGTCGAAAAGTGGAGACTCCTTTACGACTACTTTTTTTTTCGTGTTTTAATCAATCTTACTAAAAATTTATATTATTGGTATTCTTTCGCACATTTTCTCGAACATTCTCAGTTTAGCTGCCTCTTTCTAATAGTGCTGACTCTTTCACTCATTTGAGAAATTTCGCCATATACTGAAGTGTAGTTCTAAATTTATATTATTGGTATTAATTCAAAATATTGGGCTATTTCGGGGTTTTTGCAAAATACCGGTTTCGAGCCCTGCTTTAAAAGCAGGGCTCGAAACCGGTATTTTGCAAAAACCCCGAAATAGCCCAATATTTTGAATTAATACCAATAATATAAATTTTTAGTAAGATTTATTAAATTAAAACCCCGAAAAAAATGTAGTCGTAAGGGAGTCTCCACTTTTCGACTATGTTCTTCGAAGTTTAGGTCAATATACTCAGCCTATACCGATCTCTGCTCATTATTTACAGTCAAACAATTTAATTCCTAGGCCAGGCCTTTTATAACAGAAGTGGAGATATAAATATTTGCAAATCCTAATAGCCCCATCATAATTATGCTGTGGGTCCACGAGTACTTGAAAATCCTGCTGGACCCACTAGTGGAATCTAGCAGTGGAACCAACAGTCCGGAAGGCAAACCTCATACTATCTGAGCGTTTTGACACTTCATAAAAAGTAACTGATTTGATCTGTCAGGAAAGTAGCCTATTTTGACCCCCTGTAATTTCTTAGCTGGAAGCCCGAATTTTCAGTGACCAAGAAGAAGGGCATAATATAACTTGGTATATTCTAAATTATACTCAATTAAATCTCATAGCTTAAGATTGATTGCAAGTCAAAGTTCCTTAATTTCGTCGCTCACTGACTCACTGATCATCAAAATTCTAACGTACTTCCAGCTGACATACAAGCTCCAAACTTTAAACCCTATTATTGTTTTCGCTAGGTGCAAAGTACTAGGTGGGGGTAACATTATCTATCGCAGCGCTCATAGTGGCTTTAAGTAGAAATAATGTAGGCTCTGTCATCTGTCATATCCGTCAATATCAAAGCAATCTTGCACAAAAGAAAACTTAACGTACAAAAGGCGAACATAATGCCATAAGGCATTCCCTACCAGTTAACCTTAGGGCAAAGCAGATAGCTTGCAGTAATCGCATTATTCCGCCAACAAAAATGGGTCACAGCAATTGTTGTGTTGTTGTAAACTGCAAGAATACTGGCAGAAATAGTGTAATAGAAATAGCGCCTCTTAGCGCCGGTACTCTTTGCCATCGTGGTGGTGGATTCGTAGTATTGCGGCTCGTAGCCGTTTCTATGTTTGGGTTAGGTGTTTGACTCTGGGAGTCGTGTTCTGGTTCCAGCCTGGTAGATGACAATGACGGTATATTACTTAGGGAGTACGACCGAGGCCGGTTAAAGACCGCTGGGTGGAATATTTGTTGGACAAGTATTTTTTCTTGGTTTTCCTTCATTTTTGTTCCCACGAGTAGGGTGGATCTAAGAGGTCGCTCACAGGGTGCCGCCCATTCCTATGAGAAGGCGAAAGTCAACGATGATTGCCAGGTCCATCGAGGAATACCCCTTAGCCATACATCCTGGGTTACAGTTTGTGTTGGTCATTTCCTACCACCACAGTGCTAAACATATGTGATTACAAAGTTAGTTTTGCAGCTCATACAATTTACCACTCACAGCTCTGGTGGATACTGTAGAGACTGGCTATCTCTACTGATGAATTATAAAGATAATTTAAATATTCAAATACCTATCTGTCAGGCTAGCCGGGAGAGTATTGAAGTAATCATTCACTAGGTAATTTAGGATTGGTTTTATTCCGAAATATTTACATAATGTTTCTATGGCGGCGCTCAGATGAGAACTAAGTCAATCTTTAATACATAAACATTACGTTAGACTGACAGATAGGTATTTGAATATTTAAATTATCTTTATAATTCATCAGTAGAGGCAGCCAGTCTCCACAATACTCAGTGTTAGTGTCAGAAGCACTGTTTATAAAGTTCAGAATGCGATTGTACTTACCGGAGGTACAGGTTCAAATGGAGGAGGCATTCCCGCTAGACGGAATGCTTCCTCACTGATGTTGGCGGCGTAAAACTCAAAGAAGTTCTGATAATAGGGGTCTACGATTTGCCAAAAGGGCTTGCAACCTCCGTATACTTCTTTGCAGACATTTACAGAGATCTGTGTTTGGACAAGAAAAATACATCAATAGTTAACTATCTGTATGTTTAAAAAGTAATAAAACAAGAAACCTAATCTACACCTGACATCGAAATATATTTAAATCCCCTTTAACACTGAATTGCTTCACTTATTCTTGGTATATATATACCTTTTGCACAGTTCCATAGGGGCCCAGTAAAAAAGTTAACTTTGTTACCTACTGCCATACTGTACATAGAATTTGCCAGCTAGCATGGCGATAGAGGACTTTTAAACCCTCCCAACTACTAATATTGTACACCGTTTTTCAAACATAACAACAAAAATCACTGATGGTGTTTCAGATCTGTTAAGATCTGAAACACCATCACAGCCGCTCTCTTGCAGGGAATGAATATCCTTGAACCCGAAAATGGAGATATGAACGCACAGAATAGAAAGGAACGGCCATTTAATTTATTTTTAACTTTTTTTATTTTTATTTGTTGTCATATCAGCAATAGAAATACACATTCTGTGAACATATGAAGCATCTACTTATTTCTATTATTAAAATCAAGCAAAAAGACTCCAAAAACACGTTTCTTGTATAGGGTTCCCCTTTTATTTTAAACTTTATTTTATTTTTATTATTTGTTGTTATAGCGACACAGTAGAAATACACGTGCTACGAACATGTCAAACTTCTACCTATTACCATTATTAAAATCGAACTAAAAACGCCAAAAAAACACGTTTATTGCATAATTCTTGATTTAATTTTCTTTTTATTATTTACTTGATCTTTTTAATGTATATAGATATAAAATAACCACATTTTTATGCAAAAAAACCCGACCGCGGTGCACTTTGAAACTGAATAAAATCTTCTCTCTCTATTGGAACTTCATACCCAGGACACTCGCACCATCAAGACGAATCTAATGATGTATCATTTATCAAAATCGGATGTGCTGTTGAGTAGTTACGAGCGGACATAGGAACGGACATACATACATAAAGATCAAACACATAACCCTCCTTTGGGCTTCGCCGCAGTCGGGTAAAAAGAAGATGTCCTGACTGACTGACTGGCTCATCAACCCACCACCGAAACTACTGAAGATAGGAACTTGAAATTTTCACAGTAGGGTGGCTGTATAACGTAAGTAAGGGATAAGAAGGGATTTTTCGAAATTCATCCCCAAAGGGGGTCAAATGGGGGTTGAAAGTTTATATGGCGACCACACGATTTTTAAAGTAGGAGATCTGAGACTTCCCACATAGACTCATCAATAAAGAAAAGTAATTTCACCGTTTTTTGAAATCCACCCCCAAAAGAGTTTAAATGGGGGTTGAATGTTTATATAGGGACCAAACTATTTTTGAAGTAAGAGATTTAAGACTTCGTACATAGACTTTTCAATAAGAGTAAAGAAAGCTAATTTCATCGTTTCTCGAAATTCATTTCTAAAAGGGGTATAACGGGGGTTGAAAGTTTGTACATACGATTTTTGAAGTTAGAAATCTAAAACTGATTGAACTGAATAGAACTGAAATTATTGCAACATTTATCAAAGTTTATGTCCAAAACGAGTTCAGTAGGGGTTGAAAGTTTGTTAAGTAAATTGCCTAATAATAATTTACACTGCAGACGAAATCGTGGGCATAAGCTAGTGTCAATATAAATAAACATTCTGTGAAAAAATTTAGTCTCAATATATCGATATCTTTAGACTCAAAGGGCGTAAACGCTTTTAGAACCTACGGCGTTTAAGCCCTTTGAGTCTAAAGGTATCGATTTTAAGTACGGTAATGTGTTCTGTGACTGACCGACACAAACACGTTTCTTGTATGGGGACCCCCTTTTCTTTTTCAGTTTATTTTGTTTTTATTATTTGTTGATATGGCGGCAATAGACATACACATTCTGTTAAAATTTCAAGTCCCTGCCTATTACGGTTCAAAAGCTAGAGCCCTGGGACAGACAGACAGACAGCGGATGCTTAGTAATAGTTCCGTCGGCACCCTTTGGGTACGGAACCCTAAAACACTCGGTCGGTAGGTACATATTTCAGTACCTCAGAAGCATAACACTGTAAGTTCTATTGTTTACCATACTTACAGTGGGCATCGTTTTGGTTGTGACACAATTTAATGACGATATTGGTACCAAGAGTCAGCAGTCTCCTTTAGTTTATTGTAAACGTAATTGAATTCTCTAGTTTATATAAATTCTACATTCCACTATCGTTATCTTCACCATCCTTATTTTAAAGATACAAGAAGTGAATTTTGGATAATCTGAATCATCATAGGACAATATCTTTTTCTGCAATTGTAGCGCCTTCGAGGCCTAACAGAATGAGACCAATAAGTTGCATATTTGCAAAAAATGACATTTATGTTGTTTTTGTAAACATCCCTTCAATTGCACGCTTTCAATCTGAATATAATTGTGGGATAAGGTCACTAATCGCTTTCTACCCGTTTCCTGGGCTAGTCTGCTGAAAGTTAAATGCCCTAGCGCGATCGGAATGCAAGTGACAATGACGCTATCGCCATGCTAGCTGGCGCATCCTACGCTGATATGCTTACTCCAACTTGGCGGTCCATTGTAAAAGGCACATCGAAGTTCAGGTTGAGACCATCATGGGTCCGGTTGATCTTCCGCATCTTTACATCGATCTTAAACGGATATTTTTCAGCACCAGGGCACTGCCTGATGTTGGTTACTGAGTATAAGCCGTTGCCCTGTAAATTTCATTATCATTACAAGGGTTATCAGACACCAAAAACACGTTTATTGTGTGGGGATCCCTTTTTACTTATTATTTGTTGTTATAGCAGCATTAGAAATACACATTCTGTGAACATATCAAGCATCTACCTATTACCATTATTAAAATCAAGCAAAAAACGTCAAAGAAAACACGGTTCTTGTATGGGTTATCAGAAATCATAATTGACAATATTTCAAATTTTCTACTCCTTCATTTTATGAGCTGGATAGAAAATAGGTGGAATTTTAAGCTACCCGTATTTTTTCTTTTTCGTTTTAACTCAATTTTTCAATTAAAAATAGCAGTTTGAAAAGTAGCTCATTCTAAAAGGGCGTATGTAGAAAATGACGTCACTTTCCCAACTAGAATCCAGAGCGACAATTACGATTTAAAAAAACTAGAATCCAGAGCGACAATTACGATTAAAAAAATAACTGTCAGGCGTTACAGCGTTGTCAACATAGGAAGTTCGGGAAGACAACGATGCTTTTGCTCCTCTTATTTGGGCTGGATTATATTTATCACTTGCCGATGTGTACTCCATCATCATAATTTCAACACGCGGCAGATTCGTGCTATCAGCCTGAGAAAAACCTTCTGATGTCTTCATTATATGAAAAAAATCGGTGTCCGGTAAAAGAATGCCAAGTTAATAATGTTTGAATGCGTTATCGGAGTCCAGTGGGAAAGTGCCAAGTCTTTTAAGGTCTTCGAAAACGTGCAAATGAATCAACGGTAAGAAAATTAAACTTCTAAAGCCGCTAAGCAGTTGTAACAATTTTCAAAACAAATAAACGTCAGACGGCAAGTATGTCAGAAAATGACAACCGGATACCATACACTTTTTAATCGTTTCAGCACTAAGGTCTCTCTCGATAATGCAGGGAAAATGACGTCACACTTCCGGTTCACACTAATTGACGATTTTTTCCAAAATGAATGGGAAAAAAAATCCAAAAATATTTTTTTTGAGCATAAAATACAGTTTTACCCAAATGGTTTTCGAATTAAGATCTTTTGAAAATATGAAATGTTGTCAATTCCACCAAGCAGCAGCACACAAGCTAAAAGTAATAATTATTTTATGCCACACCTGGCCATAAAGTGCCGCCACTGGCCACGCTACGCGTACGGAAAAAGCCGCTTTCTGGCCTAGTGCAGACATAAAATGATACACAACACGTGAGATAATAAAGAAAGAATTTCTTTGTTTTACCACCCTAGTTGAGTAGTTGTGTAATAAAGTAGAAGCAGTGTATAAAATGTGTTGTTGTTATCCTACTCCTACTGATAGCATTTGCCCGCGGCTTCGTCTGCGCTATACCTATTATTATTAGCCCATGGGAACTTTTAACGGGAACTAAAGTATCATATGTTTCAATCCAGGACTTGGTCTAGTTACATGCCAAATGTTAACTCAATGTATTCAGTTTTTACCGCATTGTTTAGTAACAAACATCCAAACCTCTAAACAGCTACTACGGGTGTACGACTTTTCCAAGCCGGGGCAGAAATTTGATGTGGCGCCCCTCTATTCCGGCGCTGATATTAACTATTTCAAAAACCTCACAAAAAGATAAAAACTTGGCGCCACCGGAAACTGTCACCTGTGGCAGGTGCCTCGACCCCCCCCCCCCCCCCCCCCCGCTGGATCCAGGCCTGAAATGACTCAATCCGGGTAAAGCCGCGGGTCCCTAAGTGCTAGTCTTCTATACATGCCTACTGACAGACGATTTACAGCTGAAACCACTGCTGATAGCGAAATGAAATTTGAAACACGTTCTTTAGGGAACTTAGAGGTGTATTAAGAAAGGATTTTTTGAAAGTCAACCCCTAAAGGATTGTAATAGGGGATGAAAATTTATACGTAAAAATTGAAAATCCGCGGGGCGCCATCTAGTTGGCTATAAATTGGCTGGTAATTGATATTGAAATGCAACTTACCACATTACGTGCCTGCGCATCAACCGATAGGTATAGGTTAAAATAATAAATCCAAAGTATCCCTAGCAAATACAAACCGTTCATGACGTTATTTACAAACAGTTGTCGTGACTACTTACTGCAGTGGAACACAGTTGTTTAGCCCTATAATTTCCGGAATATATATGGTGTCACATGGCATGTAAAAGGTTCATTTGATTACAATCTATTTAATTGCATTGTTGCCTCGCATTATTTATGTAATAAATAGTTATATGTCTATTGACAATTGCATTGATGAATGATATGGTATGATAAATATAGTGAATAATAGTAATGAAAATCACGCAAATCGATTTCTTTTAATTTTACTGCTGTGTTTGACATGTTTTGATCAGAAAAAATCGTGAAAATTATGATATTTATCGTTTTAAATTGTTTTGATTAGGGTATATATTTTGTAATGTTTTTCTGGACTGCCATAAAGGCCTATTTGTATTGCATCGTATTGTAAGACGATGGTGGCAATTCATGAACAAGTGCCTACTTGTTGTACAAAAAATGTGTTTTTTTGGCGTTTGAGAAAGTTCGAATAATCAATGAATTCATCACATGTACCTGTCATCTGTCAAATTATATTATATAAGTAATAAAAAGACCTAACTTGACAGAAAACCACCCACTTCGAGTCCGAGCTGTACAAAGCCCTCGACCTAGCCCACGACTACCAGGACAAATGTAAACAACTGACGGCCGAAGTGAAGGAAGTGAGGACCAGTACAGAGCAAGCACTAGCTAGCAAAGATCAGCTCATAGCCCGGAAGGACAAGGAAATTGACGCGCTGAAGGAAAACTACGAGACTGTCATGCGGTTGAATAAACAGTCCACGGATTGTGTCAAGAATCTGGAGGATGCTTTGGAAAAGGTGAGTGTATTGTATTTACATGGGCAAGTTAGTCAAGCGATACGGCAGCAATAAAATATCGTTATGATTGAACGATTGAGTTACGAATAGAGTATATAATTAGCTCGCTTCTTTTTTATATGGATTACGGTTAAATGTTGAAAGAATGAATTTTTCTACTGAAAACAATATTTTTCTCCGCTCACTCCAAGTCACTTAAATCTATATTGAAACCTGAGTTTCCTTATAATATCTCATCACATGTGTTTTGGCTTCTAGGAAAAATGTGACCACAATGAAACAAAACAAAAACTCGACGAGCTATCTCGTCGGCTGCAGTCCGTCGACGATGAGACGGCCCTCGTGTGTGAGGAGAGAGACTTACTGAGGGCCAAGGTGAACGAGGAGCGAGGCCGGGGGGCCGTGCTGGAGCGTCAGCTGAGCGAGAAGCAGAACCAGTGCAGCGACCTACTCAATAAATGTGTAAGTCGCCCTTGTTGGAGTAGCTAGGCAAAATAGTCTTGACAGCCGTAATGGGTCGCCGACGAGACTCGGTTTGGGGAGAGTCTTACTGAGGACCAAGGTGAACGAGGAACGCGGCTGGGGATGCGAGCTGGAGCGCCAGCTCAATAAATGTGTAAGTCACACTAGTAGCTAGGCAAATAGTCTCGACCAAGGACCTTAAAATAAATAGCCAGACCCAGACATACCCTCGCTAATAGATAACTGAAGCACCTCTAGTGAGCCGGTCGCTTTGTACTTATGATCCGCACACACAAATCAACAAGTGTAGTAGGCACTACGAGCAGCACGCACACATTGACCTGATCAACCAGCGTTAAGCAACCGGCTCACTAGAGGTGCTTCAGATATCTGTTAGCGAGGCTACGTCCGGCTATTTATTTTAGTCCTTGGTCTCGACAGCCGTACACGAGTAAAAGCAACTATACAAAAGAGCCTAATTTCTGCTGATCTTCTAAAATCAATCTTACGTTTTACATCGACGACGACGACGACTATATCGTCGCACCCATGCTAAACTCACGAATCTACCATTTTGAGAGATCCGCAAATTCGATCGTAATCTGTATAGGTTTAGGTACAGTACACACATACACACTGGCACACATACATACTGGCTACAGTATGGAGTTCTTCAGGAGGGGAGTGAATAGGTTCTTAAAGGGTCGGCAACGCGCACGTAATGCCCCTGGTGTTGCAAACGTCCATAGGCTGCGGTGACTGCTTACCATCAGGCAGGCCGTACGCTTTGTTTGCCACCCTAGTTGTATAAAAAAAGTATATATATATATACGAGTATATATGTTTAGGTGTAAAATTGCTCATTCGCAAGTTAACTATGGGTGCGACGATATTATGTTTATGTTTTTTTGTTTATTTAATAGGACAATCTCGACGCTGAGGTCAAATCGCTCCGCAAACACCTGGAACTCCAGAAGAACGAGCTGAAAAGCCACTATCAGAAGCAGCTGGAAGACGCCGTACTGGCCAAGCTGCAGGAATTCCAGCAGCAACTCGAGCGCGCGGAGCGGGACCTCGAGGACGACGCCCGGGGCAAGGAGGGCGCCATGCTGGACACCTTTAACAAGCAAGTCGCGAGGATCGAGGATCAGTGAGTGTCTAACTTTATTAGATTGGTCTACCGCAGCCATATGGTTTAATTAGCCATTTGGTTAACTGCCTAGCCACTATCAGAAGCAGCTGGAAGACGCTGTACTGGCCAAGCTGCTGGAATTCCAACAGCAACTCGAACGCGCGGAGCGGGACCTCGAGGACGACGCCCGGGGCAAGGAGGGCGCCATGCTGGACACCTTTAACAAGCAAGTCGCGAGGATCGAGGATCAGTGAGTGTCTAACTCTATTAGATTGGTCTATCGCAGCCATCTAGTTTAATTAGCCATTTGGTTAACTGCCTAGCCACTATCAGAAGCAGCTGGAAGACGCCGTACTGGCCAAGTTGCAGAAATTCCAGCAGCAACTCGAGCGTGCGGTGCGGGACCTCAAGGACGACTCCCGGGGCAAGGAGGGCGCCATGCTGGACACCTTTAACAAACAAGTCGCGAGGATCGAGGATCAGTGAGTGTCTAACTTTATTAGATTGGTCTATCGCAGCCATCTGGTTTAATTAGCCATTTGGTTAACTGCCTAGCTAGAAGCAGCTGGAAGACGCCGTACTGGCCAAGCTGCAGGAATTCCAGCAGCAACTCGAGCGCGCGGAGCGGAACCTCGAGGACGACGCCCGGGGCAAGGAGGGCGCCATGCTGGACACCTTCAACAAGCAAGGATCGAGGATCAGTGAGTGTCTAACTTTATTAGATTGGTCTATCGCAGCCATCTGGTTTAATTAGCCATTTGGTTAACTGCCTAGCCACTATCAGAAGCAGCTGGAAGACGCCGTACTGGCCAAGCTGCTGGAATTCCAGCAGCAACTCGAGCGCGCGGAGCGGGACCTCGAGGACGACGCCCGGGGCAAGGAGGGCGCCATGCTGGACACCTTTAACAAGCAAGTCGCGAGGATCGAGGATCAGTGAGTGTCTAACTTTATTAGATTGGTCTACCGCAGCCATCTGGTTTAATTAGCCATTTGGTTAACTGCCTAGCCACTATCAGAAGCAGCTGGAAGACGCTGTACTGGCCAAGCTGCTGGAATTCCAACAGCAACTCGAACGCGCGGAGCGGGACCTCGAGGACGACGCCCGGGGCAAGGAGGGCGCCATGCTGGACACCTTTAACAAGCAAGTCGCGAGGATCGAGGATCAGTGAGTGTCTAACTCTATTAGATTGGTCTATCGCAGCCATCTAGTTTAATTAGCCATTTGGTTAACTGCCTAGCCACTATCAGAAGCAGCTGGAAGACGCCGTACTGGCCAAGTTGCAGAAATTCCAGCAGCAACTCGAGCGTGCGGTGCGGGACCTCAAGGACGACTCCCGGGGCAAGGAGGGCGCCATGCTGGACACCTTTAACAAACAAGTCGCGAGGATCGAGGATCAGTGAGTGTCTAACTTTATTAGATTGGTCTATCGCAGCCATCTGGTTTAATTAGCCATTTGGTTAACTGCCTAGCCACTATCAGAAGCAGCTGGAAGACGCTGTACTGGCCAAGCTGCTGGAATTCCAACAGCAACTCGAACGCGCGGAGCGGGACCTCGAGGACGACGCCCGGGGCAAGGAGGGCGCCATGCTGGACACCTTCAACAAGCAAGTCGCGAGGATCGAGGATCAGTGAGTGTCTAACTTTATTAGATTGGTCTATCGCAGCCATCTGGTTTAATTAGCCATTTGGTTAACTGCCTAGCTAGAAGCAGCTGGAAGACGCCGTACTGGCCAAGCTGCTGGAATTCCAGCAGCAACTCGAACGCGCGGAGCGGGACCTCGAGGTCGACGCCCGGGGCAAGGAGGGCGCCATGCTGGACACCTTCAACAAGCAAGTCGCAAGGATCGATGAAATGTATCAAGTTATATAATAAAACACAAATCAAACATAATTGACTCCGAGGAAGCCAACGATTACCCTTTTTATGGGTATTTGTATGGAAAAACCTTATCATATTTAATTATTTTAAGTTATGAGCTCCTGGAGGACGACATCGCTTTTATATATCCGTTTCAAATTTGGTTTTGTTCCAGACACAAATTGGAGATCAACGTTTTGGAGGAGAAACATAGGGAAGAGATAAAACTGTATCGACTGCAGCTAGCTCAGGCCGCCGAAAAAAACAGCTTACTAGAGGTAAAGGCATTATTAAGAAGTTGTTTTTTTTTACATGTTTGTTACACAGTATGCCGGCGGTGGCCGGCACGGCATTATCAGGCCAAGACCATACTGGTGGCGTGTACTCACCGGCACTGGTAGCGTGCCGGGCTTGTTGGTAGTATGGCCGCTGGCCAGCCTAGCTATGTTACGAGTTGATTTTATTTCAACTCGGATAACTTGAGTTCACTCGGCCACTAACTCGAATTGAAACTCGAGTTGACTCGCATCAACCGGATGGGATCCTCTTCGCGGCAGCAGCCTAACGGATCGGCGAGTCGAGTCGAGTTTAACGTATTCGTAACAAAATGAATATTCGTCGAGTTGAGTTTCGAGTTGGCGAATCGCTAACTCGCGTGCACTCGCATAACTCACATTCGTTATCCAGTCCATATCAATTCCAGCTAGTGTAAGGCATCGTCCTAATAGAACGCGAATACGCGATCATCGTAAGTTCGCGCGAATTTTGCTCGTACGACCCGCGACTTGTCAGTTAGGACACCTATTCGAGTTCAATATGTTTGATCGCGCGTGTGAAGTTGCGAATGAACTCGATTCGAATCAACTTGTTTAGAGTCTGATTCGAGTTATTCGTACCAGGACCTGTAGAGTGTTTAGTGTTTACTATCGTTTGCGTATGTTTAAGTAATATACAGTACGTATCTGATCGTAAAGCAAAACTGTAAGCTGGCCAACGTCGATATGAAGTATAGTGTAATGGCATAGCTTGCATCACTGTTGCTGCAGTTTTATTTTTATTTAATAAAAAAAGTTGTTAAGTACCCGTTATTTGCAGATGATTTTGAAACCGCCTGTAGATGTAAATAATCTAAATGTCATTGTTTATCGCATTTCAACTATGATGTCGTTAATTTCTGTTTTCGTTAAAGCATAAATGCGTGTACTTACTAAATACAGGAGGTTTCAAAAAATTATTTGATAATTTCTTTTTTCCAACGGTAACAATTACTGCATTTCAATAAATCAGGTACCGTTGTCATATTTACGATCTAACAATTGCGTGGTACATTTCTTTGCTTTAGGTTACATACTGTATATCACTTGTAATAATAATCCGTAGGGCAAGCTGGAGTCCCACCGACGGCGGCGCGGGCAGATCGCGACCCAGCTACACGGCGTGATGCAGCAGCAGTGGCGGCAGGCCGTGAGGATCCTCACCAGTGGGCAGGAGCCCTCGCTCGAGGTCACCAGGGACTCTGGTGAGTCACCAGCGTAGTGTCCAGCGATCAGAGTTGGGGTCCCTCGCGGGCAAGGCGCAAGCCAGGTGCACGGCGTGATGCGGCAGCAGTGGCGGCAGGCCGTGAGGATACTCACCAGTGGGCAGGAGCCCTCGCTCGAAGTCACCAGGGACTCTGGTGAGTCACCAGCGTAGTGTCCAGCGATCAGAGTTGGGGTCCCTCGCGGGCAAGGCGCAAGCCAGGTGCACGGCGTGATGCGGCAGCAGTGGCGGCAGGCCGTGAGGATACTCACCAGTGGGCAGGAGCCCTATCTCGAAGTCCCCAGAGGTTCTGGTGAGTCACCGTGTCCAGCGATCAGAGTTGGGGTCCCTCGCGGGCAAGTCGCTAGCCAGGTGCACCGCGTGATGCAGCAGCAGTGGTGGGAAGTCGTGAGAATCCTCTCCAGCGGGCAGGAGCCCTCGCTCGAGGTCACCAGAGATTCTGGTGAGTCACCAGCTTAGTGTCCAACAACTAAAACTAGCTGCATGGCGTGATGCAGCAGGAGTGGCTGCAGGCCGTAAGGATCCTTACCCTAGTGACACACCAGTGGTCCGTTTTACGAAGCTACAAGTTAAAATTTTACAACCTGCTTGGTCAAACCAGCCATTGGTGTTCTTGTTGGACCAATGTCACTAGTTTGTAGTTTGTTTTGATTTGTAGAATTGTAACTTTTAGCTTCGTGAAACGGGCTACAGAGCTGGTATCAGGGCGTTTTCCAAAATAAATACCGGGGTAGCTACTTTCTCAAAATATGGACTTTTGAGGTTTTTCTGGCTCAGAATCGTTAGTACTTTCGAACTTTATACGTTAAAAAAAGTGTCCCAAATTTATTTTCCCATTACGTCACCATTTTGCATTATGTTCGTATGAACGTCACGTAGTGGAAAGAAAAAAATCCATACAAATTTTGGGACACTTTTTTTACCTATAAGGTTCGAATGTACTAACGAGTCTGAGCCAGAAAAACCTCAAAAATCCATATTTTGAGAAAGTAGCTACCCCGGGATTTATTTTGGAAAACGCCCATCAACGGGTAGAACGAGCCGAGACGGCAATACTCGTAATGACTAAGATTTTTGAAGCAAACTGAAGTAGACAGACTTAGCGATTGGAAAAACGGCGTAGCAGCCGGACATGGACATTAAGCCGCCATTCTAACAACGTCCCAAAAAGTCAGCGCAGTGCAGATATTTACGTAAAGAAAGATGGGCAGAAATATGTATACTGCACCCAGCCTCATGTCAATACAATTATAACGGATGTAGATTTATTGACAACAGCATTTGCTATAATTGTTATTAAGACCACTAGTCACTAAGACCACTAAAAAATCTCCTAATTATGAGTTAATTGACACTTAACTATTAATTAACGTGTTAACACCCAGTATTTGAAGGCTGATAACTCTTTTTTCTGGGGCTTTTGGAGTTCGTCCTCATATTAGAAAATTAAGCGTATAACTAGCTTTCACGTGATATGCATGAGATTTGTATTGGATATGGAGGCCAACTTGCCTATCATTGTTAAATGTTTATTATTTTAGCGTCGACGCCCGCAAAAGAGTACGCGGCGAAAGTCCCGCCGCTATCATTCCCGCGCCAGGCCCGCGACGCCTTCAACTTCGAGGGACTCTCGGACCACGAGTTGCAGCAATACGTGAAACTGGTCAGTAGATGATATGACAATATATGTATATTTCATTATTTTTTACAAAAAAAAAGCTTTCTTGTAACGTGGTACGTTCCAATGTAAATATGTACCACCCAACCACTTCCTGGTATCCGATTGAACTCAAATTTGGCATTATTATGTGAGTTTCATGACCAAACACCGGTTTCGCGGGGGCAAATCTGTACTGACGTTTAATAGTGCGAGGACACATTAAACTAATTTTATTAGTTGGTATCGATAAAAATGACGTACAACCGTTGTGTAATTTCAAGAATTTGAATGAAGAGGTAAACTACTTACACAAAAATAAACTTTTTGAGGAATTAATTTCTTTAATATTTAATATAATTTTCATAATATACAATCAGCATTGTTTCCACATTTTCAGACTTTAATCTTCGTCGCCTGGGCGACAATATCCATTTAAACCAACAAAATCACCTTTCAACTGCAGTAATTGGAGTATTCAAACAATTTATAGTATTGATGAATTTCTGCTACACGACTCAGTTCTATGAGTATAAATGCAAGAGGTTTGCACATAGTTAAACGTATTCAAACTTAGTCATTAGTTTAGTTATGATAATGATGGTTAAACATTGCTTTTTATCGATGTCGATAAACTTAGTCGATTTTTTATTAATCACTAGCACTGGTACATTTTTGCCCCCGCGGATCCGGTGTATGTTCATGACAAATCAAGATATACGAGAAACCGGCGAAAATGCCCGTTAACGAGTGTTGTGTGAGTACGCACAAGCGCCCGCCTAGCGGGTGCTCGTAACTTTTTTTAGATGCCGGCCGTTTTTTCGTACCGCATTACATTATTGTTCTCACAAACCAGCCTAGCACTGTCGGTATCTGGAGCACTAGACTTTTCGTACACTCTCTATCTGTGTTTTCGTCTGCTTTATTTGGCTTTAGTTGGTTGCTTTAGTTGGTTACGTAAGGGGAACAAGAGGGCAAAAGCGTTCGAACTTTCGTTGTGGGCATCTTTAGACCGTGAACGTCTTCGGAGTGAAACGATGGAATTTAAGCAGCACTGGATATCCGCCTAGGCCTACAAGGCCCCGGCCTAGGAACCCGGCCAACCTAGAGGGGCCCATCGGTGGGCTCTATATATGAGCTCAAAAGCAAGGCCTTCTCAATACCAAGTACCTAGGGGCCTGAATTTAAGTGTAAATTTTATCCGGCAGCTACTGACGAAGCCACCGCTGGACGCGGATCGGTCGCCGTCCCCGCGGGAGGAGCCCACGAGCGACCGCCCCGACCGGCTGGAGCGCAAGCGACGCAGCCTCAACCACAGCGGCGCCAAACCGCCATGGAAAGCCTGATACGGTTCCCTCGTATTTGCCCGAAGGAAATACTCTTTCCGTATAACAATTCTGCCGTCCTATGAAGGTGAACCCACCTTGACTAAAACCCAGTTCTATAGAGGTTAGCCGGGTTTTAGATATAGGACGGCAGAATTTTATTAGTTTACAGATACCATTGACTTTTCAGGATATGAAAGAAATCTAAGCTATTTTAATACAACACAATACAATATTCTTTATACCGCACCTGGCCATAAAGTGGCTTTTTCCGCACGCTGCGCGTATGAAAAAAGCCGCTTTCTGGCCGAGTGTAGACATAAAATGATGTACACAACACGGGAGGTAATGAAGAAAGCCCTCGATCGCACATTTACGTCCCTCGCTTGCAGCTCGGGCCGCAAACCTCTGCGATCTCGGCCTTTCTTTGTATTACCACCCTAGTTGTGTAATGTACTATTTCTGCCCTCCGACCGGAAAGCGTCACCTTGCCGGCCGCTGCGCTAAACGAAGATGCCGCTTTCTGGCTCAGTCGAACAGAAAAATAATATGCAAACCTTGGCCGGTAAATAAGAAAGCCTCAGATCACATGTTTGCCGTCCTTGGCTTCGCCTCGGCCGACAATAACATGTGATTTGAAATAATTCTTACTTTACTACGAAAGTTAAAAAAAAAAAAACTTAAATCTAATACAGCATATTAAATGGCAAACAATAGGCGGTCTTATCGCTAATAAGCGATCTCTTTCAGCCTTTAAGTGACTTAAGTAAAAGATTTAGCGGTTTTTTTTTTCGTTTAAATGAGTAAAATTATGCGAATCTGTTATTCGTGCGGGCACTTTTGCTCACTTATTTCATTTCATAGTGATAGTGATGACATTATATTTATTTCCTCATGGATGAAAGTTGTGTGTGTGTAAGCTAGATCGTTGATGTTCTTTGTTAAACAAAGATCGATTAAACGCGGCTCTAAACATTGTAATTCGAATAAACAGCTTGTAGAAAAAAGTGCAATATTGAGATTTTTCCTCAGGCTGGTGTGAAAACTGTGGGCCTTACAGTTTTACAGGTCTATCACTTATCTAAGATATCGGTCTCGGTTACTGCGCGGGTCACAAGGGATGTAGAATCCCGGTTCGCACATATCGATACCTTTAGACTCAAAAGACTCAAAAATAGGTATCGATATACCGTAAGCGACGTCTGACTCAAGTGTTAGACCTATAAATAACTATAGGAAATATGAATGTGGTACTCGTACTTGAATCTGATAGATTATAGAATCTAATCTGTCATAGTTTTATATTAATGTACGTCGTATGATATAATTACAGAACTTATTTTAAGCTGGTAGGGGAACAGAACAGATATCCTATTGCACAAGTTTATTAAGCGTATAGTCATTAAACATCAAACTTCCAATTTCTGAACAATGCGCCATTATAGGTATTTAATAAATGTTTGTGCAATGGAACAAGAAACAATGAAATGTGTTTTACTCACATGAATTTCGTGTATGTTATACATGGTTATACTTATATTAAGTGGATTTTGTAACATTGTGACATTCCAAATTGCAATTTTATACTGTTGATATTAAAATGTAATCATTTATGTATTGTTTTATTTTATTGATATGGAATAATAATTCGAAGACAAAGTTATTAATACTGATCGGTAATTGGCTATTGGAGATATTCACATTTTTGTAAAAAAAAAACTCCTTCAGCTCAGTTTTTCGCATGCCAGTCTCAAATATAACAATATTGAGAATCCGCTATTTGCTAAATATTGCGGAAAAGACAGGCTTTCACAAGTAATAATTATCATTTTGATATCTAATCACGCTTAGCTGGAAAACGACATACGAGTCACAAATTAAATTTTACACACGAGTCACAAATTAAATTTTTCGTAGTTTCAAACCCTGAATGCGACACTTCGCAGTGTAAAAAAAATACTACGTATAGCGGCATTATGCAACGAAAATATGCCTAGCTAATGACATTTTTAAAAAGTGTAACGTACTAATTAACCTTTTCATTTATGACATATTAACGTTTATCTGTAAAAGGACCGCAATAAGTAAACATTTCTCCAAAGCATGCGAACGAAATGAACTGTTTCTAACAACATTTCAAAGAAACTCTTCGATCATGTTGGTTTGAGTGTTTTAGTCACTTACACAATTAAAAACATCCGTAAATGCTACATCTTGAAAAAAAAATCGTTTTAAAATGGTACCATACTAATTTGACTGTTTTCGTCGTACCACACCAGTAGTTCAAAAATTCAAATATTACTTTCCCTTTTAAGTTTAGCGAATTGGAAGTCGATAGGTAATGACTTCTTACTTCACTCAGAGCATCGTCAATCCTCAGAGCTCGGCCTGTGTAAGTCACAAGGGTAATAAAAAAATAAAATAAATAACGATTATTTATTGAGGTAAACACTAGTTACAAATATAATGATAATCTTTCATATGACATTACAATGGCATCGCGATTTATACAATACTAAATAATAAATTTACACTTACTATAATCACATGGTTTTACACTTTAAGGCAAGAACTTATTAAAAAATATATGCGACGTGATTATAAAACCTCCATTAGTAGGTACTATTACAAGCTTGTATTCTATTGTCTTTGAAAGAACTTGTACGCGTGTAGATTGTTTATGCCGCCAATTAATTGGCTAGATGGCTTCTATGATTCTAAGGCTCTTAAACCAGTTGTCTATATCATTCAGAATTGTAATATTTTTATCTTTTTATTATTGCTTAATTTGATAATTAGTGTATTTTATTTACTGGTAATAAACAGTTTTATAGCTATGAGTACTAAAAACCAAAGGAGTCGGAGTTAAAAGTGCAAATGAAAACCTCCAAGAACAATAAGAAAAGGTTTCAAAGCGCACTTACATCACGAAACATTGTACTGTTATTTTAGGTAACCTCACCTAACATATTCTCGTTTTGAACACATGCAACAGAGTGTGATGGGTGGATAACCCGCCTTATTGGCTACCAAATAAAGGTCTCTGCCCACTACACCGTATCATACCATGACCGTACCTACTATGAACGTGTCAGGTAAAAAAAATATTCTTTGTATTGAAAAGTATGAGACTATGCCCACCAGCAAGTTCCGTCACCGACCAGCATTTGTCATACTGTGCCTGATACGTTCATAGTACTGTCATGGTATGATACGGTGTAGTGGGCAGAGACCTTAATACAGTATAATGTATATTATGACTCCCAGAATAGAAGAATGCATTTGAGGATACGGCAGAATGTGTTTATCGACTAAACATAGAATATTATTCGCAGCAAAACAGCATAATATAACAAAGCCATTTATCATTCAGAACCTAGTATTATGAAATAAATAAAAATACAATCATTATAATAGTTATTGCACATAGAGAATGTACAATTGGACGCGACAGTGCACAAATAAAGTTAATGTTTGCGAAAAATTAAATTGAATACGGCGAATTAGTACGTTTATTAAATTGATTTTTCACTTTGCCATTTTCAGTTACTATACTAGTTTAAACAAAATAGGTACACATTTTGTTTAATCGAATTCTACTTCATTTCCATATAAATATAAATCTTTTAAATTAAAAACGTTTATGATATCAATATTAAATAATATATCAAGTTGCTGTATAAATAGTACACATACAGATAAGATCTAATCTAGATCAAGATATCCTAAATGATACGTAAGTGATCATTCGTAAAGAATTGTATAAAATAATAAAGTATCCGAATTTGATGCTCAAATTAAGCAGTCGCATATGATGTAACATCTTTTTAAATTTGACAGTGCCTGCAAATGAAGAGAATGCCGGGAATTATCGCATTTTTGAGATCAGTACACTGCACATGTACGAGTATATAGCGTCGGGTGACAAACTCATGAATTAGGTACAAAGAAATCTCAAAGGAAAATCAACCGTGTTGGAAGAGTAATAAGGCTGACCGTCTCAGTGATTTGTTTAGTGTATTTAGTGAGTTTTGGTAGTCACCTGACGATATATTCAACTTTAACATAAATCTCTCATACTTAAAAAGATTCAAAATATGAAAACTCCGGTTGGTTGAGCCCCATATGGGATGGTGCACATTTATATGCTATAACGATGAGGCATTTTTAGGAACTATTCCTTAAAATGACACATTGACAAGTTGATACAATAGGGTATTTGACAACAATCAAAATAAATTCATCAACTCTAACCAGCAAATTACGCTTCCAAAACAGCCCGGATAAAATCATTCAAACTTATTTTCGTGCCATCAACGATTTTACAATGACGAAAACTAAAAATAAGGCACCATGTTGAGCATGACGTCACAAGCACGTCACAAGATAGTATTTCATACTAAACTGCATACTTTCGGAGCGTTTTGACACTTCATAAAAAGAAGCTGATTTGAACTGTCATCAAGTAGCCTATTTGGTAATTCGTCTAAGGGCGAGGTTTGCAAACATCGTGACACTGACGTCGCAGGGAGCTGTCTCAGATGCGTCATGATTATGGTACTCGTACGCTCAGGTCACCGTAAGCTTCCTACACGCAGGTATCGGCTTTTACAAGGGCTTCGCAAAAAATTACACCTGATCTCTTTAGATCAGGTGTAATTTTTAATAATAGGGTACTTTCCTGACAGATCAAATCAGTTACTTTTTATGAATGGTCAAAACGCTCGGATAGTATGAAGTTTCTATGAGAAAAAGCATAATGACGTCATTGTGCTCAAACATCAAATCATGTCCTCATTTATAGCTTTTGGTCTTTTAAAAATCGTTTAAAACGTTAAATAGGTGAGTTTTAATTGATTTTTGCAAATTTTCGAAAGCAGATTTCAAGGCTAGCGTGAAGTAATTTATATTGACTACAGGCAAGTACCCTATTCTTCAAAAGCTTAATTAATTAGCTTAGCTTAATTTTTACTCTGAATAGCGAATAGTGAAAATATGCAACTTGCTTTACGGCGGTGAAAGATTGATTGTTGTTTTCTCGTATGTGTAGTACATTTTTTTAAATTAGCGTACAATTTCATACATTTCTCATACATATTTACTGATTCATAAGAAAGTCGAAACTCGACTGCTACATAGTGAAATAGATAGCGCCCGCCAGAAAGTATGCTTCCTAGCGGGGACAGATTGATCGTTGTTTTCGCGTAAGTATGTGTAGTACAATTTTTTTTTGACTAGCGTAAATTTTTTTTGATGCGATTTTGAATTCCCTGCGACGCCATGTCACCGCTAGAAAGTATGACACCCATACTGGTGCCGTGCTGGAGGGTCGTTTACGCGGCAATTCCGGTGGCACAAATACCCGCCGCGCATGCCGCCGGCGTAGTATGTAGGATCTTTTAGTTTGATGAATGACTCGACTCCGGATGCTGAGGTAAATTAATTCAAAAATCTCACAGAAGTATATGAATTTGGCGCACCCTGAAACAGACTTTTGGTTTGCCCCTAGTGCCAGGAATGACCCAATCCTAACTAAATGACAGCCATTGTTGTGAGTCAATCCCTCATAGAGCTATCTGACCACTATGGCGATAACTTCTCGCATGTTTAGGCACTGATCGATGGTGCATAAGGATGTTATTCCACTTATCAAATAACTCTGTCCAATTTTTTATAATCAAAAATGTACATTGGATGACTGTTGTACTCATGCATAGATCATCCAATTACTTAGATCAAATGGATATTGGACAAAGAAATTTGATAAGCGGAATTCAACCCTAATTAGCACTGTGAACTTTTCAAATTTTTACTAGATTTTTTTTTCAGAACATGCGAAGTAAAAGTTTGAGTTTATGGACTTGAAAATCGTTTTTCCTAACGTCTAAGTGATGAATGACGAATGAGCCATATGCATGTAACTCGTACAAGTAGCTAGAAACACAATCCTAAACAAAAATCAGGCCCTAAATGATAAAGATACCTCATTTCATCATTACTGACATTTGGCGCCATCTGCAACCGAAATGGGACATGACAGATCAAGTAGGTAATTTACTTTTTACAAAGTCAATACGCTCAGATAGTAAGAATATTTGAAAAGAAACTGTCATGGTGAATATTCGAGCATTTTGACCGCGCGGGTAAACGTCATTATTATTTCGCCGCCGCGTAAGAGTAAGCCGCCATAATTTTGATCAAACTAGACTCAGCTTCGAGACTGCCTTTCGGTTTCATAAAAAAATTGTCTTAACCATTAGGTACCTATTTCAACACTATAAGCCGAAATAATAATCACGAAAAAAAAACACTGTCAAACGCCGAATATTCACCTGTCACTGATCGAATTAAAAAATGTGGCTCAGTTCTATTTGCACATTTTCGAATACAGCATTTATTGGTTAGCGTTGCATGTGCTTTGAGCCAATTATTCGTGTCGACATACATCAAACTTGTTTAAAGTTCAAGCTAATTAGTAATGGAATATGTCTTAATAAAAAATAATTACATACCGAATTCCGAGAACTCAGGCGATTTCGATGTGTATCGACACGATTTGTATCGACTATGTATGAATGTTGAGGCCATTATTTGTCGCTGATTGTGTGTCTAGTATGGAATGCATTCTCGAGCCGAGATTGGCGATTCGAGATCTCGTCCAAAAAATCTGAATCTGATTGAGACTTATGAGATCGAGATTAATCTCGACGAGATCAAGATTTGACAAAGTAATTAAAAATCAGTTATTTTGATCAAAATGCCCAAGAATTCAGTATATAGTAAGTATTTTTGACAAGGACTCAACCCAATTAAAAAAAATTTAGGGTTAGCGAACAAAAATTATACTAATAACCCACAGGTATGCTGCATCCGCCCCATTTTTTCGCACAGATCGCGCCACTGCGCTCATATCGTCGTTGAAAACCGGCCGCGCACTGTAGCGCCATGTAGCACTGCCCAAATAACACGAATCTAGCCTGAAAATTCATGACCTAATTCAATCGAAAACAATAACCGAGATCTCGATCGAGATTGCAAGAATCGAGATTTCCCGCTGTCGAGATTGAATCTCGAAAATTTGTTCGAGATCTCGCGAGATCGAGATTGCATTCCCTAGTGTCTAGTTACGAGTGAATGGCGGGCGTCGGCTCCGCTACGCGAGCGCGGAGGCGGGCAGCGAGGAGTGTTTGGGCTTGGCTTTGTGCACGAACACGCGGATGCAGCCGTTGAAGTCCGTACTGACGAGCACGTGCCCTGTCTGCGAGGACGATACCATTCCCTCTGTGCCCTTCTGGAAATAGATAACCCATCTTAAGAAAAACAGTATGAACGAGAAAAGTCTTCACCTACACCCCGAATGTCTTTGTTTGAAGTTTAAATATTGCCGTGACGCTAGCTTAAATTTTCTATTAAAAAAAAACGAAAGTAGGGCTTCCAATTCCGGGCTTTATTGTATGGCCAATTCCGATATTAACTTTACTTTTGGAAGTTCTAAACGAGAGAGACATTGCCATACGAATTTTGAACAAAAACATCCGGAGTGTCGCTTCAGATATCAAAATGTCAGCTAGCAGTACTGAGACGAGAAGTCTTTTTGCAAGTGTCAACTGTCGTAATAGGAAGTTGATACCTGCCACCATCGCTCTGCTATTTTATAACGTTATGAATGTTATGGCAAATGTGGCATCTATGTTAGAGCAAAACTAAAATATATCTTATATCCTATCCTATAATATTATAAATACGAAAGTGTGTGAAGATGTTTGGACGTTTGTTACTAAATAACGGGGTAACAACTTAATGGATTGAGATGTAATTTGGCATGCAAATAGACCAAGTCCTGGATTGAAACATAGGATTTATATCTCGGTAAAGAGTTCCCTTAGAATATTAACGGGAATAACACTGGCGAAACCACGGGTCAAGACTAGTTTTCAATAAAACTTTTCGAGTATACATAGTTACGTCTGTGTATAAAAGTGATGCCGAGTGACAAGGAGGTACGGAAAAAAGGCAACGCCGAGTAACTGGAATAACAAAATGTTGACCACAGTTTCGTGATACGTCTTGAAAAATGTCATACATGAGTAAAAAAACAAACAATACATTTTCAAGAGGAAAGCATCGCCGCAAAAAATAAATCCTACTAAAGTTTGTGAAGATGTTTAGATGTTTGGAGTTTTGGATGTTTATTACTAAATAACCCAGTAACAACTGAATGGATTGAGCCGAAATATGACATGTAATGCTAGTAAGACCAGTCCTGGATTGAAACATAAGGTACTCTATATCCCGGCAAAGAGTTCCCTTGGCATAATAACAGGAATATCGCAAGCGAAGCCGCGGATAAATGCTAGTAACGAATCAATAAAACATCTCACCGGTTCCTCCTTATCTCCAATGCCTTTGCTCGCTTTCGCCTCCTCCTCTCTCTCCGCGATCATGCGTATCATATGATCCGGATTGGGCGCGAACACCGCGCACGTCACCACCGCGTTATGCGCTTTTATACCTTCCCAAAAGTCGTTCCTGTCCCGTCTCACAGACGTGAACTTAGAGTAGTCGTGATACGTCTTCCAAATGTAAATACATTGGTTCTCCGAACCGCTCACTATGTATTTGCCATCGTGTGAGAACGACGCCTTAATTTGACTCGAAACGTTCACGTAGCCCTTATATTTGCAGGACAGATTCAAGTCTCTGAGATCGTACAGTCTTATTCTGCTATCGTTTGAGGTTACTAGGATTTTGTCGTCGTTGGGCATGGGTTCTATGCCGCTGATTTTCCTTCCGGTGGAGTTTTTGCCTCTGGTGGATCGCACGTCGATTTGCGTGTGGTATTTGAGTTGGTCGGTGGTGTAGAAAATGCAGCGGCCGTCGTAAGTGCCCACGACGGCGAACTTGCCGTTTTGGCAGAAGTTTGCGGCAGTTATCAGGTTTGTTTTGCCATCAACTTCGTTCCAGACCGCAACCTGAACAAAAAGTGTAAATGAAGATAAATACGCATACCGTATCAATACGACGCTTGAAAGGCGAAATTGCCTAAGCGCCTATGGATTTCATTAGCGCTTAGGCAATTTCGCCTTTCAAGCGTCGAAATGATTTTTGGAATGTGTATAAAATTGAGGAGTCTCTGGCCTGTTTCAGATACGTTAAAGCAATCTACTAAAATCGAACTGCAATAGCCCAACAAAAGTCACGACTGACCACTACAAGTAGTTTTAAAAATAACGTATTTTTTTATATAGCAACAATTAACTAAATTAAATAACAAGTTTTACAATTTTTTTTACATACCTTCTTATCAGGAATGTCCCACAGCCTCAGCTTTCCGTCCAGACTGCCCGAGAGGAAGTACCGGTCGTCCCGCGGGTGAAACACTATTGCGGTCACGAAGTCAATGTGCTGGAAGCAGCACAGACACTCCCCGCGGGATATGTGCCACAGGCGAACAGTCTTGTCCATAGAACTCGACAGTATGAAATAATTCTTCGACCAGGACACGTCTAGCAGATCCGAAGTGTGGCCCGAGTAGGTACAGAAGGGTTTTGGGTGGAACGGTGCCGAGGCCCCAAGGGGAGCGTCTTCAGGGCTCGGCGGGGGCACGGAGAGCGATGCGAGGGACTCTTGCGAGGGAGTAGGGGAGGATTTCTGTTCTGCGTTGTATTTAGTGCGCATGTCCTGCGAAAGAGTTTGTTTAGTACGCACTTAACAACTAAATTCTGTTCTTCTATTACTATAAAAAACCGGACAAGTGCGAGTTAGACTCGCGTGGAGAGGGTTCAAAACTATTATACTTGATTGCACACTTATAGGTTTTCCTGTAATCTATATTCCATATTTTTTACAAATTTCTACGTCCAAATAGTTGGGGATGGTAATTTTTTGCCTATTTTCTTAAATAACTTGAAAACTATTGATATAAAAATTATAAAAAAAAATATATTCGAGATTTTCACAGTGAGCCCTTTCATTTAATATGTCACACGATATAGTTCGCTAACTTTTTTTAAATTTTCTAGTTGACCCCCCAAGTGGCCCCCATGATTAAAATTCATATATTTTCGTGACATGTCCGTCTTTGGGATTAACGTTTTCAACTCAATCGGACCAGAACTTTCGGAGCAAATTGGCTGTGACAGACACACGAGTGATCCTATAACTTATAAGGGTTCCGTTTTTTTCCTTTTGAAGTACGGAACCCTAAAAATGATCTTGACCTTATGAAGCGTCCCATTTTGGTATAATAAATAAGGACGTTATCTTTTCAATGAAAAAGAAAGCGAGCTAGTGTGATAGACTTGAAGGTATCAGTAGTTACCTGGAAGACGGCGTAGGCGTCTCTGGCGACCCACACCCGCAACAGTTTGTCCTGGCCGGCGGTGGCGAGCAGGCGGCCGCAAACGCTAAACTTGCAACACCACACTGCGCCCGAATGCCCGCTGCCCATCTCCTGTAAATTAGAATAATATGACGTAATAAAGAAGTAGCTTAGCCGACCGATCTCCGTCATTGTTACTATATGGGCGCGTAGATCAAGGAAACACTCGGAAATGGACTTCGTTACTTCAATTAATAACTTAGGTTCATGTGAACGTATTTGCCACTGAATTACTGTAATTTAAAACAAGTTTGAGAGCCAATGGTTTTTAGTTCGCGAACACCACAGCCTTCATCCAAACATACCGCGCCAAGCACGCGCGCGTTTTTCTAGCTGTCGACAACTGTCAAACCCCTCCAGTTGTCAATGTCACTGAGTGCTCGAATTACTCCATTCGGGATACTGAACTTCCCGCTCTCACGTCATTAAAATATGTTTCAATTATTGATTTCCATTTTAAGTTGGATTTTGACTACTAATTAAATCCACGCTTCGTCAAATATGTATTCAGAGCCCTGGCCTCTATGGAACTCGATTCCTAGCAGCGTATCTATTTCAATGTATTTAAAGTAGGTACATACATGTTTAACGCCACGCTACAGCTATTACATTACCGTAAGGTCGGGTTACTTTCGCCCTGGGGGGTAACTTTGACCAATAGGGATTAACTCAATTCAGGTTTTATTATTGCATTTAAATTACGGCACATTGCCATGTGGTTGGTTTTAGCTGACCGTTCATGTTTTTATGTTTATTATCAGACTTTATAGATCTGAGATATGTAAGTTGTAAGGTGGGCAAAGTTACCCTATATTTGGCCAAAGTAACCCGACCTTACGGTAATATAGAGCATGGGTGTTCCAGCTGCGCGAACTATGGCAGCGTTTTGGACATTTACTATGTTTAACTACGCATAGTGCCATCAAATCAGTGGTGGTTCAAACGCCGTGCCCGTAGTAACGCGTGATCCGGGAATATTTTATCTCTGATTTGAACAGAGAGTTGAAGTACAGCTTCTACAGTTAAATATCGCTTATCGAATTTCGTAGTCAGAGATTTCCGTGTATGAAATGTGTCTGCTGATTTACGAAATGCTAATGCATTCAGCCTACCAGTGGGATTGGTTCGCGGAAGCGGATCCACTAGTAGAAGTTTTAGTTGCCGAATCGCCAAGCATAGATAAGAAGTCTCGTAATCGCTGGACCACTCGGTTGTTTGTTGTTTCGCCCGTAAACTGCACGGTACCATGTTGGACGCATCCGTCGAAGTCGTACGGCCCCTTGTGCGAGTTAGACGCCTTGAGCTTAATGTTGCGGTCGCCACGTAAAACTTCAGCGATGTCCGCTACCTCCTCTTTGTGCCGTGCCACCACCACCGCTAAACTGGCCCGTTTACTGTTTGATGTCTGTGTAACGTCCCCAGGTCCCTAGGTCTCACCTGGACGTGCCGAACGCATCCGTCGAAGTCGTACGGCCCTTTGTGCGAGTTGGACGCCTTAAGTTTAATGTTGCGGTCGCCAAGTACAACGTCAGCGATGTCCGCTACCTCCTCTTTGTGCCGCGCGAGCGACACCACCGCGCTAAACTAGCCCGTTTACTGTTTGATGTCTGTGTTACGTCCCTAGGTCCCCAGGTCTCACCTGGACGTGCCGAACGCATCCGTCGAAGTCGTACGGCCCTTTGTGCGAGTTGGACGCCTTAAGTTTAATGTTGCGGTCGCCAAGTACAACGTCAGCGATGTCCGCTACCTCCTCTTTGTGCCGCGCGAGCGACACCACCGCGCTAAACTAGCCCGTTTACTGTTTGATGTCTGTGTTACGTCCCTAGGTCCCCAGGTCTCACCTGGACGTGCCGAACGCATCCGTCGAAGTCGTACGGCCCTTTGTGCGAGTTGGACGCCTTAAGTTTAATGTTGCGGTCGCCAAGTACAACGTCATCGATGTCCGCTACCTCCTCTTAGTGCCGCGCGAGCAACACCACCGCGCTAAACTAGCCCGTTTACTGTTTGATGTCTGTGTTACGTTCCTAGGTCTCACCTGGACGTGCCGAACGCATCCGTCGAAGTCGTACGGCCCCTTGTGCGAATTGGACGCTTTGAGTTTAATGTTGTGGTCGCCGCGTACATCGTCCACAATGTCGGCCACGTCTTCTTTATGCCGCGCGTGCGACACCTCCTGCGCTAGCGACTTGGCCGCGTCCACTGTTTTTTTCACAGTACTGCCTAAGAAACGTTTTAGTCTGGAAAAGACAAAATCGGTCTCAAGCGGCATTCTTACAACAGTTAGCGTGGACGTGGATTAAAAGCATGTATATGAGATTAGGTATGCTCACAACCAATTTTAGATGGGATTCATTATGTAAAGGGATACCATTCAGAATCGTTCTCAAAACGTCACTCAAATGCATTCTTTTTATCCTGACTACAGTGATTAGATCGGCGAGCTTTTCTTGTAAAGCAGTCCTAACTTAGTGGAAGGTTTACAAGCAAGCGGGTTTGCCAGCTGCCACTAGCGATGTTTCGCTGACCGCTGAACATGAGCGTACGGACTAGCGGGATTGGTTGAAGCGGTTCAACTTCTTTGTTGTGTGTGTATGTGATCGAGCTAGTGTTAGTTTTAGTCGTTAGTTCGCTAACCCTAGCCCAGCTTCGGACAAGAAACACGGCAGGAACCGACATGCAAAAATCGTTATCGTAATAGGCTAGATGACTAAAAAAAACTGTTTAGTCCGTCTGTTACATTATAAAAAAATATTGTACACGTATTTTTTGTTTTGTTTGACAAACAAAAACTGACGAGGATAGAGTGCTTAGAAGTTTCGAGTGACGTCACTCTTGAGTACAAATTGTACTCAACTCAAGAGTGACGTCACAAGCCCCCACTCCAGAAGTTTGATGATCTATAACTTTGTCGATTTTTAATATTTTGATAAACCAAAAAATACGTGTCCCATATTTTTCCATAATCTAACTGACGGACTAAATAGAATTACATATTTTTAACCCAGTCATCATCCCTATTGTAAAGGGCAAAATGAATATGGTATACAATTGTAAAATCTGTGGCGATGTTTGAGTTATTACTCGTATTGTTACTAGATTATAATGGATGACTATAAAAGTAATATAACAACACACAATGAGTTACACAAATAAGTTCATAAAACAACTACTAATACGCTGAAATGTTAGTATCACACCGTCACCTGTTGTGATTCACTTCGGGGACGATTTTCACGTTTATGCTGTCTTGCGAGTGACTTTTCACTAACGGAGTGGGGATTGGCCTAAATCCACAATGAAGATCAGTGATTTCAATATTCATACATAGAAATATAATACATAATCAAGGTCTAAATGGTGTGAAATTAACACTTTCAGCACCGGGAACCCGCTTAGCGGGTGCTAGGCTCGTGGCAAGTTTCCGCGCCATACAGGCTTCTCATGTTATCAGCTTCGAGCGTAGCCGTACGGAATAGGGTATTTGACAACAACCAAAGTAAATTAATTAAGTTTATCCATCAAATTAGATTACCAAAACTGCTCGAATAAAATCATTTACACTCATATTCGTGTAACCAACGATTTTAAAATGACAAAAACAAAAAATAAGGCACCATGTTGAGCATGACGTCACAAGTCAGTATTTCATACTAAACTGCACACTTTCTGAGCGTATTGACACTTCAAAAAAAGAGGCTGATTTGAACTGTCATCAAGTAGACTACTGTTGGTTGCGAAAGTGTTAATCAACTGGCAGAAGCACAAAATAATTAAATCCGGTTGGTAGCCATAGCTAATTTCTTTACCGCTTGGCCACGACATTGCGCGACCAGCGGCAGCGGCAGGGGCGGCCATAGGTGAGAGCGAGAGACCGCGCTCCGACCTCCCGCTCCCACCTATGGCCGCCGCTGCCGCTAGTCGCACAATGTCGTGGCCAGGCGGTTAGCCATCACCTACTAGTCGATGGAGCGTGCATTAAACTGAGTAGATGTCTCTGTTTAAACCAACACAATATAAAAGTGTATACAATGTACCTTGTTTTTTTTGTTCAAACTCTAGACGTTATAAAAAATATTTTGTTATACAGGGTGGAATGGAACGAGGGACTTTTCTGCAAATGTGGCATTGTTTAGCCTAAGTAGATTATTTTCTCCTAATAAAGTACATCAATATCTATCACCGTTTTTAAGTTATAGGTTGTTAAACTATCATGCAAAAAACTGCGTGTTTCAACCCTATTTAGAAGTCATACGCGGGCACGGACTGGAGCGTCTACAGTAAAACACGGCGGTATCAACGGCGAAGAAGTAGGGTTGTACAGATATTAAAAAATATTATTTGACATAGTTGGGTTTGGTGTTTATTATTATAAGCATTTAACTATTGCACGTCGATTCTACATCAAATATTTTACACTATATTTTCAGGAAAGTCCATGGTACAGTTCCGCCCGGTATAGAAATAACAGACTCTGGGCTACAGAAGTTGGTCAAATCCACTCACTTTCATCTCATACTCTAGGTACTGCAGCCATACTAGGCACGCTAGGTATAAACTATGCGTCCGATTTTAGTAACTACTAACATATCGAGGGCTTCATGCTAAAGGGGCGTATAAGCAAGCGTTTTGCTTTGCGTATACGCCCCTTTGGCCTGAAACCCTCGATATACAAAAACTGTACAATTCTGTCAATATTACACACATACGGATCGAATAACCTCCTATTTTCAAGTCGGTTACATATACACTCTATTTAACTAAATAACGTACCGTAAACTCAGGTTTTTATGGTCCCATGCAATCAACTATGGTCCAAACTTTGGATATTTAATCCCGTTGAGTAACTATATCACGCTTCACGCATCAATTTTAGCTTTAGTCGTGTGAATCATGAGCAATAATCACTTCATAGTATAAAACAAAGTCGCTTCCCGCTGTCTGTCTGTCCCTATGTATGCTTAGATCTTTAAAACTACGCAACAGATTTTGATGCGTTTTTTTTAATAGACAGTGATTCAAGAGGAAGTTTTATATGTATTACATGCATTTAGTATCAGCATTGCACCCGTGCGAAGCCGAGCGGGTGACTAGTTGAATATATACTGCATCATATAATTATAGTTAAAAATAGTGTGCATCAATTCAGTCTACACAAGAGTACATAAAAGTTTGGATTATAGATGTGAGCACTGGAATGGGCCAGGTCCAGGTTACTATGGAGAAACCTGAGTTTACGGTAGTCTGGGAGCAGCACTGTGACGCTCCGCACCTTCGGTGCTACGCGGAAGCTCGGCCTTCGGCCTCGCGTCGCTGACGCTCCCCCGTGGGCCTGCGGCCCTCGGGTGTGCTAAAAGATACTTAGGGAGTAGTAAGGATCTGGGTGAGTCTAAGACAGGGTACTTTATGGATAGAATGTGTGTGTTAACTCACTTTTCAGTCTTCTTGCGTATCGTGTTCTTGCTATCGGCGGCGTCCCGTTTAGCTTCCTTGGCATCATCGTCGCCGCCGCCCGCGCACACGCTCTCGCTCTCCTCGTCTGTGTCCCTGCGACAGTGTTCAGTCAAGTACTGTCGTGACCACTTTGTTCAACCATCGACAAGTACTGGCACAGTCGGTACTCAGTCAAGCGTTGAGAAATGCGTTCAACCACCGACAAGAATAAACCAACCACTGACTGGCACAAGACAGATAAGTAAGTATGATATGCGCACGACTAGCGAGTTACCGTTTATAGACAGTTTAAATCATTTGTCATTCTGGGACAGTAATTTGTATGGCTGAATTTATACATCAGTAGCGTAGGTAAGGTTAGCAATCAAATTGCCAAAACTGAGATCAAGTCCAACAATGAATTCGCACAAGAGAAATTGATGGATGTTTTACATTGGTGATAATTGCTGAAATAATTTGATGAATAGATCCGTATTTTTTGATTAAAAAAAATTCTCCGGGATCATATTAATTCTAATTTTTTAAATCCTTATTGTCGTATATCAACATCAAACTGCAACATTTTGTGTATAAAAACTTGAAATATAAGGGTGTACCCTTTTGGGTCCATGAGTGAAACTAAAATATTGTGCTGACTTTACGACGTTTCTATAATCGATGCCATCTAACCGTGGATTCAATCAAACACCACAACACTCGTGATCGATGATGTTTTTTAAATCTACGGAAAAATCTAAAATGAAACATATACAACAGTACACTCGAAACAAAATAGCACACGAACAAAAATATAATACACGCACAACTGATAAATACAATGACATGACAGCCGCTAAAAAAATCAAAACAACACCAACTAACAAAATGTGTATAATAAAAAGATAGTTAAAATGGTAAAATTATAGAATGAAGGCTTACTTTGGGCTAACTGCAAGTTCATACTAATTTTCACGGTATATTTCGCTCCGTAACTTCACATTTAAGCATATATTAACGCTTTTAGCAAATTTGGTAAATGAGAAAAATGGTAATGACAATGACGTAAAAAAATAAACCTAATATCAATACTGAGGTCAGAATCCACAGGTCTCAAGTCGTCGTGCGGGGTGAGAGACCTCCTCGAGAACACAGAGAGTCGCTTGCGCCACGAGCTCTTATGTACCACTTCCAAGCTGAAAATTTTAGTGTATGAGCCAACGTGGACCATCTGTTTCGCTAATTATCAGAGCAATATAAACTATGACACTTCAGAGAATATTAAGACAAGCCTAACGATATATTCGGTTCAATAGTTACCAAGGCACGAGTAACCGGAAATGAATGGTAAACAATAGGGAAGTTTACTGTAGTGCAATAAATTACTCAACACTAATTATCAAATTCAGCTTCCAAAACTGATCTAACCTAACCTTATTTTCTTGCCTCTAACGATTTTAAAATGACCTCAAATTAAAATAATGAGACAATTTGACCGTAACAACACGGACGTCATTAGTGCGTATTATTCTGTATACTATCTGAGCGTTTTGACACTTAATAAAAAGAAGCTGAATTTATCTGTTAGGAAACTACCCTATACTGCGCTAGACCCGTGAAAATACGTAATAGAGGTACAACGTGTTGCCTTTACTGTAACAAATACTTAAAACTAAGGTTGTACTCCGCAGACTGGACAACATTTGTTCAATAACTTATGTTTTTGTTTTTAGCACACAGTTTATTTGAAGCCACAATGTATTGCGATGTTAATTATGTTTGTAGCGTGACAAGCGACGTTAATTAGACTTATGTTAACGTTAAATACTATTTAATTTGTATGAAAAAGAGAAAATTCCAAGATTACACAATTTATTTAAAAGTTATTGAAGACAAGTTTTATTGTTTGATGAGTAGAATCTACGTTTTAATTATTTGCTCCTGTTACAGGCAACACCCTATATATGTATGGTCTGGCATTATAGTATCGCTCGCTAAAACTAAGTGAGAAAATGTATGTCTGTGGATACCTAGCGTTCTCGTCATCGTTGGCCCGACCTATGTACTCGGAGGTCAGTCTCATGATGTGCAGGCTCAGCGGGTTGATGCACTGCGGCAGTTTGTGCTCCGCTACGCTCAGTGGCACTCTTTCTCCTGTAAAGTTAGTGTTAATTCAGTACCTAGTTTAGCCTTGCTTGCAGTGCCGGATTAAGCCAGCGCGGGGCCTGTAGCATTCCTTCAAAGAGGCCCTTGGTTGGTCTTAGATATGCTTAAATACCGACTGACCGGTAATTTTATACTAACGAAATGACTTAACGAGGGGGGGGGTCCCCTTTTGCGAGTGGGCGCGGGGCCCCCCAACGCGCGGGGCCCGTAGCATTTGCTACTCTTGCTATATGGCTAATCCACCACTGCTTGCTTCGGGTAGTTTTCCGCGACCTCGGATTCTTAAGTACTGCGCCTATTTTTTGCGTGAAGTAGATTTTTAGTAGCAAGCATACGCAGTGTTGTATACAAATGTAATACATATTAGTAAAAATGGAACATCTTACCAGTATAAAACATAAGTTAAACAGTTTTATATTTCGATTTGTGTAACCACGAAATCACATTGTGGTGAAAAAAAAAATGACCGGGATGCCATCGAGCTGGCGCAGCTTGAAACTAAATCACGTGAGCAAGTCAGAAAATAGATCTCTAACTTGTTATGACCGACTGAATTACATTGGAGTATGACTATTTTTCAATGATGTTCACTCGAATTAATCTATTTGTAACGTAATTAATATTGTGATTTTCGTTTATTTTCAAAAGCGACGGCGCCCCCCTGGATAGCATCAACGCCCCCCAATTTCTTCCAAGGCTCCTACCGCCCCCCTGGTCCTCAGCGCCCATCGGGGGGCGGTAGGGTCCATTTTGGGGACGTATGGGGAACTGACCAGTGTCCAAGTTGAGCACAGTGACCTGCTCGAGTATCTGCATGTCAGTGAGCCGCTGGCCCGAGGTGGAGCGCGTGCGCAGCGCTAGCCCGAGCTGCTCGTCGCCCGCCGAGCGCCGCCGACCGTTGCCGAGCGACTCCGAGTTGCTACGTCTGTCGATGGGGCAAAATATTATCTCTTTCTACTCCTGTACTTTTTAGGGTTCCGTACCAAAATGGTAAAAAAGGAACCCTTATGGTGCGACTCTGTCTGTCTGTCTGTCTGTCTGTCTGTCTGTCTGTCTGTCTGTCTGTCTGTCCGTCTGTCACAGCAAAATATCTCAGGATCTACTGATGCTATCGACTTGAAACTTGGAATAGTGTTAAAAGTTGCTGACTCGAGCCTATTGGATAGAAAAAAAATCTTATACCTTTTTTACTTTTTTTTTAAAGGGGTCCGAAATGGGATGTGGAAAAAGAAAAGTAGAGCTATTTTATCGAGTGGGATATCAAATGAAAGAGCTTAATTTGTAGATTCCAAAACCATTTTTGTTTTTTTTCTTAATTTTGTACTTTTTGATTTATGACCAAAAACGTTCAAAAAAATACCATTCCCCCCCTATTATCTTCGAAGTTACTGAACAGAAAAATCTGTAATAATTACCAATTATTAATATCATCCTAAATATTACAGGAAAAATAAAACGGTTCTGCTAAATTGCATCGTTTTTTAGAAATTTTCAAAAATCGTACACATACTTATTTGCTCCTACTAAGCTAACGGCCATACAGTTTTTGTTGAACTATTCACGTATCTACTTACAAGTTTGTACGGAACCCTCGGTGAGCGAGTCCGACTCGCACTTGACCGGTTTTTTTTTATCTGTCTTTTACTTGGTCACGAACACTAATATAAGAACATACATAATATGAGTTCAGAAAAGTCTATACTCTATTCCCCATAACAGCACTTGTGTCGTTATGTCGCAAAACGATGCTAGCAGCCACAGACTGCTAAATCTAGGTTAAACTTAGGTCAAGGATTACGCGATCAATACTAACTGTACTATAAAAATGCACAACTAGAGTCTGGCTAATGAAAGATGAGACTAAAAAATAGCGGCAAATTTAAAAAAACAACGGGTTGCAACACTGTTTATAGGGTGACAAAAACGGTAATGATACTTGAGCCGATTTTTGAGTTGTTGTCACCTTTTTAATTCTTCCGATTTTAGTGAAAATTGGTAAGTACATAGCTTTTATTAGAGTGTTAGTGTTTATTTATGATATATATTTACTCCCCACATTAGCCACGGAGAGAAAAGCAAAACAATTCAGTAAGTATTTTCGGAAACTGTTACTTTCTTATGTTGCATATTGAGTATCAAAATCACCACAGCATACTATCCTCAGAAATCTAATGACGTTTGACACATTTGACGTTTGTATAATGTCGCCATTTAAAAAGTTTGGAATAAATGTCAGTCTCATCTTTCATTAGCCAGACTCTACCAACTTAACAAACAAATGAAGTCATGAGGTTTTTATGAAAAACAAAACTGTCCGAACTAAATTCTTTGATGCCAACATAAGGTAAAACGTATTTTTAATATCGTCACTGCGTGTCACTGGCGAGTATACGTCAATTAAAAACAAAGTTTACCATAGACACATACTTATAATATTGTCAATAATTTGTCATATTCATGTTTCCCGCTCGATTGCTGTTCTTTGCCTTGTTTCCGCACCATGTTTAATTTTGTATTCTATTTAAAACCTAGTCGTAGAAAAAGTATTGTATGCAACGTTGTATAATTCAGTCAAAAAACGCTCATGGCGTCTCTCTTTGCGACACTCGCCGCCGCGGCGGCTCGTATCGCAACCCATGCCACTCGCGTGTTTTGGCCCTACTTATACAACTGTTGCATAAAATACTATTACTAGATATCTCTTGGGTATATTATATACTAGAGGATGTCCACAACTTTGTTCGCGGAGGTGAAATAAGAGAACGCCAATGACGTTTAAGCCATTTGTTCTATGTAAAAGTATCAAAGGGTGAATTTTCGAGCGTTTTGGCCTCTTAATTAAATGCCATTAGCGTTACATATAAGTTTATTGGTACAAGGAAATGACAAGGCAAGTGGTAAGAACTATTAATAAAATTAGTCTGCCCGGATACCGGCTTCGTAAAAACGCCGAAAATTGACTCCAGTATGTTATTGCTGATGGTTATTGTAGTGCACTGATAGACTTGCCTGGTGTTCCCGCCGCCCAGGCTGGAGTGGCCGGTGGGGAGCTGCGACCGACCCTCGCTGTGCGTCCGCGAACCGCAGCGCTGCTCGTCGTCCGCTGGCCGGACCACGTACTCGCCTAGAACCCCACCAATATAATGTATTACCTATTACGAATCCTAAATAGTAGGTACATTACATAACTAGGCTGGTAATACAAAGAAAGGCCGAGATCGCAAAAGTTTGCGGCCCGAGCTGAAAGCGAGGGACGTAAATATGCGATCGAGGGCTTTCTTTATTACCTCCCGTGTTGTGTACATAATTTTATGTCTACACTTGGCCAGAAAGCGGCTTTTTCCGTACGCGCAGCGTGCGGAAAAAGCCACTTTATGGCCAGGTGTGGCATAAATGGAATTTATTTACTACAATGAGGTCGGAATTTTACTACTTTTTTACCTTTACCCCATTTTGTGGGCACTTTTAACACCACGTATATAGTGTTCAACCCGTGAGTATTTAAGCACCGGTTTGGAAGGCACGCGTCAAAAACATGACGAATGAGTCACGTCACTGCGTTTGGGCGATTCTCCGAGCGTTTTGACCGCGCGGCTTGACAATCATTATTGTCCGACGACTATTTGCTTAACAAAAAGACAAATCGTGACAATTTTGATGAAACTAGACTTAATCTCGGAATTGTTTTTCGGTTTCATAAAAAGTTAATTCTAGGCATCGTTTTTTTGAACAATATTTACTGAGACAATAATGACGAAAATAAAACGCCGAAAAACCGCTGAATATTGGCCCGTTTACGGTGCGTCAACGCATGTTGATCAGCGGTTTGATCCTTTTATGACCGGTTTCGGAAAATTGCTATTTGCGGTTAAAATAAACCGATCAAGTGCGAGTCGAACTCGTGCACCGAGTGTTCCGTGCCAACCCGTAAGTAGCTACGTGAATAGTTCAAGATAAACTGTATGGTGGGACAAACTTAATTTTGCTGTTGTAAATTGTCCCCATACATTGACATGCTCGTGGTTAGTTTAGTAACAGCAAATAAGGTGGTCACGAGTTTTTCGAATTTCTAAAAAAACTATGCAAGTTAGGAAAACCGTTATATTTTTCCTGAAACATTTAGGATGATAATGATATTAATAATTGGTAATTATTACAGATTTTTCTGTTCAGTAACTTAGAAGATATGGGGGGAATGGTATTTTTTTTAACGTTTTTCGTCCTAAATCAAAACGTACATGGGCCAATATTCAGCGTTTTTACGGCGTTTTATTTTCGTCATTAGTGTCTCAGTAAATATTGTTAAAAAAAACGATGCCTAGGGTTAACTTTTTATGAAACCGAAAAACAGTCCCGAGTTTAAGTCTAGTTTTATCAAAATTGTCACGATTTGTCCTTTTGTTATAGTAAATAATCGGCGGACAACAATGATTGTCAAACCGCGCGGTCAAAACGCTCGGAGAATCGCCCACATGATCAAGAAAAAAAATAAAAATAATTTTGGAATCTACAAATTAAACCCTTTCATTTGATACCCCACTTGATATAATAGCCCAACTTTAAATTTTCGACCTCCCATTTCGACCCCCTTTAAAAAAAACTTATAAGATTTTTATTATGTCCGATAGAGTCGGGTTAGTGATTTTTAAAACTATTCCGAATTTCAAATCGATAGCAGCAGTAGTTCCTGAGATATCTGGTTGTGACAGACGGACAGACAGACAGAGTCCCACCATAAGGGTTCCTTTTTTACCATTTTGGTACGGAACCCTAAAAAGTACAGCCGGCAATAAAAGCTTGTCTCAAAAAATTTTTTTGACAGAAACTTATGTCATTTATAATGACGTGACTGATGGTGACACGGTATTTCTTATGATTATTGTAAAATACCCTAGTAGCATTGCAAATAAAACATTATTGTTAATCAACCAAATGGCATTTTGGCCCGTGTAACTCTGACGACCTCCTTGATGTCGAGCGTGGAGTCCGGCGGCCGCTTCAGCGCGACTCGTGGCTCATACTTCATCATCACTACATAGTATAAAACAAAGTCGCTTCCCGCTGTCTGCCCCTATGTATGCTTAGATCTTTAAAACTACGCAACGGATTTTGATGCGGTTTTTTTTAATAGATAGATATGTATATGTATAATACATGCATTTAGTATCAGCATGGCTCCCGTGCGGAGCCGGGGCGGGTCGCTAGTTGTTAATCAATTAAATGGCACTTCGGGCCGTGTACCTCTGACGACCTCCTTGATGTCGAGCGTGGAGTCCGGCGGCCGCGTCAGCGAGGCGCCGGTGCTGCTGCGGGACGACGCGCGCGACTCGTGGCTCATCGACGACTTGTCGTGCGCTACCAGCGATATTATGGTCAATTAGTCGCAAGGAAGATAGGGTCATCATTCGCTTCCACGGCAGCTTGATTTTGTCTGTGCGAAACGACTTGAAAACAATAAAGTCAATAATATAATATATCACTGTTGCCCACGAAGGAATGTCAAGTTTGTTTATGCTTGAGTCTTTGGTTGCGATACAATGACGTTTATTTGAATTGAATTAGTTCCGTTGTTGATGTATATATGACGTTCTTTTGCATGTCATAAGAATGGTGGATTGAGCTGGACAAGGATTCGGGGCCAGTGGTAGTTGACGTAGCTGACGGAATGTATTATGTTATAAAATGAAACGCATTTGAATCATGATTGATGTCTTGGAAGCGAATGATGCCCCTCTTTTTGTTTGCTTAATTTCTATATCGAAATGCTGTTGATATATCACATATCTTATATAAATAAAATGTAACCTGAAACCAAGAAATCACGTATGTATAATTAAAAGGATGGATTAATGTAACTCACCATATTTGGAATTGGATAGCTCTAGCGAATCCTGGAACTCTCGGGTCAAGGATTCTATGGTGCTGGCTGGACTGGGTAACGCCATACATTGGCTCACAGAATTCGGAAGCGGAGGCTGCAAAAATATCGTAACTGTTAAGAAAATAATAACCTAAAAGCAATTATTATACGGTTCATTAAGAGCATAGTACTATATCATTCCGGGTATCCTCCAATCGTAGTGATGGGTTATCGGCACCCTTGGATGCCAAGGTTGCCTTCTCTAGTGAACAAGTGTGTATGCGACACCGCAGACACTAAAGCTATACTTAGCTCAACAGGTTAGTACAGTAGTCACGAACTTCAATGTGTGACCCACCTATGGTCGAATCGCATATAACAAAATACCTTGAGTTAAATGTGAATATTCTACTGGTTATCAAGCGAACCTTTTGCACTATGAGTGTTCAAAGAACATATCTGGGGAACGACGGATCAAATCATCTTCTTTTTATGAAGTATCAAAACGGTCAGATAGTATGCAGTTTAGTGCACTCTAAAAAATCTGAGCCAACTAAGAGAGATTTTCTCTTAGTTGGCGTTAAATTAAATGAAACAAAGAAGATATTAAACATCACAACGTAAGCTGATTAATTAAAACAGCAAGTTCATTAGTGATTAAAACAATAATCTAGAATCTTGATAATTTTAACAAATATATTTCTTGTTTCTATCATTACATTATTTTCTTCTTTGTATGATTCGACCATGTTCAATTAGTTACTTTATACATCTATGTTTGTTGAATCAAATCAGAACTCGTTAATTTGAATTATGATAAACAATCAATATCATCTTAGTTGGTGCATCTAACGTCTTGTTAGGCTCGTATGGAATCAAGATGCTTGATTATAACTAGCACGATCTTGTTAGGAGCAACCCATTTTTTTAGAGTGTATGAAACATTAACTTGTGACGTCATGCTCAACATGGTGCATGGTGCACAACATGCCTTATTTTTCATTTTTGTCATTTTCAATCATTGTCATTGTCAATCATTAGTGGCACGAAAATGGGTGTAGTAAGTTCTATTTAAGCAGTTTTGTGAGCGTCAGGATAGCGTTAGGTAATCAATTTTTTTTGTCACATACCCTATTAAAGATCGTGATTGCACTAACACAAAACAGTCGTACCTCTACAACCAAGTTTTCGAGCTGCTTTTCTGGCTTTCTCCTCTCGTATCGGTAGTCGTCGGTGTCTGTGGTGCAAATGCTGAGGTTGTCGCCGTCCGTCGTAGACAGAGACTGCGATCCGTGCAGTTTGTCTGTAACAAGACGAATTCTGCTGCAATCAGGGCTTGTAACCGGTTAATATTATTGCTAAAATATATCCCTAATGAGAGATAACAATTTTAAACTTTACTTGAGTGTTATAATGATGTCTATGGAATTTATCTTGCAAAGTGAGCTGTGCAAAGATTTTTTAGTAGGTACAGTAAAATTCACTTAGGACGATTTTGAAGGGATCCAGTCAAAAACGCGTCATAAGCGTATCAAGCGTGGTAAAAATGTATGAAAACATGCCTCAAGTTGCAAGAACGTATGGCGTATTATGCGAGAAATCGTATTAAACGTGATCGTATTAAGCGGGTTCTACTGTACTTCAATCGTTTTTTATAGCGGCATACATTCTTAGTAGCGCCGCCCAGGTGGACACAAAATGGTAGCCCTCACGTTTGCCAGTCTTTTTTGTGGTTTGTATTTGTTGAACCTGATCTCTAAAATAAATCATTTCAAGGTCAAATAAATTGAAAAGGCCGTAAAAAAGGGATGATTTCGTGACTTGTAAGCGTCCGGCATTGTTTTTACGAAAAGTAATTACAAAATTTTACTTTTTTAATTTTCCGTGCAAAATACAAAACTTTTTCTACTAGTTCTAGTCCACTAACAAATGTAAATCTCTGTGTTTGTATTCCAATTTTTTTTTCTTCTATGCAATTACATCGATTTCCATACAAATAAAAATGTCCCAAAAATGTTCCTGAAAGATTGTAATTTTTGTTTTTTAGTTTTGTGATATTATACTGATATGTTGGAGTTTTTTTTATAACTGTCATATATTAATGCAACGTTTTTCGAGCTTTAACATTAGCATTGTCCATTTAAAATAATAATTTACGTGTAACATAAGACAAGTCAACATATTGAAGCTTTTAAGTTACTTAATTTAAGTAACCGTTCTGTCTTGCTATTTTAGCAGTTGATTTGCGGAATTTGATTTCATTATAATGGCAACACTATTTATTCTTTAGTCTGTGGTATACCTCTCACTGGTCGGCCATTTTGTGGGTAGTTCAGTGCGTCGATTCAACTTGTGCCGAGGATTTTTTATGGAATTTAAAAGTTACGAGTGGATTTCATGGTAAATTTGCTCTGTTTTGTATTACGTAATACATTACTTAATTTAAGTAACCGTTCTGTCTTGCTATTTTAGCAGTTGATTTGCGGAATTTGATTTCATTATAATGGCAACACTATTTATTCTTTAGTCTGTGGTATACCTCTCACTGGTCGGCCATTTTGTGGGTAGTTCAGTGCGTCGATTCAACTTGTGCCGAGGATTTTTTATGGAATTTAAAAGTTACGAGTGGATTTCATGGTAAATTTGCTCTGTTTTGTATTACGTAATACATTATTAATATAATCTTCATATTAGTTTATAGCTAGGTGTCGTGTCCGAGTTAATATGTTTGTTATTGTTCCATATAATGTAAATGAAAGTGAATAGAGGTTAACTTTTATGTTACTTTTAAGTTACTTACGTTACCATTTTAATTTATTTTTAAGTTACGTAACATAAAAGTAAAGTAAAGCTTTGTTCACGCTTTCTTTTCAGTTACAAGTTCTTGCAGTCGGGTTTTTGAGTTTAAAATATTTGGTTTGTTTTAATTTTTGTACCCAACTGCGCAACACAAAGAAGAGTAACGTGTTTTTTATTTTATTTTTCATAATTACAATGATTATAACAAGTAATCCGGGGAAAAATTATGATTTAATTTTATTTGTGAAGACAGCTTTTGTGTGGCTATCAGCCTTTAATTACTTATTCATCTTTGTTCAAAAATGTACCAAAGTATATAAGGTCCTAATTTATTAGTTGCAGATATTTTTACAGCTGATAGTACTCGGTCTCTGGAGTATATTAAAGCATGAAACATTATAGCTTTAACGATGTTTTTTTGGAGGAAAAAGAAAAATGAATTTGCTACGTATTAACACCCTGTTAATGTGATTACTAAATGAAAACTCATTGAACAGATTCTAGTAGCTCTTTTACGTACCACTTAACTGTATATACATACATATACCTATTTGATCTCTTAAATAAACACTTAGTACAAAAAGTGCTTGTATTGTAGACATTGTGAATATCCCTTTAGAATACTTTTATGTAAATAAATAAATAAATAAATATTAGGGGACAATCTTACACAAATCGAACTAGCCCCATAGTAAGCTCAATAAGGCTTGTGTTATGGATACTAGACGACGATATATTTAATAGATACAAATACTTAAATACATAGAAAACATCCATGACTCAGGAACAAATATTCGTGCTCATCACACAAATAAATGCCCTTACCGGGATTCGAACCCAGGACCTCTTGCTTCGTAGGCAGGGTCACTACCAACTAAGCTAAAGCGGTCGTCATGTAACTTTTAAGTTACTCAGTAACATATATTTTTAGTTACTTTTATGTTACATAAGCCCAATTTTTCAGCCTTACCCAAATACGTAAGGGTCAGCGTTTCTACCGCAACGGTTATATTTATTACCGTTAAAGCAAAGAATGGTGATCCGAGGTAGGTTTTCAAAGAAACCGAAGCAGAGACTGATTTTATCGATAGTTCTAGTCACTCGTCATTTCCTTGCCACATTATATGTAACGGCAATGCATCGGCACTGGCATTTTAGCGAGCGGCCAAAACGTAACCCGTAAACAATGACTAATCGAAATCTGTAACCGGTTAAATCGTGTGGAGAAAGGTTAACGGTCACAAGCCCAACAATCGTATTTGTGGCTTATGCGGGTCGGGTAAACAAGTAGGTAGGGTTTACAAGGATGTGCGTTAGCGAGGTCTGAACCTTTATAGCATATTAAAGCACTTGCAGCATAAAAGGGGGGCAATAAGCAAGTTCAATCATTCAAGCTTTAGAAGGCGGTGTAAATGCATTTGCAAACAGCGTCTTCTATCAGCATACCTTACCTGCGTTTATTGTTAGATACAACTTACTATGGTTCGCACTGTGCTCACCTTGTGCAGTAGTTGCTAGGTCCACGGGCGTAGCCAGGGGGAGGGTTTTCGGGGTTCAACCCCCCCGCCACCAATACTAAAACCTAGCTACGCCCGTGGCTAGGTCTACCGTGGGTATTCACTGCGCTTCTTGCGGCGCGGCGGCGGCAGCGAGCTGGTGGGCCCGGTGATCACGCTGCCGGGTAGTATCACCGCTAGGCTTGTGCAGCAGTGGGTGAGTCTGCCGTCGGTACTCACTGCGCTTCTTGCGGCGCGGCGGCGGCAGCGAGCTGGTGGGCCCGGTGATCACGCTGCCGGGTAGTATCACCGCTAGGCTTGTGCAGCAGTGGGTGAGTCTGCCGTCGGTACTCACTGCGCTTCTTGCGGCGCGGCGGCGGCAGCGAGCTGGTGGGCCCCGGCGATCACGCTGCCGGGTAGTATCACCGCTAGGCTTGTGCAGCAGTGGGTGAGTCTGCCGTCGGTACTCACTGCGCTTCTTGCGGCGCGGCGGCGGCAGCGAGCTGGTGGGCCCCGGCGATCACGCTGCCGGGTAGTATCACCGCTAGGCTTGTGCAGCAGTGGGTGAGTCTGCCGTCGGTACTCACTGCGCTTCTTGCGGCGCGGCGGCGGCAGCGAGCTGGTGGGCCCGGTGATCACGCTGCCGGGTAGTATCACCGCTAGGCTTGTGCAGCAGTGGGTGAGTCTGCCGTCGGTACTCACTGCGCTTCTTGCGGCGCGGCGGCGGCAGCGAGCTGGTGGGCCCCGGCGATCACGCTGCCGGGTAGTATCACCGCTAGGCTTGTGCAGCAGTGGGTGAGTCTGCCGTCGGTACTCACTGCGCTTCTTGCGGCGCGGCGGCGGCAGCGAGCTGGTGGGCCCCGGCGATCACGCTGCCGGGTAGTATCACCGCTAGGCTTGTGCAGCAGTGGGTGAGTCTGCCGTCGGTACTCACTGCGCTTCTTGCGGCGCGGCGGCGGCAGCGAGCTGGCGGGCCCCGGCGATCACGCTGCCGGGTAGTATCACCGCTAGGCTTGTGCAGCAGTGGGTGAGTCTGCCGTCGGTACTCACTGCGCTTCTTGCGGCGCGGTGGCGGCAGCGAGCTGGTGGGCAGGTGATCACGCTGCCGGGTAATATCACCGCTAGGCTTGTGCAGCAGTGGGTGAGTCTGCCGTCGGTACTCACTGCGCTTCTTGCGGCGCGGCGGCGGCAGCGAGCTGGTGGGCCCGGTGATCACGCTGCCGGGTAGTATCACCGCTAGGCTTGTGCAGCAGTGGGTGAGTCTGCCGTCGGTACTCACTGCGCTTCTTGCGGCGCGGCGGCGGCAGCGAGCTGGTGGGCCCCGGCGATCACGCTGCCGGGTAGTATCACCGCTAGGCTTGTGCAGCAGTGGGTGAGTCTGCCGTCGGTACTCACTGCGCTTCTTGCGGCGCGGCGGCGGCAGCGAGCTGGTGGGCCCCGGCGATCACGCTGCCGGGTAGTATCACCGCTAGGCTTGTGCAGCAGTGGGTGAGTCTGCCGTCGGTACTCACTGCGCTTCTTGCGGCGCGGTGGCGGCAGCGAGCTGGTGGGCAGGTGATCACGCTGCCGGGTAATATCACCGCTAGGCTTGTGCAGCAGTGGGTGAGTCTGCCGTCGGTACTCACTGCGCTTCTTGCGGCGCGGCGGCGGCAGCGAGCTGGTGGGCCCGGTGATCACGCTGCCGGGTAGTATCACCGCTAGGCTTGTGCAGCAGTGGGTGAGTCTGCCGTCGGTACTCACTGCGCTTCTTGCGGCGCGGCGGCGGCAGCGAGCTGGTGGGCCCCGGCGATCACGCTGCCGGGTAGTATCACCGCTAGGCTTGTGCAGCAGTGGGTGAGTCTGCCGTCGGTACTCACTGCGCTTCTTGCGGCGCGGCGGCGGCAGCGAGCTGGTGGGCCCCGGCGATCACGCTGCCGGGTAGTATCACCGCTAGGCTTGTGCAGCAGTGGGTGAGTCTGCCGTCGGTACTCACTGCGCTTCTTGCGGCGCGGTGGCGGCAGCGAGCTGGTGGGCAGGTGATCACGCTGCCGGGTAATATCACCGCTAGGCTTGTGCAGCAGTGGGTGAGTCTGCCGTCGGTACTCACTGCGCTTCTTGCGGCGCGGCGGCGGCAGCGAGCTGGTGGGCCCGGTGATCACGCTGCCGGGTAGTATCACCGCTAGGCTTGTGCAGCAGTGGGTGAGTCTGCCGTCGGTACTCACTGCGCTTCTTGCGGCGCGGTGGCGGCAGCGAGCTGGTGGGCAGGTGATCACGCTGCCGGGTAATATCACCGCTAGGCTTGTGCAGCAGTGGGTGAGTCTGCCGTCGGTACTCACTGCGCTTCTTGCGGCGCGGCGGCGGCAGCGAGCTGGTGGGCCCGGTGATCACGCTGCCGGGTAGTATCACCGCTAGGCTTGTGCAGCAGTGGGTGAGTCTGCCGTCGGTACTCACTGCGCTTCTTGCGGCGCGGCGGCGGCAGCGAGCTGGTGGGCCCGGTGATCACGCTGCCGGGTAGTATCACCGCTAGGCTTGTGCAGCAGTGGGTGAGTCTGCCGTCGGTACTCACTGCGCTTCTTGCGGCGCGGTGGCGGCAGCGAGCTGGTGGGCCCGGTGATCACGCTGCCGGGTAGTATCACCGCTAGGCTTGTGCAGCAGTGGGTGAGTCTGCCGTCGGTACTCACTGCGCTTCTTGCGGCGCGGCGGCGGCAGCGAGCTGGTGGGCCCCGGCGATCACGCTGCCGGGTAGTATCACCGCTAGGCTTGTGCAGCAGTGGGTGAGTCTGCCGTCGGTACTCACTGCGCTTCTTGCGGCGCGGCGGCGGCAGCGAGCTGGTGGGCCCGGTGATCACGCTGCCGGGTAGTATCACCGCTAGGCTTGTGCAGCAGTGGGTGAGTCTGCCGTCGGTACTCACTGCGCTTCTTGCGGCGCGGCGGCGGCAGCGAGCTGGTGGGCCCGGTGATCACGCTGCCGGGTAGTATCACCGCTAGGCTTGTGCAGCAGTGGGTGAGTCTGCCGTCGGTACTCACTGCGCTTCTTGCGGCGCGGTGGCGGCAGCGAGCTGGTGGGCCCGGTGATCACGCTGCCGGGTAGTATCACCGCTAGGCTTGTGCAGCAGTGGGTGAGTCTGCCGTCGGTACTCACTGCGCTTCTTGCGGCGCGGTGGCGGCAGCGAGCTGGTGGGCCCGGTGATCACGCTGCCGGGTAGTATCACCGCTAGGCTTGTGCAGCAGTGGGTGAGTCTGCCGTCGGTACTCACTGCGCTTCTTGCGGCGCGGCGGCGGCAGCGAGCTGGTGGGCCCCGGCGATCACGCTGCCGGGTAGTATCACCGCTAGGCTTGTGCAGCAGTGGGTGAGTCTGCCGTCGGTACTCACTGCGCTTCTTGCGGCGCGGCGGCGGCAGCGAGCTGGTGGGCCCGGTGATCACGCTGCCGGGTAGTATCACCGCTAGGCTTGTGCAGCAGTGGGTGAGTCTGCCGTCGGTACTCACTGCGCTTCTTGCGGCGCGGCGGCGGCAGCGAGCTGGTGGGCCCCGGCGATCACGCTGCCGGGTAGTATCACCGCTAGGCTTGTGCAGCAGTGGGTGAGTCTGCCGTCGGTACTCACTGCGCTTCTTGCGGCGCGGCGGCGGCAGCGAGCTGGTGGGCCCGGTGATCACGCTGCCGGGTAGTATCACCGCTAGGCTTGTGCAGCAGTGGGTGAGTCTGCCGTCGGTACTCACTGCGCTTCTTGCGGCGCGGCGGCGGCAGCGAGCTGGTGGGCCCCGGCGATCACGCTGCCGGGTAGTATCATCGCTAGGCTTGTGCAGCAGTGGGTGAGTCTGCCGTCGGTACTCACTGCGCTTCTTGCGGCGCGGCGGCGGCAGCGAGCTGGTGGGCCCCGGCAATCACGCTGCCGGGTAGTATCACCGCTAGGCTTGTGCAGCAGTGGGTGAGTCTGCCGTCGGTACTCACTGCGCTTCTTGCGGCGCGGTGGCGGCAGCGAGCTGGTGGGCAGGTGATCACGCTGCCGGGTAATATCACCGCTAGGCTTGTGCAGCAGTGGGTGAGTCTGCCGTCGGTACTCACTGCGCTTCTTGCGGCGCGGCGGCGGCAGCGAGCTGGTGGGCCCGGTGATCACGCTGCCGGGTAGTATCACCGCTAGGCTTGTGCAGCAGTGGGTGAGTCTGCCGTCGGTACTCACTGCGCTTCTTGCGGCGCGGCGGCGGCAGCGAGCTGGTGGGCCCCGGCGATCACGCTGCCGGGTAGTATCACCGCTAGGCTTGTGCAGCAGTGGGTGAGTCTGCCGTCGGTACTCACTGCGCTTCTTGCGGCGCGGCGGCGGCAGCGAGCTGGTGGGCCCCGGCGATCACGCTGCCGGGTAGTATCACCGCTAGGCTTGTGCAGCAGTGGGTGAGTCTGCCGTCGGTACTCACTGCGCTTCTTGCGGCGCGGTGGCGGCAGCGAGCTGGTGGGCAGGTGATCACGCTGCCGGGTAATATCACCGCTAGGCTTGTGCAGCAGTGGGTGAGTCTGCCGTCGGTACTCACTGCGCTTCTTGCGGCGCGGCGGCGGCAGCGAGCTGGTGGGCCCGGTGATCACGCTGCCGGGTAGTATCACCGCTAGGCTTGTGCAGCAGTGGGTGAGTCTGCCGTCGGTACTCACTGCGCTTCTTGCGGCGCGGTGGCGGCAGCGAGCTGGTGGGCAGGTGATCACGCTGCCGGGTAATATCACCGCTAGGCTTGTGCAGCAGTGGGTGAGTCTGCCGTCGGTACTCACTGCGCTTCTTGCGGCGCGGCGGCGGCAGCGAGCTGGTGGGCCCGGTGATCACGCTGCCGGGTAGTATCACCGCTAGGCTTGTGCAGCAGTGGGTGAGTCTGCCGTCGGTACTCACTGCGCTTCTTGCGGCGCGGTGGCGGCAGCGAGCTGGTGGGCCCGGTGATCACGCTGCCGGGTAGTATCACCGCTAGGCTTGTGCAGCAGTGGGTGAGTCTGCCGTCGGTACTCACTGCGCTTCTTGCGGCGCGGCGGCGGCAGCGAGCTGGTGGGCCCCGGCGATCACGCTGCCGGGTAGTATCACCGCTAGGCTTGTGCAGCAGTGGGTGAGTCTGCCGTCGGTACTCACTGCGCTTCTTGCGGCGCGGCGGCGGCAGCGAGCTGGTGGGCCCGGTGATCACGCTGCCGGGTAGTATCACCGCTAGGCTTGTGCAGCAGTGGGTGAGTCTGCCGTCGGTACTCACTGCGCTTCTTGCGGCGCGGCGGCGGCAGCGAGCTGGTGGGCCCCGGCGATCACGCTGCCGGGTAGTATCACCGCTAGGCTTGTGCAGCAGTGGGTGAGTCTGCCGTCGGTACTCACTGCGCTTCTTGCGGCGCGGCGGCGGCAGCGAGCTGGTGGGCCCGGTGATCACGCTGCCGGGTAGTATCACCGCTAGGCTTGTGCAGCAGTGGGTGAGTCTGCCGTCGGTACTCACTGCGCTTCTTGCGGCGCGGCGGCGGCAGCGAGCTGGCGGGCCCCGGCGATCACGCTGCCGGGTAGTAACACCGCTAGGCTTGTGCAGCAGTGGGTGAGTCTGCCGTCGGTACTCACTGCGCTTCTTGCGGCGCGGCGGCGGCAGCGAGCTGGCGGGCCCCGGCGATCACGCTGCCGGGTAGTATCACCGCTAGGCTTGTGCAGCAGTGGGTGAGTCTGCCGTCGGTACTCACTGCGCTTCTTGCGGCGCGGCGGCGGCAGCGAGCTGGTGGGCCCCGGCGATCACGCTGCCGGGTAGTATCACCGCTAGGCTTGTGCAGCAGTGGGTGAGTCTGCCGTCGGTACTCACTGCGCTTCTTGCGGCGCGGCGGCGGCAGCGAGCTGGTGGGCCCGGTGATCACGCTGCCGGGTAGTATCACCGCTAGGCTTGTGCAGCAGTGGGTGAGTCTGCCGTCGGTACTCACTGCGCTTCTTGCGGCGCGGCGGCGGCAGCGAGCTGGTGGGCCCGGTGATCACGCTGCCGGGTAGTATCACCGCTAGGCTTGTGCAGCAGTGGGTGAGTCTGCCGTCGGTACTCACTGCGCTTCTTGCGGCGCGGTGGCGGCAGCGAGCTGGTGGGCCCGGTGATCACGCTGCCGGGTAGTATCACCGCTAGGCTTGTGCAGCAGTGGGTGAGTCTGCCGTCGGTACTCACTGCGCTTCTTGCGGCGCGGCGGCGGCAGCGAGCTGGTGGGCCCCGGCGATCACGCTGCCGGGTAGTATCACCGCTAGGCTTGTGCAGCAGTGGGTGAGTCTGCCGTCGGTACTCACTGCGCTTCTTGCGGCGCGGCGGCGGCAGCGAGCTGGTGGGCCCGGTGATCACGCTGCCGGGTAGTATCACCGCTAGGCTTGTGCAGCAGTGGGTGAGTCTGCCGTCGGTACTCACTGCGCTTCTTGCGGCGCGGCGGCGGCAGCGAGCTGGCGGGCCCCGGCGATCACGCTGCCGGGTAGTAACACCGCTAGGCTTGTGCAGCAGTGGGTGAGTCTGCCGTCGGTACTCACTGCGCTTCTTGCGGCGCGGCGGCGGCAGCGAGCTGGTGGGCCCCGGCGATCACGCTGCCGGGTAGTATCACCGCTAGGCTTGTGCAGCAGTGGGTGAGTCTGCCGTCGGTACTCACTGCGCTTCTTGCGGCGCGGCGGCGGCAGCGAGCTGGTGGGCCCGGTGATCACGCTGCCGGGTAGTATCACCGCTAGGCTTGTGCAGCAGTGGGTGAGTCTGCCGTCGGTACTCACTGCGCTTCTTGCGGCGCGGCGGCGGCAGCGAGCTGGCGGGCCCCGGCGATCACGCTGCCGGGTAGTAACACCGCTAGGCTTGTGCAGCAGTGGGTGAGTCTGCCGTCGGTACTCACTGCGCTTCTTGCGGCGCGGCGGCGGCAGCGAGCTGGCGGGCCCCGGCGATCACGCTGCCGGGTAGTATCACCGCTAGGCTTGTGCAGCAGTGGGTGAGTCTGCCGTCGGTACTCACTGCGCTTCTTGCGGCGCGGCGGCGGCAGCGAGCTGGTGGGCCCCGGCGATCACGCTGCCGGGTAGTATCACCGCTAGGCTTGTGCAGCAGTGGGTGAGTCTGCCGTCGGTACTCACTGCGCTTCTTGCGGCGCGGCGGCGGCAGCGAGCTGGTGGGCCCGGTGATCACGCTGCCGGGTAGTATCACCGCTAGGCTTGTGCAGCAGTGGGTGAGTCTGCCGTCGGTACTCACTGCGCTTCTTGCGGCGCGGCGGCGGCAGCGAGCTGGTGGGCCCCGGCGATCACGCTGCCGGGTAGTATCACCGCTAGGCTTGTGCAGCAGTGGGTGAGTCTGCCGTCGGTACTCACTGCGCTTCTTGCGGCGCGGCGGCGGCAGCGAGCTGGTGGGCCCGGCGATCACGCTGCCGGGTAGTATCACCGCTAGGCTTGTGCAGCAGTGGGTGAGTCTGCCGTCGGTACTCACTGCGCTTCTTGCGGCGCGGCGGCGGCAGCGAGCTGGTGGGCCCGGTGATCACGCTGCCGGGTAGTATCACCGCTAGGCTTGTGCAGCAGTGGGTGAGTCTGCCGTCGGTACTCACTGCGCTTCTTGCGGCGCGGCGGCGGCAGCGAGCTGGTGGGCCCGGTGATCACGCTGCCGGGTAGTATCACCGCTAGGCTTGTGCAGCAGTGGGTGAGTCTGCCGTCGGTACTCACTGCGCTTCTTGCGGCGCGGCGGCGGCAGCGAGCTGGTGGGCCCGGTGATCACGCTGCCGGGTAGTATCACCGCTAGGCTTGTGCAGCAGTGGGTGAGTCTGCCGTCGGTACTCACTGCGCTTCTTGCGGCGCGGCGGCGGCAGCGAGCTGGTGGGCCCGGCGATCACGCTGCCGGGTAGTATCACCGCTAGGCTTGTGCAGCAGTGGGTGAGTCTGCCGTCGGTACTCACTGCGCTTCTTGCGGCGCGGCGGCGGCAGCGAGCTGGTGGGCCCGGCGATCACGCTGCCGGGTAGTATCACCGCTAGGCTTGTGCAGCAGTGGGTGAGTCTGCCGTCGGTACTCACTGCGCTTCTTGCGGCGCGGCGGCGGCAGCGAGCTGGTGGGCCCGGTGATCACGCTGCCGGGTAGTATCACCGCTAGGCTTGTGCAGCAGTGGGTGAGTCTGCCGTCGGTACTCACTGCGCTTCTTGCGGCGCGGCGGCGGCAGCGAGCTGGTGGGCCCGGTGATCACGCTGCCGGGTAGTATCACCGCTAGGCTTGTGCAGCAGTGGGTGAGTCTGCCGTCGGTACTCACTGCGCTTCTTGCGGCGCGGCGGCGGCAGCGAGCTGGTGGGCCCGGCGATCACGCTGCCGGGTAGTATCACCGCTAGGCTTGTGCAGCAGTGGGTGAGTCTGCCGTCGGTACTCACTGCGCTTCTTGCGGCGCGGCGGCGGCAGCGAGCTGGTGGGCCCCGGCGATCACGCTGCCGGGTAGTATCACCGCTAGGCTTGTGCAGCAGTGGGTGAGTCTGCCGTCGGTACTCACTGCGCTTCTTGCGGCGCGGCGGCGGCAGCGAGCTGGTGGGCCCCGGCGATCACGCTGCCGGGTAGTATCACCGCTAGGCTTGTGCAGCAGTGGGTGAGTCTGCCGTCGGTACTCACTGCGCTTCTTGCGGCGCGGCGGCGGCAGCGAGCTGGTGGGCCCGGCGATCACGCTGCCGGGTAGTATCACCGCTAGGCTTGTGCAGCAGTGGGTGAGTCTGCCGTCGGTACTCACTGCGCTTCTTGCGGCGCGGCGGCGGCAGCGAGCTGGTGGGCCCCGGCGATCACGCTGCCGGGTAGTATCACCGCTAGGCTTGTGCAGCAGTGGGTGAGTCTGCCGTCGGTACTCACTGCGCTTCTTGCGGCGCGGCGGCGGCAGCGGGCCGGCGGGAGCGGTGACCACGCTGCCGGCTTGCTTCACGCTGCTCGCTTTCGTACTCGCGATCACGTCCGGTTCGGCTAGCACTGACACAGGGTTAATACGTTAGCATGACATTTTGACCTCATTCATGTATAGGAGTCATCCATATAGTACGTCACATCCATGGGGGTAGGGGGGGGGGGGGGTCTAGCCAAATTTGACAGCCTATATTAAAAATATGAAATATGTTAGGAAAAAGTGTGACAAGTGGGGGGGGGTCTAAAAGTGAAAAATCGTGTGACGTCCTTTGTGGATGACCCCATTACTTTACGCCCTTATAAGTAACTATTTCCCTTATAATTTCCGTATCATGCCAGTTATGTTCGCTATTCAACTAAAACTAACTGTAATCCTCTTAACTGAACTTTTAGCCTTGAAACACCTTTATGTTAAACATGTAATGAGACAATATTCCTAAGTCGATAGCGTTCTTTTAAATTGCTACCACCGTAAATTTACATGAAATGCAAGCTAACCCCTTTGGTATAGAAATAAGCATTATAAATAGAAAGATATTTATTCATATTACAATTGATCAACAACTACAACAAAAATCGGGTTTAATTTACTTCAAGCTGATTTCGCAATATTTTTTTTAATCAGTGTTTATTAACAATATTACAAACTTTATTTATTACCATACCATAAGGAGCACTGATAGATTAATAGTGTTAAAGCACAAATAAATGAGAAATATTCTATGCTAAACATTTTCCGACTCTTGTCACCTTTTAGCGAAAGAAAATAAATAGTCTCGCAAAAACGTCCATTTAGCGTATATGTAGTATGAAAAGCGGTAATTACGAATATATGTTGAAAACGCGTTGGTTTACCATTCCGAGTCCTGTCCACCGGGCCAGAGTTTCTGTTTATTGATATTTAATATTGGTTATTTTCATTGTTGGTGGATACATTGTGGGAGCAGAGGTTAAAGGGAAAACTTGGAGCAAAGTGTACAGTGAAGTCCCACACGCGAAGTTAGCAAGCGTGAAGTTCTAGAGTGAACTGACTGGTGCTGGGTTTAAATGATGCGTCAGTTTACCATTCCGAGTCCTGTCCACGTTTCCAGGGTCGTCAGACACGTTGGTGGGTTCCCTCGTCGGCGCCGACGGCTGGGCGACCTCGCGAATATTGGCTGAAAGGACCATGTTTTAACTTAACAGTAGATCGACAAGAAAATAAAACAAATACAGTCTAAATGTATACATCGAACTTCCGCGTTATACATTCGGTATCTATCTTCGATTACGAGAAAATAGCACAAATAATAATAGGTAGGTATATCATTTAATATTGATAATCACAGTGCATATCTTCCTTTATGTGTCGGTTTCGGCAGCCACGAGCCACCAGTCACACGCCTTGTGTCAAAATGGCTTATTTTAGTCCCTTGTTAAACAATCTACTATTTGAGAATTTGTTTACAGAATTTCGGCTTACATTGATTGGAATCGCAAAAAAATTTGTACTGCAGAAGGGTGGACTTCAGTGGCTTATCTACAAGGTATAAGTTTAGTTTAGGTAAACTGCGTTTAATCCCAGAGCATATCAGAACTGATTCGTGACTCACAGTGAGAATCTGACGCGCCACTTAGGATCCTCCCGATGCGGCCCAGCGATGTCATACTCTGGAGGCTCATCGTGTCGTGTGATATTACTCTGTAACCAACGTCGTTCTACTTATGTACTTACACTAATGCACATATCGTCATTATTGGCGTAAGGGACATTGATTTGCTTGTCTGTGCACAAGGTGCCTTTTGAATTCGCCGTTGACGCGCGTTTTGTAGCGCTGTCCCTTTTGCACCCTAAAAATAAACCGAGACAGCGCTACAAAACGCGCCTCGACGGCGAATTTAAAAGACGCCGTGGAGCAGGCTGCAAGCTCTTACTCCAATTGAACTTACGGGCGACGACATGGTTAGAAAATGTTGTAAATTGTTACATAACACGGGATTCGTGTTGCATTTGAATTTTGGCAATTAGTACCTAGTCTATAGTTTTACCACAGTTTAAAAACCAGTTGGCCAACGCCCTAAAAATCGGGTAACACAGCCGCTTATGACAATAATTACGCTTTTACACATGCTGTGAAAGTATGCCCAGAATCCAATATGTATTTCGGCTCGCCTCTCGTGTCGTACCTTTGTTCTGCGTAACCGTATCTATCGCCCGACTGTATATTCGATATACTGATTATATAATACAGAATAAACGTTCCACATATCTTGTAGTAAGTACCAAATTTATGTTCTGAGATTGGTGAAAGAAAGAAAAAATTAGAGTCGGAGAGGAAAGATAATTAGACATCTGATAGACCAAGACTAACAAATATCTATCAAGTGAAGGAGAACATCGCAATACCGTGGATTAGGAGACCAAAAGGCTGGCGGAGAGTAGAGTGGCGGTTATTCCACTAACAAGAGCGTAGTTTTTAAGCTTGACGACAGAGGCACTTAAGAGCACTGGCTAAAGTGCAGAACCTAAAGTACAATAGTTAACATGTATCTCATGAAACTTACTGTACTTTAGGTTCCGCACGGTGTGGCAGTTAGCATGTAATATAATCGATTTTAGTAAAGGATCTCACTTGAAGGGCTGCTCGAACGTGAAGGAGTGGTGGTCGGTGGTAGCGTCGATGGTCTCGTCGTCCTCGTCGGTCTGCATGCAACGCCGCAGCTCTTGGAAGCGCCGGCGTCCTTGCACCACCTGGAATTTTAACGATATATTGTTAAGAACTAGCAAAAATAAAGTCGAGAATTGAAAGTGGTCCCCATACAAGAAACATGTTCCTTTTTGGCATTTTCAGCTCGTTTTTAAAAAGGCTTTTGTTTTGCTCGATTTCGCGGGAGCACTACCATGCCCCCGGATACTTACACTTTTAACAGTAGTGCGATCATCGTCTACAGGGGCTACTTCTGGAATGGGTATGCTGGTTCCTATGCTTGGTGCCTCTACAAGAGCTGATTCAGTCTTTGCTGCCGGTTTATCCTTGTCTTTATCAACTTTGGAGCTGTCTGTTAGGCTTACGTTTCTACACAGCGATGATCTTCTGGAAAAAAAATTTAACACATTTATTACAAATTGCCAGATAAGTGGCAATACCTTTTTAGTTGTATAAATAGGTTGTGGTTGGATATTACTATTGATTCATATCATCTGGATACTACTTAACGACAAAAGTCCTTGTGGTTTAAAAGTGTCCAGTTGATATAGGTATAGTTTATTTCACTTTCATTATGAATTAAACGGCGACCGAAAAGCAGAAATATTCGAACCCGGATGGCAAATGAAACCTTGCCCGGGCGCTCTCTAAACTAGGACAACTCCGGGGAAACCCGGGCAGATGGTAGCCCTATATAGATTGCTGATACTTCATTGTGGAAGCAGCTATAGGAAAAACCCAAGCCTTAAGACGAAGGGAAGAGTGAAATTGAAGATCAGGTGCGAAGATCGTAAGCTTAGGTACTGGGTTTGTAGGAATAGAGAAAAATTACTTTTTTAAACACAATTGTGGCACATATTTGGGTGGTTCTACTCCCAAGGGAATTTTCTGCGGCGCACCTTACTTTGTAAAGTTTTTGTAGGTAAATTATGTTGATTTGGGATTAAAACTGTAATGCTAAATGGTTTCTAGTATGACACTCAAAATTAGCTCACTCATAAATATATATCTTTCAAAAAATGTACTCTAAAGTGCCAAATTCTCAGCCTTCTGACATGTCCCTCGAGCGAAAAGAAAGTTTAAAGTTTGCATCATAACTTTATGTTGAGTTTGTACATAATATCTACACCAAAATCGTAATGTATAATATGTATAGTTTGAATGTGTTTGTCTAATTTTGCCTTAAATGCGAAATTTATTATAAGAAAAGTGCATTATATTTTGTCCCTCGGTTTTTACCTCAGTCTCCTGGCTCACCAAAACAGCTGAAAAACTGTATGAATTACAGCGCCTAGCGCGTTTCTGCTCGGTCTGAGTGAAAGATCGCTGTGAAGTTAGCTAACAACCACTCGCGTCCGTCTCGGCTCGCGGTTGGCTTAGGCGCTACGGCGAGTTAAGTGAGTGAAAATGTGTTGTGGCCAGTGAGTTTATCAGTAACCTGGCACGTATTTTTTTAAAACCTATTGTTTTATATATACTTTTTTACATTCCATAGGTCGTAAGTTCGTTTTATAACAGTACAGAAATGCATAATTGCAATATAACATGTGGTATTAACGTAGTTATTGGCTAAAAACATAAAATAATCTCAGTATCCTGGCCTCAGTCTCCTGGAAACACTTTTTCTTTAATTTGTAAATTGTTGCCTTAATATAAAAGGGTTACATGGAAGACAATATTTTTATTGTAAGTGTAACCGATTTTTATTATTAAACCGTTTGAAATTGGTCAAAAGAACGACCTCAGCTAGACATCAAGCCACTTTTCTGACCTCATTTGCCAAAAAAATGTTCTGCCACAAATCACTTCATTTTCGTCCCTCCTGAGTAGAACCACCCATTTTCATATCGATCAATTAGTTCTATGCCATCTGGCATACAATTAATGAATGCTGGATGTTTTATAGTCTCAGCTATGACATGATTAGGACAACTCAACAAAACATACTACATGAAGGGCCATTCCATGTGATTTGAACAGATGGAGTGAGCAGCATGATTTTTAATTTGAATAAAAAAACGGGTCAAGTGCAAGTCGGACTCGCGCACCGAGGGTTCCGTACAAACTCGTAAGTAGATACGTGAATAGTTCAAGAAAAACTGTATGGCGGTTAGTTTAGTAGGAGCAAATAAGTATGTTTTACGAAACCGAAGACAATATTATGTTTTACCATTTTTGCAAATTTCTAAAAAACGGTGCAATAGGCTACTTGATGACAGTTCAAATCAGCTTCTTTTTATGAAATGTCAAAACGCTCCGAAAGTATGCAGTTTAGTATGAAATGGGTATGGCCGCCAAAAATTGTACAGTAACAGTCGTGAACTGGTAACGCATGGTAACATACGAGAATTAATGTAACACACGTGAAATTCGTAAAGCCTAGAGCCCATAAGGGATTTTTTTTTTTATTTTCATTGGTATGATTTGGGATACTCAAAATAAAAAACAAGTTTGAACAAAACCTATCTTTTAAATAATAAAAAAAAAACAAAAATGTCATTTAACGTAAAGTTTAATACTTCTAACATGAGGTACTCAACATTTTTGTAATTTAAAGTATGTAAATTATTTAAGAATTATTAACGTAATCAAATCTTTGCATACATTCTTTGAAATTGTAGGCAGGTAATCAATCAAACAACAACCATACCTATTTGTCACAGAAACATCAAATATTTTTAGTCAATACCAATTAGTAGTAAATCACTACGTTTCAATAGTGCACACTCAGCTTAACAACAAATCATGAATCGAAAATGCTGTGGACATAAACTTAAAAATTATATATTCGGTGAGTTTTGAAGTTAGAAAGCACCTAATAACTTTATTTATTAAATGAATAGTCTACCTACGTCTACAATTTATAATTATGTAATAAAGTTGTGTTCCTACCTTGAATATTCACTGTACAAAAAATGAAATAATGTCGAGACAAAACACCGGCTACTTGTTCCTTTGTCATTTGTCGTACAAAAAATCGCGGATTTTTTTCCGTAGGTTGAACAACCTGTAGAAAGGTTTTTGCGGCCCTGGATTCTTGTTATTTCCATTGTAATATAGTAACATACGTGAGGTAACATTCAGGATCGAAAAGTGAGACACATGTTTGAAATTATTTTTATGCCACACCTGGCCATAAAGTGGCTTTTTCCGCACGCTGAGCGTACGGAAAAAGCCCCTTTCTGGCCAAGTGTAGACATAAAATTATGTACACAACACGGGAGGTAATAAAGAAAGCCCTCGATCGCATATTTGCGTCCCTCGCTTGCAGCTCGGGCCGCAAACTTCTGCGATCTCGGCCTTTCTTTGTATTACCACCCTAGTTGTGTAATGTACAATTGATACACTTTATTGCGGTATTTTATTAAAATAATTCAACAGAAAAGTAGCAAATTTAGTGAACAACGTTAGCTATTCCGAACTTATAACGGGTACGAATCAAAAATATATTTTTTCTAACTTCGATCTGCGAGATGTCGTAATGGGACACAGAATTTCCGTATTAACGCAAAATATAACCCTTTCAAAAAAATCGCGTTTTTAACAGGAAACGTTAAATAACTGAAATTACATTGTATATATAAATACGAAATTCTGCTAATCAGACATACCTTTACAAGTTATTATAAAATAAAATGACGTAAAAGTTATACATATTTAAGTGAGAGGGACATTGTTTTTTTTCCAAATGTACAATTTTTGGCGGCCATACACAAATACTATCTTGTGACGTCATGCTCAACATGGTGCCTTATTTTTAGTTTTCATCATTGTAAAATCGCTGATGGCACGAAAATAAGTTTGAACGATTTTATCCGGGCTGTTTTGGAAAAGTAATTTGCTGGTTAGAGTTAATGAATTTATTTTGATTGTTGTCAAATACCCTATTTATGAAACCTGTATTTATAGTTTTCCTGTAATATTTAGGATGATATTGATAATTGGTAATTATTGCAGATTTTTCTGTTCTGTTCAGTAACTTCGAAGATAATATGGGGGGAATGGTATTTTTTTTTAACGTTTTTCGTCCTTAATCAAAAAGTACACAATCAAGGAAAAAAATAAAAATTGTTTTAGAATCTACAACCTACTACCTAGGTTATATTTGCATGTCTCTTGACGAAACATGTAGTTCTGTAAGTAGATTTAAGACCATCTGTATATACCATGTTTAAGCAAATAAATGTCTGATTCTGATTCTGATACAAATTAGGCCCTTTCATTTGATACCCCACTTGATATAATAGCACAACTTAAAATTTTCGACCTCCCATTTTGGCCTCCTTTAAAAAAAAGTAAAAAAGATATAAGTTTTTTTTTATATCTAGTAGGCTCCCGAGCCTACTAGATATAAAAATAAGCGACTTTTAAAACTATTTCAAATCGATAGCAGCAGTAATTCCTGAGATATCTGACTGTGACAGACAGACAGACAGACAGACGGATAGACAGAGTCGCACCATAAGGGTTCCTTTTTACCATTTTGGTACGGAACCCGAAAAATTGAGAACAATCTTTAGCATGTCTAAGAACATAAACCACCACCATTAATTTTTTATATTGAATAACTTCCCGAACAGTGCCCATTCCAAATAAAATCTTTGGTCAAATTCATGCTTCTACATAATAAACTCTTACTTTTCTTTTAGACCAGGTATCGAAATTATTGTTTCTTCATTTGATAGAGTAATGAACGTGCATTAAATATTGTACGATAAAACCAAACTGGACGAATCAAAAACAAAATGGTAACCACCTAAAATCTTAACATAAATTCTTCGTTTTTTCGATTTTCACCTGTGTATTGTGTCAACCTTGTGGCACATAAAGGATTTCTTTTTTTCTGGAAAATAAAGAACTTGCTCTCTTTATACCATGAAATAGTTATCATGGTCGTAGTATAAGGTCTTTTACAAGAAAAGCAGTGGTGAAAATTGCCAATTTCGAAAAATGCTCAACTTTGACCCCCTAAAAACCCATGGGGAGGAAAAGATACAAAAATCGAATTTTCAGAAAATATATTCTATATCTTCATTAATTACATACAGTTAGAATTATTCTGCTATCTTCACTCGTTTAAGAAGTATGATTTATTTTAAAGAACTATTTTTACAAAATTCTGTTCCAATTATTTTCATCATTTATGATTTATTAACTCACCTTCACCTATATAGCATTTAAAAATCATGATCATCATCATCATTATCATTTCAAACTTAACCCTGTGACCGCCACAGACGGCCACAGCCGTCAATGGAATATTGTGACTGTCACGCCAATGACGATCCTTGTTTAATGAAAACCTATTGAAAAACAGCCCACTTTTAAGTTGGCATTATTTCTTTACCCATCTTTATTATACCCCTGTGGTGTCCGTGGCAAGGCGTATTGCTTCGCCCTTAAGTGTTCAAAAGGTTAATACGTCCTCTGCGGAACATAGGTCTCCCCCAAAGACTTCCACAACAAACAGTTGCATGCCTCCTGCCTCCACCATCTTTGACCCTAACCAGAAAACCAATTGAAAATGATTATTAAATAAAAGTCAAACATTTCAAATTACTAATCAATTAAGAAAACCTATATTTAAATTATTTATTTACAAATTGGGAACAAAATATAAATTTATTCTGAGAATCTAGGGGCATGGCAGTGCCCCGCCAAATCAAGCACAACAAAGGCATTTGGCTAACACAAAATTTGTACATAGCTTCATGTGAATGCGATGAAAACTAGCTTCCCTAATCAATTGTTTAATTGTGGCACTATCATAGGGGGTTTTGCTGTCAGAGGTGGTTTTCTTAATAAATTAGTAATTGGAAATGTTTGACTTTTATTTAATAATCTTTATTTTAAATTATAAAAACGGTGGAGCTAGGAGGCATGCCAGTTAAATTTTGTCATATAATACTGAATAGACATTTATCACTTTATTAATGAGATAAACTATCACTTTAATATATATATATTCTATTTAAAATGTTAGAGCCTAAGTATAAATTTGACACATTTTCTAACTTCAGATGGCCACTGCTAATGCATTATACAATAAAAAAAACAAAGGGCAGTGGTTTAGCACTTCTGGTACCACATAGATTATCGTCGATTTTTTTTATTAAAATCAAAATTCATGCGGCACACTTTTTAATTCAAATTTGTTGAAATCAGATGGAATGGCCCTGCAGTATTCTCAATGCATAGTCTTAAAATGTGACCTAATACTACCAGTTATTAGGTCACAATAGAATGATAATGAGTTACGCATCATTGAATCGTCTGTCAACAATCGCTTAAACAACCAAGGACGAGCCAATCGTTCCTGGAAACATCTCTAAATAGTGATTTTATACTGTGAAAAAATTAGGTTTTAAATACGAAATCGACCAACAACATTAAGACTACTTCAAAGTATGTTTAATAAGCTATTATTTAGGATGCCGTCAGGTAAATTAATAGCTCCAGGAACAATTGTGTAAACAATTTACTTACTTAGAACCTTTGATGGGTGTGAGCTCTTCAGCATCATAGAACTCTTCGGAATCACTGCTATCACCCATTGTAAATAAATAAACGGGAAGCAACGAACACTAACTTCAACCTTACGAAACAATATTCACATCATCAGGCAACTAAAAGCAGATTTTAACGAAAAAAAGAAAGTTGAAAACGGCTTCAACACTGGCGTTGTAGACGTGCTGTCAGTTTGACGTTTCACAGCTGTGAGACTTTGTCCGTATCATACACTACAAAACTTCAATGTGTAGGTAACTCGATTTATTTTATGTGGACTAGATAATATTTAATTAAAATTAAAGTAATAATCTGTATTTGTTATTAAAAAATCAATCAAATAACCATCATCACATTTAAGGTTTAATTAATTTACATTTACAATAGCTACAGTCCGACAGTAAGAGTAGAAATTAAAAAGTGACAACACTGTAGTGTCATCCCTTTTTTCTTAAATTGATTTGAAAGGGATGACATTACGATGTTGCCACTTTTTAATTTCTACTCTTTATTGTCGGACTGTACTAAACTAACATCCATCAAAAACCATAAGGAGTCTATATTATATTTTTAGTAAATATTTGCTGCCATATACATAATTATAAGAATATTTATTTTATTTTTAGTTAACAGGTTTATTACCTATGAACGATGAATGAACTTGAATCCTTGATTGGAGGGGGGGGGGGGGGGGGGGGCAGCAAACCAGTTCGGCCAGGCCATCTTACACAACATACAATCACATGTTGTTGTACTGTGTATCACTGTAGCTTATCTCGACTCATTCTCCAGTTGCGTACATAATATCAATACGGTAAGTAACTGAAATGAATAGGTACGGTTAAATACCGTCGTTTATCATTTCTTGTGCTTAGTACTACCTACCTATTTTAACTTCCTCGGTGGCTACTTATAAGAATCGTCTACCTACTCATACTCATACATACCAAGGTAGTATGTGTATTTAAAATAATATAGCCGTACTTCAAAACATAAATTATTATGACTTCACATTATCTGGTGCGGTCGCGGGAGGTATTTGGGCTATTTCAGAAAAAAATATTTGAGCCAAATATCGCTGTCCCATGACTTTAGAGTAATTTTTTTCTATTAAATATTGTTCTAAAGTATAATGTTTGTTTGTAAAAATGGTAAAGTAACTCATTTACTGTATAATTATGATGAATAATCCCTTTAAAACCTACTAAAAGTATTTTATTTGTCAGAAAAACCGAAGAAAAGGTGCCGATTTTTGGGTGTCCCACGTACACTTTGGTAACTTTGAGGCGAATTTTATGTATATCTGACTCCTTCTAGGCCTGAACATGGCTATTGTGTGAATCGATCATATTATCGTTTACCAATTTTGAAGCACATTTATTAACAGCTAGAGTAAAAAAATCATAAAATCACAATTTGTTTGCTGTCCTCCAAAACCAACGTGGTGGACATGTCCACTAACGAACGGCGTTTTTACCAAATAGACTACAAAAAATTACCAAAACAGTTGTGTTTCTATATAACTGGTGACCTTTTGAGCCTAATATAACCGTTACTTAGGTGTAAAATGTAAGTTTCGCTTCAAAAATGCGATGAGTTGGACGTGCGTTACGGTGTGCCAAAAATTTCTGTCCACTACGAACGGGATATACTGAAGGTAAGAAGCCACTTTGAGATTAACCGTTTATTAATTTAGACATATTCATAAGTGCGGTAACATGTAAAGAAGTTAGAAGTAGTAAATTGCAAGTAATCAAAGCACTATTTCAATGTATTTAACTACCGGCATACTTACGTCACGTCCACTACGCTACGTAATGTACTAGTGGAACAAAAAACGTGCCGTATGGACAGAAAAGTCATGGTTTACATGCCGCTGATTTTAAATTCATAGATTGCCGTCAAGGACCTAAAAATAAATAGCCGGACGGAGTCTCGCCAAAAGAGAACTGAAACCATTTTTAGTAAGCCGGCTGCTTTTACATACGAGCCGCACGCACACATCAACTAGTTTTTTTCCTATTGCGAGCAGTATGCACACATTGGTAACCAGCTTATTAGACATGCTTCAAGTTCTTTGCTAGCGGGACTCCGTCCGGCTATTTATTTTAAGGTCCTTGAATGCCGTTAAAAACGTATAATTTGAATTAGTCGGGCTAAAAATATAGTAAGTGTAGGTAGTAAAAATGAACGAAGGTATTTTAAAAAAAGACTTACACGGGTAGTTCTCTGATTTCGTTCAAATTGTTGATATTCTCTCGAGTTTTCTTATTTCCTTGAATTGGATCTAATAAAGGGTTTTTTATGGTTTAGCGCTCGTTTATGGATATGTTATTGAGAAAGGCACCTTTCATAGTTTATTACTTTTCAAGATATAAGCCTGAAGGTAATGACATACGCGCTGGTAATGAAATTCGCCAAGATGGTAATGACTTACTAACGGAAGGAAATGAAATCAGTTTTGACTCTGTTAATTAACTGTCTGATCTAATTTAAACTAAACTATCTATCATCTGAACAAGCTAAGGAACATAAATCAGTCTATATAGTTTCCATATCACATAATTTTAAGAGGGTTTAGCAATTTAGTATACTATAGTTGTGACATATTTTGTCACCACTATAATATGGAAAAAACGTGAAAACTAGTAAAGGGATAATTTGACATAAGGTACTTTTGGAGTCACTGGACATCAGTGGCGTGGCGTTGAAGAAATCCTTGGGCAAGCCGAAGTAGCTTTGGCTTCAATTTTCTTTAAGAGCACTAGAATTAAGTGCTGAACTGCCTAATATTAGGCAAGCCGATGGGAATCGAGTTCTATGGACGCCACGCCACTGCTGGACATGATTAGATTAGATTTAGATTAGATTTATTTATTTCATAATATAAAAATACAGTATAAATTACACAATGTCAATTTACATGATTTTATACTATGATCGTCAAAATAAAAATATAATATAAGTAATCACAATAAAAAATATACCATGTCAGAAACACAATCACAAAACAATCAAACTATTAAATAAACATCAAATCAAATTATATACTCGTATCTCCCAATAAGGATCGTCATCATCATAACATTACATAAAAACAAAAAGGGAAAAGCAAATAATAGGAGAAAAACACAAAAAAACGATTTCACAATGTCACTACTGTTAGTAGTGCATGTAGTTAAGCTTGCTAGAAATAGATTTATATAAATTTTCTATTGAAATCTAGTATAGGGTTTTGAGCTATTTCCGACGCATGTAAACCTTTCATGTGGTTCCATTACGTGACGAATGGTTCCATTACGGCACGGTGTCCTACTGTGGCTGAGATTGATTTTTAAGAATTTATATGAATTATTAAGTATTATTGATACTATTTGGATCTCATTTGATAGAATAATATGTGCCAATTGTGATAAATATAACTTTTGATAGTTTTTTTCAGTATGTCTTAAGTTAAGATGATTGTTAAGCTATGATGAGAACCAAAACGTAACGTAATGGACATATTTTATTAAATAACTTTATTGTGACGCTTAGTGCAGCAAATGTTATTCATTTATAGAAAAGTATTATTGTGTTAAAATTCATTTAATAAAGACTGATTTGCAAACAACACTCTGAACTTTACTTAAAACAAACCTTAAGTTCGTCGCGTAATGGAACGTCAAAGCGATAGTACTTAGGTTCAAAGTATGATATTTACCATATTAAGCAATTTATATTGAAACCAGTATGATTTTCAAAGAATGTAGAAGAAGGAGAATTTATTAAGGGCAGGATTTCCGAAATCGACCTCCGGGAGAATCAAAATTAAGTAACGAAATATTCATATTTTTGGATCGAAAAAGAAATACATTATAGTTCAAGAGTGCTTCTGTGTTTCTGTGCGGTTCAAAACACGATACTTTTAACTTCGCTCGATCATAATTCGTCACGAAAACAGGTAATTTTTTAACAGTTTTTCCAGTTTTACTCGAGTTCTATCACACTTATACCACTAAAAAACATGTCAATCGATAGATAATGACATTTTACCGGGACCTGTGCGGTTAAGTTTTTTTTAAATTACTTATTTTTTAGTAGCTCAGTAGTATTTAACAACGTAGCCCACGCGCTGTGGCTTCAGATGCCCGCCGGGCGTGTCCGAGGCCGGACCTGTGTCGCTTTCGAGCTCGTGACAGCTCTCCTCACTCGACGGACAAAATAAACGTCACGCTAGAATCACAGCGTATACACTCTAACAGTAATCCAACGCCTTTGATATAAAATGATAAGCTGAATATTAAAATGATAGGTTATTTAACTTATCACTGTTATTTCTTCATCATGATTAGTAAATTTTAGTCTTGTGCAAAACATAGGCTTCTTCAACTGTATGCCATTGCATACATTTGTTTTATTTTTAACCGACTTCCAAAAGAAGGACGGTTCTCAATTCGTCTGTTTTTTTTGTGTGTTTGTTCACCGATTACTTGAAGACGGCTGGACCGATTTGGAAAATTCTTTTTTTGTTTGAAAGGGTAGAGTTCCGAGGTGGTCCCATTGCAACTAAATCAGGATCTGATGATGGGATCTTGGAGAAACCGAGGGAACTCTTCAAATATTACAGGCACACATATAGCGATTTCGGTATTTTTCGTAGTTTCTCGTCCATTTCTTATTAGCAATAAGTTTTTAGTATTAACCGACTTCAAAAAAGGAAGAAATGTTTATGTAGATTTTTTCCCCGATTACTTAAAAACGGCTGGGCCGATTTGGAAAATAATTTTTTTGTTTGAAACGGCAAGTATACATACTTCCGAGGTGATTCCATTGCAACCAAATCAGGATCTGATGATGGGATCTTGGAGAAATCGAGGGAACTCTTCAAATATCATAGGCACACATATAGGGATTTTGGTATTTTTCTTTGTTTCTCGTGCAATTCTTCGCGTCACATGATGATGATGATGATGATGATGATGATGATGATGATGATGATGATGATTGATGATGATGATGATGATGATGATGATGATATGCACGAGAAACAAAGAAAAATACCAAAATCCCTATATGTGTGCCTATGATATTTGAAGAGTTCCTCGATTTCTCCAAGATCCCATCATCAGATCCTGATTTGGTTGCAATGGAATCACCTCGGAAGTATGTATACTTGCCGTTTCAAACAAAAAAAATATTTTCCAAATCGGCCCAGCCGTTTTTAAGTAATCGGGGAAAAAATCTACATAAGCATTTCTTCCTTTTTTGAAGTCGGTTAATACTAAAAACTTATTGCTAATAAGAAATGGACGAGAAACTACGAAAAATACCGAAATCGCTATATGTGTGCCTGTAATATTTGAAGAGTTCCCTCGGTTTCTCCAAGATCCCATCATCAGATCCTGATTTGGTTGCAATGGGACCACCTCGGAACTCTACCCTTTCAAACAAAAAAAGAATTTTCCAAATCGGTCCAGCCGTCTTCAAGTAATCGGTGAACAAACACACAAAAAAACAGACGAATTGAGAACCGTCCTTCTTTTGGAAGTCGGTTAAAATCTAACTGTTTAAAATTTGGAGCCTGTGAGTCTGCTAGAAGTACTTTAGAATTATGATGATCATGAGTCAGTGAATCAGTCAGTCAGTCAGTGACAAAACTAAGGAACTTTGACATGCAGTTCTTAAACTACACGTTCAAATTGAATGATATTTTTTATTTTTTTAAGGTCTACCAACAGTTATTACATCTAACACATTTAAAATATACAGCTAATAGATACATGAAGTGATGTATAACTACTTACAGGTAAACACAGCATGCTTAATAGGAAATAGAAGTACACTACTAACTAACAGTTAAACAGTAAAGTATATCAATACAAAAATATTAAAGACTATTTAATGACTTACGGAACCTGGGCAATGAATCAAAGTAAACATCACAGTAGTCACTGTGCTTATTGAGTAGTCTACTAAGACGAGGGATGGGGGCAGGGATCGGAAACCGTTCCGAGTAGAATACCGGTTTTGTTCATTGACACGAGAACGGAAAGGTTCTGGTTTTTGTTTGTGATCACCGGTTAAAGAACCGTTCTTTTGCGATACCGTTTTTTACTAAGTTCCGTTTCTGTGGAACGAAATTAAACGTTTTTCTCGTTGCGTAACAAGATAGAACGAGTTGCTATTTCTAATTTTACCTTGAGTTTGCCTGCGGGATATTTTGTTTTTCGGTATGCTGCGCACAATGATTTTGTATTTTTTGCTTTTGTGCGTTGCTTAGGTTGTTGTGTTGTTTTGTTACGGATTCATTCGGATTATAAAAGTAGTTTCGGACAATTAACCATTTTTCGTAGATAATTTAGTTAGCAAGTGTCTAGCGCGATGTATTTGGTATATGGTATACATATAACGAGATTAATTACACTCACGGTCAATTAATTCGGGTCATTTTCTAAGGACAATTATAATAGGAAATGACCAGAATTCATTGTTCGTGAGTGTATTTAATTATTTGTAGGTATAATTTTAATTTATATTACCGAGTGAAAAACAAGCATTCTGTCGACCTGATAGAACAAATTAACGTTCAAACTGTTCAAAGCAATGTAGTGTCTGATGCACTGTTATACCTAATACATACTTATATTTAATTTGGATAAATTTAATGATTAGAGGCAGGTACATTTGTTTCGTCTTGACGAGTACTCTGTACCGAAATAATATCCAGGGTCTGATGATGGAGCCGGAAGGTCGGCATGGGAATTCCGTAATAAAACATCGGAACCCCATCGTGTCTGGGCTCATTTGTTTTGTCTTGACGAGTACTCTAAACCGAAATGATATCCAGGGTCTGATGATGGAGCCGGAAGGTGGGCATGGGAACTCCGTAATAAAACGTCAGAACCCCGTCGTGTTTGGGCTCATTTGTTTTATCTTGACGAGTACTCTGAACCGAAATGATATCCAGGGTCTGATGATGGAGCCGGAAGGTGGGCATGGGAACTCCGTAATAAAACGTCAGAACCCCATCGTGTTTGGGCTCATTTGTTTTGTCTTGACGAGTACTCTGAACCGAAATGATATCCAGGGTCTGATGATGGAGCCGGAAGGTGGGCATGGGAACTCCGTAATAAAACGTCAGAACCCTATCGTGTTTGGGCTCATTTGTTTTGTCTTGACGAGTACTCTGAACTGAAATGATATCCAGGGTCTGATGATGGAGCCGGAAGGTGGGCAAGGGAACTCCGTAATAAAACGTCGGAACCCTATCGTGTTTGGGCTCATTTGTTTTGTCTTGACGAATACTCTGAACCGAAATGATATCCAGGGTCTGATGATGGAGCCGGAAGGTGGGCATGGGAACTCCGTAATAAAACGTCAGAACCCCATCGTGTTTGGGCTCATTTGTTTTGTCTTGACGAGTACTCTGAACCGAAATGATATCCAGGGTCTGATGATGGAGCCGGAAGGTGGCCATGGGAACTCCGTAATAAAATGTCGGAACCCCATCGTGTTTGGGCTCCATCATCAGACCCTGGATATCATCTTACTTTAGAGTACTCGTCAAGACAAAACAAATGAGCCCAAACACGAAGGGGTTCCGACATTTTATTACGGAGTTCCCATGCCCACCTTCCGGCTCCATCATCAGACCCTGGATATCATTTCGGTTCAAAGTATTCGTCAAGACAAAACAAATGAGCCCAAACACGAAGGGGTTCCGACATTTTATTACGGAGTTCCCATGGCCACCTTCCGGCTCCATCATCAGACCCTGGATATCATTTCACTTTAGAGTACTCGTCAAGACAAAACAAATGAGCCCAAACACGATGGGGTTCCGACGTTTAATTACGGAGTTCCCATGCCCACCTTCCGGCTCCATCATCAGACCCTGGATATCATTTCGAAATGAAATGAAATGAAATGAAATGAAATAATTTATTTCTGCAAGTAGGCCTCAAGGGCTCTTTCACATGTCTGATTCTTTTGGCGCTTCGGCAGATGACATTCTGGTGAGAAGAAGCGCCGGAAGAAACTCACCAGTTTCTCTTTTAAACACATTACAATAATTGTGACAATATTACATTGCATATCACAAACAACTACTTAACTAAATACATTTCAATAAACATAAAACTACAATTTAAGAGATGTAAAGGGTCTCTAGGCGTCAAAACAAGATAAATTACTAAGAAAAATAGAAAATAAAAAGGCATATACTAAAATTAATGGAGATGTAAGGGGTTGTCAAAACATGTTTTGGAGGTGTAAAGGATCTCCAAACGTCAAAATACAAAATGGGAAACGAGAAATAGACTATAGAACTATCATTAAATTTACATGGTTTACACAAAACGAACGTACAGAAATGTAAAATAAAAAAACAAATCTGTGACTCACAAAACTTAAAAACTAAAATTAAAACAATTTTTCTTAGAGATGTATGTCGTCTCTAAGCGTCAAGACATTTGCAAGTACAAAACAGATTTTTAATATAATATAATCTACATTCCTCAGAGATGTATATGGTCTCTAAGGTTTAATGTGAATTATTTACAAAAACGGACTCTATGCGTTCAAGCTATAAGATAAAACTTTAACTTCAATTGAGAACAAGATGTAGTCTCTCACGTCAGTTCTATTAAACACTAGTATATAATTATCTAACACATTCAACATAGCCCATGCAAGCGTGAACAGACCGGACCCCACAAACGGCACCCGTTCACGAGCATGACGCGTATCTCAGCCATCGCCTCCCTCAACCATATTTTAGGGAAGGGTGCGACCCGATCAACGACGCCGCCGTAAGCAAAGCCCCTTAAGCGAGCATGACATGCTCAAGCTGCCGGACATTGAAACTAAAATAATTTGTCCGGTGAGAAACGACAAAATGTGCTCTCATGTTACATGGAGGATGGGGCTATTAAGATTTAGCAGTGTGAAAATGAATATTTGCTACAAAATTTAACTACCTACTCACTTAAAGGCGTTCTTGTCATCTAGAAAGTCACTGACGGTGTAATACGCCTTGCTCAGCAAGTGCCGCTTAACATGCGATTTAAATTTGCTGGGCGGTAAATCCACTACACCGGAGGGTATTTTATTATAAAAGCGTATACAGTTCCCCACGAACGACGTACTAACTTTACGGAGACGATGGGCTTGCACAACCAGTTTATTTTTACTTCTTGTGTTGAAATTGTGAACGTCACTATTGAGCTTGAATTCATGGAGATTTTTTCTAACATACATAATGTTCTCGAGGATGTATTGAGATGCTACGGTAAGAATATTTATCTCCTTGAATTTTTCTCTCAGTGACACACGAGCTCCTATTTCATAAATAGATCGTACGGCTCTTTTTTGCAACACAAAGATGGTTTGTATGTCTGCCGCTCTTCCCCACAATAGAATACCATAGGACATAACACTATGGAAATAGCTGTAGTACACAAGCCTGGCCGTCTCGACGTTGGTTAACTGTCTTATTCGCCTTACTGCATAGGCAGCGGAGCTAAGTTTACCCGCAAGAGTGCTTATATGAGCGTTCCATTGCAGTTTTGAGTCTAAAGTGACACCTAGAAATACTGTTCTGTCTTCAAATTCTAGTTCCTCGCCCTTTAGTTTTACTTTAGCACTGTTGTTCTGTTTCACGTTGGGTAATGTGAATCTGATACACTTGGTTTTCTTGGCATTGAGGAGCAGGTTATTTGCAGTAAACCAATCCACAATAGTGGACAGAGCATCGCTAATGACATCGTAGTTATCCTGTTTTCTGTCCACCTTGAAGAGAAGAGAAGTATCGTCTGCAAATAACACTATATCATGTTGACCTTGCACAAGATTAGGTAAATCATTAATGTATACCAGAAACAGGAATGGGCCCAGAATTGAACCTTGAGGTACTCCAACAGAAACTGTTGAGCCGGCCGATTCAGTCCCGTTAATGACGACTCGCTGCGTTCTGCCCGAAAGATAAGATGAGACAAGGCTAAGGGCTCCGTTCTTTATTCCATAGTGACTAAGCTTTCTTCTTAAGTTCTCATGACTAACGCAATCAAATGCCTTCGATAGGTCGCAAAAGACTCCAATAGCATCTTGAGTCTTTTCCCAAGCATCATAAATATGTTTAATTAGTACCGCACCGGCATCCGTAGTGGAGCGACCTTTGGTGAAACCAAATTGATTGCTGTGAAGTAGCTTGTTCCGACTGAAATGGGACATAAGCTGATTGAGAATAAGTTTTTCAAACACTTTGCTTAATGCTGGTAGTATTGAAATCGGTCTGAAATTTGTGGGGTCTGATTTCGTTCCTGATTTAAACAAGGGAATGACTTTGCTATGCTTCATCAAATCAGGAAATACTCCAGCATCAACACATTTGTTAAAAATATCAGCTAAATACGGTGCCACGGGCTCTATAATTGAATGCAACACTTTGACAGAAAGGCCCCAAAGATCTTCAGTCTTTTTCATATTCAGAGATTTGAATGCTTTCATTATCCTATTAGGAGTAGCGTGAGTAAATTCGAAGCCTTCCTTGCATTCTGCTACGTTCATTTTTAATAATGCTTCAGCGACATCTGGTGACGAATTTAGAGACTTGGTTATCTCTACAGGAATGTTGGAGAAAAATCGCACAAAATGATCCGCCACTTCGACATCTGAATTCACCAAAGCATCATTAATTCGTAGACTGTATTGATGATCTTTGACCCGGGTTTTCCCAGTTTCATCGCTGATTATCTTCCACACAGTTTTAATCTTATCATTAGAATTCTTGATCTTTTTCGACAAGTAATCAGCTTTAGCGCTGGCACACATTTGCTTAAAAGACTTGGAAAAATTCTTTACATACTCAAGAAATTCCGGTCTTTTATCAACTGTCCTCAAATCATAAAGGTCGTAGAGCTGACGTCTCTTCTCGTGAATATCTGGTGTAGCCCAGTCACTGAATTTAGGTTTAACCTTGCCTTGAATTTTCTTCATACTGAAACAGGCGTCGAATTCTTTCTTTATGCAGTTAAACAGCGCGGAACACATACAGTCAGCATCATCGTGAGTAAATGAAAGATAACATAGTTGTTTCCATATATTTTGATTAAATAAATCTAAGCGTTTTTCCGATATAGGTCTGCACAGAGCGTCTTGTGGAGTCGCAACCGTTTTCCCACTGAAGGAGGCTTGTTGTCCACAGTGGTCAGAGCTCAAGTTGTTAATAATAGATTTCTTAATCGCATCCATGTTACTAAATATGTTATCTATACACGTGGCGCTGGTAGCTGTAATTCGAGTAGGCTCACAAAACAGGTTCACCAGGTTAAAAGATTTAAAAGTGTTCAGTAAACTCACAGTCATTGAGGAATTTTCAAGCAAATTGACATTAAAGTCACCACACACAATGACACACTTTTTACTTCTAAAAATGTTACTGAGCACTTCATCCATAACTGACTCGAATAAACTATAGTCCGCCGATGGGGGTCTGTACACACATATGATTATAAATTGGTCCAATTCAATACAAGAAAGTTCTATTTGGCGCTCAATGGACATGTTGACGATATCCTTGCGTTCTTTACATTTCAAGTTACGCCTCACCATAATTAAAGAACCACCGCGAATATATGACTTTCTAGAGAAAGAACTCGCTATAGTATGATTGTTAAAATTAAACATAAATTCGTGACCTTTAAGCCAGTGTTCAGTTATACACAGGATATGTATATCTTTACAGTCTACAAACAGACTGATTTCAAGTTCCTTACTTGTGAAACCCTGTATATTTTGGTGAACTACATTTATCGTATCATTATAACTTATACTAGTGTTACATTCGTCGATGGACTCAGAGCCGGTGGGTGCACGCGTTGTCGAAGAGGTTAGTTTAAATCACCCGCCGGCTCTGGCACAGAACTCGCGCCGCTTAACGCAGAATCCTCCTTATCACTATCACACGCCATGTTAGTCATGACGGGGTCTACAATATTATATGCTAATAGTTTAGCACAGTCGCGTAAGTACCTACCCGGGAGGTGGGTACGTCTGCGGGTCAGGACGAAGCGCTTAATAAATTTATTCGTATCGAAATACGAAATCGTACTATTATACAATGACAACTTATAGAATAATGAATTGAAATAATCAATTTTTTTTGTCGCTTTTTCTGTCATTTTTTCCGAGAAAGGCAACGCACAAACAATTATTCCACCTAAGCCTCCCTCGGCAAGGCGGGTGAGGGTCTCCGACAAGGTAATAATATCTCGCTTGGTAAAATCGAGACTATTTCCCAACAAAATGACCAGCGTAGTATCGCGGTTCAAAGTATTCGTCAAGACAAAACAAATGAGCCCAAACACGATGGGGTTCCGACGCTTTATTACGGAGTTCCCATGCCCACCTTCCGGCTCCATCATCAGACCCTGGATATCATTTCGGTTCAGAGTATTCGTCAAGACAAAACAAATGAGCCCAAACACGATGGGGTTCCGACGCTTTATTACGGAGTTCCCTTGCCCACCTTCCGGCTCCATCATCAGACCCTGGATATCATTTCGGTTCAGAGTACTCGTCAAGACAAAACAAATGAGCCCAAACACGATGGGGTTCCGACGTTTTATTACGGAGTTCCCATGCCCACCTTCCGGCTCCATCATCAGACCCTGGATATCATTCTGGTTCCGAGTACTCGTCAAGACAAAATAAATGAGCTCAAACACGATGGGGTTCCGTCGTTTTATTACGGAGTTCCCATGGCCACATTCCGGCTCCATCATCAGACCCTAGATATCATTTCGATTCAGAGTACTCGTCAAGACAAAACAAATGAGCCCAAACACGATGGGGTTCCGACGTTTTATTACGGAGTTCCCATGCCCACCTTCCGGCTCCATCATCAGACCCTGGATATCATTTTGGTTCAGAGTACTTGTCAAGACAAAATAAATGAGCTCAAACACGATAGGGTTCCGACGTTTTATTACGGAGTTCCCATGGCCACATTCCGGCTCCATCATCAGAACCTGGATATTATTTCGGTTCAGAGTACTCGTCAAGACAAAATAAATGAGCTCAAACACGATAGGGTTCCGACGTTTTATTACGGAGTTCCCATGGCCACATTCCGGCTCCATCATCAGAACCTGGATATTATTTCGGTTCAGAGTACTCGTCAAGACGAAATAAATGTACTTGCCTCTAATCATTAAATTTATCCAAATTAAATATAAGTATGTATTAGGTAGGTATACCAGTGCATCAGACACTACATCTTTGTCCCTAGACTGACTTTTGCTTTGAAGAGTTTGAACGTTAATTAAACAAAAATATCAATAACGCGGTAATAATATAAGTAACGCCTGACTCAATCAATCAGTTTGATTGAACGTTTTTTTTTTGACAGTGACTTCTTTATTGAAAGAAAGTACAGTAAACTAACAAATACATAGAAGATAAAATTTAAATTTCCTAAAACTAAATAAACCTAAAAACTAAATTAAACTACCTAAATTAAAATACCTAAAATACAATAAAAATATTGCAAAAAGAAGAACGTTATTTGTATTATTTAATTTTGCATTCAGTTTGTTCTGTCAGGTAGACAGAATGCTTGTTTGTCACTCGGTAGTATAGAAATACCTGCAAATAATTAATCTAGTTAAAAAATTACTATGTATCATCTTTAAAAACTTAATATCACAAAACAAACAATATTATAATAAAGAGCGTGCGCGCTTCAACACTCAGAATTTAAACTTTTCCGACAAAAATTGAAAATAAATACATCGCGCTATGCGACGCGCTACAAAACACGGAATTTGACCTTGTAAATGCCGGCGCACATCGTCACCACCCCTGCGAGCCCCTCGGCGAGCTCGGCTCGTCGAGAATACCGGTTTTTATTCTCATCAGGAACGTTATCATTTCGTTCTTCATCACTTAGCGATCACCGAAATATTCCGTTCCGTTCCATCAAAATACCGGTTGTAGCACGAACGGAGTAAAATAACGGTATTTCAACGAAATAAAACGGTAATTCGATACCGGTTCCGATCCCTGGATGGGGGAATTGGCGCCAAGGACGGTTTTCCTGAACACAGGGGAAAGTGGATCTATATTTTTGCGAGGGTATCGAAATGGAACTCTAAATCGAAATTTGCACAATAGTTGCGGGCAGTCTATATAATTATTAAGAAGTTTATATAAAAATATGAGATCGAGCGAATCTCTTCGTTTCGTAAGCGGAATTAAATGAAAGTGTTCTAGTCTTTGTGCATAGGATGTGGATCTAGTAGCAAGTCGCGTGTGACTAGAGAGATGCCAAAGAAACCTTTTCTGTACCCGCTCAATTCTTAGGCAGTGTGTTGAATAATGCGGTCGCCACACAGTGCTACAATATTCCAAAGTGCTGCGAACAAAGCAGTTATATAATAAAATTTTAGTCGCAGGTTTCCGAAATATTTTGCCATTTCTTATAATAAAGCCTAGCATCTTTGAAGCTTTCTTTATAATTGCGTCGATATGTGGCAAAAAAGTCATTTTCTTGTCAAATATAACGCCCAAGTCTCTGGTTTGGTCTACTTCGTTGAGGCATTCTCCTGCGACATAGTATGAATGACGAATTAATATAATTTAGGTTTCGAGTAAATTTGATATGCGAGCATTTCTTGATATTCAACTGCATCGCATTTACAACACACCACTGGTGTACTCTATTCAGGTCACTTTGTAGCAGATCCACATCTTCAGCTGTTACAATACGTCTTGCAAATTTCAGATCATCAGCATAAAGAAATGGTCGCGAGTGTACAAAACAGGATTGAATGTCATTAATAAATATATTAAATAGGATTGGCCCGACGTGCGACCCTTGTGGCACTCCAGAAGTGATGTTATAGACTTCAGAGCGATGTCCGTTGACCACCACAAAGAAAGCCCTTTCACTCAAGTAAGATTTTAGCCATGAGAGAAGTGATCCCGAATAACCAAGTGAGGCCAATTTGTGACATAAAATTGAATGAGATACGCGATCGAAGGCCTTGCTAAAGTCCGTGTAAATTACGTCCACTTGTTTGCGGTTATCCATCTCTTCTACAACAAATTCCGTAAATGATGTTAAGTTAGTGCATGTGGATCTGGCTTTCACAAAACCATGCTGATGATCCGTCAAAAGTTGCTTAAAATGTAATTCAATGAAGGGACATACCAAGGACTCAAACACTTTAGCAAACGTGGATAAGATCGAAATGGGTCTGTAATTGGAGACTAGTGTGTTGTCATCAGACTTATGTATCGGTACAACTTGAGCTAACTTCCAGTCAGTTGGAAAAAGACCCAATTTCAAAGATTTATTGTAAATGATCTGCAAAGGGGTAGCCAAACTAGGCGCACATTTAACAATAAAAAGTGGGGGAACCCCATCAGGCCCAGATCCTTTATTGACATCCAAGGTTTTGAGTTTTCTTAATAAAGCTTCACGGTCAATGTAAATGGACCCCAAGCTGGCACCCTGATTTAAGTCACTTACGTTATTTCGTACGTCATCGTTTCTGCAATATACGGATGAGAACTGCACTGCAAATAAGTTGCAGACTTCTGCCCCTCCAGTTGCGATTACCGATCCATTTGACATCGTGGCTGGATAGGTGCTCGACCCACCGCGCTTGTTTTTAATATTGAGAATATATATGTCTTATTGTGCCCTATATATCCCTGAAATTTCAGGATTGTAGCTTTAGCCAGTACAAAATTACAGGAGGCTGAAATTGGCTTGAATGGCTTCGAGAAAAGGATGGTATGGCCGTGCCGTGCCTTTGTTTTGCTCGACTTGGCGGCGGCACTGCCGTGCCCCCAGATGAAATATGTACCTACCTTTCACATTGTACGACACGATGCCGTTGGTCGAATTCATTTATAAGTAGTAATAAATCTACAATATCTTCCAACTGTAACCGGCAGTGATAATATTATCATGTTTAGTTTAAATTTATTTATTAACTAAACGTTAGGTACCTATTATTCTTTCCTAACATTACGATGATCCTTTTATTTTAAGTGTTTCGATGTCATAGATAGGTATATCTACCTGATATAAACTTAACCAGAGAGTACGTAAGGTAGTAGACCTACTGTTACAATTTCGCTGCGGCATAAGTTGACACATTTACACAGGTTGGGTTCACGAAAGTTCATTCCGAACGGGATCGCGCCGCTTGTTCGTCTAAGGGGGGCGGGGAGCTAGAAATGCTTGTCGTCTTCGAACATCCCCCCCTTAAAAGCATTTCTAAGGAATATATTTTTTTTTTTACGGGGTGGAAGTCCACTACGGCACGGACAAAAAATATGAAAAGGCCCATTTACGAATTTAAGATAGAGTCTGTGCGGAAAGAGAATAGGCGTGGCAAAAAAAGGAACTAACCTAACCAGTATGGCATTTTTTTTTGCAAATACGGTACAAAAGCATTACAGCGCCCCCCCCATCTAAATCTTTCCGCACAGTCTCTATACGTATTAAAAAACCGGTCAAGTGCGAGTCGGACTCGCGCACCGAGGGTTCCGTACAAACTCATAAGTAGATACGCGAATAGTTCAAGAAAAACTGTATGTCGATTTGTTTAGTAGAAGCAAATAAGTATATGTTATGATTTTTGCAAATTTCTAAAAAACAGTGCAAGTTAGGAAAACAGTTAGATTTTCCCTGTAATATTTAGAACCTGACGTGTAATGATTCTATTTAATAGCAAGGACCATTAAATCAAGAGGACTATCATTCTCCATACAAAAAGCTGTTCCCCGAATTTACAACGCCATCTATGTATACGCTTGGTAAAATAATTATAATATTATTTACAATTATTTAACTTTGCAAACGTGACACAGTATTTAAATGTATTTAAATTTATTTATTATTAGCTGTTTACGAACTAATTGTTACTATACTATGTTTCTTTGTTCAATTATAACATCGTTAAATGTTTAGTGTTTTAGCGCCATCTAGTTTTGCCCGGAAATCCCCTAGCGTGAAACATGCCATCGCTTAGTTTTGCTACTCGCCGCTAGGGATTCCAAGTTTTGTAAATTTCTAAAAAGGTATTAAAGTTAGCAAGACCGTTCTATTTTTCCTGTAATATTCAGGTTGATATTTATAATTAGTAATTATGACACATTTTTCTGATCAGTAACTTCAGAGATAATAGGGGGGGAATGGTACATAAAAATGTATAAATCAAAAACTACTTATTTAAGAAAAAAAATAAAAATGGTGTTTTAATCTACAAATTAAGCCCTTTCATTTGATACCCCACTCAATATAATAGCCCTACTTTCAATTTTCAAAGTCCCATTACGGAGCCTTTAAAAAAAAAAGTAAAAAAGGTACAAGATATTTTGTATGTCCAATAGGCTCGGGTTAGCTACTTTTAACACTATTCCAAATTTCAAATCGATAGCATCAGTAGTTCCTGAGATATCTGGCTGTGACAGACGGACAGACAGACAGACAGACAGAGTCGCACCATAAGGGTTCCTTTTTTACCATTTTGGTACGGAACCCTAAAAAGAAAGAACCTACCTATGTATCTACTCCGTTGTGACTATCAGCCGGTATGTTGGCAATAGACTCAAATAGTTCCTTCCTAGTAGTGTAGAGTGTAGTCAAGTTATATTATATCCCATCGTAATCCCATCCCATCGATAGTACTTAACTAGGTCTATTTTTGCCTATTTTCTTAAATAACTTCAAAACTAGCCGGACGGAGCATCACTAACAAAGAACTGAAGCATGTCTAATCGGCTGGCTTCCTATCTGTGTGTGCTGTGCTGCTCGCAATAGGAAAAAACTAGTTGATGTGTGCGTGCGGCTCTTAAGTATAAGTATACTCCGTTTTTTTTACCCGACTGCGGCGAAGCCCAAAGGAGGGTTATGTGTTTGACCTGTATGTATGTATGTCCGTTCCTATGTCCGCTCGTAACTACTCAACGGCACAAGAGTAATTTTCAAAAAAATTGTACACAATTAAGGGATTTAATTGAAACAAAACTTAATTTATTCCTATGTGTTACGAAAGTTACCCATATAGTTTGTATGCCTAACTTTCGTAACACAAAGGAAGCGATCGTGATTTTGTTTTTATTAGGCCCTTAACTATGTACAATATTTTTGAAAATGACTCACAACCTAACTGAAATGGATCTTGTTGTCTGAAAAATAAATGATTTGTATTTACAATCGATTTTGATAAATGATACATCTTTAGATTCGTCTTGATGGCGCGAGTGTCACTGGGTATGAAGTTCGTTAAAATAAACAAAATAGCGGATTTTATGCATTTTTAAAGTGCACCGCGGTAGGGTTTTTTTTAGTAAAAACATTTCTTCAATGTGGAAATTTGGTAAACAAACCTAACGTTTTTCAACTTGAGGTTTTTATCAGGTACATTGTGCGGTAACATTGTGTAATTAATTTCATTTGATAATAAATACTTATGGCTTTCCATGCCTAAAGGGACCTTATAGCAGGTATTGAGTTAAGCAAAGATCCTAAATCTGCGTTAAATAAGCTATCAGTAGCGTGGCGTCCAAAGAACTCGATTCCTACCGGCTTGCCTAATATCAGACATTTGAGCATCTTATTCTACAGCTCCTAAGGAAAATTTACGCCAAATCTGCACCGGCTTGCCCAAGGATATCTTTTACGCCACGCCACTGTAAGCTATCTAATACAAAAAAAACCATGACCCTAAGTCCCATACTTTTTTTTTTAAAAAACATCAAACCTGTACACGCTAAAAACAAGCTAGAAACAAGTTAAAAATAGTACATTGTGCACCGAGGGTAGTAAGAAGGGGATTACTAACGAGAGTCTATTAAGAGCCCGACGCCGTAGGCGATAATAATATAATAGCCCTACTTTCAATTTTCAAAGTCCCATTACGGAGCCTTTAAAAAAAAAAGTAAAAAAGGTACAAGATATTTTGTATGTCCAATAGGCTCGGGTTAGCTACTTTTAACACTATTCCAAATTTCAAATCGATAGCATCAGTAGTTCCTGAGATATCTGGCTGTGACAGACGGACAGACAGACAGACAGACAGAGTCGCACCATAAGGCGTGAAATACACACAAGCGGCGTAAGGCATAAGGCGTAAGGCATAAGGTATAAGGCGTGGAACGGATACGGCGCGGACGCGATTTAAATTATACAGAAGAGGTGAAGAGACGGCACCATGCGTCATTATACAGGCTGATTTCGTTGCGATAGCATACAACATACTTTACAACTCGATGTCCAATTCCTTATCAGAACAGACATAATGTATGAATAAAACTCAACTTGCTTACCTGTTGCGCCGACTTTTAATCCTATTTCACTCCATAGTTTATCTTGTACATTTCTATTACTATACTCCGGCATGCTAAAGTCGTAAAGAGCCGGATATTGTTCGACAATTTCGCAGAACTGTATATTAAATTTTATATCATCACGCATCTTTGTTGCTGATAAATAATACTCATCCTATATAGCAAGCGACGTGCCGCCTGCACGTCGCTTCAGTTGTGCCTGCAAGCGGCGCGTCGCTAGCGTGCCTGCGCCGCGCCGCTTGAGTGTAATTCAAAATACGTCTCCTTAGTACATTTTGTATACAAACGTTTTGAAGCGGCATCGTGCCTGCGCTGCGCCTGTGCCTTACGCCGCTTGTGTGTATTTCACGCCTTAGGGTTCCTTTTTTACCATTTTGGTACGGAACCCTAAAAAGAAAGAACCTACCTATGTATCTACTCCGTTGTGACTATCAGCCGGTATGTTGGCAATAGACTCAAATAGTTCCTTCCTAGTAGTGTAGAGTGTAGTCAAGTTATATTATATCCCATCGTAATCCCATCCCATCGATAGTACTTAACTAGGTCTATTTTTGCCTATTTTCTTAAATAACTTCAAAACTAGCCGGACGGAGCATCACTAACAAAGAACTGAAGCATGTCTAATCGGCTGGCTTCCTATCTGTGTGTGCTGTGCTGCTCGCAATAGGAAAAAACTAGTTGATGTGTGCGTGCGGCTCTTAAGTATAAGTATACTCCGTTTTTTTTACCCGACTGCGGCGAAGCCCAAAGGAGGGTTATGTGTTTGACCTGTATGTATGTATGTCCGTTCCTATGTCCGCTCGTAACTACTCAACGGCACAAGAGTAATTTTCAAAAAAATTGTACACAATTAAGGGATTTAATTGAAACAAAACTTAATTTATTCCTATGTGTTACGAAAGTTACCCATATAGTTTGTATGCCTAACTTTCGTAACACAAAGGAAGCGATCGTGATTTTGTTTTTATTAGGCCCTTAACTATGTACAATATTTTTGAAAATGACTCACAACCTAACTGAAATGGATCTTGTTGTCTGAAAAATAAATGATTTGTATTTACAATCGATTTTGATAAATGATACATCTTTAGATTCGTCTTGATGGCGCGAGTGTCACTGGGTATGAAGTTCGTTAAAATAAACAAAATAGCGGATTTTATGCATTTTTAAAGTGCACCGCGGTAGGGTTTTTTTTAGTAAAAACATTTCTTCAATGTGGAAATTTGGTAAACAAACCTAACGTTTTTCAACTTGAGGTTTTTATCAGGTACATTGTGCGGTAACATTGTGTAATTAATTTCATTTGATAATAAATACTTATGGCTTTCCATGCCTAAAGGGACCTTATAGCAGGTATTGAGTTAAGCAAAGATCCTAAATCTGCGTTAAATAAGCTATCAGTAGCGTGGCGTCCAAAGAACTCGATTCCTACCGGCTTGCCTAATATCAGACATTTGAGCATCTTATTCTACAGCTCCTAAGGAAAATTTACGCCAAATCTGCACCGGCTTGCCCAAGGATATCTTTTACGCCACGCCACTGTAAGCTATCTAATACAAAAAAAACCATGACCCTAAGTCCCATACTTTTTTTTTTAAAAAACATCAAACCTGTACACGCTAAAAACAAGCTAGAAACAAGTTAAAAATAGTACATTGTGCACCGAGGGTAGTAAGAAGGGGATTACTAACGAGAGTCTATTAAGAGCCCGACGCCGTAGGCGGAGGGCTTTTAATGACTCGAGTTTGTAATCCCCTTACTGCCCGTGGTACACACAATGTTTTTCATCACATATGCGAGGAAAAAAAATAAAACATAAAAATCAAATAAACTAAACGCACCCGCTAAGAGACAACTTCAGCTGTCAACATTTTTCAATATAGTCTTCCACAGATAATGCTAAGAACTTTGTTTAGTTTTTAAACTTGACAGGCAATGCCGCCAGATTGTACCGATTTTCAAAATAAAATTTTAAACTAAATTAATTTAATTGCATTAAAATAATTGCAAAAATTACTGAAATAATAGTAAAATATACCATATAAGTTTTATATACTCTAAAATTGGTTTTGTCGCCAAGTTTTGAAGATGTGAAATAACCCTTGGCTGATTTGAAACCTCCTTAGTCTGAAGTGACGTACGGGTTGGTTCTATATTTTAAAACTAAACTCATAACTCCCACGGGAGTTATAGATTTTCATACAGTTTTTCCTCCCGTGGGAGTTATAGATTTTTATAACCCACGGGAGGTAAATCGGCTCGAGCTGGTCTATAAGCCCGCGTGTTATAACACCCTTTACGAGCAAGTGTGATGAAAAGTAAGTTTTCGTTTCCTTTGAAGATGACAAATTAGAGTGAAACAGAACCAGCGTTTAAAATTTAAAAAGAAAACCATTACGCCCTAGGGCGTAATAGGTCAGTTACGGCCCGCAGAACCTACGTGTAATGACACCATTTTCGAGCAAGTGTGATGAAAATTATTATACCTTGCCTTGGCCTAGTAAGTGAGCACTATTAAATTATTATAGGACAAGAAAACGACGTAGTAAATATCAAGTACTTTTAAATTTACATTAATGAATACAAATGTTGACGACCACTGATTCTTTTGTTTACCAAATTTCCACATTAAAAAAAAAAACAGAGTATAGGTACAAGCAGCCGGCGCATTAGAACGGTGTTTCGGCAAGTTTCGGTGTTTTCACTTAGAACATTTTGCTAGGTTGCATTGTGTTGTTTGTGGTTGCATTGTTCTGATGCTACTCCATATCGTGCCAATAGATGCCGTTGTTAAGGAAGAAATATTAAATACTTGCAACACTTGACTTTTTTTAGCACAAGCAACACTAAATTAAAGCTCTTAACCCATTTAACGCAGCTTTTAGCTCCGCGACAAGTAACGTCAAACTTGACTTGACATCTCTTAAGTCACTTGACATTGGCAAGCAAAGTGCCTTGCAGCAAAAGCCACAAAACACAAAAAAAAATTTGGGATCGTGAACGTTGAATGTGCTTTGGATTGTGTTTTACTGTGTTATTTTGCTGTGTTACTGGACTACGACGATTCTGCCTTCCATTTGACCCCTGCTTATCTTACTGGACTAGGACGATTCTGCCTCCCATTCGACTCCTGCTTATCTTCCTGGACTACGACGATTCTGCCTCCCGATTGACCCCTGCTTATCTTCCTGGACTACGACGATTCTGCCTCCCGATTGACCCCTGCTTATCTTACTGGACTTCGATTTATTTGTGATTTGGATTATAATGTATTCGGGCAGTAAAAAAAAATGATGTGTGCCAAACTGCAACAAAACTTGTAAGTCTTATTTTACATTTAACATTGCGTCCCATTATTCGTTAATGGATTTAATTAAACCATAAAAAAAGAGTTGTTGGATTTTCTGCAGCCTCGCTCTTTTTCTTCTTAACCGTAAAACAAAAGTAAATAATGCCATGTTACACATAGTACTACTAACTATTGTGTAACACTTTGTATGTACTAATCCTACTTCTCGTTTTCTGGTACATAGCAAATCTGTTACTCTTCCCAATCTATTTCAATACGTAATCTAAACTTTTTTTTATTTTATTTAGGCAATGACAACACCCTGCATCAGTTTCCAAACCCTGATAAAGAGCAAGATAGATTCCGGACTTGGATCTATGCAATTGGAGGTGATCTTTTGGCTTTGGAAAATAATGTCATATTCAAAAATCGCAGAGTATGCCATTGTCATTTTGAACCACAATATCATACTCGTAGTGGAAAATTAAGTGCCAATGCAGTCCCTACTCTGCATTTATTGTGTAAGTATCTGTCAACAAAATTTTGCTTGATCAAAAATTAACTTATCTTTAGTTTAAGTTGTTTTATTACTACAAAAATAAAATTGTTTAGTCCGTGCAAGCCAAAAACTTCCTTATAATCAGAGCATAATTTAGTTTTTGGCTTGCATTCGTCTTTAAGAGTTTGTACGGACTATACTATAAAATGAATTATTTAAAAAACGTTGTTATTAAATTATGAGCTATTTATTATACTTGCCATCTTCTGACTCTATTCTCAGAACTTTATTGTTAAATACAGATTATTCATACATTTTGAAAATGACTTTGAACTGGATGTATGTATCAGCTATTTAAGATGTAAACCATTTTACTATTTGTATTCCATAGGTTTCTCCATAAGCAAGCGAGAAGAACCAATGACAGATATTACAAACAGATGTGAAATGAATATTGAGGAAACAAATCAACCATCAACTTCAAAAGGTAATGACATTTTTTATGTGTTTATTTATGGAATGATAACTTGAATACCATTTACACTTGCTTCATAAAATTTAAGTCCTAAGATAAGCATAAATACATAGGGTGATTGTGCCCGTAGCGCGGACAGTTCCAGTACGCGGACAAATGGCCGGCAACATTTCTTAAAATCAAGAAAATAGGTTTCCCAAGTGATTAGTTAAATAAAAATACGTCTTACGCGGATCTAAGGTAGTGGAGCAATAAGACTGCATTGTATGTAAAACAAGGGATGCAACCCTAATGCAGGGATTGGCTGGTCAATCGTGTGATGAGTGGACGTACGGTAAGTTACAAGAAAAATTACCACAGCGCTCAGGGTGTAACTGTAAGTTTATCAATTAGTATTAATGTTGCATTGCTATTAGTTGTTTAGTTAGGTTAATTATGAAACTTTGTAACTTAATGTTATGGAATTTTTGTAATATATTTACTCAATTTAATAAAAATCAAGTGTCCGCAGAACCGTGAACCGTGCGGGTTTGTTAGGTACACCGGTTGGCGGACACGTGGTCGCCAATTGAGATACCTTATCGAATTTTGATTTACACTTTGTGTTAAAAGTAATGTTAAAAACTCTCTCAACATTCAATATATGTTAATATTAATGGATTTACAAGGCTTATCACCATTACTTTTCGTAAAAAACACATATTTTAAAGGGGTTGAAGTCAGCAACTCCGTTAACTGTCCGCGAACCGGCATACCCACCCTAGATAAAGCTCAGAATATTATGTACTGCAAAACAAAGTACTTTATTCTTCAATTTAGACATATTAAAATGCACCTATGAATGTCAAGATTTACCACTAATAATCTCTTATAGGGCCAATGGTGTCTGCCTACTCACCAACTTTAAATACAAGAAGGGTGCAAGATCTTCACCGAGGAGCAGTGTCACATAAAAAAGAAAAACATACTTCTAATATTGGCCTTGTCCAAAAAATTAAGAAGTTACACTTAAGTAACAAAAAATATGTAGCTCAATTAAAAAAGGCGCGTAAAATAGCAGAAGACTCCTCATTCCAAAAGGCCTTGAAAAATTTCACTACAGCAGCATTTATTTTGACTTTGTTGCAAATAAGAGAATTTAAAAAACATAAAATGGGCAGAAGATTTACAAAAAAGGAAAAAATCATGGCATTGTCACTTTACAAGCAGGGACCTAGAGCTTGTAGACCGCTAAGAAAAATATTCGTGCAAAGACAAGGTCTGTGTTCTTTTATTTGACGAAATAGCACTATGTCCACATTTCGATTACAATAAAAAAACAGACAAAATCACAGGATTTGTGAATGATGGCTGCACAACAAAATACAAAATTGCAGACCATGCACTTGTATTTATGATAAGAGGTGTACATAAAAATTATAAACAACCAATCTCCTACACATTTTGTTCAGGAACTACCCCGAAACTAGATTTGGCGATACAGTTAAAAAATATTATAAAGAAATTAAAATCTTTTGGATTTAAAGTATTAGGTACCGTATGTGATCAAGGTGGTACCAATGTCAGTGCTATAAACTATTTAATCAACGAAACAAGAGACAAATATGCCATAAAGGGACTGAATTTCCAGAATAATATTTTTGGGGTAGAAGATGAAGAAATTGTGCCTCTGTATGATCCACCACATCTAATTAAGGGAATTCGAAATAATTTATTGGATAGAAATCTAATATGTGTGATAAATAAAAAACAAAAAAATGCAAAATGGGGGCATATTATACAGCTGTATCAAGAAAACTTTGCATACAAAGGCTTACGATTAATGCCGAAACTAACAGAAGCACACGTCAATCCTAAACGTATTCGGAAGATGAAAGTCAAGTTTGCCACCCAAGTATTTAGCCGAACAGTTGCAGCTAACATGGGATATCTAGCTGGTAAGTTTTTTACTACTATACTTGTCTATTGTCAAGGTGTTAACGTGCATGTTCAGATATTTTATTTGATGGCGACTGGATATTAATATTAATTACGCCGACAAAATAGTAAAATAAAATCTTCGAAAAAGTATCTCCCCCGAAACTGCATTTTACAAGCTTTTATTTAACTTGGAATATATGTAAGTATGTATATTTGTATGGGTCAAAACTTCCAAGTGAAATTTGAACTGCTTCCCGGTTTTCGATTGAGCTGGAATTTGGCATCCTTATGTAAGTTTGGTTACAGGGCAAATTTTTTTTTTTATTCTTTCTGCAATCAGCCATTCAGGCTATAATCAGAAGTGATCAATTTATAAGACAGTGCTAAATAATATTGAAAAAACTACAGTCAGCCAGTTATAAAAGCTTGCTACAAAACTATTTTTACAGAAACTTATTCTTATTTGTCCACTTGATAGTGTGGGATATCGTTGAACATCACCATCATACAACATTCAAAACATTAAAGTATATATTTGTTTACATTTCAGAGAAAGGCAGCTACGAGAACATGAAGAAAAGAAGCGGAAAATCTTCACTTGGGCCGCTTACAGCAAAATCAATACATAACAAAGTATGGAATGATTCTAAGGAGGCGTTAGCTTCAATGAAGTTTGTAAATGATAATGCAACAACAAGAACGGTTCCTTCTGTTAAAAATTGGACATTCGCTATTCAAAATCTTGAATATTTAAAAAATAAACTTTTCAGTGAATATGATATCAAGTCCATCTGGTTAAGACACTTTAATCAGGATCCGCTGGAAAAATTTTTTGGCTGCATACGAAGTCATGGGTTCAGAAACATCACACCTTCGTGTGCAGCCTTTGAAGCAGCTTTTGCATCCTTATTGATAAATAATTTAAGCAGTGCTCATTCACCTGGCTCAAAAAGCGAACTAGACTCGGCCGCGGGCTTTAAGTCACTAAGCAAAATATTTTTCCAGCAGCCAATTTCTCCAGGCTGCTCAGAGGCCGATATAAATATTGATTTTATAAATATTGATACTGATATAGTAAATGCAGGTATTGTGGGAGTAGAAAATAAAAATGATACAAGAATAATAGCTCAATTAGAGTATGTGACTGGGTATATATTAAGAAAAACGAAACAAAATATATTTAAAACGTGTCAAACGTGCAAAAAAAGTCTTCAAAATCCAAATAAAAATAGTAAATATATTCAAATGTGAGAGTACTTGTCAAATAAAAGGTGTCTTTTTTATCCATCAGATGATGTTATTAGCCGATTTTCAGATATTAAAGATATTGTTATTGTTACACATATTATTAAAACACAAAGTGCCATGAATAATATTAGAAATTATATTAAAACCATTTTGTATGTGGTGGTCTGGTGGTCGATTTCCATTTCATTAAATGTGAAAACCATAAAAAAGAAATCATGGAATACATTTTAGATTTAAGTTGCAAATTGTTTTTAAATAATTGGTGCCGAGACACAAATAAAATATTAAGAGAGAACCGAACTGATTTCGATGAATCAGATATAATTCAAAAAATGGCTTACGAATATTGTAATAAACGAAAAAAATAAACAGTTTTTAAATTTAATTAATTAAATATCCCAATATTCCCTTCAAAAAGCATTTCTGAATAAGTTTGTACATACACTAACTTAGCTGTATGAACAATTTTAACTTTCTTTAGAAACTAACGTTTTTAACGAGTAGCTGTAGAAATCAAAGTACCTACATAGTGGACTAATTGTTAAGTAGCATTTATAAGTGTTCAGTTCACCTACTTCTGAGGCTATCTGAATCTATTAATAATGAGTAGGTAGTTAATAGTAGAGTATAACTAATATTAATATTACCAAAGCCTTGCTAAGAAATTGAAAATTTTAATTGTGTAGTGTATCACTTTTTGAGAAATGCCTCTTTCAGATCCTATTATCGTAAGTGGGCCATTTTATTGAATTGTACACAAACTTAATAATAATAGCACTTGCGATTCTGCGTAATTTTGATGTAAGTGAAATGTAAAAAAGTTTGTGTACAGTTATAATAAAATGCCCAAGTACATTTATTTAGTATACGTTATACCTATAGGTATGTATATACACTGTTTTAAGCACTAACCTAGCTATAGTTATGTACATAAAACAGTGTAACTTAATGTCGCAAATATAGATGGCGCTGCTATCGGAAATGTTAACTGACAACTCTATAATTGAATGTACTCTGTGCGTCCAGTACTTTCAGAGCAAATTGGCTGTGACAGACAGACAGACAGACACACGAGTGATCCTATACTATAAGGGTTGCATTTTTTTCCTTTTGAGGTACGGAACCCTAAAAAACCGTACCTACCTACCGTAACTTACTCAGCGGTGCCAGCGGTGCTCAGGCACAGAGCGAGCGCAATCCCTAAAACGGCGCAGAATTGATACCAAGCCAGAACCAAATTAAGTAGGTTGTATTTGTAGAAGCTCGCATAAAATACTTTGTTTAGTTATGGTACTGTATCTACTGATGACCTGGTGAAGGTCGTATAAACCTCTGAAAATGAGCAGCACAATGCCTGTCATGGTGACGTTCTTTGGCGGAGACCTATGTCTAGCAGTAGACTTTTTTCGGCTGATGATGATGATGATGTAATGTTCGAGAAATATCCATACAGACATGGACCTGTACTACACAGCGGGATCGGCACCATGTCGCGTGGTGTTGCTGGTGGCGGCTGCACTGGACATCCAGCTGAACCTCAAGGAGGTCAACCTCCGCGCCGGGGAGCATCTCGCGCCGCAGTTCTTGCAGGTTAGACAGCGCCGAATGCGGGACATGCGGGACACTTTAAGCATTTTCCGGGACATTTTTAATCAATATTTAAATGTGGAACAGAAGCATGAAAATTTCCGCGTTCTGTCTTTTGGAACACTAACTTTTATCCAAACTGCTAAGATATGCAGCTTAACATGAAACATCTGTCTTAGTCAAACCCGTAAAAAACCGGTCAAGTGCGAGTTAGACTCGCGTGGAAAGGGTTCCGTACGTTCAAAACAATAGGTATAAAACAATTATACCTACTTTATTGTACAGACTTCTTACCTATATTTTTTTCAAAATTCTATCCAATAGTTTCGGGGTAGAGCAAACTACTTTCGTTCGCCTAGCCCAGTCCGTCAAATTTTAGTTGTATAAATCTATTCTGTCCTAGAACCTGATCTCACATGGGGGGACGGGGGGTGGAGCCTCCCACAAGGAGGGGTCATAGTTGTTTACAAAGAAAACCCTAATCTCCTCATAGCTGCTAAACGAACGGCCTAATCATTGGCCAGCCATATCGTTAATTGATACATTGACGCATTGCTTTCAAAGCAGAGAGCTAACATTAGTCCAGATACAAGAGAAATCGTCAGAAACAGCTAACAGTTGTATGATTTTGTCCTTTCATAAATGTAATATTAATTTGGTGGAGGGACTGGTGGGTCAAAGGGGGTACTCTCAAGAGTCTCAAGTCATTGTCCACTCCTCCGTCATGAGTGTTTCGTCATAATCATTGTGCAATGCAATGCAATGTAATAAAAATGTCATGTCACGATGACGGCATTTTGATGTGTAATCGTTATACGCACCGCTTTATATCTACATTAAGATAGGCGCATAAAAGTAGCTTGACCTGGACATAATTCGATAACTCGCTGTTTTTATTATTTTGTCGGCTATTCGTATTAAGTATCGAATATTAATTAGATATATTATGTAAAAAATCCGCGGTCGTAACGTATTTAAAAAAAAACACAAAATATCGTACGCTACCTAACTTTTCTCTAAAAGTAAAATAAATAACCAAAAACCTTGTAAGTGTAATTTTGAGGTGCATTTAAATTAAATCACTTAATTGTAAAATTAAACAAAAACCTAATTCGCATGTACGTTTTTTTTCACAGTTTTCATCCGATCTCAATATCTAGACAAGCCAAAATGGTAACTGTGATGGCTGTACCTGTTTAAGCTACATTGCGTCTTTTTAGAGATTTTAGATCAAAATTAAACATGTAATTTTTACGTTTTAATAATAATGTATTTCACAGTAGTTTAAAAACATAACTGTGATTTTTTTGTTTAGTAATAGGTTTTAGTTTACTATAATCATGTTTTCATCAAAATTATACATGTTAATGTCACGCTTCAGAAATTTAAAATGTAATTCAAAATACGCGCGAACATATCGGGGAGCGAGATGCATGCGGGTGGGTGCGGGGCACGGGCGGAGAGAGCGCGCGGCGTGAGCGGCGAGCGGGTCATAACGAGTTTTGTAGGTACTGACCGCGCCGCGTATTGACAAAAACTCAATATGGAATATCCAAATTGTAGGTTTTTTTGATTTTCGTCCGGATAGCTACCACGGTCTTACCCATTAATCCCCCGCCATAATAACAGTGCTTGCGCTGTTGTGTTCCGGTGCGGAGGGTAAGACAGCCGGTGCAATTACTGGCACAAGAGGCATTTCGTCGTAGTCCTCTGTGCTGGCAACGCATCTGCAGTTGTCTTGGTAATGCGGGTGTATATGGGCGAATATTTAAGAGGGTAAAAATTTATGTCTCGCTATGGTAATCCAGACTAGGTACTAAATAATTCCAAAGCCGAAGTATTTTATTTCGTTACTTAGATAAATAAAGCAGATGATGCAAAAACAGCTATGAGCTTGAATCAACCAAAAAAAAGATGTTGAGAAAATTGTGTCTAAAATGGCAATAATAGGCGTGTCCCATTCCCATTTCTTCCAATTTTTGATGTCATAAAAATAACTATAAGGAATGTTTTAAGTTCTGCATATCAGTATTATACTTAAATAAATAAAGATTGCTTTTCATCAAAAACATGTTCAAAAAGTTTATTACAACTTGCCCAAAAATTTAATCAAAAAATGTTCAAAAAAATAACGTCACTCGGGGAAACACTGTTTTATGTACGATTTTTGCCTATAATAAATCGCAAAAGAAGTGTCATTTGGTGTTCAAGTAACACTTCACCCCGCACTTTAGTAGATCGGCAAACTTCAGAGATGATACACGTCGCGAGATTCGAGTAGTAAGTGTTTCATTTTGATTCTTCAGTTTGTCATCATTATGGTCTCTCACAGTTTTCACCGTATCTTCATAATTTATTTACAGTGGAGTATTATTATATAACCATATCAAAGTACACATGGGACTAACACTATTTAGTGCAATCTTGTCTCGTTAATATACCAAATTGTTTTGTAAAGCCGCATTTTCTAGAATTTGTCATTATTGGCAACATCATTTTCGGCAACATTGTCAGAGACACCAATGACGACCAATAAATTTATCATAATTGTTATTATCAAACCGCGATAAGAATACGATTCCGAAGTACCGTTTGCACAAAAGTACATACAATAAATAAATATACATAATTATAAGTCAATCTGTAATATCTTCTTAGTTTAAGTGCAGACACTTATAGATACAGTGTGGATAACTGGGACCTCAAGAGACCCGCAAATTTGTCTCACTTAAAGAGGTATTCCACTTACCCAGTGTCTTAGATCCAGGTATAACTAAATATCTGTCTCATTTACAGAGGGTTCTATTGATAGAGGGTAATAAAAGAGGTTATTTCAGTTATAGAGGTGCGATTAGTAAATAAAATAAACAATATATATGTATACACATATGTACATGAGTTGTTTAACATCAGAATAGGTATTAAAAATAATATAACTAATCAAACATGTTTTTTATAAACGACACAGATTTCATCGCGGGTCTTTCGACTTTTATTTATAAAGGGATAGGTATTAATTTAATTTTTCATGCAGTGATAAAGATTTAAGCACTCTTTTCTGCATATTTCAATTTAATTTAAACCTTCGTTTCAGCATTCATTATTTATCAATTACCTAAACATCCGGGCTATAGAAAAAACAAACTAAAACTTGAGGTAATTAAGGCACAATTACCACGTGCGAAATTCGTAGGCAGGCTAAAAATTTGTAAACAAAACGGAAATTTATCTGCAATACATTCCGAGTCGGAAAGAAAAAAAAATTGTCGTCTCAGTTACAGAGGTGCCTATAAAATTCAAACAAATACCAATTATAGAGGTAAATAAGACGATAAAATCGAAAGAACTAATCACAGATATAGAGGTATGTTGTGTCCCACTAACAGAGGTAATTCAGTGCTTTAGGTGCCGGGACCTCAGCATGAATTCCAGCTATGGAGGTTTCTCACTTATCCAGGTCCCAGTTATCCAGGTTTCACTGTAATACATTAAAAACGTACTTCTTGGTAAATGCTGTGTGTGTGTGTGTGTGTGTGTGTGTGTGTGTGTGTGTGTGTGTGTGTGTGTGTGTGTGTGTGTGTGTGTGTGTGTGTGTGTGTGTGTGTGTTTATAAAAAAAAAAAATTATAGTCGACAGTACTCGACAAATATCTCATTATTTTCCACATAATTTTCATGTTATACAATTGTGACCGAACGTAATTATTTACAACGTACATACTTAACACTATTTAGCACACTAATCGACTATGTTATTTTCTTTGTGCCAGGTGATGATACAGATAGCACTGAAGACAATAGTGTTATGAGGGAATAATTTCGAAGTAGAATTATTACATTATTTCTATTTTATTATTAAGTAGGTGATATAATTAATGTTTTTTTCCCAAGTAGAACTTTTTTGTACTGAAATAAGTATTTTCATTTATAATGCACATAACCATTGACAATGTCATTTCAAGTATTCATTCAAAAACGACATATGTGCTCAATCGTATTATAAGCGCCGTTTAATAATAGTAAACAATTAGCTTTGTCTTTTATTTTTTGACTGAAACAGGTATGTAAAGTTTCCTGGGGCTATTTGCAATACCGAAGCCTGGTTGTGGTGTAATATATTCAAAACTCGGCTACTTGCACATAATAGTATATTACTCAACAAGGGTGGTAATACAAAGAAAGGCCGAGATCGCAGAAGTTTGCGGCCCAAGCTGCAAGCGAGAGACGTAAATCTGCGATCGAGGGCTATCTTTATTACCTCCCGTGTTGTGTACGTCATTTTATGTGTACACTTGGCCAGAAAGCGGCTTTTTCCGTACGCGCAGCGCTTAGAGCTCCAAATAACCCTACGAGATAATCAGTATTGTCGTAACTGTTTAAGCAAAGCATAAATTTATAATATTGTCTTCGGTTTTCGAGATATTCACTCATTGTACTAAAACAACTTAAACTGATTAAAACGCGTATATTACTACATTGTTAAGGTCCCTTTTTAAAGGGGACTTAAAAAATGTAGCACATAAGTAAGTAACTAGGGATGTAACGATACATAGTTTTGCCGATACGATACCGATACCGATATATTGTAGTTAATATCGGCGATACCGATACCGATACCGATATCTTAGCTAAATAATGAAGTATGAAATTCAGATATATGTATGTCCTTATTATAACTAAAACTTGGCTATGTAATATAGCCTATATTTAACAGAGAGTCAACCTTGAAAGTGTAAAGTAAAAATAAATAAACTGTCGACTCAAAATTCATTTTTTTTATTAAGAACCAAAGATTTTTGTTAATATAGTAATTATCATTGCACAAGGTATAATATGAATTAGACCAATACATAAATTAAGTCAGAAATTGAAATTACTTTTTGCAGTTATTTTTCATACAAATATTCTTTTCGCGCTCTTCAAATATCGGTTGTATATTACCGGCGATACCGATATATCGGTATCGGTATCGTTACATCCCTTTAAGTACCTAACCATAAAATGTATGAAAATATAAATTTGTATGCTAAATTGACCCCTATAACAAAGTGACCGTATGGGCACTATGTTGTATGGGTCAACTTTAAATTTTAGGAAGTTACGATAAATTTTAATCATCTCATAACTTTTTTATTTGAAGTGTTACCTATCAAAATTTCAATAGAACAGATAGACAGAAAAGAAATACCTACTGATTCCAGTAGTGTATTTAGTGTGCTTACGACAAAATGTCCCTTACGAAATTTGAAATTTCCAGTGTCGATGTATTCAAATTTTATTTTAGTCGTCCATATGATAAACCATAACAACAAAAAAAACACTTAAATCAATATACATCAGACCTGATTCTCAGGTGAAAATCATTGTTGGCAACGAGCCGTCCTTATTTTCTACAAAAACGTCATTATTATCATAAGGAGTCATTATCAGAAACACCATTTTAAACAAAAAAGTAAATATAATGAAAATTAATGGGTTTTGTTCCGTGCCTTTATGATAAAACTTTATGTTTTTCATGTATGTATACATCTGGCTTAATAAAGATGCTCTGTCGCGGGATTTGTAAAATAGTCATTTTTTTGGTCAAGAATAATGTTTTGAGGAGAACCGCCCGCATAGGCAGTGGTGATCACTTACCATCAGGTGACCCACATGCTTGTTTGCCAGCTTATAAAGTATAAAAAAACTAACATTCGACCCATTTTTAACCCCCTTAGTAAACGTCACCCGTTTAGTAACAATCTTATATTAAACATCTTGCGTGTTAAAAAAGAATCTATATACAAACTTTCAAATCTCCAAATGAACGAGTTTCATACAACCGTTCAACCCCTATATCACCCCTTAAGGGTTAAATTTCGAAAAAGCCTTCCTTAGCACATGTTTACGTACTTTGTAGAATATCATGTTCCAATTTTCAGACTTATATATCTTCAGCGGTTCAAGCTGTGCGCTGTCATTATTATTTAAATAATTCTGTACAGAAAACTGAGAGCTTACAAATAGGTAAATGTGATTCCACGACATTCATAATTATATCTCATTATAAACAGTTTCTTTATCTTTATTATCGATCAAAAGAAGACAATATTTCAAACAATCTCTGCCTCCGCCCTAGTTGAACCGTGGTGCATGTGGTTATAAAAGTTTGACGATCGTTGACTATAAAAGAATGAATGTGACGACTTATACCTACCTACACGAGTATCGCCCGTGACGCGCAAGTCTCGAGACGCACGGCCGGACTTGAGGCACAATGAAATGACGACCTTAGAGCGCCAGAAATAACGTCCATATTGAAACGTAACTAAGAAAAAAAATCAATTAATGAATAAACGCGGACACTTTCTGTTTAATTTATTTTTTATTGTACTAATAATATGTTGACGGCAAAAAGTAAACACTTTTGAAGTAGTTATGTATTAGGGCTATCCAAAAATTACCAATATTTGAGACTTTACAGATCCGTAAAGAGAATTTGTATAAGTTTTAATAATTTATCAACTCACATAATATAGTATTTAAAATAAATTGGCGAATTACAGTTATCTATAATTTCTGATAAGATGAGCCAGAAAACGTGAAACTTACTGAACCTTCTTTATTAATGACAGTCGCGATCGGCTAATTAGTATAATTTTGATTACTTTAACTGGGATGCAAGCGTCATATCGTAATAGAGGTACTTTTAAAAAGTTATGTATTACGCTGTACTCATAAAATCATAATATGATGAAAATTTAGTTTTTTGGTTATTTTACACTGACGCGGAACCCTAAAATGTTTAGTTCTATTTATTTTAACTATTACTAACAATACTGTATACCACACAAAAAGAAAATTACAGTTATCGAATTATGTCCAGGTTAAGGTAATTTGCTTGGTCTAAGAGTAGAAAACATAACATTGTATCTAAAGGCTATCCATTCTTGTATTTATTAAACAACGTTCAACTCTCAATATACATACACATCATCTATCACAATCAACATTGCTCCCTATACTCTTATTATACTCTTTGATTGCTCCGAAACTAAGCGGCCTGTTACCAAACTAGCAAAAGTTAATTACGACGTATTTTAATAACTCAATTTGTGCATTTTTAACCGACTTCCAAAAGAAGGCCGGTTCTCTATTCGTGTGAATGTTTTTTTTTTTTTTGTATGTTTGTTACGCGATTACTCGAAGACGGCTGGACCGATTTGAAAAATTCTTTTTTTGTTTGAAAGGGTATACTTCCGAAATGGTCCCATTGCAACCAAATTAGGATCTGATGATGGGATCCTGGAGAAACCGAGGGAACTCTTCAAATATTAGAGGCACACATATAGCGATTTCGGTATTTTTCGTAGTTTCTTGTCCATTTCTTACTAGCAATAAGTTTTTAGTGTTAACCGACTTCAAAAAAGGAACAAATGTTTATGTAGGTTTCTTCCCCGATTACTTAAAAACAGCTGGACCGATTTGGAAAATTATTTTTTTGTTTGAAAGGGTATACTTCCGAGGTGATTCCATTGCAACCAAATCAGGATCTGATGATGGGATCTTGGAGAAATCGAGGGAACTCTTCAAATATTAGAGGCACACATATAGCGATTTTGGTATTTTTCTTAGTTTCTCGTGCACTTCTTATTAGATATAAGTTTCCAGTCTTAACCGACTTCAAAACAAAGATCAATTTTTATGTAGGTTTGTTCCCCGATTACTTGAGGCTAGACCGATTTGGAAAAAATTTCTTTTAACTAAATAGACTTTAGTCTATTTGGTTAAAATAGTATTTTTACAGCGCCACTAAAAATTTAAAAATAAAGTAAATTTTTAAAACAAAAAATAAAAACCGACTTCCAAAAACTTAAACTAAAAAGCAGAAAATAATATGTTAATTACCCGAAAGAAATGGATAATCAACGATTCATATATACATATACAGATATTTATAGTTTTTAACCTGCTTTTTTGAAGTCGGTGCCAGCTAAGGATAAAAGGAGCTCAGCATAGCCAGCTTTGCGTGGCAGGCACCGACTTCAAAAAAACAGGTTAAAAACTATAAATATCTGTATATGTATATATGAATCGTTGATTATCCATTTCTTTCGGGTAATTAACATATTATTTTCTGCTTTTTAGTTTAAGTTTTTGGAAGTCGGTTTTTATTTTTTGTTTTAAAAAGGCCGTAGCAGGATAAGGGAAGAAAAAATGCCCTTGAATGATTAAGAGCTGTTTATTTTTTCTATAGTTGCTTTCATTTAGTTGTATAATTGTGCAAAGTTTGGTTGAAAAATTCCCAGTGGTTCAGCCGGGAAAAAATAAAAACAAAATTTATGAAATTTCACGTATCTCTAAAACTATAAATCTTTATCATAATATCTTTAATTCATTTTGGTAAATTGATAGGTATGTATGCCTTAAAAGAAAATTGAGTCTCTATCTTTGCAATTTCTGTAAAAAACACGTAAGTCAAAATTTCAAAAAAAAGTTTTTTTGATACCTGAAGGAGTGACCACTCTAAGTGACATTTCTAAAAAAGTCTTATTTAACGATCTGTCAGTCATATAAGTTTGACGGTTAAAATCGAAAAGCAACAGTGTCAAAATTAAAAAACTATGTTGGTCGGATTCTGTTACATTTTATTCTTATACTATTCTAATCTAATACAGCCAAAGAACTTAAAAATAAATCTTCTTTGTAAAAAAATAAAAATAAATCAATTATTGACATTCCCATTATATTGGCTTGAAAATATACAGGGTGGTTTTCGATAATCTGTACATATGAAAAGGGGTGAAATTTCGGCCAATTTTATCGGTAAAACTGATTTTAATTTTTGTTTGTGGTCATTCGTTTTTTTTTACAGATTTTTAAACTTTCAGTGAAATTTTCGGCAGTACCTACATCTGTTTGCCACGGTATAACTTTTGAACTAATTGCTTAAAATTGTAAGAAAAAATTGCAGGGTCATGGCAATAGACACGTTATTTAGTAGCAATAACAATAAACCACCGACTTGAAGAAAAACTCGTCAAAAAAAATTATAATTGTGAAAAACGGCTGCAAAACTTCAGTTTTTTTTACGGAAAACACCGTTTTTCTCGAAAGTTTGCGAATATTGTGACCATTTTTTCATGCTTATCTTCGTTTAGCACTTAATTGTGATCTTACAAACATTTTTTTCTTACAGCTTTGAACAATATGATCAAAAGTTATACTGCGTCAAACAGATGTACTGCCCAAAATTTCATAGCAAACTGTAAAAATCTGTAAAAAATTTTTTTTTGCCCAGAAACAAAAATTAGTCATTTTTACCGATAAAATTAAATGGAATTTCACCCCTTTTAATATGTACAGATTATCGAAAACCAGCCTGTATTTGTATTAATTGTCGCCTTTTAACTTATAAAACCTTTTTTTTTCAAATAGGTAATCATCATCATTTCTAATTAAGCCTTACTTATCGTTTCACCAGATATATTCATTCGTAGGTAGGGTGTTGTTCACACATTGCCGCAATTGTGTACTACCTATCGCACGCAAGATATTTATCAAAAATTATTCAGCCTGCCGAAATTCTTAGTGGACCTTTTTTGAGAAACGGTATTAGTGTTACCGTTAATGAAGATAGCGATAGTGATTAAAATAAGAAGTAAAAGACATTTTTAAGTTGATACATATACGAGTAAATGCCATAAATTTATTTTATTTTTAGTTCTTAACAAAGAATATTTATGTTTAAGTTCTTTGGCTGTATTAGAATTGTATAAGAATAAAATGTAACAGAATCCGACCAACATAGTTTTTTAATTTTGACACTGTTGCTTTTCGATTTTAACCGTCAAACTTATATGACTGACAGATCGTTAAATAAGGCTTTTTTAGAAATGTCACTTAGAGTGGTCACTCCTTCAGGTATCAAAAAAACTTTTTCACACCTCCTATTCAGAAAAAAGTATTTTGCTCCCTCATAAGAGGGATCAAAGTAGCACTTTTCTGTTCAAGGACAACAGGGTATTTTTAGTTTGAACCCACTTAGAATATGCCATACCATAGACTTAAATTACACACCGAGGGCGGTATAATAAGGAATGGCCCAGATCACAGGTGTTTGCGGTCCGAGCCGCAGGCGAGGGCCATAAATATAATATGGAAGTGGTATTTTCGTCTCGTCCGTAAAAAATAATATTTGTTTTATAAAATAATAATAGACTATACATTTGACAATTTAACATTTAATTTTTAATAATAATGTGTGATGCTCTTTGAGTAACTATATATTTCGTTATTTTGGTAGGTAGCGTTTGTATTTGAATTTTCCTCATAGTCGGTGTGAAAAGCAGTATGTGTCACTCGGTAGCAAAATTATTTTCACCTCGGGCGTTAACACTTGAATCCCTCACTACGCTCCGGATTATACTTTAGAATCCCTCGCTACGCTCGGGATTCTATTGTATAATCCTTCGCTTCGTTCAGGGTTCAATATACGCCCTCGCCGTAAATACATCATTTTGCTCCCTTGTGACACAATCTACTATTTTTTGAAATTTTGACTTACGTGTTTTTTACAGAAATTGCAAAGATAGAGACTCCATTTTCTTTTAAGGCATACATACTATTTAATTAACCAAAATGAATTAAAGATATTATGATAAAGATTTATAGTTTTAGAGATACGTCAAATTTCATAAATTTTGTTTTTATTTTTTCCCGGCTGAACCACTGGGAATTTTTCAACCAAACTTTGCACAATTATACAACTAAATGAAAGCAACTATAGAAAAAATAAACAGCTCTTAATCATTAAAGGGCATTTTTTCCTCCCTTATCCTGCTACGGCCTTTACTTTATGTTCTCTGTCGTTAACTGAGCTGAGCTGAGCTGTTGCTTAGTTATATTACGTTCAATGTATGACTGTATGTGTCTTTGTTTCAGCTAAACCCCCAACACACGGTACCCACGTTGGTGGACGACGGATTTTCTCTCTGGGAGTCCCGGGCTATCAGTCGGTATCTGATCAACAAGTATAATAACAAGGAACTGTATCCCGAGGACATAAAAATCAGGTAACCTATTCTTGAACCGGCTGCACCAAAAAGAAGGCCTCTAGTGGCTCTAGTTGGCTTTTTAATTCCTCAGAACTCCGTCGTTTATGAACCGATTTTTTTCATCGAAGGGGTTAGGTATACTTCCATTGATTGGGCCATTTGTTTCAAAATCTAGATCTTGTGATGAGTGAACTCCTCAAATATTATAGGCACACGGTATAACAATATCAGTATTTTTATAGTAAGTAAGTAGTGATGAATTTGCCAGCGTCGTAGATTCAATGTTTCAAGTTTGAAGTCAGTTATTATTTTAGAAAATGTATTACCAAACAGTGGCGTGGCGTAAAAGATATCCTTGGGCAAGATTTGGCGTACATTTTCCTTAAGAGCTGTAGAATAAGGTGCTCAAATGCCTGATATTAGGCAAGCCGGTAGGAATCGAGTTCTTTGGACGCCACGCTACTGTTACCAAATACTCATTCGGACATAGTTTGAACCACCTAGTTGCATAGTTGGTTCGACTATACATAGAAACTACTAACAAAGTTCAGAAATTTGAAGATCTTAAATAGGTATAGGTAGTCCAATTGAACTATGTACCTAGGCAGAAAATAGTCGGCAGGGGTAGACAATATTCTTTTCATTACTTTCGATCTTCATGTCTATTGTCGAAAATAATCAGTAGAATATTGCATTTAAAACATGAAAGCCACGCAATAAAATACATTCTTATCAAAGGCGCTGTCCATGAATCCTGCAAATTTTAAATTACGTTTGTATCGAAGCGTGAGGAATCGATAAACTCACTTATAGATGTGTTCTAACTGTTACCAAAACGTACTAGTGATTACTTCATCTTTGTTTACCAGGGCCCAGATTGACCAGCGCCTGGACTTCGATTTAGGAACCCTGTATCCAAGATTTGGAAACTTCTTTGTAAGTCTACCTTACCTACTCGTATAATTGAACGACGCGTAGGTATGTGTTATGCACACATTTAGATCCTGCCTTTGTCTTTCTTGTTATTCCTAATTTGGCTTTCTGTATGTCTTTGTAGTTAAGAATGAATGGGTTAAATTTTGATACGGACTAAAATTAATGCGTAGTAGGGAGTACCTGGCCATGATATGACCAGCAGGCTTTTTATTTAGATCACCATAATTTTATGGCTAAGATTAGTGCAGAAAGCATAAGTTGAAGCACCTACCTATCAATCCTTTCGCTCATGACCGAAGAATTTTGGTCAACACTACAGCGCATTTAGTCTTATTTTATAAGTGAAATTCTCTGTATCTGGCTTACAAACTGTTCTTATATTACGGGTGATGGCATTTTCAGTATCCTCAAGTCTTCGCTGGGAAGCCAGCTGACGAGGCTCTCTTCAACAAGCTGGAAGAGGCTCTTGACTTCTTCAATTCGTTCCTGAAAGGTCACAAGTACGCCGTCGGGGATACCCTCACGCTCGCCGACCTCAGTCTAGTAGCTTCTATTTCTACGATGGACGCAGCGGGAGTTAGTTTGGAACCTTATCCCAGAGTGGAGAAGTGAGTACCAACTTCATCAGCACTATAACTTTATTTGGCCGATTGTATTGTTTGTGAGTTAGCGCAATTTTCCTCTAGCTTAAAAGAAAAACATTTCGGAAAATATTTTATGTAGATACATTTAGAATAGGTATGGTTAGATTAGGTTTCTTTAATAGTCATTCAGGAAAGTCAATAGTATCCGTAAGCTAACTATTATGCGGAAAGAGTTTTGGGTAGAGTCCGACCGAAATTTCGGTTTCGGCCTAGTTTCGGCTAGAAAACGGGTTTCGGCTTAGTTTCGGCTAGAAAACGGGTTTTGGCTTAGTTTCGGCTAGAAAACGGGTTTCGGCTTAGTTTCGGCTAGAAAACGGGTTTTGGCTTAGTTTCGGCTAGAAAACGGGTTTCGGCTTAGTTTCGGCTAGAAAACGGGTTTCGGCTTAGTTTCGGCTAGAAAACGGGTTTTGGCTTAGTTTCGGCTAGAAAACGGGTTTCGGCTTAGTTTCGGCTAGAAAACGGGTTTCGGCTTAGTTTCGGTTTCGGCTGCCATCGAACCGAAACTACGGCCGTAACCGAAACTGAATTCGAGAGGTTTCATGCTGCGATCGGACAGTCTTTATTTCAAAAAGTTCTTATAATTTATTTGAAATCAGAAGTGATCGTATGTTATATACATTATAGTACATTACATAACTAGGGTGGTAATACAAAGAAAGGCCGAGATCGCAGAAGTTTGCGGCCCGAGCTGCAAGCGAGGTACGTAAATATGCGATCGAGGGCTTTCTTTATTACCTCCCGTGTTGTGTACATAATTTTATGTCTACACTGCCAGAAAGCCTTTTTCCGTACGCGCAGCGTGCGGAAAAAGTCACTTTATGGCCAGGTGTGGCATAAATATGATTTATTACTTCAAATATAAGGGACTGAATGATAACTATGTTCTTAAAAAATAAATACTGACTGTTACGATTTTGTTTCTTCCCACGAAAATATGACCTTACTAGCTGAAAACCCGGCTTCGCCCGGGTAAAATGTAAAAAATTACAAACCCCATTTAACCCTTTCAGCTCGTCAGAAATAGCATTACCAAGAATCTCTTTAGTTAGGTACATTATGTTATTTATCTTTCGAAGCCTTTTATTTTTAACCGACATCTAAGAAATGTGGGTTCTATATGTAGTTATGTTTTGTTGAAATTCAGGGAACTTCACAAACATTTAATATATTAGGTATGTAATTTACATATCAAAGTTTACTTTCAAATATCTGAAATAATAGATTCCTATTCAAAATTTTACCCCTTTTGGAGCCAAATCCCATTTTTTAAGTCTAATTATTAATGTCCCACTGAAGGGTAAATCTATCCCGCTTGCAATGGTTCTGGTCCAAAGGACCACCCAGACCAGCCGTTAAAAAATACGTCTAGGTTCTAGGTTGTCCTGCCATTTCCACCGTGGCATGCTACGTCCTCGCCACCCAGCCTGTACCTCGGGCTCACCCCACCCCAACATGGTCTAAATTTTTAATTTAAGCCCTCGACCTTGAATTACAAAATATGACAGCCGTCCCGGTTCCGAGCTAACTTTGGACAGCCGTTAAGAAATGCATTCAGGTCGTCTCACCATCTTCGCCGCGGCCTGTTCTAGCGTCGTCGGACTGGCCATATAGTTAAGTTGGTGTTTTCCAGTTTTCCTAGCCGCCGCGGAGCCCCCACGGGCCTGGCCCCCGGCTTGTGGTTGTTGTTATTGGGCCCCGTACTCGTGGGAAGTCAGGGAGCCCAGTCCGGTCCTGTCCATTCAACATGTCGCACCTACTTCGAAGCCAGTTTAGCCCGCCTATTTGGATACATACTACAGACGTGGCCGGCCTAGTCTTACTTCAACCTAAGGGGTTAGCATCTATATCATCAATGCAGATTGCGGTGCGCAGCGTGGTGTTCCGAACTCTGTCGGTTTTTAGGGTTCCGTACCAAAATGGTAAAAAAGGAACCCTTATGGTGCGACTCTGTCTGTCTGTCTGTCTGTCTGTCTGTCTGTCTGTCTGTCCGTCTGTCACAGCAAGATATCTCAGGATCTACTGATGCTATCGACTTGAAACTTGGAATAGTGTTAAAAGTTGCTGACTCGACCCTATTGGATAGAAAAAAAATCTTATACCTTTTTTACTTTTTTTTAAAGGGGTCCGAAATGGGATGTGGAAAAAGAAAAGTAGAGCTATTTTATCGAGTGGGATATCAAATAAAAGAGCTTAATTTGTAGATTCCAAAACCATTTTTGTTTTTTTTCTTAATTTTGTACTTTTTGATTTATGACCAAAAATGTTCAAAAAAATACCATTCCCCCCCTATTATCTTCGAAGTTACTGAATAGAAAAATCTGTAATAATTACCAATTATTAATATCATCCTAAATATTACAGGAAAAATAAAACGGTTTTGCTAAATTGCATCGTTTTTTAGAAATTTTCAAAAATCGTACACATACTTATTTGCTCCTACTAAGCTAACGGCCATATAGTTTTTGTTGAACTATTCACGTATCTACTTACAAGTTTGTACGGAACCCTCGGTGAGCGAGTCTGACTCGCACTTGACCGGTTTTTTTTTTCTTACCTACCTTAAACCTTAAATTTTGTCTTATTAATTAATTAAACCTTAAATTTTGTCTTATTAATTTTACCATGTTCTTCAAAAACTACGGACTCATCTTATGGAGGTAAAATTAACCGGCATCCTCTATGTTGCTTCCCGTAGGTAGAAAAAAAAATTTCGAAAACCATATTTCAACGTTCCTATTCCTACCTCAAACATGAAAAAAAAAACCGGTCAAGTGCGAGTCGGACTTGCGCACCGAGGGTTCCGTACAAACTCGTAAGTAGATGCGTGAACAACTTAAGAAAAACTGTATGGCGGTTAGTTTAGTAGGAGCAAATAAGTATTTGTTATGATTTATTCTAAATTTCTAAAAAATATCACTTAATACAATAGCACAACTTGAAATTTTCAACCTCCCATTTCGGCCCCCTAAAAAAAGTAAAAAAGGTATTAGAATTTTTTTACGCCCAGTAGCTCAGGTTAGCGACTTTTAAAACTATTCCAATTTAATCGATTGCATCAATAGTTTAGGATATCTGACTGTGAGAGACGGACAGACAGACAGAGCCGCACCATAAGGGTTTCTTTTTTACCATTATGATACGGAACCCTAAAAACATTGAGACCTGCATCCTCAAGTTTATCTGTATTATGGTCGAATATTTCAAACGCCTGGTTAATTTTGTGTTTTCACCTAAATCATAAACATTTATTTTCACTTTTCTGTCTTTGTACTAAAAACGGGTATAATTTAATGTGTTTTTTTAAGTCAGAATAAATTTAAGAAAACTTAAAAAGCTACCTACAGAGTTTCGCCCCTAACTTACCACTTCACCTTCAGAGGGATTAAAAAAAATGTGCCTATTCCTTTTTTTTCGTTTAGAAATCTATCTGACACCTTTGCCAACGTTTGTTACTTTTTTTGGGTTATGTGTCAATAATATTGTACAATATTATTATATATTTTTCAGTTATGTCAGTAACTTATTAATATTTTCCCGTTTAAAGATTGTTTTCTTTGAAATAAAATTATGGAAACGTATGATTTTTCTAGTTAAAATAAATAACGGTTTTCTTACCCATGCCAAGTTTGTACAGCCGCGCCCGCAGTAATTAGTCGCATGCTACGTGCCGCTGCACTAAACTGTGACAATTTCAGAACGAACTCGAATTGACGCAAGCAAACATGGCCGACTGTTTTTGGTATTATTCGCATTATTTTACATCTTTATACGCTTATTTCTGCGTTATACGAATTTTGCGAATATAAGTTGTCGATTCGAAAGTGTTATTTTTTTACGCTTTAATTTTTGAGACGCTTTTCGTTCAGGTCTACCGTAGGGCCCGGCTAAATTATTAATATAGACTAGCTGAAAACCCGGCTTCGCCCGGGTAAAATGTAAAAAATTACAAACCCCATTTAACCCTTTCACCTCCTTAGAAATAGCATTACCAAGAATCTTTTCAATTAGGTACATTTTGTTATTTATCTTTCGAAGCCTTTTATTTTTAACCGACATCTAAGAAAGTGGGTTCTCTATGTAGTTATGTTTTGTTGAAATTGAGGGAACATCACGAATATTTAATGTATTAGGTATGTAATTTATATACCAAGTTTTACTTTCAAATATCTGAAATAACAGATTCCTATTCATAATTTTACCCCTTCTAGAGCCAAATCCTATTTTTTAAGTTTAATTATTAATGTCCCACTGAAGCTGAAGGGCAAATCTATCCCGCTTGCAATGGTTCTGGTCCAAAGGACCACCCTGACCAGCCGTTAAAAATACGTCTAGGTTGTCCTGCTATTTTCACCGTGGCATGCTACGTCCTCGCCACCCAGCCTGTACCTCAGGCTCACCCCACCCCAACATGGTCTAAATATTTAATTTAAGCCCTCGTCCAAAATATGACAGTGAATTACAAAATATGACAGCCGTCCCGGTCCCGAGCTAACTTTGGACAGCCGTTAAGAAATACATTCAGGTCGTCCCACTATCTTCGCCGCGGCCTGTTCTAGCGTCGTCGGACTGGCCATATAGTTAAGGTGGTGTTTTCCAGTTTGTTTCCAGTTGTTGTTATTGGGCCCCGGACTCGTGGGGAGTCGGAGCCCAGTCCGGTCCTGTCCATTCAACATGTCACACCCAGTTCGAAGCCAGTTGAGCCCGCCTATGTGGATACTTACTACAGACGTGGCCGGCGTAGTCTTACTTCAACCTAAGGGGTAAGCATTCACATCAGGGGTTTCCAAACTTTTTTCCCAGAGGGCCGTACAGCACCTTTGAAAATGTCGCGCGGGCTACATGACATGGTCGACTTGAAGTTACGTATAATCTTTTTCGTCCTGGGGGTGCTGTGTGTCTCACATCTGTAGGTACTTTACTGTGCAGGCAGGGGAGGCTTCTATACGCGGGCCGGATTAGAATGCCTCGTGTGCCGGATTATATAGGCCCTCCCGCTCTGTCAGTTTTTTACGCTTACTACGTTCCTGATTGGGTTTGATTGCTGCGTGCGTGATTTGACAAACCTTAAATTTTGTCTTATTAATTTTACCATGTTCTTCAAAAACTACGGAATCATCTTATGGAGGTAAAATTAACCGGCATTGTTGCTCCCCGTAGGTAGAAAATAAATTTTTGAAATCATATTTGAACGTTCTTATTCCTACCTCAAACATGAAAAACTCGTAAATAGATGCGTGAATATTTTAAGAAAAACTGTATGGCGCTTAGTTTAGTAGGAGCAAATAAGTAAGTGTTACGATTTTTCCAAATTTCTAAAAAACTGTGTAAGTTAGGAAAACCGTTATTTTTTTAAATAATATTTAGGTTGATATTAATTATTGACAATTATTACAGATTCTTCTGTTCAGTAACTTCGAAGATATGTATTAATAATGGAAGGAGGGGAATGGTATTTTTTTGAACTTTTTTCGTCCTAAATCTAAAAGTAAATGCTTAAGAAAAAAACTTAAAATGGTATTGGAATCTACAAATAAACTCCATCCTTTTGATACCCCACTTAAAACAATAGCACAACTTGAAATTTTCGACCTCCCATTTCGGCCCCCTAAAAAAAGTAAAAAAAGGTATAAGAGATTTTTTTTATGTCCAGTAGGTAGCTCAGGTTAGCGACTTTTAAAACTATTCCAAATTTCAAATCGATCGCAGCAATCGTTTGAGATATCTGACTGACCTATGAGAGACGGACAGACAAACAGAGTCACACCATAACGGTTCCTTTTTTACAATTTTGATACGGAACCGTAAAAACATTCAGACCTGCATTATTTTTATTATGGTCGAATATTTCAAACGCCTGGTAATTTTTTTGTTTTCACCTAAATGATAAACATTGATTTTCAAATTTCTATCTTTGTACCAAAAACGGGTATAATTTAATTTGTTTTTGATGTCAGAATAAATTTAAGAAAACCTAAAAAGCCCCTACAGAGTTTCGCCCTAACTTACCACTTCACCATCAGAGGGATTAAAAACAAATGTGCCTATTCCTTTTTTTTCGTTTAGAAATCTATCTGACACCTTTGCCAACGTTTGTTACTTTTTTTGGGTTATGTGTCAATAATATTGTACAATATTATTATATATTTTTCAGTTATGTCAGTAACTTATTAATATTTTCCCGTTTAAAGATTGTTTTCTTTGAAATAAAATTATGGAAACGTATGATTATTCTAATTAAAATAAAAAACGGGTTTCTTACCCATGCCAAGTATGTACAGCCGCGCCCGCAGTTATATTATAGTCGCATGCTACGTACCCCTGCACTAAACTGTGACAATTTCCGAACGAACTCGAATTGACGCAAGCAAACATGGCCGACTGTTTTTGGTATTATTCGCATTATTTTACATCTTTATACGCTTATTTCTGCGTTATACGAATTTTGCGAATATAAGTTGTCGATTCGAAAGTGTTATTTTTTTACGCTTTAATTTTTGAGACGCTTTTCGTTCAGGTCTACCGTAGGGCCCGGCTAAATTATTAATATAGATAAGGAAGTTTCGGTTTCGGCCTAAATTAAGACTAAAGCCAAAATTCGGTTTTGGTTTCGGCCGTAAAAACTAGTTTTAGTCGGACACTAGTTTTAGGACAAACAATACTTTCGAATGCCAAAATAAGAGGAACTGTTCAGTTATTTATGTTGACAGATATGGACGAGAAGATAATATAATTTGCTCCAGTCACATACACATATACAGGGCGTCCCCAGACTATACGATATGAACCCTCCATGTACCTCAAATATTGTTGTGTAGATTGGATATTTTGCTGAAAGGAGACTTTATACTTTGTTTTAAAAGTACCTAATACTGCCTGCAAAGATTTTCACTATTTTTAGAAGGACGAACGTCGTCGTCTGCAATAAATAATTTTCTTGAAATTTGAATCAAACATTTTACGCTACTTATTACTTTCTTTTGAGAAATAATTTATAAGGAATCATTTTTAATAATTTATGAGGAAAAATTTTTTGTCCATTCTTTCGATTGGCATCAAAAAAATACGGGTGGTTCTTTTTTTTCACATTTGAGTCGGTTCGATTCCCAGACGAAGCAAGTAATTTTGAGAAAATCTTTGAGTGCATTATTACTTACTTTTAAAAATTAAATAAAATCTCCTTTCAGCAAAACATCCTATCTACAATATTTGAGGTTCTTTCCCTTCATGTCGCATAGTCTTGGGACGTTCTGTATGGCTGGGAAACGTGCTTAATTTTATTGATGATTGTTCTAGATGGTTCGACCTGGTGAAGGCTAACGCGCCGGGCTACGAACAAGCCAACGAGGAGGGCATAAAATCGTTCAAGGCCCTTGTTGCGAGTTCGAAAGCAAAAACGGAGTTGTAATAGTACATTACACAACTAGGGTGGTAAAACAAAGAAAGGCCGAGATCGCAGATGGTTGCGGCCCGAGCTGCAAGTGAGGGACGTAAATATGCGATAGGGCTTTCTTTATTACCTCCCGTGTTATGTACATAATTTTATGTCTACACTTGGTCAGAAAGCGGCTTTTTCCGTACGCGTTGCGTGCGGTAAAAGCCACTTTATGGCCAGGCGTGACATAAAGCTCTTTAAAATCTTCTTGAATTTAAAAAAAAGGCGGATGGGGGGTTGTAGATTAAAACTAAATAAATCTTTTTTTATGACTTTTATTACTTACGTTAATCATCAAGCTCAGAGAAGGTGAGATAAGAATAACTGACAATGAAATGATAATAATTGATAGGTAAGTGATCAAATTATGAAAAACAAATACACAACAACAAAACAAATACATGATTTGCACTAGACACCGTCGAAATAATTGCAGCGTCCGTGCTGTGTGCTGTGTCTTTTTGCGATACATAATTTATGTTCGATAAAATTCGTCGTAGACGATGGTGGATGATATCTAGAGACCGGATCTGATGTAGCGATCTCAATATTAATATGGATATGACTAGTGCAATTCCTTAAATACATGACATGTTGGTTATACAAGGTCTTAATTTTTACTGTGCATTGTGAAGAAGAAATATTAAAGAAGAAGTTACGATTAGTTACATTGTTTTTGTGTGTAGAAAAAATAATAAATTATACCAGTCATATCCATATTAATATTGAGATCGCTACATCAGATCCGGTCTCTAATGATATCTTATCTATCCATCGTAATAGAACTTTGTAAGCAGAATGTAAACACGCACTACCGTTCGCGCTGCCGATTGTTTCACTTCTGCACAAGTGCACACTTTTGGGGAGCGCCGGGCAGCGCGAGTGGCATGAGACGCAGCGTGTTTACACACTCGTCCTGCCCACTTCCCTTTTCTCTTCGGCTGAATGTAAATGCGGCATTACATACCTACCTATGTCGTGTGAGTGGATGACACCCGGGGCGGATATCAAGTTTAGTACCCCCTAAGTGCCTTATCAAGTTGCGATTTGTGTGGAAACTCGCCCACAGCTCGCCCGCAAATCTCAAGTGTGATAAGACCCTAAGCCACTTTTTTGTTTTTTACGGCCAGGGATTCAGTGATTGCATGTCATGAAATTTTCCTTTTCGCGTCCAGCTAGCTACGCTACTGTATGTGTGGCCGGGTGGTAGGTGGTGGTAGTGTAACGAAAAATAGAACTTATACTTTCTTTTATTTAATTATCCTTTGTCCCTGCAAAAGTACTGTCATATCATATCAAGTACTTACTTTTGCAGGGACAAAGAAGTGTTTTCTATTGCTGTTCTAGTATTGGATGGAATCTTGGAGAAATCAGGGTAACTTTAACCACATATGGCGATTTGGGTACCAACCTATTTTATAGTAACTCTACATTTTGTTAACTATCAGTCATTTGCTAATTAGTAGTACATTCGTTTTAAATCGTTAATTTTAAATTTTGTATTTTAATCTTGTAAATAGTCGTGAGGAAGTAGGTACATGAAAGCGATAATTAAAGTTGGGCTGTAAACATTGAAAATTTATTAAACAGGTTCAAGCAGACGCGTTTTTCGCTTTAAATTCTATGAGTAGTTTCTTGAACAGTTCGGAGCCCTCTTCGGCTATGCTGAAACCGGGAAGACTGGTCCTCGCCCTCTCGAACCACCTAAAATGATAGCATGAACAAAAGTTGAACCAAGTAAATTGAATACTTAAAATAAATATTGTCGTTAAATCAAATCACTTATTTTTGCAAGTTGACCTTGGCTCTTCTGATTCTACACGCGCTTCGGAAAATAACCGGTGAGAACAAACACCGCAAGAAACTCACCAGTTTATTTCCTATTTTTAAAACATTTTTGTATTGCATAATGTTATCTGGCAGAAAAATATTGAACCACAATTACATTTAGGACATTTTCTTTCAATAAGTACCTATTCACTATTTTTCTGGCAAGTGTGTGTTGCGGTCGCAGCTCTAACCTAACCTCCTTCTCTACTAGCAGAAATATCACTACCTATGCGATAGTAAAAGTATCTTTGATATTTATGCCTAAAGAAAAAAACGAAAACGGTGTTTTAATTTACAAATTAAGCCCTTTCACTTAATACCCTACTCGATATAATAGCCCTACTTTCAATTTTCATAGTCCCATTACGGACCCCTTTAAAAAAAAGTAAAAAAGTAACAAATTTTTTTTACATGCAATAGGTTCGGGTTAGCTTTACTTTTAATACTATTCCAATTTCCAAATCGATAGCAGCAGCAGTTTCTGAGATATCTGGCTGTGACAGACGGACAGACAGACAGAGTCACACCATAAGGGTTCCTTGTTTACCATTTTGGTACGGAACCCTAAAAACATGAAAATGGTAAGGTTCCGAAGAAAATTCTTGTCAATCAAATAAGACATTCGAATAAAACGTTTGTCGACAAAATGGCAGGCACCCTATTCTCCTAATAAGTTTCTAATCAGATCTAAAGAAACAATACTCACGCTTTAATATTTGGATATTTGAAGATATCGATATCTAAAACTCTGAAGTTGGAAACTGTAGCGATGAGAGCGATGTCGGCCACAGTGATGTTTGAGCCCGCCACCCACGGGCTGCCCTCGAGGAAGGTATTCAGGAACTCGAGAGCCTCTTCTACCCTCTTCAGCTTGGCTTCGTCTGCTGGTTGGTTGCCGAAGAGCTGTGGGTACTGTTCAATAGGACCAAAATAAGTAAGTAATTAAATGATATTATACGTATTAAGTACGGTATTTAATGCATACAGTTATACACGTTGCTGTGAGCCCGACATCTACATAATGTCTATAAATGTCAATGTTTACGTACCTAATGATTTTTATGCCACACCTGGCCATAAAGTGACTTTCCGCACGCTGCGCGTACGGAAAAAGCCGCTTTCTGGCCAAGTGTAGACATAAAATGATGTACACAACACGGGAGGTAATAAAGAAAGCCCTCGATCGCATATTTACGTCCCTCGCTTGCAGCTCGGGCCGCAAACTTCTGCGATCTCGGCCTTTCTTTGTATTAGGTACCACCCTAGTTGTTTAATGTACTATTATGATCGGTCCCATTTCATAAAATGATCTGTGGTTAAAATTAGACATCGATACATGTATCAATTTGGCATTCTTACCATATAATCAGAAAATCTATGGTACAAGGTTCCCATGTCGAAGTAGAGTCTCTGGTCGACCAGGGCCCTTTCCTGTGGATCCTCGGGGTACAACGAGCTGCCTTTGCCGTACTTGCTGGCTAAGTAGGTGAGGATCGCACGGGACTCCCACAGAGCGAAGCCGTTGTCCACGATAGTTGGGATACAGTGTTGCGGGTTGATCTATAGAGTAATAGGACAGGATAAATAATAGTAGTACGTATAGAAGTCTCTCTCTCTTTAATAAAACTGCTGTGCGGGTCCGACCACCGGACGGATCGCACCGGATCCGACCGTCTATCCCATAACGCGTGCTCTTTCTGGTCGCCGGCGAAACCGCGGAGGAGCCACTCCTAGGCGTATGATGCTTCGCCTTTTCGCGTGATAAATAAATGATGAAGCATGGGTTAATCTTCAGAAATATGTCTTCGGTCACCTTATTCCTCTGGTCCTTCTTCATACTAAATGTATGAAGACAGAGGAATAAGTCGCAGACATAAAAACCCAACCATCACCGAGAGGAATAACCGCATCCATCACGTTCCGACAAATAGTGTGAGAGAGTGACGGTTTTTTTATCATTAAATTTATTTATCGCGCGACAAAGCGTAGCATCATAAGTCTAAACTAGATTGACAGTCAGCGCTGCATTTACACCAGGCCAGTATAAATACCAACATTTCTCGATCTTTGGCCCATTAAACATACCGTGTAAACAAATAGATGATATTATGTTTGGTCGGAATCACAAAATAAGTATAAGTACTTACCGCTTACTGCGTACAGAAGCTTCTCTCTCTAACAAAACTGTCGTTTGGGTCTGACGACCGGGCGGAGCTTACCCCATCAGACCGTCTCTATCGTATAACGCGTACTAAGGCGTGTTCTTTCTGGTCTCTGGTAAATACTAGTACCATGGTAGGTGTACCACTAACCACCTACGGGTGGCATTAAGGCTACGCGGCACAATCGCAGTGTGAAGTCACTCCTCTCTTCCCGCCCATCTTTTCCCAGAAAAATATGACTTGGATCTCTTCAAGTTGAGAGTGAATAGGCATCTTCTAGACAAGCATGCTACATCTTAGGCTTCATCGTCACTTAACATCAGGTGCGATCGGGGTCAAATGCTTGTCTATCACACATAAAAAAAGTTGCTCCTGTCAGAATTAAAATATAATAGGTACCTTAAGGAATTCAGGTTTAAGATTATCCTTGGCAATGGTGTCAAGAACCTTCAGGTTAAGCTCGATGTTGAGTGCCTTAGCCACCATGATGACGGAGCGGCACGGCGGGGAATAGGGAGCGTAGTAAAAATCCACCGGCATTGTGGGTAACTGGAGACAGTTTCAAACAAACAATGAATGAGTGTCGTTCATTCACTATAACGTCTATCATATCATCCTGTATGGCTGCAGGTGAGGTGATAAAACGTCACCTGGACCTCGAGCGTAGCGTGGCGTCGCATCACAAGAGAAACGGCGGTGATGCAAGACTCATCCACTCTGCCAAGAGTGAACGACTAAGAAGAGCTTTAGCGTAACTGTAGAGCGCGACTCTTGTCGCGAAATAATTTCTACCTCTCCCTTGGCATTCAATACTTTGTGAATGTGACAGGTCATGCTCTATACCGCACGACAAGCGAAGTTGTGGACAGATGTGCTAGCCCGTTTGGTTGAGCCAAAGACACACATGAGACAAGTTAATAGAAAAATAACTGTATTTACGTAAGCCTTTTTTGTTCACTATGCGGGAAAAAATCCCACCCCCAGTCCAGAGAAACGAACAAATATGTGGGTCATTCTCATTTTTGTGCACATAGTCACTACCTTGGACGTCACTACGTGGGCGTTATTACTTTTTCTAATTGATAACGAACCAGGTAAGGTAATGACTGTTTGCAAAAAAATGAGAGTGACCCATGTACGCCTAATAAAGATAGGTCCTGACCACATACATATTTAAACATATGCAATGAAATAAGGTTGATATTTCCTACACTCATAGACAGGAGTTACTACCGATATCGTTAGCACGGCAGTATTGATGGTATAGGAATTAAGTAATTATATTATAACACTTACCTTTAAGAACAAAAGATATAAAATAAGATATTTCTGATATCCCAACGTGTAAACCAAGTTACTGGCGCGGCGACAGGTGACCAAGTGATGAACACAAATAACATTCATTTTTAGATATACACGGCTATCTGTGACAGATAACGTGATTCCGTCCTGTCCAGAGGGTTCCGTCCGCTGGGTTATTATAAACTTAACTTTGCCGTTGGAAAACTGTTGTCCCCTTACATCGACATAGGTCGCAGTTAGTTTAGTAACAGCAAATAAGTTTGTGTTACGATTTTTGTGAATTTCTTAAAACTATGCAAGTTGGGAAACCATTATTATTTTTCCTGTAACATTCAAGGTGATATTAATAATTAGTCATTATTACACATTTTTCTGTTGACCTCCCGTTTCATCCCCCTTTAAAAAAAGTTAAGGGTGTAAGGTTTTTTTATGTCCAATAAAAACCATTAACCCGAGCCGTTACTGATTTTTAATACTATCCCAAATTTCATAACGATAGGAACAGTAGTTGCTGAGATATCTGGCTGTGACAGACGGACAGACAGACAGACAGATAGAGTCGTTCCCTTTTTACAATTTTGGTACGGAACTCTAAAAATAGACTGAAGATACTGATGAAACCGCATCGACAAAACCGCTACTGAAGATAGAAACAAAATATTTAAGTAATTTACCGTAGAGCATTTTTTGCTGCTAAAAATAGTCAACGGAACCCTAATATGACGAACGAAGTAAGATAACCAAATCTGCAAGTCATCATCCAGTATGACGAACGAAAATAGAATAATAAAGTGTTTTGTTTACGTGTAGATGATTGCTATCAAATGTAGGTATGACTGCATTTAACATTTCAAGGATATTGTAACGGGGGTAAATATTGTATTTATTACTAGAGGATGTCGGCAACCTCGTTCACGAAGATGAAAATTATTTTTACGTCACCCTAGGCCGTAAGTAAACAAGTTGTCACTTCAGCGCGCGATACGTAGCGGTCGAGGCGCAGACAGTGCGATCCGAACTGAGGCATTCTTACGCATTTTTAAATGTATGTAAGGATAAGGGAACGCACACTGGCCATGCTACAGTATGCCTTTTTCGGAGAGGGTTCGCCCGAGGACGAAAGTGCTGATGATATCATGGTGGCTTGTTAGCGATCCACGGCTTCATCATTAAGGCACAGGACGGAAGCGTCCCAGAGTTTTAGTAGGTAGGCCAATCCCTTCTGGAGCGGAGAGCCCCACATAACCAATGCGTAACATCTGGCTGTACTTCCGACGGCTTTAGGTTACGAGGTGGTATGCAGTTTCATGCATTTCTCCGGGTCAAAAAAAAGAAAAGGTATATAACATACTATTAAGTACATCGTAAATTTTGCCATCAAAGGAAATGTGAAAATGTAGTAGCAATGTTGTAATACACACACATCGCTGTGAAATTTGGCAAAGTAATAATATTAAATAAATTATGTACCTATATAAATAAAAATATTTAATCTCACAATACAAAAAAGTACAATATTCTAGAATGTTCTTTTTCATTGTATTACGGGTGAGTGTCGTAAATTTACGAAGAACAACATATTAGGTAATCTGTGATGAGTACTCCTAAAAACAGAGAGAAGATACTAAAGAAAATAATAAAATAACTATTTAAATTATTTCATAATTTATTTTGTGCCTTAAAGTATCTTACAAATACAAAGCGCAATATCTCATAGAATGCGTGATTGAATGAAAACAATGGTGAGTGAATGAATGGTTTGTGGAGTTACTTCTTCATCATGCTGTTGACGAGGTTCTTGAAGGCTTCCATACCCTTCTCGTTAGCTTCTTGGTACCCGGGGGCGGTGGATTTCACGGTCTCGTACCATCTGAAAATAGTAAATGGGTTCTCGTTAAAAATTTGTTCCAATTTCAATTCCAAGACCAAAAATTGTCCCAACGTTTTTTTTCCTATTGTGTTACCTTTTTTCCATGTTATGTGCTTCATAATAACGGTAAATTTTCCATTTATTAATGAAATTCTCTTTTGTGTGAAATTTTCATTAATGTATGGAACATTTGGGACACTTGCTCTTCTATTGGGATTAGAGATGTGCCATTCCCGGGAATATTCCCCGTTTGTATGGGGAATATTCCCACCGCGGGAATATTCCCCATACAAGTGGGAAATATTCCCATTAGAGATGTGCCGTTCCCGGGAATATTTCCCACTTGAATGGGGAATATTCCCGGGAACGGCACATCTCTAATTGGGATGAAAAGAGCTCGTAATTCTAAGTAGAAATAACATAAAATTTACAGAAAACTTCACAAGGAAGAAAATGAATTTTTTAGAAATGCTCAATTGAGACTTTTAGCCTGCGTTTCCACCAGAGCTGTGCGAGGTAGCTAAGCGGTGTGCTAGGAAAAAATCCACCAATCAACGTCTCACTCAGCGCGGCCCGACATTGGTGGATTTTTTCCTCGCACACTGCTTAGCTACCTCGCACAGCTCCGGTGGAAACGCAGCCATACCCCTTTTCACTAGACCCCACAGAATTACAGTAAGTAAAGATTTGTTCCACACCTCTTAACATTGGGGAATTTCTTGAAGTCGATATCCGTGACCTCGAAACTGGAGACGCTGGCGATGAGGCTCAGGTCCGCGAGGGTCAGGTTGGGGCCGGCCACGTACTTCTGCCCGTCGAGGAACGTGTCCAGGAACTTCAGGGCCTCCTCCACCTTGGCCAGTTTGGCCGCGTCCGCCGGCGCGTTGGCGAACAGCTGGGGATACTGGACGAAACAAATTTCTTTAAGGGAGATCTTCGAAATCGAGAGTAAGCAATTGAAGGTTAGAATCACCGGAGTACATTGTCTGCGCTTCTCTGCGACTTTGCGGCTGCGGGAGCGAGAGAGCTCTAAATGGACATTAAGTGGGTGGATTTTCGTCCGCGACATTTGTCATACATTTAGTTTGGCATACAAATGACGCAGACGAAAATCCAAGTATGGAACTTCGCTTCTAACTCGCCTGCAGCTCGCTCGCAAATCGCAAGTGTGATAAGGCTCGTAGGTAACACGCAATAAATTAGTTGTTAACTAGGTATGTAAACAAAATGTTTGAATAAAACAGAAAAACAGACAGACAACAAAGTAAACTTATGTATAAGGCCATATATCTGTGGTTCACGTGATCATTTAAAAAACACATAAAATCACGTTCAAAGCGTACCCCGACAGAAACGGAAAAAGCGCTAGGGTGGTGTTCCTTTAATAAAAACGTTTAGATTTAAATTTCATCAGTATACGTTCTTTTAAGGTTGAACGTTTTAGAGAATTTTCATACAAATTTCAGTCCCGTTTTTCTCCAGCCGTGATCATTTTCTGTACTTGAAACATTATTAGTTCGATAGTACTTTTCCTTCTGATTCCGCCAATAAGAAAAAAATACCGAAAAAATGAGAAATATTCTAAATAAATCCATTTGAAAACTAATAATTTTTTTATCAAACCGTTGTTTGTGTGAGTGTAGAGTATCGTGTCGGTGTAAACAAAAGGGCGGCATTTATCAACAACAGCTGATTCTGGGTGTCAAAAGAATGCCTAGATTGTTTAAAACCTACTCCTAAAACTTCTGGCCGCTAAGCTAATAAAAATTAAAAAATAAAGTGCTGTCAGCCGGTGTCGAAGTTTATCTCCATCAACAAATTTCATTTCCTAAACTGAGTTCAAGAAGGAGGTGGTATTGCATTGTAACTGTTTTTATCGTAAAGATAAAAATTGTACAAATACTTGAGTACGGATATAAATACGAGCTCTTATTCTTAGTAAAAAATATTGGATTTTTCGATGCAGTCCATTAGTTTTAAAAGCTAAAAGAGTTTGCTATCATTGACCATAAATGTATCGTTTGAAAAAAACCTTTTTCATTACTGCACTCCCATGCTCGATTAAAAAAATATGTTGCCTACAACAGTCACATTTACATTTGAAGTTGTCAACATTTTTCATACAATAGCAAAGATATTCCTTGTTATTAATTTTATTTTATTATTTGAATAGAAAACAGTTAGTTAAATATTTCCTTGAGCAACATTTTGCATACTACTTGGGTGGTAAGCCTGCCTGATGTGAAGTAGTCACCGGAGCGTACTGCCATTTTACTAAAAATAATGAAAACAAACGTACGCACACTCGAGACCAGATGGATTACCCAAGTAAATCCTAATTTGCGTCATCATCAGAAGTTCGTTGCCGTCACCCCTGCTATGAAAAGCTATAGCTCTGCATGGAGATGTTCGGCTGGAATCAGCCAGACTGGAGATCGCCTACCTAGCGCGTTCAAGAATTAAGAAGCGATATGAGGCAGCTGAAAGGCTTGGCTTTGTATTCTACCGAAGTCTATGAATAATATTCTATCGAACCCGTGAATCAAACTTTTTTTACAGCGCAATAATAACAGATCCTAAATGTATGACAGAGTAGCAAGATATTCACAAAAGTTGCTTGTAAGTAGTGGAATTTTAGCATTTTGGAGTAAGTAAGTTTGACGCGACAATTCTCAATGAAAATAAATAAATAATATACGATATAAAATATGTTTTTTTCTTGGCTTGGCTAATAAGTAAGTATACTATAAAAGTATACTAACTTAGGTCAGTAAGTATACTAGTTACATGTAAGTTACATGCACAACTAACTATTCATATGTGAGAGGTCAATTTGCAAAGAAAGAAGTAACAAACATGTGCAGATAATCAAAAATTCAGAAATATAAAAATATATTGGATACCTAACAATATATGTAGTATGAAACTAAAACTTCTTATTTCAACATCACCTGAACGTCTAAATCTTTATCAAATAGATTAAAATGGCGCCAAAATAATATGTAAACAAACATGACCTGTCATACTGTCATAATAATAATTATTGACAGTCACTGACACTAATGACTGTCAACGGGTACGCGTGTGTGCGAGAATGTGGAAAATTGCGATTATTTTTAAAAAACCTGTTTTATTGTCCACAAGAAGACTGTAGAGCTGAAATTGGTTGCGATTTAAGCTCATCATTTTTTACTGGTTCCGCCAAGACATAGAAATAGTAAATATTTGGTTGGGTTTAGCTAAAAATAATAAAAACACTACGCAAACGACGTACAACGCCATCTGAGCGGCTAAAATTGGTAACTTTCTCTAACGTTCCTCCTTAAGACGGGATCTTACGGAATTCTAAAAAATTAAAATATCGGGGCTACAGATAACTACAGATACATACATGGTGATACTAAGCGGATCTCTACATGCTGCCTAGATGAGATTTATGCACAGTTGCCTGATCGCAGCCTGGTAATGGAATTCTGATTATCTAGCAAACGTTAATTCCTACATACTTATATTATAATGTATAGATAATACGTGTACGGTACGCCTCATTAAAATACCAAGGACCTTAATGCAATCGTATTCTCGTAATGTACCGTGGTAGGTAGCCGTGGAATAGTACCTACCTACCAGTGGCGTGGCGTCAAATATATTCTTAGTAAAGCCGGAGCAGACTTGGATTACTTTTTCTTCAGGAGTAGTAATAGTAGATACTTCGGCCATATGCTTTAAAATAGGCAAGCCGGTGAGAATCGGATTCTATGGACGCCACGCCAGAGAGAGCGCAGAGAGTGTAGAGATCGCTTCACTCTAGGTCTAAAACTAGCTATAAAAATGCACAAGTTAGGTTACTATGAAAGATACCCATGGAAATCGATTTCTGTGTGCCAATAATATTTGAAGATTTCCAAGATCCCGTCCTCAGAACCTGATTTGGTTGCAATCGAATTGAGAACCGAGAATTTGATAGTCAGTTAAAAAAGGGTACTTACGAAGTAATCAGCGAATCTCTGGTACAGTGTGCCGATGTCGAAGTAAAGGCGTTGGTCGACGAGGGCACGCGCGCGGGGATCCTCGGGGTACAGCGTGCTGCCCTTGCCGTACTTGTTGGCCAGGTAGGTGATGATGGCGCGGGACTCCCACAGCGACAGCCCGTCGTCCACCAGGGTGGGCACCGTGTGTTGCGGGTTCAGCTGTATATCGATAACCGATACTTTAATTTTCTTATTGCACCGTACAAAGTGAAGTTATAAAATAAAGTTTTAATTTCTTATTATTTGTGTTTCATTCAAACTTAGGTTTATACCTACAAATAAGTTAATAGTACCACTTGAAAATGCAGGCCATAATTTTGTTTGTACCTACATATTGTATAAAACTTTTGAATTATGATATGCATGTAGATAAAGTTATGTATGCGACTGTACATAATTAGGCATTAAAACACTCGTGTGATCTTATTATGAAACTCGCCTTCGGCTCGTTTATTAAAACTACACTTGTGTATTAATGCCTCTCATTATGCATCAGTCACATAATAGTACATTACACAACTAGGGTGGTAAAACGAAGAAAGGCCGAGATCGCAGATGTTTGCGGTCCGAGCTGCAAGCGAGGGACGCAAATGTGCGATCGAGGGCTTTCTTTATTACCTCCCGTGGTGTGTATATCATTTTATGTCTACACTTGGCTAGAAAGCGGTATTTTCCGTACGCGTAGCGTAACTACTATTATAGAACGTTTTTGTAATGATCAATGTCACTTTTACACTCACGGACAATGAATTCGGGTCATTTTCTATGAATAATTATATAGAAAATTACACGAATTCATTGTCTGTGAGTGTATTATATTTTTTTACACAACATCGGTTTATATTTTCCTTCATAACATAACTGTTTTCGAGGGTATTGGTTGTCATGATATGACCCTAATCGCTGCATTGCGTTGCGTGCGAACCGGTGGAAGTGGAACCAATTACCTACGTTTCGTAATAACCAGTTCAAGGCGGTTCGGGGCCAAAAGGAAGTACTTACAGCCCTCGATAATGTATCATGATTTATGATACATACCTATCTATATCTTACACTGGGTACATGTAATAGTATATTTATGTAAATTATATAAATATTATGTATATATATGATTTGAGTTAACAAATTTGCGGTTTTAGACCCTATGTTCATGCACCAATTTAATAATTCTGTTTGGCTCAGCGGTTAATTGGTAGAGAATGACATATGGCATCAAGTTCGCCGTTTGCACTTTCCTGTATTGTGCAATAAAGTCTAAATAAATATATGTGCAGATATGTATCATGGTAGGTAGTTTTAAAAAATACTAAAGATTTGTATTGTATTGCAACGATCTTTTTTCTTGAAGAAGACTTCTGAAGCTGTCTAATGAGCATGACTAGGTAGAGTCTGTGCGGAAAGAGAATAGGATTTAGATTGGGGGGCGCTGTAATGGTTTTCTACCGTATGTGCCATATTTTCTGTTCTGTGGCCATACTGGTTAGGTTGGTTCCGCTTTTCGCCACGCCTATTCTCTTTCCGCACAGACTCTACATACCTTTTTTTTTTTAGCAACTGACAAACTCGCAACCAATACCCGGGCGTAGCGATTGTCGGACCGGGTGGTCGGCCATGGCGTTCCCTGGGGTCGAACCAGGTCGCTAGCCGGACCACCCTGAGTTAGGTCGGACTGGGCTCTACATACCTGTACTTGCCGTAAACAAGAGCGGCTCACTCCGCGATTTCGCCGCGCGGCTGACCTACCAGTACCAAATTTTGCCCCACCGGATGGGCTTAGCCAGCGACCAGAAAGAGCAAGCGTTATGCGATAGGGAGAGACGGTCGGATGCGGTGCGTTTCGTCCGGTTGTCGGACTCGAACTACTACTTTACTTATTCTGTGACGCCACGCCTCTGGTATTTCGATACAGTATTTGTGTGATCATGATATGCCACCCTAATATTGTTTTTTTCTGTTAGACAATACGTAATAAAGAGCTGCCTGACCTATCCAAGGCCCATGCAGAAGCTAGTGGCACATAATAATACTGCCTTTATTATGACAATGGTGTCGTAATCATGGTAAACACTGTCCTCGTAACAGTTCGTTGAACCAGCAATCCCTATGCAAGATACAGCCATTAGAAGACAAAAGGCCGTATATATCTATGAGACTCTATTGAGTTAGGTCTTTTTGGCCTAGCAGGGCAGTATTTGCTGTGCTATATTTGGCCTCTAACTCTTGACTGTCGTATTTTAAATGCAAAGATGCTGGCATTAAAGTCCTCTTTGTGTTGGTGGAGGAATTGTGATAGGCTTTATGTCACGGCATGTCAAGTGACTAAGTGACAATAGTGACATACACATGTGGCAATGCCAGCGGGAAAATCACATTAATAAAACTGCACGTGATTGATTTTATAGTTCATAATTTATTTTTCACGAGGTTGATGTTATTTGTTTTTGATTCCTAATTATTTATGCTTAGTTGAAGGTAGACCACATAGTATTTCGATAATTCTTATTTTTTTACCTACTACCAAGGACCATTAAAACAAGAGGACTGTCATTCTCCATACTTTGGATATGCTTTGGATCGTAACCCGACCGCTAGGGCATTTCCGGGCAAAAACTAGATGGCGCTAAAAAACTAAACATTTATACAAACGATGTTATATTTGAACAAAGAAACATAGTATAGTAACAATTAGTTCGTAAACAGCTAATAATAAATAAATTCTAACATTTAAATACTGTGTCACGTTTGCAAAGTTGAATAATTGTAAATAATATAATTCTAGATGGCGTTGTAAATTCGGGGAACAGCTTTTTGTATGGGGAATGACATCAGTCCTCTTGTTTTAATGGTCCTTGCTACTACAAACAAAACAACCATATAACTATTTAATTAAGTACCTAACTGATGTCCGTTCGGGCGGTACTTGTCCTTATTTTATTAGTAGGTATATCGACATAAACGACTAATTCATCACACCTATGTGCCATAATTTAGATAAGTAGTATTGTTTTCCTTAAATCTTTAAGGATAATTCTGCGGTGAGCCAAACAGGGAAATAAGGGAACCTACTTATGTACAAAATTATAATGACTTGCTTAATCAATGGAAAATGTTACGTATCAGGTATATGTATGTATGTATGTCCCTAACCCTATTTATGTTTTAGTAGTACCATCGACTTTTACGTATACGTATACCCGAATGACAATTATTGTTTTTTCTCTATTTAAATATACGATTTTTTTTTGTGTCAAGTTAAATTTATATATTAGGTAGGTACAGTAGCTACAGACACACTTAATAATTTAAAAAGCATTTAGATAGAGATACACCCATCATAATGTAAATTAGTGAGAAATGTAAATCTCTCCCTTAAAATATTTGGAAGAAACTAGATAAAATTTAAACAAAAGTTTCAGTGCTTGGAAACCAAATGTTAAATTAAGATATTATTCTGAAGCACTCAGATAAACGATGTTTAAATACTGTTGTTACCACATTTATGTACCTACTCTTAGGTAAGTATTTGTCATGAATTGCACGCACATTTACAACAATTCAGAATTTTCCTCAGTAACTTTGTTTGCGCGAAGTGATTACCTACTTCCTGTGATAAATAAACCGGTCAAGTGCGAGTCGGACTCGCGCACCGAGGGTTCCGTACAAACTCAGAAGTAGATACGCGAATAGTTCAAGAAAAACTGTATGTCGATTTGTTTAGTAGAAGCAAATAAGTAAATGTTATGATTTTTGCAAATTTCTAAAAAACAGTGCAAGTTAGGAAAACAGTTATATTTTCCCTGTAATATTTAGAACCTGACGTGTAATGATTCTATTTAATAGCAAGGACCATTAAATCAAGAGGACTGTCATTCTCCATACAAAAAGCTGTTTCCCGAATTTACAACGCCATCTATGTATAAGCTTGGTAAAATAATTATAATATTATTTACAATTATTTAACTTTGCAAACGTGACACAGTATTTAAATGTATTTAAAATTATTTATTATTAGCTGTTTACGAACTAATTGTTACTATACTATGTCTCTTTGTTCAATTATAACATCGTTAAATGTTTAGTGTTTTAGCGCCATCTAGTTTTGCCCGGAAATCCCCTAGCGTGGAACATGCCGTCGCTTAGTTTTGCTACTCGCCGCTAGGGATTTTCATTTTCAAGTTTTTGTAAATTTCTAAAAAAGTATTAAAGTTAGCAAGACCGTTCTATTTTTCCTGTAATATTCAGGTTGATATATATAATTAGTAATTATGACACATTTTTCTGATCAGTAACTTCGGAGATAATAGGGGGGGAATGGTACATAAAAATGTATAAATCAAAAACTACTTATTCAAGAAAAAAAATAAAAATGGTTTTTAATCTACAAATTAAGCCCTTTCATTTGATACCCCACTCAATATAATAGCCCTACTTTCAATTTTCAAAGTCCCATTACGGAGCCTTTTAAAAAAAAAGTAAAAAACGTACAAGATATTTTTTATGTCCAATAGGCTCGGGTTAGCTACTTTTAACACTATTCCAAATTTCAAATCGATAGCATCAGTAGTTCCTGAGATATCTGGCTGTGACAGACGGACAGACAGACAGACAGACAGACAGACAGACAGACAGACAGACAGACAGACAGAGTCGCACCATAAGGGTTCCTTTTTTACCATTTTGGTACGGAACCCTAAAAAGATACAGATTAACACTTTCGCGCGAGCAACGTCTAGGTATATAGACGTCGAACATGTAGGCTTAACAACGCTTAGGTAATGAGGGTACTTAGAAATCAGAAATCCACCAGCTGGCAGCAGGGTGGCGAAAGGTCTATTTGGCAGTAGATGTCAACATCAGGTGGTGTGATTGGTGGATCTTGACAGCTACTGTCAAAAAGACCTTTCGCCACCCTGCTGCAAGCTGGTGGGTTTATGATTTCTAAACACCCTCATCGATTGGTGCTCGCGCGAGCGTGTTAAGCACTCTAGGGCCGTGTCGTATGCCACAAGAACTATAATTTTAATTACCTTTATCAAGTAATTAAATATCTAAATTTAATTTATGATACAACTAACACGAATGTTTACTTATTTTTTAGGGTTCCGTACCTCATAAGGATAAAATGGAATCCTTATAAGATTGTTGTCCGTCTGTCTGTCTGTTCGTCTGTCAAGACCCTTTATCTCGGGAACATGTGGAGGTATCGAAATGAAATTTAAACCATACCTACCTACTCAAGTCAACGGTCCCTTGAAGCTGTGAAAAAATTAAACTTCTATGTTAACGTGAAAAAAAGAGACAGTCGTTTATGCAGCAAAAAACGTAAATTTCGACACTCTCAAGGAAACCATAATCCGTTGATATGAAATTTGGCAAGTAATACCGTCTTATACTACAAGTATAGGGAAAAATCTGAAAACTATACATTTTTAATTAAATCATACAAAAATTTACTTTACTAAGAGAATGAACATTTTATAGGGTACTTTAATATATTATGTACTGTGGGGTTTGAGCCTGATGCAAACCTCACCGTCTTCGGGTCGGGAAAGGCTGGCAGCTTTTGGAACTGTTCATAATTTGAATTTGATCGAAAACAGTCTGTCTCGCTCTAGTGTAAGTAAGGACATTGCTATTGAGTATTAAGCTAGACATGAGCTAGACTTAGAACCGTACGCACGTAATAAAACAATAATCAAGAAGTTTCCATTTATTATTCTAACTCCGCCCTCACAACCGTTCCTACATGTACGAAACATTCGGTGGGCGAGTCCGGCTCGCACTTGACCGTTTTTTTTATATTAAGTACCTAACAGTATCACATAATAAAATTGTAAGTTTTTTTAAGTACAAATTGTCGCAAAGCATTAGATTGGGTGGGAGCGAACCAGTTGGCCTCCGAATTCTTGCGAACACAGAGTTTATTCACCCGTAGGTAGATTATGCATCTAACGTACAGAGTACCTAGCAACTTACAGTACCTATTTGGATCAAAGCTCAATAGATCGGCTTTAGTTGGAATGGAACTCACAAGAAGGAGCGTTTCATACCCGATCGTCAGATTTGAAACATGGTCCACTTGAACCAAACTTGAACCATATTTTTTCATAAAAACATTTGGGACACAATTTTTCGTATATTTAATTCAAAAGGACAAACGATCCTGAGTAAGAAACACTCAAAAGTCAACATTCTAGTTAAGAAAAAATATCATGCACACTTTTTTTTAAACACTTAAAAGAAAAATAAATTATTAATACGATACGATCTAGATCTAGTGTATCGAAATATTCTAACCGCTAAGAGGAATAAGTACTTATACCTAAGTGATCTAGAAAAATAATGATAATGATATGTACATTGTACATGTTAAATAGGTAAATGGTGAATCGAAACCAATTTTTCCGATAAAGAAATTACAATTAATGAGCTATAATTAATTATGAAAAAAAAAATAACTGTTCTGCCAGTCTGAGCGTAAAAAGACACAATATCAAACCTTTGCGTGGTGACTGGTGAGACATAAGGATACTGCGGAGGCACTTCACTCTCGGTGCAGATAATTGTTAGTCAACGAAAAAATATTTCGATTCACTATTTAAAATCTACTCTGTATAGGCTTGTGGTATGTCAAAAGGTATACCTTCAAGTACTCAGGCTTGAGCTGTTCACCGTGGTGCAGGTCCACCAATTTGAGGTTCAGCGTGACGTTGAGGGCCTTGGCTGCGAGGAGCACCGCCCTGCAGGGCGCCGAGCCGGGGACGTAGTACAGGTCTGGCATGGTGCTGTGGACAGTGAACACTATTACACCGGCGACTTGTGTAGGTCACAGATTATTAGGCTGATTATTGATCGAGTGAGCAAAGTGTCGCCATTTCAGTTTGGGCAAAATTGCTTTCGTATATCCGACGAATGTCAGTCTGTTCTCCTCTACAGGTTGCATTTCTCAACTGATTCTCGTGAACTTTTGTGACCAGGTTCGATACAGATTTGTTTGGCGACTCAGTTTTTGGAAATTGTCAAAATGGCGAAGGCATGGGGGTTGACAGGCTTGCGAGGTCTACAGTATACAGTGAATTTTAAAACGGTAGTTAGCAATAGGACCGAAGAAAAGTATTAGATAACTTTTGCTTAAAATTACAATGAAAATATTAACAATACAATATAATTCGGCCCGCAATGTAACGCAACACATTCAAGTTGTTGCCAGAGTTACTTTAAAAAACTCGTATCTCGTAATGTCATAACATGTAAATAGGTATACGGTAGGTACATTGCTGTTCAGTAATTTTTAATAAACTAATTACGGGGTCATAATTAAGGTAAACGTCTTAGCGCTCGACACGCTACAGCAGTGGCGTGGCGCCCAAAGAACTCGATTCCTACCCGCTTGCCTAATATTAGACATTTGAGCACCTTATTCTACAGCTCTTAAGGGAAATGTACCTACGCCAAATCTGTACTGGCTTGCCCAAGGATATCTTTTACGCCACGGTACTGATGCCCAATGCCCAATAGTCGACACCAGTGGCGTGGCGTAAAAGATATCCTAGGGCAAGCCGGTGCAGATTTGGCGTACTTTTTCCTTAAGAGCTCTAGAATAAATAAATAAATAAATATTAGGGGACAATCTTACACAAATCGAACTAGCCCCATAGTAAGCTCAATAAGGCTTGTATTATGGATAATAGACGATGATATATTTAATAGATACAAATACTTAAATACATAGAACACATCCATGACTCAGGAACAAATATTCGTGCTCATCACACAAATAAATGCCCTTACCGGGATTCGAACCCAGGACCTCGTGCTTCGTAGGCAGGGTCACTACCAACTAAGCTAATACGGTCGTCAAAATTCGTCGAATAAGTTGGTCAAAAGCCACGGCAAGCACTTAGGAGTCGAGTTGCTTGGACGCCACGCCACTGGTCGACACCCCAGCACCCCACTGTCACCTCTATTGCTAATGACTAACATTCAAGATGGCGACTACTGGGACAGCGTCGAGCACACGGACGTTTACCTTAAGTGTAATTTAAAATATTACCAAGGTTGGTAATGAACGCGTTGGCTTTTCGAACAAAAAATCGACACAAATATATCTTGTTTGGGTAGGTGTATCGAGCGTCGAAAGTGTAATATGCCTAAATGGTCGGGCCTCAAATAACTTAATTGTTTGTAGCATGACATGCCATATCCATTATCCAACGAATGAGTTGCTGTTGAAATCGATAATATCATGCTCCTATCCCACATCGCATCGTTTTCCTATTGAATTTTAACAAAGACCATTCTCACCCGGAACCGGAAACTATTGGAACAATTACTTTTTACTTTTGTTTGAACCGCGGTTTTTAGGATTCTGTACCCAAACCGGGTGCCAACGGAATGCTATTACCCACTAAGCCTCCGCTGTTCGTCTGACCGTCTCTCTCAGGGCTTTATCTTTTGAATTGTAATAGGTGGAAGAGACTTGAAATTTTCACATGTGTATTCTTCATAATGAACGTTCGAGCACGTATGGTCACTTGATCAGACATAATATTTCATAAAAGTGCAAAACGGCACTGAGACAAAATCTAATTTTAACAAAAGTCGTCGTTCCCTTTAGGCAAATATTATTAATGATAATTAATTACCTATTTTAACACTGAGAGGGCAAAATGCTCGCGAATTCACCCAGCCTGTCATAATCATAAGTATTCAAAGTAATGTAAGCATAATCTATAAAATAACTCCGAATTAAAATATATAAGTAGGTACTTCCTAGTCACGGCTAACTAATGTTGGTAAACGACTTTTTTCTCCCGACATCATTCTCTATAATATGATCTTGGCATTGGATTGTGATTGTACGAATTAACAATGTGCCTGGTGAGAGAGAAATGTATATCTATACGTTAGTTAATAAGGACCTAAATAATACGGTCAATCTACCGCTACATTCGCCCTTGTTTAATTTAAAATTCTCACCTCTCTCAAAGAATTACACTCGCAGTCCAGAGACGGACCATGCCGCACACCGAGTTGCTGGAAGGGGTGTTCTTTTTATAATCTTCTTTCTTTTTGTATATAGTTTAATCAGTTTTTCGGCATATTTAGGCTTAGGTATTTCTAGTTAGCATTATTTTTTATTATTATTAATTTAATTTAGTTTCAAGTATTTATGTTAAGTAATAATGAAATAAATGATCCATTTGTTTAAAATACATTTCTTATATTTATGTGGAAAATTGGAGTATTTACGAGCTCTCAGCCATAGCACACATATGACACATACCTTTTTGTCACATATCGTTCAGTTTTCCGTGCACGCACCTCACGTCTCGTGTTTTTACATCTTACATTGTTACATCAATTAAATAACATAACCGGTTTACCGAGACGCCGGACGGCGGCCGGCATTGGGCAACCGACTTTTTGTACCATGTTTGTGTTGGGTTATACAATATAACTGATATTCTACCCTAACCAAAACCTTGTAGAAGCCAAGGTCACATATAATATAGATTAGAGTGTTCAATGGTTTATACTTCTTTAAGCAAAACGCATGATATTTATAAATGAAGCATACTTGTTAATTTGTATATGCGTTTGATAATAGTTTCGCGATGTTGTTGAATTTTACCAACCTACCTATATTTTCTTCTCCAGATTATTTTTCATTTTACAACCATCTCATTTCTCTAACGAATGCTCGCTAAACCATGCGAAGTTTAATTTCAAATTTAAAGTTAAGAAGAAAGTAAGAATTATCCCTATGCTTATCTATTCCTATATCCTTATAGTACCTTATTCATAAACATGTAAATTGCTACACACTTAGGGTATCTATAACTAGGTTTAAGTCCTAATGTATTGGTTTATGCAATAAATAAATACTTAATACTTTTATAAACATGCTAAAATTGTCTCGGTTATTTTCTTGTGACACACCGTACATAAATAAATATCGATTAAAAAAATGTTTCCCCTCACTATTCACACAGTTCCGCGGTTCCATAGATTGCACATTATAATTCACTTAAGAATAAATGCTTATTTTAAACGCGCACACATGCACTTGTGGCAGTTTGCTGTTTTACCGGGATAAACAAAACACTTCCGTTTTTATTAATACTAATACGAAAAATTTAAGCAAACAGGTACAGTCGGGTCCGCTTGTTATATTTTCTTGACACCTAATATTCGTCTCGGAAAATCTAAACAATGATGCCACGCCCCGTTTTTGTCAAAAATGTCCGTCGTAGTCATAAAGCCGGCTCGGTCATTTGTAAAAAAGTATAAAATGTATACTGAAACTTACATTTAGTTGGCACGCGAACAGTCCGAAACAGAGGCACCGAGTGCGCGGCGGGAGGCGGGAGCCACTTATATAGCCGACTGCCAGACGCCATCCGTTCTGAACGATCTCCATTCACAAATAGACACGTCTACCTACTGCTAATATTCCACTGCACTTTCTGGCTGCAGGGAAATATTAAATTATGTTACAGGGTAATAGAACCTAATATGGGCTTTCTACACTGACATAAAGTTATTTTTTGATTGAATATTTCCCACGACAAGACACGTCGCATCGTGAAACGATGCCCAGATCAAATCAGCTTCTTTTTATGAAGTGTCAAAACGCTGGTAAAGTATGCAATACTGACTTGTGACGTCATGCTCAACCTGGTAAGTACCTTATTTTTAGTTTTTGTTATTTTTAAAATCGTTGGCACGAAAATGAGTGTAATTGATTTTATCCGAGCAGTTTTTGAAACATAACTTGATGGTTAGTGTTAATTAATTCATTTTGGTTGTCGTCAAATACCCTATTCAACTGTACGGCAAAGGTGAAAATGATGATATGCATTCAAATGAGAAAAGCAAAAAATATTAATCAATGAAAATGAATTTTACATTGACACATTACATGATGCTAGGTGGTATAAAGAAAAATATAACTTATAATGATACTTATATTGAGCATCTTAGGTGAATTCTTAAATTCTCACTTACTTATACTCTTTGCCATGCCAAGGCTGCCATTTCGGCTAGACTTTCCACCGACCGGCGGCGACGCTAACGTCTTAAATCCAGAGGATTGACATAGGGCAAACGAACATATTTCTTTTTAGAATTTGACCCCTAAACTGTAATAATTATTGAATATCAACAGTTCTAGTTCCTTTAGTTAGACTAAGCAATTGAAGAGTTTCTTACGGCGTTTCTTTTCAAATGTCACGTTCCGAAGCGCTGACAGATTCAGAGCCGTAGGACTTGTAAAAGAGTATCCTTGTCGCTTATTTGCAGAATAAATGTTTTGAATTACAACATATTTTGATTTCTAACTTTGTGCACTGGTCCGGACACCAAAGAATATTTTATACTTACTTAGTAAGTTTTACGAGTATGCATACTTGACGTTCCAACCAACGCCGGCTGCAAGTCACTAGGCCCCCTAATTATAACGTGAGAACCTGCATTGTTCGATGACCGTAATTAATATAGTCACAGTTATACAGTTGACATAAAATAGAAACTTTGACTTTTTTATTTTCACTACCCTACAAATGCGATGAGAGGTTGTTGGCGAATATTTTGCCTTTTTTTGGGATGGCACCCATCTAGATAAGATATTTGTGAAACTGTATCAATTTGTGTCATTCCGCGGGTAAAGTTACCTTATGGACGTTGTCGCTTGCGTCGTACCCGACTCCGTTACTATAGGATATCAAGATAGAAGAGCTCAAGCGACAACGTCTAAAGGTACCTTAGCCGCGGAATGTCATACAAAAATCTGGTACTAATACTGTGGTGTAATACTGGTTTTGTATGGAATCTTGAACAAAAAAAATAAAAACACTGTTTTAATCTACAAATTAAACCCTCTCATTTGATACCCCACTCAATATAATAGCTCTACTTTTGATTTTCAACATCCCATTTCGGTCCCCTTTAAAGAAAAATTAAAAAAGATACAAGATTCTTTTTCTGTCTAATTAGGCTCGGGTTTCCGGTTTTTAACACTATTCTAAATTTCAAGTCGATAGCATCAGTAGATCTTGTGGTAGCTTGCTGTGACAGACAGACAGGCAGACAGAATCGCACCATAAGGGTTCCTTTTTTACCATTTTGGTACGGAACCCTAAAAACGATAAAAATAAAATAAAATGGGGTCCCCAGCCAGGGTACAATATACGTGTTTTTGGGGGATTTTATCTCGGCCGTGGTACGGAACCCTTTGTGTGCGAATCCGACTCGTACTTGGCCCATTTTTTGCTAACGGTGTGGTAATGCATTATGCATACCAATTACCAATGCCCTTTCCCAGGCCCTGAAAAGGGCCCTTCGGGCAGATTACGTGGGGCTCACCCCCTCAGAAGGAGAAGACATACCCACTATAAGGCAGCCTCTGCAACGGAGCATCCGCGGCCCATTGCTGCACGTCGGAAGTGGCCGGGACTCTTCAGCAGATCGCGACCGGGAAAAGTCGACGGCAACATCAAAGGTCTACTAAGGTTTTTGGTAGAGTTGGATTAGTGCTTGTTCAAATTCTCATCATGAAAAACGACGCACAGCAAGACGTCAAGTGGCTGAAAAACTAAAAAGTAGCCCACGCAATCCTGTGCCTATATTAACCGACCTGTAAGGCTGAGCCACACCGGCTGCGTGTGCACGCACTGTACGCTGCAGCTTCGTGACTTTGAGCGTGACTAGCCGCCATTTTGAAGAACATTCATACCTACTATACAACGCGTACGCCATGCGCACGCAGACGTGTACGCAGCCGGTGTGGCTCGGCCTTTAATTATATTATTGTTTGTTCGACCCATTCTACAAAGCTAAAGGTAACCCGGGTTCAAATCCTGGTAGGGACACATTTGTTTTGTGTGATGAGCACGAATATTTCGCATAATTGCATGCATTGTGAGAAAACCTGCATATACCTATACATCCGTGAAAAAATTCAAAGGTGTATTGTAAAGTCCACAACAATCGGCCAACGTAGGGACTGCAGTCCAGTAATTCTCCGCCTGGCAGTGTTGGCATTAATTAATTACAAATGTAATTTGAATTGATTAATTCAAATACATTTGTAATCGGATACATTAGTTAGGATTGATCATTAATCCCAATTCAATTACATTAATTGAATTAACGTGTTAATTGTTAATTTCAATTAATGTACCTAATAGTTAATCCTAATTCCTAATTGACCGACGCGTCGCTTCAATACCTTAACGGGAATAACGCAGGCGAAGCCTTAAGGGTGAATGCTCGTCTTGAATAATAGTAAAATAAGATCATCTGTGAAAGCTGTCGATTACTCAAATTGAAATGCCCTGCGGCACCGCCCACTACTAGTACAATAACCTATTGACGACTTACTCTACTTTTGTTTTTCACGAAACGAAAATTTAATTAACAGAGTTTATTTGCGTGAACTTGAGCGTGATCAACCTTGCAGTAGTAATTGGCTACACTCAACTACTGGGTGTATTATAAGGAACACATAGGTACATGGACCTGTCTAATTAACTATAAACTAATAAACGTCCTAATAACAGTAGATAGATTTTATTTAACTAGAAGAAGGGCCATGAAAAGCAATTTGCAAATCATTAATTTAAAGAAAATCGACTTCAAACATTACTTATATATAAATTTGAAGCGTTTCCTCAATTCCTCGTGGAACCCATTATCATAGTGAACTGATACTGAGATCCACGATCCCTTTCAATTAAAATATATTATAATGGATTGACGACCGCTTTAGCTTAGTTGGTAGTGACCCTGCCTACGATGCAGGAGGTCCTGGGTTCGAATCCCGGTAAGGGCTATTATTTGTGTGATGAGCACGAATATTTGTTCCTGAGTCATGGATAATTTCTATGTATTTAAGTATTAGTATCTATTAAATATATCGTCGTCTAGTATCCATAACACAAGCCTTATTGAGCTTACTATGGGGCTAGTTCGATTTGTGTAAGATTGTCCCCTAATATTTATTATTTATTATTCATTTTTTTTATTGAACTAGTATCCCTAACCTTGACACCTACCTAAGCTATATAACATAATCTCAAAAGTAGGTACTGTAGTCAACGGCCTGTACAGGAAACAAACAAGATGACTTGCACATTTATTATCCTGTGTATGATTCACAGGACGTGTATGTAAATACTATTTAAATCTACTGTAACTACAGACAGCGATGCGACTTATATACCTACATATATCATAATATGATGCATTGCTCAGCTGCGCAAAGGTTACTTATTTATCTACCAGTCATCATGAAATTTAATTTTTTGTCTCTGCATTGCGTTTTTCTGATGAATAAGGTAGTCCCGCGCAGAAAATATCAGTGATGTTATTAGGCAAACCGGATTTGATGTAATTAGGTGCTCTTTATATAAGATCAATACTGTGGGTCTAGTGAAAAGGGATACAAGTCACATTTATACTAGGTACAAAGGGGCTTAAGTCATACAATAGAGTTGTGACCTTTTGTACCTAGTTAGTATAAATGTGACTTGTACCCGGTTGTACCTGTAGCCCTTTTCACTAGACCCAGTAGATACCCACACAGTAGAAGAAAATACTTTTAAACAGTCCTTAATAAGTAGGCAAAATGTACTTAGGGGTGCCTCGGTACTGTATTCTTTATAATTCGTATAGTAAAATTCTTCAAAATACTGTTACCCATACCTAACTACCTAACCTAAACCTTAGCAGAAGGTGCACGGTAGCGTGACTGCAAGGCCGTTCTTACGGAAGTGCAAGCTAACCGTTATCGGATCGATAGATACCAACAAGTACCTATATAATTGAAAAGCCAGTGAGTCATTCGAAATGCTACTACATATTATCTATTCTGCCCTGCTAAGCCGAAAAGGCCTATCTTAATAAGAGTTTCCTAGGTGGATACGACTTTTTGGTTTATGAATCTAAACGGCGACTTTTTACTATGGGAGTGCATAGAATAAAGTCGCCTTTTAGACTAAGACAGCGGTAGATTACTGATAAATTCACAGTATTAATTGTAGTATTGTACAGTCGAGTTCATCATTATCTGAGCAAAAAACGGATCAAAAATATCTGATCCAGTTCTTATGCTTCTGACAATAGGGTCTTGTTCAGATATTTTTGGTCCAATCTTTGCTCAGATAATGATGAACCCGAAGACAGTCACTGGCAATAGATATGTACCTACCTATGATAAAACGGGATATGCAAAAATATGTGACAGAGCATTTTTCAAAAACCGAACCAATTAAAAACTTTATAAAATCTTGCCAGATACCTGCCAGTTTGCAGTATTGTCATTAGCCGTTCACCCATGGGGGGGGGGGGGGGGGGGGGGGTAGTTACCAAATCATACACGTAAAAAATCATAAAAATCATACTTTAATAGATATTATCTATGCTACAGAGACCGAATTTTCTTTCTAACAATGGCATGCTGGCATCAGAAAAGTGAAAACATTGTTGAGACTTGAGATAATATACGACAAACGCCAAACGCAATCCTAGTCGTTCCTATATCCTTTACTATGAGACGTTGACCTTCCCTCGGGCACCTCAGCCAATGTCTTCGGGTTCTCATGTGTCAGTCGACAGTCAAGGATGGCGGCGCAAGAACCATGAAGGCCCATTGTCATTAGACAACGGGTTCCGTCGTCTGAAAAGGATTTTGGCCTTTGTTTTTTAAAAATGGCAGTTAAATTTAGGATAGAGGTGTGAAGTAATGTTATACCGCCCATACAAGAGAAATAGGGCACGGTTAACTATGACTAGTCGTACCAACAATGAGAACAGTTAACAAACAAGTGAGAAACGGTCAAACTGTTTAAGTACACTGACTCTTAACGCTCTGGAACTAGGGTTGCCAGATGGTCGGGAATTGGCGGGATTCTCCCGATTTTTTTATCCCTCCCGACTCCCGACAAAGAAGACAGTCTCCCGACAAACGACTTCATTTTAAAACTTAGTCCGGTCCACTCAAGGTGGTCCGGCCAGCGAAAATTTCTGCTCTTTCAGGCTAAAAAAAAAAGGCCATCTCACGACCAAAGTCTCAAAATCCCGACATATTGTTCCCGGCTCCCGATAATTCAATCTGGCAACCCTACCTGGAACCTAGAAAGCAAACATTTTGCATAGAATTATCCTTCTACAACGTATACTCGTAGGTACATATAGAACCTAAGCGAGATTAGGACCTCGAGCAATTAAATTATTTTTACCTAGAACATTCCACATTATAAAAAACTTGTTTCTTTACTAACGAAAAAAAAAACAAGCTTTAGCTATGTTTTTACCAGGTGCTCCCGTTGTCATCAAGTTAGAATCTGGAGAAATCGAGGGGACACTTCAAATATTAGGCATAACCCTTCACCTATAACGGCTTCGGTATTTTTTACAGAAATTCGTGAAGTTATTAATTAATAGATTCTTTTAAAATATATCAAGCTATTATACATTTTTAAGCTTTGTAGTTATTGAAGAAAAAGTACATAGGATAAATCCTGTGGTTAAATTAATTCCACCCCGGCTTTACCTACCCACGGATAAGTTTGACGCAGCGTCGCACCTAAATTGTGAAACGCCCGGAAAAAACGTCAAATATGCGTCATCATCATATTTTTGATCGGAAATGCCCTTAATTATGTTGCTTATATTCCATAGCTCACTCATTGGCGTCATTTAGGAAACTTAAGTTATTAATTTACGCTTTACCTTATTGACTTTCTAGGAAAAGGTGACCACAACACCTGTAGGTATGGTATGGTATGGACTACTTAGTTTCTGAAGAGTCATTTGATTATTTCAACGTCATTAACTGTTTTAGGGTTCCGTACCAAAATGGTAAAAAAGGAACCCTTATGGTGCGACTCTGTCTGTCTGTCTGTCTGTCCGTCTGTCACAGCCAGATATTTCAGGAACTACTGCTGCTATCGGTTTGAAATTTGGAATAGTGTTAAAAGTAGCTAACCCGAGCTTATTGGACATAAAAAAAATCTTGTACCTTTTTTACTTTTTTTTTAAAGGGCTCCGTAATGGGATTTTGAAAATTGAAAGTAGGACTAATATATCGAGTGGGGTATCAAATGAAAGAGCTTAATTTGTAGATTAAAATACCGTTTTTATTTTTTTTTCTTAAATAAATAGTTTTTGATTTATGGCGAAAAAAGTTTAAAAAAATACCATTCCCCCCCTATTATCTCCGAAGTTACTGATCAGAAAAATGTGTCATAATTACCAATTATTAATGTCGTCCTAAATATTACAGGAAAAATATAACGGTTTTCCTCACTTGCACCGTTTTTGAGAAATTTGCAAAAATCATAACACATACTTATTTGCTCCTACTAAACTAATCGCCATACAGTTTTTCTTGAACTATTCATGTATCTACTTATAAGACCGTTATATTTTCTCTTCCTAACTGGAATACTTTTTTAAAAATTTACAAAAATCTTAACATATTATTACCCTCCCTACGAGAGCCATCTAGCGGAGAGTAGCAAAACTAAGCGATGGTTTATATCAGATTACATGAAAAATGTCATCAGGAATCGGAAAAAAAAATAAAGTAACAATAATTATTAAGAACTCTATAATAGGAGTATGTTAGGAAATTTGACACTAGTAAATACCATAAAAATGAAATACCACTAGCGCCATCTAGGGACACAAATCTAAAATAAGGTAGCTTGTGGCAGCAATATTAATTTAATACACAAAAGTGTGCTTCAAAACATGATTCCTTCATGAAAAATGATACATAAGAACTAACTTAGTTGACAAACAATTATTTCAATCAGCCAATAACAAAAAGTAACGTTTAAATTTAAATTAGAAGTAAAATTTACGCGCTATTTAGTATCAATAGATGTCGCTGTAGCCTACGCTGCATCGCGCTGTTAAGATTTTTCCTGGTTTAATAGGGCTAAAGTGGGTTTAAAGCAGGGTTGCTGTTAGTCGTAAGTTTGGTCTACTTATGAGTTTATACGGAACCCTCGGTGCGCGAGTCCGACTCGCACTTGACCGGTTTTTTATTATGTATGCAACTCTTTCAAACCAGCGTTTTCTTTGATTCGGCACACGTAGCGGGCGCGTTGCACAATCGCCTCGTTTGAAATATTTACTTACAAACACAAAATATATAATAGTATTTAATGCAACGTCAAAAAATGCGAATGTCGTGGGTTGCGATACGATAGGAAATCGATTTACATCAGAAAAAAAATCTAGAGTTAGAGTTGCATGTCTGTTTGTGGAAACTCTTTGTTCGTATGTGGAATGACGAGCGAGTACCAACTGACTTTCAAATATCTTGCATCTGTGCCCTATACAAGAACAAAGGTGACCGCTCAGATTGCAACTCTAACCACGGTATTTCACTCCTGTCTGTCCCTGGGAAAATCTTTGCTAAGGTACTTTTAAACCGCATTAAGACCTTATCTGAAAGGTTGTTACCTGAGACGCAGTTTGGCTTTCATCCGGGCCGAGGGACATGTGAAGCTATCTTTTCTGTTCGACAACTTCAGGAAAAAGCAGAGAGCAAGGTAGGCTGTTAGGTATATCTCTGTTTTGTCGATCTGGAAAAGGCGTTCGACAGTGTGCCAAGAGAAGCTCTATGGATTATACTGAAAAAACTTCGATGTACGGACACGTTTGTGAGGTTGATACGACTCTTTCACGACAATATGGAATGTTGTGTTACTGCTGATGGTGAACAGTCAGTTTTTCCCCGTTACCTGTGGGGTGAAACAAGGATGCGTTCTTGCACCAACACTGTTTGCCCTGTACTTCGCGGTTGTAGTGAAAGAAGTATTACAAACTTGTTCTGAAGGTATCCGCATCCGTTTTCGAACTGATGGCAGTATATTTAACCTAGTTAGATTCAAATTAGGCACAATAGTACATTGTGTGTCAAGGGCGGTAAGTAAGGAATTACAAACGAGTGTTTGTTACAAGGCCGAGGCGAAGCCAAGGGCTTTAATAACACGAGTTTGTAATTTCTTTACCGCCCGTGGCACACACAATGTTTTTCATCACACTTGTGAGGAAATCTAATTAAAATAACCTTACTTAACCTAAATAAAATTGTAAAACTGACAGTGACATTACTGACATATATCCATAGACAATGCGAATATCAAGTCACGTTCGGAAACCATAGTGGTAAAGACTTAAAATGGTTGATTTTATATTTGCAAAATACTGAAATGCACTATTTAAACATTTAATTAATGTTCAAAATGTAAAACAGATCTATGTGTTTACATGTATTTGCAATAACAGTTCTCTTTAAATAAATATTTTAGTAATAAAAGTTAAAAAAGTCAGATTGCGTTTCCTTTGAACATAAGAGATAATAAGATGATAAGAGATAATAAGAGTTAAACAGAACCAGTGTTTCAAATTTAAAAAGAAAACCATTACGCCCTAGGGCGTAATAGGTCATTTACCCCGCAAAACCTACGCTACGTGTAACAACACCATTTTCGAGAAGTGTGATGAAAAAATAATTTTGTCCCCCTAGAATTTGCAAATACCTGTATGTGCGGCGCGCTCACATACAAGCGCGCGATGTACCTTTTGTAGCAAGAAAAATAAATTAACTGTGGGTCTAGTGAAATGGGGTAAAAGTCGCATTTATACCGGGTAAAAAAGGTCACACTCTATTGTATGACTTAGCTCTTTTGCACCTAGGTTATATGTGACTTGAGGCGGTGGCCTCCTTCTGCGACACCGTGATCTCGCAGGAGGCCGCGGAGCGGGAGCGCGAAGATAGGCGACAGGCGCTCCCGCTCCGGCGTAGGCGGAGGGGGAGGAGGCGGGCGCAATTCGGCGCTCGCCTCAACCCCTAGTGGAGTGTGGGTTAGGAGCCCACATATAGACTCCACTCGTCTGGGGGAAGGATCGTGGCGGTTTCCGATCCTTCCCTCCCTAGGCGCGGGAGCCCTGGCGGCGTAATAGCCAGGGCAGCCGGGGGGCACACATGGTAGAAGTGCTACGAGCCCATTGTGCCCCCAAAACGGCAGTGCGGAGAAACGCCGGTGGGTTTTTAGTGGGTAGGCTCCTCCCCCCCTCTGATTAGCAGAGTGCGAGAGGAGAGTCCCACATAACCCCCCCAACCAACATCGGGCCTCCCTAGGCCCTAGGGGGGGTATGCGTAATGCACTTTTCCACCGCAAAAAAAAAAGTTATATGTGACTTGTACCCCTTTTCACTAGACCCACAGTTATTATTATTACTGCTATTATACTGTGCTGGTGCCTCCAGTAAAAGGACTTTATTTTCAACACTACTGGAAACGAGTTACTCCACCGCTTAGCTACCTCGCACACCTCTGGTGGAAAGGCAGCCTTACAAATGACTCATAAGCTCATAACAGTGCCTGTTAAAGTAACGAGGCATCCATAGAGTCCCATTTCCTTCGACTTGTCTATTGCGAGTCATTAACATTTTTTTCATCACACTTGCTCGAAAAGGGTGTCATTACACGTAGGTTTTGCGGGCCGTAAATGACCTATTACGCCCTAGGGCGTAATGGTTTTCTTTTTAAATTTGAAACGCTGGTTCTGTTTTACTCTTGTTTGTCATGATCAAAGGAAACGCCAACTTACTTTTTTAACTTTTATTACTGAAATATTTATTTAAAGAGAACTGTTATTGCAAATATATGTATACACATATTTCTGTAACATTAATTAAATGTTTAAATAGTGTATTTCAGTATTTTGCAAATATAAAATCAACCATTTTAAGTCTTTACCGCTATGGTTTCCGAACGTGACTTGTCGTCTTGATATTAGTCACTAATGTCACTGTCAGTTTTACAATTTTATTTAGGTTAAGTAAGGTTATTTTAATCAGATTTCCTCACAAGTGTGATGAAAAACATTGTGTGTGCCACGGGCGGTAAAGGAATCACAAACTCGTGTTGTTAAAGCCCTCGGCTTCGCCTCGGCCTTGTAACAAACACTCGTTTGTAATTCCTTACTTACCGCCCTTGATACACAATGTACTATTCCTATACGAGTAGAAGTAAAAAAAGTAAACAATGCTATGCCTCGCCACGGAAAAAAATTACGGCATCGCTATGCTGAATGCATATTGCATAGGTACTTAAAATCAAATTAAACACTAACAAATTTACATTATATTTTATTATCTTTGTCTTTAATAAAGTAATTACAGATAGGCACTAAAAAAATAACCATGCATATGTAAAGACCATAATACAATAATATATTTCTTAATACGAACACCGCATATTCATGTGTCGAAAATAATCCAAGCCATAAATGGCAGAACGGAGCTCTGAGCCGTGGGGTACCGACGGGTCACTGCATCATACACGATTGCTGTTCAAATGTAAACTCTATTATCACACAATAAGACCGATTTTACAACTGAATTAGGGTTAAGTTAGGCTCATAGTGTTGGGGCCGTTTTCATTCTCAAATGTGACATGGGGGGGGGGTTTAAAAATCACGAAATTGGTGTGACGTACTTTATGCATGACCCCATACGAGTTGACAGAGTGATCAGTCGACAAGGACGTCTGAAATGCACCAGCGGCCTGCATATGGCACGGTGGACGCTGGCTGAGTATTGCATCGCCCGCACGGCTCTGCGGCTCGGTATTGCAACTCCCTGTTGGGTCGTTTTCAAAAAAATATGTCCATAGTTAGGACTTTATTAAACCAAGTGTTCACTTTTTCCTCTGTGTAACGAAAGTTAACTATATAAATTGTAAGGTAACTTTCGTTACACAAAGGAACAAGATTAACTTTTTGTTTAATTGAGGCCTAACTGAGGACATCCTTTTTTGAAAACGACTTTGTTACGAGAACATACTCGGAGACATCAGGCATATGTACGTGTACTGTGAATGTTTACGTTACTACGTATTCATTCATAACTGTTTTCGCCTATTTTGTTGAAGTAACTAAAGAGCAGGAGCTTGCCCAAGTTTATGTCACTGATTATAAATTCTGCATTAATGATATGTTGTTGTTGAATAATGTCTCCGTGTATGCCCTTCTGCGACCCCCCACCCGGTACTATCCAGAACAAGGGCGAAAACAATTAAAAGCTTTAATAAAATGTACATGACCAGCCATGTCCAAGGCACGTAATATCCGTAAACAAAAGTCCCTTTAAAAAAGCTATTTCGTTACTTACTCGACACTACCGCTAGTGTAATACGAAAACAATAAGAAGTTTTAAATATGAAGCTATTTATTTGTGTGCTATTTAATTAACAGTTACTCTTTTAAAGTATTAATTATAAACTTCGTTCTCCCGAATTTATTGCTCTGTTCATAATTATAGAAGGAAATGTCAATATATCTAGTAGCGTGACGCCAACTAAATCTGGTTGAGATAACTATGCATTAATTTACTAAATAAATAGATATAACATGAACTACCAACTAAAGTCGAAAGAAAAACGTTGCTTCCTTAAATAAACATTAAATCCAATATTAAATCACTTGTAAAGAGCGCCAAAACATTCAGTGCGAACTGAAGCTCTAGTTCATTGAAAGTCTGTAACAATTATTTACCTTTATTCGTTCGGACTCTAGATACCGATAATTATACAAGCTATCTACATGCGCCACTCTTTATGCTGTTATTAGTGTTGCTTCACAAATATCTCGCTAAACGAAAGCTCTACACTATGGCCACAATACAAGTCATTATAGCAGGATATTGAATTTATGCACGCAATCGAATCGATGCACGCATACACACGGAGCACCGTACAGAAGTCACCTAGTCAATATGAGACTATAATTACCTATATTGTGATATGGCTGCACGAAAAGAGAAAAATAGGCCACTTCTCAACTTAGAAAATATGGTGCTTTTGCCCGGAACACAGTGACAATGTTAAAATTTTTGCACACAGACGCTAGTTCTTATATCAAAATTAACTAAGAGGGTTCAATAGATATTTAATGTGTTAATAATATGATGTTCACATTCACCTTATTTTCGAACGGTTTGATTGCGACCCATCTTTCATATTCAATTCACAAGCCTTCAAAATATGAAGGCATATATTATACACAATGAATGAATACTAGCTTATTTGGGAGGGTCACAAATGAAATAGTCAAGTTGTACGAAGGCGGCCTATTTCCCTCTGGCCCTGAGACGCCCCGTGCCGTATGTGTTGTGATGATTGTCGAGCGGGCAACTTAGTCGTTAGACCACTGTCTGGGAATGATTCGTAATGTTTGCGTTCAGTGTATCCAACTGTTTTCTCTCCGGCTTTTCTATATTGACTGGACATTCTGAAACAAAGAAGGGCCACATTACGCATCCTTCAGGACATTCATTACATATTATGATAGGATAACTTGATAGGAGTAGTAAATGAAGATTCTTTTGACTCTGCTAATACTGAGTAACACTCGTTCAATACCGAACAGGAGCCCCCTTTTAGAACACTTACGACATTGACTATAAAAACTAGCCATGTGCGAGTAGGATTCGCACAGGAAGGGTTCCACCACAAAAAACACGTTTCTTATATGGGATCACAGTTAGCTGCGGAGAAAAGGAGCCCCCCTATCCCTCCCATCCCACCCCACATACGTAGTATTACAAAAGGGTTAGTTTTCTCTGCACCTGACCGTACACTACTGAAGCCGGCGCGCTATAGTACTTTTTGATATAAGTGCGGAAAGTATGTCTTTTTTCACGAGTCCCGAGGTGTATTGGCCCGAGCCGCTAGGCGAGGGTAAATTCTCGGGACGAAAGGAAATGACACTTCCGCACGTGTATCAAACGACGTTTTTTAATACATTTGCGAAAAAATGTCGATGAAACAAAAACATGGCACCGGCTGTCACCATTCAGCCTAATCAAAATAAATTATTTTGAAAAGAAACATACAGATTTTAATTAAATTTAAACATTAATAACTGGTCAAGAGCATGTCGGATCATGCTCAGTGTAGGGTTCCATAGCCGTATCTATAAGGAAATGTGCTACAGATAAAAACAGGGCCACCTTGACTTTTCGCTGATTGCTCAGAGTGAGCAGCGGACCAGCGGGAAGAAAGTTTTATCAACATTTTTTCAATCTGGAGGTTGCCACCGTCGCGGTTAATACCTGTCTACTGGCAGCACTGGCGACGCACGCTGTCGGAGGCGGTGTGCTCGGCGGGCTCGGCGTCTGCGCGGATCACCGCGCCGTCACCCTCGGGCGGGTCCCGCATCTGTTTCTGCGAGACGATCCTGTAGATCTCTGCAAACGGACACCACTTATAAGCGTCACTTCGAATGCGCTCTACACCCTTGCCATTTTCCCACCAAAATGCCTTTCCCAAACTTCCAACCCTTTTGGCGACTTAGGTCTATCAGGAAAAATGACTAGATATAAAAAATGACTAGAACGTGATATTGTCAAGAAAGAAAATTGGAGAGATGTATTATTAACTAAGTATAAAAATGCCGATATCAAAGAAAAGTCGAAGATGATTATTACCTAAGTATAAAATTGCCGACATTTAAAAAAGTCCAAGATGATTATTACCTAAGTATAAAAATGCCGACATTTAAAATAGTCCAAGGTGATTATTGCATGATACTTTGCATGGGTACCTTTGTTTTATTATATATGTATGTTTATTGTAACAAGTATATGTGTATGTCTATTATTGAAATTATATATATATATATATATATATTATACTTACTCTTATATAGATTTGTGACTCGAATGCCATTTCGGTTATAAACATTCTTGCACCAATTAAAGTCTCTGTTTTACCCGGTGGTTGAGTGGTAGAGAATGCCTTAAGGCATTAAGTCCGCCGTTTGTACTTTTTTATTATTGTGCAATAAAGTTTAAATAAATAAATAAATTATTACCTAAGTAAGTATATGATGACTTATATCAGTTTACTTCACATTAAAATAGATTGTGTATCTTCCTATCTCTAAAGAGCTAAATAGTCTAGAAACTTCCACTACTCAGGAACATGCCCTCCTGTAATTATCGAAAAGAAAATCATAATTATTATTTAGAACATTTTGTAAGAGATTGTTGACATTTTTATACTTAAACTTTCTGGATCATAATCTTGTCAAAATAATATGTTTACATTGTTAAATATTGGCATTTCTATACTTATACTTTCTGGGCTATAGACATTTTTACGATTTAGGCGACTTGAGACTACAAGGAAAAATGACGATGTATAAAAATGTCTACTGGTCTTATTTCGTCCCAGTATAATAATGACAAGGTATATGTATGTCGATGTATAAAAATGTCGCTCTGATAATTGGTGAAAAATATAACTGTCAATGAGTAAATTTGTCGAAGTATAAAAATGACTACTTTAGTCAGGCGTACGATTTAGGCGACTTGAGACTACAAGGAAAAATGACGATGTATAAAAATGTCTACTTTCTAAAAATAAATTCGTCTGAGTATTATAAAGCCAAGGTATACAAACGTCTTAGTCTAATAAGACCGATGTATAAAAATGTCTACTACCACAGTATAAAAATGTCTACAATTAAAGTAAATTTGGTCTAAAATGAAAAATGACAACGTATAAAAATGTCTACTTTCAATACACAAAGAGTCGAAACAACAGACGGATTTGCATCGATTCGACCCAGCTGCATTCCGACTGCAAAAGTGCAGTTTGAATATAGGTCTATTGCAGTTGATATAAAACGGCATCCAAACTGCTTTTTTGCACCTGAGCCGGCCTACCTCGACACCTATCGAGGTAGGCCGGCTCAGGTGACCTGGTTCGACTCCAGGCACCCCCGGCACTTACCCAGTCCGATGTGCGTGCCGACTGTGTGTGTGGCACACGGTCGGACAACCTTGGGTGGTCTGGCCAAGCGACCTGGTTCGAGCTCAGTGTTCGCACCGGCCAACCACCCGGTCCGACAATCACAATGCCCGGGTACGGGTTGTGAGTTTGTCAGGATCAAAAAAAAAAAAAAAAAAACTTTTTTGCAGTCGGAATGCAGCTGGGATGCAATCCGTCTGTTTCGGCCCTAATCTTGTGTAATCAAAAGAATGACAACCCTACCTACTAGCTTGCTTAGAATAAAAAGTGAATTCAAATAATACAACAAATCTCTTGTTTAAAACATAGTGTTTTAAACTCCTCGGAGGTGCCTGGCTTACCACCATACTATTTACAAATAAAGGTTGGCTCGGTAGTCATTATGCTTCGAAATCTAAAACAACCGAAACTATGCGATGGAACACGTTTGGTGATAAGAAAACTGATGACCAATGTGATTCACGCGACGATACTTAAAGGAAGATTCAAAGGTGACGAAGTCCTCATTCCGAGGATTCCGATGATCCCAACCGATATGCCATTTGAGTTTAAACAAATTCAATTTCCGATACGTCTTGCATTCACCATGACCATAAACAAATCAAAAGGGCAATCCTTCAGTAGGTATTAAACAAGAGTAACGTCCACATTTAGTATACTAGACCTCTATTGACGTTATAATTGACATTTACGGATGAACTGTGGTAAGAGTTTATATCAGCAAAGAACTGTTTAAAGACCCAAGAGTGAATAGTTGTACTGCTTCTGTGTTACTTGGGAGTAGAGTTCATCATTATCTGAGCAAAGAACGGATCAAAAATATCTGATCTAGTTCTTATGCTTCTGACAATAGGGTCTTGTTCAGATGTTTTTGGTCCAATCTTTGCTCAGATAATGATGAACTCGACTGTACAGCATTGGCGTGGCATCCAAAGAACTCGATTCCTACCGGCTTGATTAATATCAGATATTTGAGCACCTTATTCTACAGCTCTTAAGGAAAATGTACGCCTAATCTGCATCGGCTTGCCTAAGGATACCGGCTTACGCCATGCCACTGGTATGCCCAAGGATATCTTTTACGCCACGCCACTGCTGTACAATGTGAAAGCTCTCTAATACGCGAGCGACTTGCCTAATCGCAAGGAATAATAATAATCACCGCGCAACAAAATCGCGGAGTGACGTACGCCTGATTTAGGCGACTTGAGACTACAAGGAAAAATGACGATGTATAAAAATGTCTACTGGTCTTATTTCGTCCCAGTATAATAATGACAAGGTATATGTATGTCGATGTATAAAAATGTCGCTCTGATAATTGGTGAAAAATATAACTGTCAATGAGTAAATTTGTCGAAGTATAAAAATGACTACTTTAGTCAGGCGTACGTCACTCCGCGATTTTGTTGCGCGGTGATTATTATTATTCCTTGCGATTAGGCAAGTCGCTCGCGTATTAGAGAGCTTTCACATTGTACAGCAGTGGCGTGGCGTAAAAGATATCCTTGGGCATACCAGTGGCATGGCGTAAGCCGGTATCCTTAGGCAAGCCGATGCAGATTAGGCGTACATTTTCCTTAAGAGCTGTAGAATAAGGTGCTCAAATATCTGATATTAATCAAGCCGGTAGGAATCGAGTTCTTTGGATGCCACGCCAATGCTGTACAGTCGAGTTCATCATTATCTGAGCAAAGATTGGACCAAAAACATCTGAACAAGACCCTATTGTCAGAAGCATAAGAACTAGATCAGATATTTTTGATCCGTTCTTTGCTCAGATAATGATGAACTCGACTCCCAAGTAACACAGAAGCAGTACAACTATTCACTCTTGGGTCTTTAAACAGTTCTTTGCTGATATAAACTCTTACCACAGTTCATCCGTAAATGTCAATTATAACGTCAATAGAGGTCTAGTATACTAAATGTGGACGTTACTCTTGTTTAATACCTACTGAAGGATTGCCCTTTTGATTTGTTTATGGTCATGGTGAATGCAAGACGTATCGGAAATTGAATTTGTTTAAACTCAAATGGCATATCGGTTGGGATCATCGGAATCCTCGGAATGAGGACTTCGTCACCTTTGAATCTTCCTTTAAGTATCGTCGCGTGAATCACATTGGTCATCAGTTTTCTTATCACCAAACGTGTTCCATCGCATAGTTTCGGTTGTTTTAGATTTCGAAGCATAATGACTACCGAGCCAACCTTTATTTGTAAATAGTATGGTGGTAAGCCAGGCACCTCCGAGGAGTTTAAAACACTATGTTTTAAACAAGAGATTTGTTGTATTATTTGAATTCACTTTTTATTCTAAGCAAGCTAGTAGGTAGGGTTGTCATTCTTTTGATTACACAAGATTAGGGCCGAAACAGACGGATTGCATCCCAGCTGCATTCCGACTGCAAAAAAGTTTTTTTTTTTTTTTTTTTGATCCTGACAAACTCACAACCCGTACCCGGGCATTGTGATTGTCGGACCGGGTGGTTGGCCGGTGCGAACACTGAGCTCGAACCAGGTCGCTTGGCCAGACCACCCAAGGTTGTCCGACCGTGTGCCACACACACAGTCGGCACGCACATCGGACTGGGTAAGTGCCGGGGGTGCCTGGAGTCGAACCAGGTCACCTGAGCCGGCCTACCTCGATAGGTGTCGAGGTAGGCCGGCTCAGGTGCAAAAAAGCAGTTTGGATGCCGTTTTATATCAACTGCAATAGACCTATATTCAAACTGCACTTTTGCAGTCGGAATGCAGCTGGGTCGAATCGATGCAAATCCGTCTGTTGTTTCGACTCTTTGTGTATTGAAAGTAGACATTTTTATACGTTGTCATTTTTCATTTTAGACCAAATTTACTTTAATTGTAGACATTTTTATACTGTGGTAGTAGACATTTTTATACATCGGTCTTATTAGACTAAGACGTTTGTATACCTTGGCTTTATAATACTCAGACGAATTTATTTTTAGAAAGTAGACATTTTTATACATCGTCATTTTTCCTTGTAGTCTCAAGTCGCCTAAATCATTTTTACATATTGACATTTGTAAATATCGTCATTTCTATATCTCGGCATAAATAGCCTTGGACAATTTAATTTTATAAAATCGTCATTTTTATACCTAGTCATTTTTCCTGATAGACCTAAGTCGCCAAAAGGCTTCCAACCACGTCTCCCTCTAGCAACATTTTGACGGGAATATTGCAAGGTAAGTAGCTTATAATATTGTTATCAACTCTGCTGAGGACTCTGTACGAATACAATCCTCTTATTGTTGTTGTTGATTTTATAGTGAGATAGTCAACATAATTTCTGCAATAAAATATAGGCCTGCAGTAACAAAGTATCTGTAACATCTTGCATTCGAACTTGATAAAATACTGTCCGCGCGGTATACTTAGCAGTATTTCTAACAATATGTACCTACCAATTGTTCTTTTTTTATGATAAATCCGTTTCACTTTAAATCCGAGTCAATAAGACATATTCAAAGTTTTATTACAGACATGTAACCACGGCAAAAAGATGATGTGTACTTTTTGTTTAATTGCAACTGATACTATTTGGGATGGACATCTGGGGGTTTCAATTCAAGTTGGTTGATGTTTCGACAAGACTTACCAGTTAAAATATTCTGGAATGCAGGCTCCACATTAGTAGAATCCAGAGCGGATGTTTCAATAAAACTAAGTCCATTCCTTTCCGCGAACGCCTTCGCCTCTTCTGTTGGGATGGACCTGAAAATAAGAAATTATTGGTCATTTAATATAATCTCGTGAGTGAAACCCAATTAACATGCATGTTTAATTTAGTTTAGTTTCCTGGTTCTTTTGTATCACGCTGTCCGCAGATTTAAATCCACAGTAAAAAATAACCAATAAAAAACATTGTCAAGTTACTTTCAATAGTGTATGATTTTAACCAGAATGATCCAATAACTCTTCTCTTATTTAGTAAACAAACAAATATACAGAACCTGAACATACTTTTAATAGAACTATTTTCGAAAAAAAAATGCTGATTTCAGCAAAATAGTTTCTTCACTAAGTCATAGACAAAGAATATATGTGTCCCCTCGCCACTGTGACCTTGTATTACAAAACTTTGTAACTAAAAACTGCCAGTACCCACCTAAGATGCCTGAGATCGCTCTTGTTCCCGACCAGCATGATCAGGATGTTCTGGTCGGCGTGGTCGCGCAACTCGCGCAACCATCTCTCCACGTTCTCATAGGACAGGTGCTTCGCTATATCGTACACCAACAGCGCTCCCACCGCCCCGCGGTAGTACGCCGACGTGATTGCGCGGTACCGCTCTTGTCCGGCCGTGTCCCATATCTGGGCCTTTATGGTTTTGCCATCCACCTGACGACGATATTTCATGGTTAGAAGTATAGGGCAAACACGCGTGGCCGTGGATTACAATTATAATCCTGACATGCAGTTTACCCTGGAATAGTCGACTAACGTTTCATGTCATTCACTGCATTTTTATCCGAAACATGCAATTTGATGTGAAACAAACGAGATCTAATAGTAAAATGAGATGTACCATACAATTAGAGGACTTATTTAAAAATCATAAAAATTTTGTGGCTCCGAAGAGAAAGTTTTCGACAAAATGAGAATTAAAAATGAAAATTTGATGAAATAAAACATTCGTCAATTAAACAGCAGGCACCCTACTAGACCACTATACAAATCAACGACAATGGTTTGACCTAGTTTGGTGACCCTGCCAATGAAGTTTTTATACCAAATTAGATCCTCAATAGGGCAACTGATTGCTCATAAGCACAAATATATGTTTTTGAGGCTTGAGTGGATGTTTTTTATGTATATGTTTCTTAGTAGGTATCAACGTGTAGCAGTAACCCACAACAAAAACATAATAGTACATTACACAACTAGGGTGGTAATACAAAGGCCGAGATTGCAGAAATTTGCGGCCCGAGCTGCAAGCGAGGGACGTAAATATGCGATCGAGGGCTTTCTTTATTACATCATTTTATGTCTACATTTGGCCAGAAAGCGGCTTTTTCCGTACGCCACTTTACGGCCAGGTGTGGCATAAAACTTAATTTAAGATTAGGTACATCTTTAAATAAAACTGTTTTTTATTGTCTAGCGCAATCTTAGAAAGTGGAATGACAGTAGAATTTAAATAAAGAGAAGGTGTCAATGAACATTAGAAGATTCCACTGCACACAGCCATAGTAGTTCGCAAATAGTTTTCCTGCTTCATCTATCGTCACAGACTGTGTGGGTGCGACGCCATGTATGTGTACAGACATGTTGTAGTGCCTTTTTTTATTTATGACTGGCTTCACTATTGATTTTGATATATTGCCATTTACATTAGGCATACTAAATGGGTATTTAGTATATTTAAACAACTTCACAAACAGGAGTCAAGTTGATTGTAGTTTTTTTAATGTTTGTTTCTCATCTCATCATCTATATTTAATAATAATATAAAAAAAATAATGAAAGATAACCTTCTGCAATGGTACAATTTTTTCGAAGTCCAGCTATGATGGTGGGATCTATGAGGCATTATGGGAACTACTCAAGTATTAAATGTTTACAGTCAGTTAGTTATCTTTAAATTATCATGTAAATTGAAAAAAATCTTAGAATCTTATCTGTAAAATGGGAAATTATCTGTTACTAATAGGGTACGATGGAGAGAAGCGCCCTGGGGCTAAAACTCAGGGACAAAATTAACAGTAAAAAAATAAGAGAGACAACAAAAGTAATAGACGCTTTAAAATTCGCTCAAGGCCTCAAATGGAAGTGGGCAGGACACGTAGCTCGCTATACCGACGACAGGTGGACAGGTAGAGCCACGCTTTGGAAAGGCCCAGATGGTACGAGAAGAAGAGGGCGACCAACGTCCAGATGGCAAGACGAAATAGTAAAAATAGGTGGTAAAAATTGGACTGATACTGCTAAAGACAGAAACTCATGGAATTCTTTGGAGGAGGCTTTTACCCAAAAGGGGTCCTTGCAAGGCTCTTAACTGCAATATCATCTAGGCAATTCATTTTCTAATAAAATTATAATTATATAATTAATTAAATTAATGAATCTAAATGGAAAATACTACAATATTACTGTTAATTAATTATTTTCTACATGATAATCTAAAAAAAAATAAAATAAATAAATGTTATAATATATTAAGCAAATAATATCTTCTATTTTTTTATCAAAAATGAAATGAATTGTATTGTGAATTAATTGTAAGTGATTTGCATGGAATGAAATAAAGCTATATTATTATTATTATTATTATTATAATAGGGTACTTTGCCTGGCATATTAAATCAGTTACTTTTTATGAAGTGCAAAACACTCGGATAGTATGAAGTTTCTATGAATGAGAGTAATATGTAATCATTTTACTCAGTGGTTAAATCATCTCCTTATTTTTAGTTTTAGGTCTTAACACTTGCGTAAAATAATTTATATTGACTGCACTTGCCTGCAGTTCCTATTCGGAATAAACCAAATAGGTAAATTGTGCGCTATCTCTGATAATTGAGAAGCCAAATAATTAAATGGAAAATAAATAAAAACCTTTAAATATGTATGGGGTTCATGAGCAACAAAGGACATACATATGTCAAATCCCTTTTCTCAGAAACATGTATAGTGGTTAAGTTGATATTAATGCCAAATTTTAAGGTCTCTTAGTGGTGTGAAAATTTTAAGGTTCTAGTATTGGTATATAAAATACCTCAATTCAACAACTTAATATTTCCTGTAACTGACTAATTAAATCCACATAATACACCAACATTGAAATCAATCAAAAATATCTTATTTACTTATGGAGCAATGTCATAGTATAATTTAATGTACAAATAGTTAGACATAAGCACATACCTATTCAAACAATTTGTGATAAGTAATGAACAGGTGCTTGACACAATCGTTAAAATAATACACAAACAATGATAACATGTTTTATATGACATAAATTAAAGTTTTTGAATGAAAAACTTGGGTTCAAATTAAATACCAACCTTCACACCATTATATTCATTAAAAGATGATGTCTACTTACAATGTAGGCATGAAAGAGCGCTGATTTAGATAATAAGGTTAAGAGGGTATATTTGGGTATTAAGTATCTAAATGTTTTTAAAGTATTTTATATAACTTCATATATTTATTTATGTACCTAAAATCTTTTGATAGGTTCTACTAAACCAATTTATGAATTTTATGCAACTTTATTAAGTAACATAATATGAAATGTATGTTAATATTGTTAATTAAAAACACACTTAACTTTCATGAATTAGTTTTTTATTGTTACATTAGGTAACACAATTTACATATTACATTCAGAACTTTAAGATTTAAAAGTAAACTAATAAGAAAATAAAATTCAGCACATAATATGTTCATGTCATATTATGTTGGCAGTTACTCAAGTAGAATTTAGGATTTTGGCATAAATGTTGATGTAAATATATGCATGGATGCCAACTTTTTTTCAACCTTTTCCAAAAAATTCTGCAGCATAATAAATATCAAAAATGGTGGTTTTTTATAATTCGAATGTTGACTAATGTTGAATTTTAAAACATAATATAGTCACATGGATTGGAAAATACTAAATTATCATAACAAAAACTATCATAAAAATAAACCAAAAATGTATAAAAAGTATAAAGTTATGAAAAAAAGTCAATTTCTGAATGCTTAAATAACACTGAAAAAATAAATGTATGACAAAAAAGTTCAACTACCGGCCGCATACACAATACTATGTGCTTGAATGCACTTTTTCGTGCTCAAAATGGCAAATTGCAATTTTTTTCATACAACTTAGTACAGCGATCGAGGCGATGACGTCATAGGGGGACCCGTTCTGTATAGAGCGTTTTCAATGCTCAGTGCGATCTGCTACTTTTGATTACAATTTGTGGCTGTTATACTTATACAAATGTATTAGGTGTCATATAGATATTTGTTCCTCACAAATAGTAGAATCGATTTACGACAGAAAAAAAATCAAGTCAACAGGCGAATTGTAAAACATGGTTATATTATATACTTCCTATATGTCATAGTCAGCCTTAAAATAATTCAGTATCCAGCAGTAGCGTGGCGTCAAATATATTCTTAGTAAAGCCAGAGCACATTTGGATTACTTTTTCTTCGGGAGTAGAAGATACTCCGGTCATATGCTTTAAAATAAGCAAGCCGGTCGGAATCAAGTTCTATGGACGCCACGCCACTGGTATCCAGTCTAGCTAACACCGCCATGAGTATGCATGAGTATGTGATGAAAAGGAACTTGTAAAAAGGTTTGACACCACTCTATTCCTCAAGCGATTAGGTTGTGTCAGATATTTATGCATGTTTCATCATATATTATTGCGGGTGACTGTAGGTGCTTAATGTATCATGAATCAAGAGCTTATTTATTGCGACGCTCTCACGCTCACAATATGGGGACAGATTTACAATGGTTAAAAAGAGAATTTCTCTCTTAACAATGAGTACTTATTGGAGCTGTTTAACTCTAAAACTGGCTAATTAGAAGATAATGGTCCTTCAATCAACATATTTAATAAGAATAGGCTCATACAAAAGTAGCTTTACAATAGGGGCCAATTGTAGCACACTTGAAATGGATAGCACAATTGACCTACAAACCAACTTATTAAATTATTCATGTGTATTAGTGGTGACAACAGTTAGACGACAGCAAAGTTTGCCAACTTTTTAGTCGTAATGCACAATGGTTTAGAAGCAAAATAAATATATTCTCTTGTGGAACACTCAAATGGATAATATTAACATTAATAAAACAAGTTTATGTAACCATAAATTAGTAACCTGAATTATTTACTTTAGACTATACTTATGATTTTATTATTTGGACATTATGACTAGCATTTATAAAACTTTGGTATTTTATAAACTACTTTTGTAACAAATATAAAATCAATGTTATACCTTGCCCATAAGTTTTCTAGAAGAAGCAACTTTTTTGTGATAATACCAACATAAGAAAATAGCTCTAAGCTACACAAACCAAGTTGGTAATGCTTTGGTGAAAATGCATGATCAGAAAACAAATTTAGACATTTTTGCCTTGTAGTAGACAGAAATAACATATACTTTAACTACTATTACTTTAAACAGGGAAAATATGTATGAAATCTATAATAAAATTATTATCAGGAAAAGGTTTTAATTTATACTTACAGTCAAGGGCACCAATATGTCTATATCACAAAGTTTAAAAATATGTATACAGGCTACTGTTATAATAGTAAAACCTTAAGGTTTATATATACACATTTTAGAACTTTGTATGTATATTGCGTAGCTGTAAATTACAATTTATTCATAAACCATTTTGACAATAAAACTTTTTGTATCACTGTAATTAGGGTTTGCAGTACCGGGAAATTTCAGTGTGGCAGTACCGGGAATTCCCGGTTCTCTCATACAAAAAAATCCCGGTACTGCAAACCCTGACTGTAATTCAAGAATTTCTCTGATAAATGATTTTTTTCAAGTCAAATTGATGTAAAACTAAATTTCAAGTAAATTTCTTTAGGTATAATGGGGTAAAATATATTATTAAACTAACTTACCTAACCTTAGTCTTACTTTTATAATAGAATGGACCTAATTCGATGAAAATCAAATCTGTTGATATAGAAATATAGTAAATAAAATAATACTATAAATTCAGATGGAATTCAAGCCAGGCTATGAAAAATTAAATTATTAAATTCTACTCCAATCCAAATACATAAAGACATCTGTCACACAAAGGAATATTTCTACTCAATAACAATAGAGCCATAGGTATGTTATCATGGAATTAGCATAATGGCCTTAGATAGAAACTGATTCACAGCAAAACCACTCACCTCTATACTTCTTGTCGCGAATTCCACGCCTATTGTTGATTTGGACTCTAAATTGAATTCATTTCTAGTGAAACGAGAGAGAAGACTGGATTTGCCCACACCAGAGTCTCCTATTAGGACAACTGGAACAAAAACACACGATTTCCGTTCTATATTTATTCGTTTTAACGTAAATTGCTTCAGAACTGCCCATAAAGATCGTTCTGAAGGTGACTCACTCCAATAATTTACGTGAAATCGATTGTTGTCGCCCAAATCAGCTGATATCTGGCTTACATTCTCACGGCAAATTACGCCTTAATAAATTGAATATCCGCTTACAGTCAGTCATACAAGATTTAGAAATAAGCAAACACGAAATACAAAGAGAATTGTTTCATCGGTTATGATTATTTCCGACGTCAGTGATAGGACAATGGTTTTGAAGAAACTTTTAAAGTCCTGTTCTGTACAAGAATATAATTTATTCTACCAACACACAAAGCATCATTTTAAACGAACAGACTTACCTTTGAACAAATAATCGTATTCGTCCTCTCTTGTGCCCATTTTGATTATCTAGAGTTCTATACGACGACAAAATCGGTCAGCTATAAAACGTCAAGATAAAAGTAAACAAAAATAACTGGAGACACAAATATCACAGCTTCTCAAAACACTGCACAGCCTCCGAATTATCACTTTTATACAAGGATTAATTATATTCACACAGGTTTAAAATAATTATAAATCTAAATTATCTCAGGGACAAAATGGCGGATTACTTTACGCCCCCCTCACTCACGTTCAAAGTTCAAAGGCGTTTTAGCGCAGTTAATCGACAGTGCCGTCATGTAGATTTTATAGCCAATCATGACACAGTTTTGATTTTCATGCTGCTCTGTGATTGGTCAATGGGACAAAATTTGTGTAGCAGATTATTTTGTGAAAAATAGAGTACGTTCAAAAACCAGCGGATATTATTTTAAGAGGAGTTATTTTAATACCATGGCCTTAAGAAAATGTTATAGTGCAAGTCAGAATAAACAATGTTATCTTCTAGATAGCATACTATCTCTCCTCGGTCCATTGTAACTGTTTTTACATACTTTCGTGGTAAAAAATATTTTCACAAAGTAAAACCCTGTGATATTTGAAGGCACCCGTGACGGCTGTGACAGCGCAAGCGTTGACGTATCCAAATTTTGTTTGAATAAGATGCGTTCAAGAATGAATGAAGCATGACGTCAGCGTAAGTCGCAAACCTCGTAACTTTGTATGTGACCCATACAAAGTTACGAGGTTTGCGACTTATGCAGACGATGAGTAATCTCATCTGTTTATTTTCTGCCGCATTCAACATTCTATCGATAACCGTTTAATATTGTAATGCATTACTTTGTAATGTCTATATTTTAGATCATAATCGCAAGTTCATCCCTACCCACAGGTAGAGTAGAGCTAAAGCTGTGGCTCTACCACTATTAGGGGTCATCCATATACCTACAGGGTGGTTTTCGATAATCTGTACATATTAAAAGGGTGAAATTTCAACTAATTTTATCGGTAAAACTGACTTTAATTTTTTGTTTCTGGCCGAATAGGCGGGTAGTCAACATAGAGATGTTATGTTCGATAGATGGAGAATGTTAGGAAAAAATGTGATAAATCTGAAAAATCATGTGACGCGCGCGTCTGGAATTCAGTTTCTGCCGTAGTTTCGGCTCAATAGCAGCCAAAACCCGAAGCCGAAACCCGTTTTTTAGCCGAAACTAGGCCGAAACCAAAAGTTCGGTCGGACTCTATTTGCTAACGAGTATATACAACGTGTCCCAAAACTCAACGATAAGCCGGCACCAGAGGATGGAGCTACTTATGATTAGTCGAGAAAAAATAAGGAAAAAAATATATCTCAAATTATTTTTTCTCGACTAATCATAAGTAGCTCCATCCTCTGGTGCCGGCTACTTATGATTAGTCGAGAAAAAATAATTTGAGATATATTTTTTTCCTTATTTTTTCTCGACTAATCATAAGTAGCTCCATCCTCTGGTGCCGGCTTATCGTTGAGTTTTGGGACAGTATGTATATCGCATTAAAATAAAATAAAAAACAACTTTGCTATGTATAGTCTATATTACATTATATTCTAAGCTACACGCAAGACGAATCACTGCGCCGCTGCCACAGCCTCATCCTCGTCATCGCTGTCGTCTCGCACCTCCTGCGCCAACGTCCGATCTACGTGCATGAACGGATCTATTTTCAGCTTCTCTGTCGAAGGAGGACTACTGATAAGACACCTGTAACACGAAAGAATATTATTTTACACACAATAGGCTACTTTCGTGACAGATCAAATCAGTTACTTTTTATGAAGTGTCAAAACGCTCAGATAGTATGAAGTTTGTCAAGTATGGAATAAAAGTAAAATGACGTCATTTTACTCAAACATCAAATCACCTTCTTTTTTTGTTTTGATCTTTTAAAAATCGTTTAAAACGCTAAATAGGTGATGTTTAGTTCATTTTTGTACATTTTCGAAAGCTGATTTAATGGCTAGCGTGTAGTAATTTATATTGACTACAGGCAAATACCCTATTTAACAGGACAAGGGTTATTCTATTTATGTTTACACATTTACTTTAGTTCAGGGGCATGCCTAACGGAGGGCTAGACGGTGCAGTCTCAGAATAATAACAGTAATATGTGGCTGTCCATCAGAAAAGGGACCTTACGTCAACGCCACAAGGACCCTTTTCTGATGGAATGCCACATATTTCTTCCTATAAAAGGTACATCGCGCGGCTTGTATGTGTGCGCGCCGTGAACGAACGCACTACAAGCAAAGTTTTACGAATGCGTAAGATTGCTCCAGTACCTACGGATCGCACTGTATGTACAGTTCGATTCACGAAAGCTGGCGCGAGATTTGACAGAATTTCTATGAAAATAGCTGTCACTCAGTACAAATCTCGCGCCAGCTTTCGTGAATCGACCTGTACACTATCGCGCGCTCATAAACGGCCCAAGTTTGACTACTTGTCTGTCTTTAGACTTTGGTGCACTGCTCGAGAATTGATCTACAGTGCACGAGAATTGAGCTCTGTCTAAGAAATTACATGGCCATCATACCTAAACCTGAACTTTCGAAAGTATTTGGACCCCACTCTTTTATTACACCAGAGCCTTGCTTGGCTAACCTACGTCACTGATTTACATGTTTACAACTAGGACATTCAATGGATTTGTAAAATACTTCAAATAAACTTCAGAATTTTAATTAAAATCTTTAAATTAGCTACGGATGTGATGTGTGTTTAATTATTATTATGAAGCTTACCTAGTAATAAAAAGTCCGTCTCTCTTTGGTCGCACATACTGTATATCCTTTAGCAGGGCTGCAATATTGTCTGCTACCTGCTTCGCATCCATATTTAACTGAAATAGATAATTATATACAGAGGACACATACACGCCACACCACACAACATAGAATAATTTTTATGCCACACCTGGCCATAAAGTGGCTTTTTCCGCACGCTACGCGTCTTTTCATCGAGTCGCTTTCTGGCCAAGTGTAGACATAAAATGATGTACACGACACGGGCGGTAATAAAGAAAGCCCTCGATCGCATATTTACGTCCCTCGCCTGCGGCTCCGGCCGCAAACATCTGCGATCTCGGCCTTTCTTTGTATTACCACCCTAGTTGTGTAATGTCCTATAGGCGGTACTGGATTCGTCGCTATCTTGCGCATAGCCACTAATCGCCTGGCCACGACATTGCGTGATCAGCGGCAGCAGGGAGCGCAGTCGCTTGCTCACCAGCCAGTACAGTCAGCCGGCCAGGCAGTAAGTGGAATGCAACCAAGGTACCCGAAAAACCGGGTACCCGGGTAACTGACTTTTTTTAGGGTCGGATAAAACTCGGGTATTTACTCAGAACCCAGGTTAAAAAAACCTAGTAATTAATAAAAATTATGCATGTATCGTTTTATTTTCAAGGTAATAAACAGGGGTCGGACAAAAAGTGCGGATGACGTCAAAATGACGTACCTAATCTTGCACACAGGATGATGTTTGTGTTTAAGCTTCCGTGTGACATGTAGTAACGAAGTAGTATTAATGAAGTAACAAAACAATATTCGAGTAAAGATGACATTTTACAGCGTTTTCTTATACATTAGTAAATATAAATTTTAGCTAAATATAATCGTGAAGGTACAATAGCTAAACAATAACGAAGTCAATTTATTGTTTATCTGATTGACAATGTGTCAGTCTTCAATGTGTACTCTTACTCATTTTAAGTGGCGATATCGTTTAATAAAGAGGTTGATAAATGATAAGTGATAATTGTGTATGAAAATCAAAAATACCATTTGAAATCATCCTATAAGTGATTTGACGTCATCCGCACTTTTTGTCCGACCCCTGGTAATAAATAAAATCTAACGTTGGCCGCCTTAAGGCGAAGAACACACCGAAATCGCCCGTCGCCGCGATTTTTTCCGTGTATGCGCAGCTACTCGGAAAAAATCGCCGCGACGGGCGATTTCGGTGTGCGCCACCCCGCGATTTTTCTATACAAATCGACGATTCTACATACAAAGTTGAAAATCGCTGAGTCGCGCGTCGCCGCGATTTTCGCTGCGGTGTGTTCTTCGCCTAAGGCAAACGCAAAAAAACATCACATGCTTGCTTATTTAACACGCCCGGCATTACCGGCAAGTTCATTGTAGGTAATGCAACCCGGGTACCCGAAAATCCGGGTAATTAACTTTATTTGGATTCGGGTAATACCCGGGTGTCATATTTGACCAGTACCTCTAGCATAACTGTGGCACGCGACTCTTTGCCGCTACCTATCCCTTTCCCCTCAATATAGTGTGACAGTGACAGGTGATGCACTATCGCGCGAGAAACGCCCCCCCCCCCCGGGGGTCAAGTCATTTCGTCACGTATAAAATTACCGGTCAGTCGGTATTAAGCATATATCTGAGATCAACCAAGCGTCTCTTTGAAGAGAGCTCCATTGTCCCAAGGAGAGGGATCAACTTGAGCGTCACATTTAGGGTTGCCAGATTGAATTACCCTATTATCGGGAGCAGGAAACAATATGTCGGGATTTTGAGACTGGTCGGGAGATGCCCCGCGGCCTCGACGCGCGACCTTTTTTTTAGCCTGAAAGAGCAGTAATTTTTGCTGACCGGACCAACTTGAGTGGATTTTCTTCCTTGTCGGGAGTCGGGAGGACATACAAAAAATTGGGAGAATCTCGCCAATTCCCGACCATCTGGCAACTCTAGTCACAATCTACCCTAAGTTGTTTGATCTTACCCGGCCAATGGGAACGTCACAGCTGCCAAAGTTCTGCTGATACTCGTCCCGCACGACGCGGTACTGGACTCCGGCCGCGAACTTGCGCACCATGTCCACTAGGTTATTGTCCACGGTGCCCGCGCGCACGTTGGGGAACTTGCGCTTCATCAACCCACGGATTGGCACCAGCTCCGTCAGGATGTTAGGATGTGCTATCACGAAGTCGTACTCGGCCACTTTGATGGCGCCTTCCTAAAATGTTTTAGGACACGTTTTATTTCCATAGTATAGATTTTATCCGTTCAAGTGAGCTAATGCTGTTAAAGAATACAATACCATTGAGAGGTTAACCGCAGATTAGGATAACGAGAATATAGTTTCAACAAAGTATAACTGCCTTGAAAGATTATTAGATTATAGATTCTATTTACTAGACGGTAAAGTGTAAATGCACTTATAGATAACTGCGATCTTAATTTGTTTAGCATTTCACATTCGCCCGACGGTCTGCAAGTGCGTATTCCGTAGAGAAAAGACTTGGGGATACTATGAACTTTCAACGGATTATCGGTTCTATGACCGTAATGATAAGGCGGTAAATGCTTTAAAACAATAAAACAAAAAATAAAAACCGACTTCCAAAAACTTAAACTAAAAACCAAAAAATAATACGTTAATCACCCCAAAGAAATGGATAATCAACGATTCATAAATACATATACAGATATTTATAGTTTTTAACCTGTTATTTTTGAAGTCGGTGCCTGCCACTGCCACGCAAAGCTGCCTATGCTGAGCTCCTTAGCTGGCACCGACTTCAAAAATAAGAGGTTAAAAACTATAAATATCTGTATATGTATATATGAATCGTTGATTATCCATTTCTTTGGGGTGATTAACGTATTATTTTTTGGTTTTTAGTTTAAGTTTTTGGAAGTCGGTTTTTATTTTTTGTTTTAAAAATTTACTTTATTTTTTAATTTTTAGTGGCGCTGGAAAAATATTGTTTTGACCAAATAGACTTAAGTCTATTTAGTTAAAAGAAAAAAAATCCAAATCGGTCTAGCCGTTTTCAAGTAATCGGGGAACAAACCTACATAAAAATTGCTCTTTGTTTTGAAGTCGGTTAAAAACTTGTTGCTAATAAGAAATGGACGAGAAACTAAGAAAAATACCAAAATCGCTATATGTGTGCCTATGATATTTAAAGAGTTCCCTCGATTTCTCCAAGATCCCATCATCAGATCCTGATTTGGTTACAATGGGACCACCTCCCCTTAAAACAACTACCCTACCCTTTAAAACAAAAAAAGAATTTTCCAAATAGGTTCAGCCATCTTCAAGTAGTCGGGGAAGAAACCTAGATACAAATTAACCCTTTGTTTTGAAGTCGGTTAAAACTAAAAACTCGTTGCTAATAAGAGATGGACGAGAAATTACGAAAAATACTGAAATCGCTATATGTGTGCCTATAATATTTGAAGAGTTCCCTCGATTTCTCCAAGATTCCATCATCAGATCCTGATTTGGTTACAATGGGACCACCTCGGAAGTCTACCCTTTCAAACAAAAAAAGAATTTTCCTAATCGGTCCAGCCGTCTTCAAGTAATCGGTGAACAAACACACAAAAAAAAAAATAAAAAAAAAAAAAAAAACATACAGACGAATTGAGAACCGTCCTTCTTTTGGAAGTCGGTTAAAAATAATAATAATGCGTTTTGCTTTTACTGCACGCGCACAACACGAGTACGAGACCCGGTCCGGCCTACCTGGGTCCTGTTAAGTCAGTAAAAGCAAAACGCATTACTATTATTTTGTTTTAAAGCATTTACCGCCTTATTATTACGGTCATAGAACCGATAATCCGTTGAAAGTTCATCAAGGCAGTTATACTTTTCTGAAACTATATTCTCGTTATCCTAATTTGCGGTTAACCTCTCAATGGTATTGTATTCTTTAACAGCATTAGCTCACTTGAACGGATAAAATCGTATAATGTTAATACAAATGGTGTTACGTTTTAGAAAGTACCTATAGTATGATTCTTGAATTAAGGTTCCGTACAAATGCGTGTTTTATAACATTACCATAATAAAGTAACATCGCTTAAACGCAAGTTTATAGAAACCTTTTGAGTCTGATGCTTTTATTGAATCTTCAAATTTTGGAATATTAACATAAATTATAAAATTCCATTTTTATTACTATTTTATGCGGATTTAATGGGGTGAAAACTTCCTGGGTGATAAAATGATCAAATCGAAAAAACGAGAAATTCACCTGTATCTTCTTGATCAGATCCGTGCCCCCGACAGTGGTGGCGCCAGCCTCGGTGGCCTGCTTGACCTGCTCCGGGGTCTTGCAGAATGCGAGGATGGTGCGCTCCTCGTCGCGCGGGAAGCGGTGCGGCAGCAGGGCCAACCGCACGAATGGGTCCACAAAACGGTTCTGTTAAATGCAGAGAGTATGAGAAAACTGGGAAATCGAAATCTATAATAGTACATTACACAACTAGGGTGGTAATACAGAAAAAGGCCGAGATCGCAGATGTTTGCGGCCCGAGCTGTAAGCGAGGGGCGTAAATATGCGATCTAGGGCTTTCTTTATTACCTCCCGTGGCATAAAAGGTTTTTATGCTGCGCGTACGGAAAAAGCCGCTTTCTGGCCAAGTGTAGACATAAAATGATGTACATAACACGGGAGATAATAAAGAAAGCCCTCGATCGCATATTTACGTCCCTCGCTTGCAGCTCGGGCCGCAAACTTCTGCTATCTCGGCCTTTCTGTGTATTATCACCCTAATTGTGTAATATACTATTAATTGGTACTGGTGGTGGTATTTGGGCGGGTAACAGTTCATTGCGGGCTGACGAAGTACAGTGTGACCGATCAACCTTTCCAGATCCGCAATGTAAGGCTACTTACACAGTTTTACTCGCTCACCCGCCGGTGGTGGGTGCCTTATTTTGTAAAAAAATGGGTTGCAATAAAACAACTTAAACGAATTAAATCGCGTATATTACTTCGTTTTTACGTCCCGACGTAATAACGAAGTGATCGCGGAAACCGAAGACAATATTTACAAAAACCGGCCAAGTGCGAATTGAATTCGCACCCGAAGGGTTCCGTACCACCGACCAGCAAAAAGGCGCTTGTTTGACGCGTTTCTTGTATGAGGACCCCCTTTTATTTTTAACCGTATTTTATTTTTATCATTTGTTGTTATAATGGCAATAGAAATACACATTCTGTGAATATATCAAGCATCTATCTATTACCATTACTAAAATTATTCAGATATAATTGCTATTTTAGTTACATTGTATTATTATTTTTTATTTTTGATGGCAATATTTGCACCAGTTGACAGTATTACCGTTTTGTTTATTCACAAATACCAACATTAGGTACAGTCACCAGCAATAATATATGATGAAAATCGATACGCATAAAAATATCTGACACAACCTTATTGCTATAGTAATAGAGTGGTGCGTGTATATTTTGCATGCCCGGGTTCGTCATATGATATTGCTTGTGACTGTACAATGAACCATGGCGACATCTTAAGTGAGCAACTAGTAGTTCTTAATCTTATTTGAACACTAAAGAAACCTGCCTTCTTTGCAGCCTCCATGTTGATCTCAACTCTGGCATACACAAACGCGCTTGGATCATTGTACATGGTGGGATGGTGCGTTTCCTGATGAGCCTTGACAGCATCTTCAGCCGAGTAGACCACCCATTGGTAATATTTCATTGGGAACACATCATCTTTGGATATCAGTTTGAGGGAGTCATCCACATGCTTTGGTGTGGAAATTTTGATTGCTCTGTAATTTAATTGAATGTATTATTGATTGAGGTCTGTCTCCACTGATCTGGTAACATGGCATTCTTTGTCGCTATTTTACAACTTTTTCTGTTGATATAGAAAGATCTCTCAATAATAGAAATATTAGTGAAAAAACTACTTTAATATCATAAAAACTCACTGAGATACAGTAAACGGCCATAAAGAATGCACATCGGCAATCATCGCATTTCCGAATACAAACGAAAACTAATTTCCACGTACATCAATTATTAGATTAATCGTTCATCAGAATTTGAATTTAGAACTAAGTACTTTATTATTGTTTTGTTTTGATTTCACGTGGAATATACATATAGAGCTGTAAAACACGATATAATAATATTTAATTTGGGGAAAAATAATATACATACGTAATATATTTACGCCCATATTCCTAAAAGGGGTTGACTGAGCATTAGCAACTGATGTTATACTACTAGCATACATATTTAAATGTGGGTTTAAAGATCCACAAAAAGTGTAATTTTGCGGTGGCAAGTTGCTAGGCCATCGCCCACAACACGGTTTAATCCTGTACCCTTGGTCGACTCAAGAAAAGGTTGGTGTTATTCTAATGTGTTGGTGTTATGCCATAGTACAAATTTAATTTTGTAAAAGTTTTAGCAACTCAATATATATATTGACTTGGATATGCGACTGCACTCTCTCGCATTTGAACCACGACTAACAAAACAAACGTCATGGTGTGTGCGACACAGATATCGCTATACGAAGTCGAAATTAGCCGATTGTCTCTTTCCAAAGATCGATGTGCATTCTTTATCGCCGTTTACTGTACATCATACATCACATTAAGACTTTCCTAAAAATCGCATTATACTAAAGCATAGTAGCGTTGTGACGTCACATGGTTATACTTTGTATGGGGAAATCAAGAATTTAGGGGTAATCCATAAAGTATGTCACACTAATTTCGTGATTTTTTTGACCCCTCCCCCGTCCTTGTCACAGTTGGTCACATAATCACATTTGTGAGACCCCCCCTCCCCACTGTAACGTCACATATTTACCCGACTGCGGCGAAGCCCAAAAGGAGGGTTATTGCAATTTTAAATCTAGAAATTATTAAATTAAAATAGCAGTTCCGAAATTCGTTTTATTTCCATTTAAATATTTTTTTATTATAATTAATTTTTTAAAGCTATAATTTTAATGAACTCGTCAACAAAACATTTTAAGCTGTATTCCTATACAGATAGAGTTGGAAATATTTTTAAGTTACTCGTTAATAGTTCAAATTTAGCATTTTAACATGTATGATGTATTAGATTTTGAAATGTGATGTCACAAAACTTAGGACCCCTTCGACCCCTTGTCACATAATGTCACATTTCGTCGACCTCCTCTCCCCCTGTTATCGTGTGACGTACTTTATACATGACCCCTTAACATGCAGCTATGTTAAGTGTGTTTATCAAAACAAAATCACCTGTTGCCTTTTAGGCTGTTTAAAAAAACTGTGACAGTGTCAGTGTGTGACTTTATAAAATTTTATCTTTCAAATTACATACTCCGAAATAATTAACGTGTTTTTCTTCATCTGGCGACCGTGATCATGGAAAAATTACGAAAAGAAAGGACCGTGACTCGGAGTTTGTTCACGAAAGCTAAAAGCGATTTCGAACTTAATTTGGAATCGCACATCGACGAAGTAACAGCCGCCTTCGGACGTCTGCAGCTCAGAGCTGAAGCATTGTTCAACGTCGACGAGCGTATAAAAGAGCAGTGGTTGAGCGCAGACGAAATGAACGAAGACGAGTTTCTGCAGGATTGCCTGACCAGCGATAAATATCAGTACGAATGGGAGCGGATGAAGGTCCAGTACGACAACGTTTCCCGGAAGTATGGACGCATGAAGAGGCCAAGCGAATCCGACGGCAGTGACGTGTCGAATAATACGATAAAACATGGATGTAACAAGTCTACGTGTAGCTCGGCCTGTCAGTCGAGACGGTTCCGTTTACCTAAATTTGAATTAAGAAAATTTGACGGAAACGCAAAGAATTGGATCGGTTTTTGGAGCCAATTTAAGAAGATCGACAGCGATGAGACTATGGACGACGAAGATAAATTTCAATATTTATTTCAGTGCACCGTTCCAGATTCTCCAGCCAGAGAGCTTATCGACAGCTTTCCTCCATCGGGAGCTAACTACAAGAAAGCGATCGAACAACTAAAGTCCAGGTTTGCTCGTGACGACCTACTCATCGAGATATATGTACGTGAGCTCCTCAATTTAGTACTTGCTCAAGCCAAAGGCAATACTTCCTATAATTTAGGCCACTTATACGATAAACTAAATACCCAATTACAAGCATTGCAAAGCTTAGGTGTCACTGTTGATAAATACGCCGCTTTACTTTTCCCTTTAGTTGAGTCCGCCTTGCCCGAAACTGTATTACGAGCATGGGAGAGGTCTCAAATACGCACGGAGAAGAACGACGATCACCTTGACCGGCTTATGCAGTTCTTGAAACATGAAGTGGAGTCCGAAGAACGAATCCAGCGCGCCCGCAGTGGACTTGCATCGGGTGACAGTTTGATTAGCGTTCCCCCACCACCCACCGCGGCATGCCTAGTATCCACGGAAGACTCAGGTAAGAAGACTTGTTGTATTTGGTGTGAGAAGTCATCGCATAGCAGCCTCGAGTGCTATAAAGCTAATAAGATGTCAGTTACGAGGAACTGCAGACTCTTCTTTGTGACTGTGAAGCGCTGATGAATGCGCGGCCTCTAACTTATATCGCAGACGACACCGAGAAGTTGAAACCACTATCACCTGCTTGTTTCTTGCAAGGGATTCCCTCCAGTGAGACCCCAGACCTAGACCAGCTCGATAGTGATTCTTTGAATAGGCGTTTAAGGTACTTACATAAACTACGAGAAGATCTTCGAGAGCGGTTCAAGAAGGAGTATTTGGGAATGCTCATTCAGAAGGGCAAGGAGAAGGACTCTAATTTAAGGGTAGGCGATGTAGTTTTGTTAGAGACAGATGCAAAGCGTATAAAGTGGCCTTTAGCAGTAATAAAAGAGATTTATATGGGTAAAGATGGCAATGCAAGGGTAGCCAGAATACGGACTGCGGATGGCGAGTACACCCGAGCGTATCAACGCCTGTACCCGCTGGAGGTGCAACCTGGTGAAGTCCTAGATCAGTGATCAGCGGTTTGGGTCTTCGCCCCAAAGGTGGGAGGATGTTGCAAACTCCTTTTAGGCTGTTTAAAAAAACTGTGACAGTGTCAGTGTGTGACTTTATAAAATTTTATCTTTCAAATTACATACTCCGAAATAATTAACGTGTTTTTCTTCAATCACCATAAATTTTACGGGCTATTCAATGGTATTAAGTTTTTGATATTTTCATACTTTTAAAATGGACTTTCCAACCCAACTTTGAAGGCTTGAAAAACAAGTTACACATTAGGTATCAAACTAAACTTCAAGATATTTCCTTATTTTGCTTAATTTAACAGGATCTTATATAATTTTGACAATTTCTGGTAGAGTAAAATAGTCTACTCTTCTATATTTTGTCAAATCTGAACTTAACCTCATATGCCGCCATCAAAATCTTGCTGTTATGCAGTTGACTTTGATATCGGACAACGCATACAAAAGATAAAAATGTGCTTGATATAAATACTATGTCTTAAATATATAAGATTTTATTGAAATAAATCATTGTTGTTGTTTTTAATTCCTCGGAAACACACATATTTATCAACTACTTAAGTTTACATGTGTTAATTAAAATTATACATCAAATAAAATTAAAAAAATCAACATTCAGCCTTTTTAGTAGAGATGCAGCGGAATATTCGGCGGAGTCGACGGCCGAATAGCCGAATATTCGGCCAACAGTTTTACCTAAAATGAAGTAAATTCGAATGCCCGGGTGCAACTTGTTACTCATCATAGGCAGCCTATGAAAGAAAAAAGCGCCCATTTCTAATGCGTTGTGTATGCTACTGTTCTATATATGTTTGAAATTAATGTGAAAAATGATTAAACCAATTTCTAACATAGACTACTGTTTATAATTTGTTATTAAAATATTTATTGATCCTTCTTTTTCCTTCGACTTTGTGTTAATTTACTATTCGGTATTCGGCCGAATACTATGCCATTATTCAGTATTCGCCCGAATACTATGCCATTATTCAGTATTCGCCCGAATAGTCAAAATGTGGCCGAATAGGCTGAATACCTAATAGTGGTCGAATATTCGTTGCATCTCTACTTTTTAGATACTAAAGATGTAAGTATTTATAGAGCACATTTTCATGTTTCATTCAATTTTTGTAAAATAATGTAGAAAAATTGCAAAAAGGAGATATTACCAAGTATAGGTGTATCTAGACCTATAAAGTTACATGACACCAATAAAGTTATAATATTTTATTCTAAATGCATATTGATGTGTTACCGTTTGTAGCCATACAATGTCCACTAGGGCTCTGAGTGTTTTATTTAGAGTCCGAATATTTTTATTCAAACTGTTACCTTAATAGCTGCAGTCAGGTATATCAACCAGAATGCAAATAGTATTTCCATGAAATTAACTCACTAAATATGAAATTAAGTATATAACTCACTTCTTACTGCCTCTCTGATTATGGGGGATAAATCCAACTTTAGTGATTTCAACTTTTACTTTCTTGGCACGGGCTTTAGCTCTGGTACCTTTACGCGCAGCATAGAAAATAGTTGATGTGTGTATCGTACGCTGAAATAAAAATACCAAAATTAAGATGGAGCAATAACTTTCAGATGTTATTTCTGAATGTTATTGCTACTGCTTGCTTGAAGTTATTTCTACTTAATTGTAAATAAGTGATCCTTTAATATATATATATATATATATATATATATCGTCTACAATTTAAGTGTAATGTGTTTAATATTTTGATGCGATAGTACTTACCAGATTGGCAGAATTTGTCTTGTAAGCAGAAAAAGTTGTATTTAGCACGGAACCTAAAACAATTTCCAAATATTTGTAATAATATTAAACGTACACAATATGGCTGAAATTACTATTCTGATTAATATTCAGTTTAGTTAGACTTACGGAATAACGCTCCAGCCATGATTTTAAGTTATTTAATTTGATTTTTAATTACTTTGTTTCTTGGAGTTTCTAGGTTAGGTAAAACCACAGTAAACCCTTTTCATTATTGACATTGGTACTTGACAGAATATTTGACAGTTACACTTTTACAGTACGCACGTTTTTATCTTTATCTCAAACAGCGTATTTTATAGGCGTATTATACTGTCCTACTTGGTCTGTACGGTACAGCATTGGTGCAGCACAAAGACAACACAATAACCTCAGAAGAATAAAAACTTCTGCCGAATACCGCAAAGCCCTAACTGCTAACGCGAGTTCTCGAATACAAATCGCATAACCGGTACGTTATTAACCTCCTGCCGCCCAGAATTTTCTGGCCAAAGATGGGATAGCAGCCCAAAGTCCTTTTTATAGGTTCACATGGTTCCGGCCCAAGACTTTCGGCAGGTGATAACTTGACTTAGCGTTGTCGTATGAATGTATGGTTTTTAGGGTATCTTAATTGATATGTATAAAAGGCTGTGAGACTAAAAAAACACCGATATTCAATGTCTTTTTTAAAGGTCTACGGGCCGCAACCATTAAAAAAATTAAATTTTTAAAATGTGTATTTCTGAGTTTATTCTAATTACTTATGTGCCTATATGTTTTTTTTTTATGCTTCTGTAGTATATTTATGTTATATTGCAATAAAAGTAATGCATTGCATATATATTGTTAAAATATTTTGTTTATGCCTACGACTGCCACGTGTTACCATTAATACTGACCACAAGCTGATTATTCTACAACCATGACTATTAAATTGTAAGACTACTGTATATATTTATTCCCAAAAATACAATGGACCAATATTCAAATGAAAAATGAGCTTACAATTAGGCACCAAACTTGACCATATCGAACTTATGTATTAAAACGGGGTAACCTCCCGCAGACCTTTTAAAATCCTAAAGAGTAATAACAATTTAACACTTATTTATCAATATTGCAAAAACAATTATTGGGTTTTAAACCAGTTTCAAACAGAAATAAATAAAAAAAGCAAATTAAATTAAATTAGAAGACAATTTCAATTTTTTTTGTATGTAAACCAAAATAGCGTAGCGCTTAAAGCCCGTAGACCTATTAAAATCCTTAAATATGTTGCCGCCCACATGCCTTTTAATAGGTCATCCGATCATTTCTTGTTGTATTTACAATAATATTGATTTAATGCATAAAATAAATATGACTAAATAAAGACGAACATCTTAGGCAGCACTCACAGCAAAAATACATACGCAATCTGCCGAGATAGCAACATAGAGTAAATGATAGCAAAGATAATCACAGATTTACTTACCTGTTCCTCGACTCATCCCCATTGTTTTGGCGGTTACGTCAAAACTGACAGATGATGTTACACAGATTGACATCGAGTGTCAACTTCAAACATGACATATTCGTTCAGAAACCATCGGAATTCAATTCGCGGTAAATTTAAAGTTCTATGACAAGTTGAAGTTGAAGACCTTTTAAAAGGTCATTGGGCGGCTATAAGTTGAAATCGTCATTACGCTTGGGCCGGAACCACTACTCAGGCGAAGACCTTTAAATAGGTCTTTGGGCGGCAGGAGGTTAAGCTAAGTCCACATTGTGCCTTTTTTCTTTCAACGCGTTCCCGCGCTCGGTGGATTTCGGTTCAACAAAGCTGTCAACATCTAAAATGGCGAACGATGATAAGGAGGATACATACTTTAAAATTTATTGAAGATTACAGAAGTTATTCACAACTTTGGGATCAAAATAATAAACTATAAACAAATCAAATTAAAAGACAAGATGGTCAGCGAGTTTTGGCCACGAAATATAACATGACTATTGATGGAGTAAAGAAAAAGATAAAAAGTCTTCGTTGCTATTTTTCTAAAGAGCATCACAAGGCGAGCAAGAAAAAGAGCAGCGCCGGAACTGCCGAGGTCTCGTCACACATTTTCATAAACTAACCGAAACTTGAAAACTAATTTGGACAGTTAGTTGCATGCGTTTTAATGCACGCAACAGTTGAATGCACTGGAGTCAATTGATATTGAAAAAAGAAGTCGAAAGTTGAAGAGGAAAAGGGCACAGTGTGGACTTAGCTTTAGAAATTTGGTGGTCGATCAACATCGCCAACGAACGAAAATTAATGGGTTTCGCCGGCCTTCGTTGGCCCAGTGTGGACGACTTGGGGTGCTAGATAGGAAACCTCCCAGAGTGTCTGGATTCTTCTCATTCCTCTTGATCCGGTTGATCCGCAGGAAAGGGAAGCGTCTAGGCCGGTGCACCCCGGGAGCAACGGCAAGTGATTTCTTAGGGGCCCCTAATTGATCACCTGCCGATGCTGCGAATGAGCCTGTCAGGGGGGGTTGGGGGGTCCCGCACCGGGTTTCCTCTGTTAGAGGACTCTCCAGGTGCGGCACGCGAGGGCGGAGCGTCGGGCACGGGCATCCCTACGACGTCTCCTTTTGGAGGGCACTGCGGGCAGGCACCAGACGGGTGGCCTGTGCCGCTGCGTGGTGGCGGTGGACTAGTCCTCTGCGTCCCGTTAGCGGGACATAGAGGACTGGTCCATCGCGGTCCGTAAACCTGACTGTCCCCAGCAACGAGGGCTGGCGACGGTCAGGAACGGACGGGCGAGTGTCTGCGGGGTAGGGACGTGTGTCCTCCCGTCGACGGCTGCGGGGCAGGGGCGTTTGCCCTCCCGTGGCGGTGAGGGTGGGACTGGCGCCGGATACACGATTGGACCCCGTGTGTTCGGTGCCGGTTCCTGGTTTCCCCGGGGGACGGCCGTTGGTCGGGGGGAAGCAGGTGAGGGAAGGCACACTAGCCATGCTACAGTGTGCCTTTTTCGGAGAGGGTTCGCCCTAGGGCGAAGGTGCCGGTGATGTCGTGGTGGCTTGCTAGCGATCCCACGGCATCAATGCGTTCTTTGGATGCACCTTCAATAATCAACGAATGTGAGGCATCAGCCGAATCAAATCAATCAACCAAAACATGTCGCTACCTCACTCTTTGTTTTTCTACAATGGTTATGTTTTGAGTACAAAATATCTTTTTAGGTTACGTTATGTCTACAAAAACTTTCGTTCGTTGGCTTTCGTGCATCCGTCCACACCGCGTTGAGTTTGCTACAAATCCTTTGATGTTGCCGCCGCGCTGCGGAACGCCGGCACACGTTCGTTGGTCTGGTGTGTACGCAGTTGACCGAGAACCAACGAACGTGCGATAGCCAACGCCGACGAACCTTCGTTGGCGTTCGTTGGCTTGGTGTGTATGCACCATTAAAGAAAAACTAAGTAAAGTCTGTGCGGAAAGAGAATAGGCGTGGCAAAAAACGGAACTAACCTAACCAGTTCGAAATTTTTTTTTTTACAAATACGGTAGAAAAGCATAACAGCACACCCCCCATCTAAATCCTATTCTCTTTCCGCACAGACTCTACTTGCAAAGTTTGATGTTATCGTACTGTCGGTCCGACTGTGAAGCACGCCCTTAATCGTTTAATCGTGTTTCTTTAGATGTGGAACATTAAACGGCTTGTTTTTGAAATTTGACACTAAGCGCTTTTTTCAGTGCTTCGAAGAAACTTTGTGTTTGGCATTTACATTTAGTTTATGGTTGACGGCAGCTTGTTTAGGTTTTATACAACTTTTGAATGATATTAGACTAGTTTACTAAGTAAAATGTGTTAATATATTTGTGAATAAGCTTTGTTAAGTGTATGTGTGTATTATCACGCAATGGAGAGAATAAACAGCACTTTGCTAGTCATATCCCTCTGCGCATTGTTATGGGGTGTGGCCGGCCAGTACGAGTGGCAATTGAGAGATGCTTTTGATGAAATTAGAGGTAGAATGGACAGAGTTTCCACCGATAACTGCTACATTACACATCTCGATGATTTATTCCTGCCTTCAGACTCTGTTTCGCATCATCCTGACGTTAAAGAGATAAATATTAACCCTGTGTTTCCGAACCGAACGGCGATGCTCCATTTGCACAACATGGCAATGAATCGAGCGTTTTTCTGGAGCTACATCCTTCAGTCTAGGTTCATTCGTCCCGCTATCAATGATACGTATGATCCCGGCATGATGTATTACTTTCTCTCATCAGTAGCAGATGTTTCCGCTAACCCATACATAAACGCCAGTTCTCTTTATTTCTCCCCGAACATGTCCTACACGTCTTCGTATAGAGGGTTCTTCAATAAAACAATGCCTAGATTCGCGCCTAGAGCATACAGAGCTGATGACTTTAATGATCCTGTACATCTACAGAAGATTTCTACCTTGAATACATTTGTTGCGGAGGATTTGGGTGCATTTGACCCCGAGAGCTTATCCAAGGACTATACATCTGACTTTTACCGAACTAATGAGTGGTATAGTAAGTGGCTGCCTGACAGAGTTGGGGACCGGCATGACACTAAAACTACCTATCAGGTTGAGATCCGATATGCTAATAACACAAATGAGACTTTTACTTTCCACGGGCCACCTGGTAATGATGAGGTTTGTTGGTTTTGTATTATTCATGGGTGCTGAAATAAACCCGATTTTGCAAATTAGTTGATATATTATGCAATATTTCTTAACTATCGGAAAATTGACTATTAAGAATCTAACATGACAATTTGTTTTTATATGTATCTTGCAAACCTACTACACATGTGAAATTGAATTGTCGGGCTGTTTATTAACATAAAATGAAAAATTACAAATAGTTTTATATTTTCTCACATTTTTTGCCTAGCTTGTTCTAGTAGTGTCAAAGTATTTTCATTGCATAGGTTCCGGGTCCTGTAAATTGGACACGCCCATACTTTGACTGTGGCAGACTGAACAAGTGGCTAGTTGCAGCGGTTTCCCCGGTTGCAGACATCTTCCCTCGGCACACACAGTTCAGACACATTGAGTATCCCAAGTAAGTAAACTGTTCTACTTTTTGCATCAGTTCAGTATATTTTCAATCCTTTCTTACCCATGGTCCACCTAACAAGTTCACCTGGGTGGAATAAGGGGACTTGTTCTGACCGTTGGTACACCTCAGAAGTGTATCAAGGGCACCGTCAGAGATTAGATGATATAATCAGATATTTCACTCGTATTTCAAATACTTAATTGATAATTCGTACACTTCTTGGCGGCGTCGGCCGCAAATACGTGTCCCATATTTTTCCATAATCTAACTGACGGACTAAATAGAATTATATAGTTTTAACCCAGTCGTCATCACTATTGGTACGAGATATTCAGCGGTGGAAAAAAACGGTAAGAACCAAGACAAACACAAAGAACGCTCTCAAGGCGCGGCGGAGGCGCCGCGGATCCGCCGAGCACTTTGTCCACTGCGGATCCGGTTTCCGGATTCCGGTTTTATCGTTTTTTTTCACATTAATGAGGTTGTAATAAGACTTTCACATGGAGAAATTGAAATTTCGCGGAGGGCACGCGGCGCCGCGTATGAGACGCAATTTATGGTTCCATAGTATTTGAAGTCCTACTTTATAGTTGGTCTAGACCAGCGGTCGGCAAACTTTTAGCAGCCAAGGGCCACATAGTAGGTAACGAAATTGACGCGGGCCGCACTTTGTGAATAATTTGTGACTTAATACGATTCTGAACATAACGATCTTTACGTACAAAATAGCCAGGGACGCTCGCGGGCCGCAAGTGAGGGGTCCGCGGGCCGCATGCGGCCCGCGGGCCGCGGGTTGCCGACCGCTGGTCTAGACTAACTTTGTTTTTATTTTTCTCTGCACAGATATACAGCAGCTGTGGTGATGGAGATGGATTTTGACAGGATAGACATAAATCAATGTCCCGAGAGTCAAGGCAATGACAAGCCAAATAGATTCAAAGCAACAGCAAGATGCAAAAATGAAACAACAGAGGTAACTGTGTAAAAATAATATGTATGAACAACAATCCCTACAAAAATAATTTCAAAACATTACAACTTTGTTCAGTCACATGCAATCTTAGAGCATGCGGACTTGCAGTAGAATATGACAGGACAAAGCTTTCTAATATATCTAACATCACTTTAGCCCCGGAATTGGAAGTGTGCTTGATCTCCTGGTGTTGCAAATACCATGAAGTCGTCAAGGGATCAACATAGACCCGCACACACTGTTCATACGTGGCGATGCTCTACTGAAAGCGAACATGAGCGTCCAAAGATGCGGCCAGGGATCCATCTGATTCCACACAAGCCATCATTTTTTTAAAATTTTACGTCATGTCTATATCATGTAGGTAAAGAATTCATTTCCTGCGTCTAATCCCACTAGTTTAGGGTGTGTTTCATCTGTCACTTCAAAATTGTATTAACTTGATTCAAACTGCATTGTGTATGGTCTGGTGAGGTTTTCAGTAACCTGAGAGCCTTTCTTTTTCCAGTGCGAGCCTCTTCACGGCTGGGGTTTCCGCCGCGGCGGCTACCAATGCCGCTGCAAGCCAGGCTTCCGTCTGCCCAGCATCGTGCGCCGTCCCTACCTTGGAGAGATTGTTGAAAGAGCCACCTCAGATCAGTACTACAACAACTTTGACTGCTTGCCTATTGGCTGTAAGTACAATGTTATTACTTTTTCTGGCCTCCGGCCGGAAAGCGTCGCTTTGCCGGCCGTTACGCTAAACGAAGATGCCGCTTTCTGGCTCCGTCGAACAGAAAAATAGTATACAATACAAACCTTGACCAGTAAATAAGAAAGCAACAGATCACATGTTTGTCGTCCTCGGCTTCGCCTTGGCCACATTACATGTGATCTGACACATTTCTTACTTTACTGGCCTCGGTATGTAATGTACTATTATACACTTAGAAATTTTTCAAGCTAGGATCTTATATACAACCATAATCTTTACTTACTGCGTTAGACAGCGATCAAAACTGACTCAAACTCAATTAGACAATTGGTATACTAAATATTTGGTTTGAGAGTCTCATTTAAGAGCACTTGTGTGTGTGACATGTGTATGCAGTTTATTAATATGTGCACAGTCATTATGCTGTTTAATCATTACTGGAGGGAGACAAAGCGATCCATATGGTAAGAAAAATATGTGTCCCGAACATGGCTATAAATTAGACGATGTTAGTCGCCATTGCTTATCACTACATAGTATAAAACAAAGTCGCTTTCTTTGTCCCTATGTATGCTTAAATCTTTAAAATTACGCAACGGATTTTGATGCGGTTTTTTAAATAGATAGAGTGATTGAAGAGGAAGGTTTATATGTATAATACATGCATAATATAATAGAGAAACACCGTGCGAAGCCGGGGCGGGTCGCTAGTTCTTGATATTATTGAATGTATGGATAATGACTTTGCTATATCTACATCTGATTAAGTTATGTAGCCTTTGTAAGTGAAAGAAACATGATGACAAAAATTTTAAAACTTCCTAGTCTCCTGTAAAGAGCCTTCGCAGAGCTTTTAAACGCGCCGTCGACGCGGGTTTCGTAGTGCTGTCTCTATTGACGACACGTTTAGTTTAGTGGGAGTGACACCGCTTACGAGGCTTGAGGTCCCGGGTACAAATCCTGGTAAGGGCAAGTATTTGTATGATGAGCGAGTATTTGTTCCTGAGTCATGGATGTTTTCTATCTACAGGGTGATTTCGGGGTCGTGATCCCAACCATTTTTTTCTGACTCAGTTAATGATTGCGATGCTACCTGTATTTATTTGAATTGAAACAAAGATGATTCGTTATTTACGTATTTTTATTTAAAAATTATTATTGACTCAAAATGCGTGGTCACCCTACTTTTAATATTACACCTTTTTAGAAAACAAACTCTCTGATAGAATACTTAATAATAAGACATAAGTTTTCTTGGGAAATAGTAGGGTGACCATGATCTCGAATTATCGCAGTTTTTTTTTGCTGACTAAAATAAGTCGCTGGTGTACTGTTAGTCCTAACCTATCGTGATCCTTAGGAGAAAGTAAGTTAAATGCTTCTTTCTTGCTCCACGACCCCGTAATCACCCTGTATTTAAGCGCTACGAAACGCGCGTCGACGGCGCGTTTAAAAGACGCTGTGTGCATAGCCCCAAAGTTTTGCCATTCTCGGGAACATCCTCTGTTTCGTGCGGGAAATATTCCTAATTAGAAACGTTTTCCATACGAGTGTTCACAAGAATCTCTGATCCTCTGATCCTATAGTGCGACTACGCTAAGTTTGCAGAGGTCGAAAAAAGGTTTTATTCAAAAATATAAATGATTGCCAAGTACCAAGACTAATTAATCATCTTACTTGTGATGTTTCAGTTTAAAGATCTTTATTCTCTAATTAAGACATTACAATGTCACTTACATGAGACGTTGTGGCTAAGGTTGGGGTTAGTGGAACATGGGCAAAGATAATACGAGTAGATGTGATTTAAAATACTATATAAAACTAGTGATTACCAGGCATCGGATATTCCTGCGTCTATTTACCTAAAGTTGGCGAATTCTCGGAAAAAACTAAGCAAGTATGGAGTCGGCTTCTTAAAAATATATTTTTAAATAATATAAGTTCCGGGATTCCGGGATTGCATAAAACGTTACGAGAATGTAATACCTATATCGCAAAAATGTTTAGGTTTTACTTTTTTTAGGTTAGTTTTGTAAGTACTCAAGTTGACGTATGCGCTTGCCACTTGAAGTAGCTGTATCAATTAATTCAGTAATTTATTCGGTTTACTAAATATATTTAACTCTAGGAACAAGTTTGAGATATTTGTAATATGTACATGTAGAAAAAAATGTTTTTTAATTAACATATATTTACAAAAGTAAAAAAAATAATTGAGTCCGCCGCCATACCATTCAAGTACCTACGCCGACGCCGAAGTTTAGGTAAATAGGCGCAGGAATATCCGATGCCTATTGATTACTTATGCAAATATGCTGTAACATACTGATATGTCAGGGATCCAGCGGCTCCCGGTGAAGTGGGAGCGTTCGCTGCCGTTCCTGCGCGCGATGTACCTGGACAAGTACTACGAGTACGTGAACGCGAGCGCGGGCCCGGCCGCGCTGCACACCGAGCGCCCCAACGTCTACGAGATGCTCAACTTCATACGCGGCGTGCAACCCAACAACTGCTCACTGTTAGTATTATGCATAGATGTATGATATACCTAGATACACAATCAGCCGGAAAAAATGGCCCCACAAAAGTGCTAGCCGATCGGC